>CM039483.1:36895519-37635715 GCA_022433065.1 Begonia loranthoides | reverse complement strand
TCGAGGGCATGATGGATAAGCTTGAGGTTTCAGATGAAGACAGGTAAGGAGTCAACTACATCATTGGCTGATTTACACCCACCTGGTGTTTCTTCTTTTTAATGAAATTTATATTTTTAGCAGATGCTCTCTGAGTTGGGATGTAAAACTGGCCGTAGAGTATAAAGATAAACAAAGAAGGATTGTCAATTCGGTTTTGGCATCGTGTGATAATGGGGTAAAGTTGGTGATAAACGAGCTGATGAGTGCAATGGACGAAGACATTTTAGGCTGAGCCAAAGTGTTGCTAGAGCCTCGCTGCAATGTTTGAAAGGATGCCTCAGGTAAGGTAGATGTCAGGTACCATATGAATGAACATTACTGTTTGTATAATTGCTTGGAATAATGTAGTGAGTGTAAAGTCCACCCGTATTGAAAGAAACAATAGGCTTTAAGAAGATAGTAGCTTCTAGGATTGGAATGATGCTTTTTTTGGTTGGGTCATGTAGGATTTTGATAAATTCTTAAATACAATGTGCAGCTTGGGCTTAATTTTACATTAGTGTTACAATTATTTTTGAGAAAGATTGAGATATTTGTGCTCATCTAAACATATATTTGTGACTTGTACCAAAAACTTATTTGTTCATTCAAGCTTAGAACATAATCGAACATGAAAATATTTTGCACACGAACTCAACATGTGACAAATGATAGGGGTGGGCTGAACTAAATCGAAAAATTCTGAACCGTGTATAGAGGTGTTTTTAACTAATATTTTAAATTTTATTTTTTAAATTCTAACGTCTCAATATTTGAGGTCTTATCAATTATCACCCTCTTCATTAATCTATTGTATTCTGTTGAAAAAGTAGATGGACAAAAATAAAAAGCTAAATCAAACATATTGGGAATTCCATACAAGATTCATCAAGGAAATGCATTCCGTTCCAAAATCAAAAGCCAAACAGCTCTAAGAATTTTTTATACTAGCAAAAAGAGAGTTAAAAACGGATTTAGATTACAATGGGCTCATAATTAATGAGGCACTGGAATATAACAAAATCAAAATGAAATCACGCCAAAAGATAGCAAGCAGCTACCATCTTCCCACTACAATCTTCGTCGACTTCCAAATTGATTACCGCCCGCACAATTTTTTCGGAGCTCAAACAGTTATTTCCAAAGGAGAGAGAGATGGAAGTAGTGTTTTTAACGACGAAGTAATGGGCAGAAGGTGTTGATTGATAATGACTTATATATTGAGGTGTTAAAATTCAAAATTTGAAGTTTAGAGTATCATTTGGTAACGCTTTAAATATTAAGGTGCTATAATTTAAAATTTTATGTTTAATATATCAGTTAGAGAAATTTTCTACTTGAAGGTCATATTGATAATAACCGTTTACCATATCATTAATTAATGAAATTTTAAGTTTTATACATGAACATGTATTAATTAATACATTTTTCTTCAAGCATATAGATAATTATTTTTAGTTATTTTTTATAATATTATTAATTAATAAAATTTTAAATTTGATAAATGAAAATGTATTATAAATATTAAATAATAATATTTTCCAGAATGGAGGAAGAACGACAACAACAAAGACTGAGCTCTGTTGGGTTCTGGTAAGTGGAGTTTACCGTTGGAGACAACCTGCGTCGAAACGACGAACAATATCTGTTCGAGTGAATTACGGGATGGACTGGAGTTCAAGAACTTCCATATCCTCTTCAAATTAGGAAATATATTCTCTTCCAGCGGGAAAATATGATCTTTTGGAGGGAATTCAGCCAACGGTCACGAAGACTTAAGTCAAATTTCCAAAAATGTGAGTGATCATCTCACCTTATATATAATCTCTGCACTGCTTCTAATCACTGCTTTGCTTATTTTCTTGATCGAACTCTCCACTCTCGCTTCTCTGTTTTGTTTCTCGACTGAAACAATCGTTCTTTTGTTGCTCTGTTTTTCGTCTGATTTCTGAGATTCGGAAGAGCAATGGAGGAGAACGCCTTTACTGCTGATGGGTTTTCTCCGTTTGAAGATCGTAACGATGAGCAAGTGAGAGAAGAATGGTTGAGGATGATTTGTTGGGATAACTCTGCGATACCCGGAAAGAAAAGGTCGGGTCGAGTCAGAATGTTGAAGGAGGAAATGATGATGGGCGAGTCTCCGTTGGATCTTTTAGCGTCTGTCGCTATCAAATCTTCAGAGCTCGACGAGAGGCTTGTTGTGTGTGTCGGCTCTTGTGTGGGGCCCACATATTTTTATTTTNCGAAAGATTGGAAAAACCGTATTCCGCATATTTGTTTTAAGTGGTTTTTCTCAACAAGGCTTCCATTGAAGAAGCTAAAAACTGAATTTTTATTCCCCACTGAACAGAATCAGAAGAAGATGAAGAGGAATTTGAATTTAGGGGTTACTGAAGCAATGCCATTGAAGAAGGAGAGAGATGAATTCGGAGTGTCTGAGGAAAGTGTGTTAGGCGAATCTCCGTTTGAAACTTTATTGTCTGTTCTTGCTTCTGAACTGTTGGAGTTGAACCAGAAGATTCCTTTCAAGAAGAGAAAGCGTGAATTCACATCCCCAGTAGCAAAGACTCCAAAAGGCAACAAAAAGAAGAAGACGCAGAATTCGAAGGCGACGGAGAAGAAGCAGAAAAATGCCATAAAAGTGCCGGTAATGGCAGAAGCCATGGCGGAGAAGATAAGAGGAATGGGAGGGGAGAGAGTTGCGTTTGTCATTGAAAAACAGCTTCGTCAAACTGATCTCAACAAGGGAAATTCTCGCCTCTCCATTCCCCATCGCCAAACAAAAACACAGTTTCTCTCCGAAACAGAGAAGACGATTCTGAGTCAACGCATGGAAAATCAGAAAAATATGAGGGGAATTGATGTTATGGTGATAGACCCACGTCTGGAAGAGCTGAATCTTTGTCTGAAAATGTGGAAGATGAACAACAACTTCGTCTATAATTTGATAGAAAAGTGGAATAAATTGGTGGTGGAGAATAAACTGAAGGAGGGCGATAGAGTTCAGTTGTGGGCGTTTCGGGTAGAGGAAAGAAAAAGAAGGGGGTTATCAGATCTCTGCTTTGCTCTGGCCAAGGTTGAGGACGATAACAATGGCGGCACTGATTCAAGTACAAGTATAGTTACTTACTAACTATGACGAAGATTGAAAAGTATAGAAGTCTGTTTAAGGATTCACAGAAAAATATTGATTTTCTCAACTGTATTTGGTTTCTTCTTTGGAAGCCATTCTCTTTAGTCTCTGCTAGAAGAAAACTTGTAAATGGAGTTTTAATTTCAAGTACTGCTTTCCAAGCTTTTTTGTTTTAATCAACTGGTTTACGTCTGAGTTTTGAGGGAAGCCATTAAAGCCGGCGAGAATATTATATTCTTAATTGAAGCTAAACATAGAAGCCGACAAAAAATGGATAGGAAGTCTTATATTTTTTAATTAACAAAACAAACCCTGGACTTTGGAATAATCAACCCAAACCCAACCGTTCGATTCAACCCTCAGCTCCACCGTCTTCGTCAGCTCAGCAAAGTTTTCTGTTAAGCCGCCATTACAGTGGAAACCAATGCCTGTACTATCTTTCTATATCCATCTCATTGTCTTCGAAACCAAAATCTCTGCAAATATCTACTCCTGCTCACCCTTCCAATCCTCATGGTCCCTTCTCAATCCACGCCACCTCATCAAACTCGGATAATTTCGTACCGTTAGAGAGCTCTTCATCCTCCATTGCTGCAGTAAAAGTGCCCGCAGCTCCGTGGAGAGATTGAGAGCTGAAGCTGCAAAGAGGAGACTATGCGTGAAGGTAAAAAGAGGTGGAGTAACTCAAACTGCTGTTGATGAAATCAAACTCATCTGGAAGAGAAATGAGCTTTCCATGGTGAAATTGGATATTCCATTGGGCCGGAATATTGATAGAACGCAAGAAATAGTGGAGGTTTGTTCCATTTTTTGCAAGATTTTCTCTCTTCAATCAGAAGATCTGCGTGTTATTGCTTGTCACATGAAATTTGAGGTCAAAATTTCAAGAAATAGCATAAGTTTGAAGACAAAATCGATATCTTTGTTAACACAATGGTTCAGAAATCTTGAAGATGGTGGAAAGGAAGATAGTTCAATACTTTTTCTTGAATTTTGAAGAGAAAATGCTAGTTCATAACTAATTCTAAAGTGGCTACAAAATTTTCACCATTAAAGGCGATTGATTGAGTACTAATTTAATAGTCAAACTCTATTAATTCTCTGCCTAAACTGTCCATCCTCCATTATCTTAGAAGAAAAGAAGCACAAACTAGATCAATACAAAGTTTCAATCTGTTATTTTACTCATTACTTTAGCATATTGGACAATTTAATTGCTGGGAATCATGGTTGATTCTGATTCATAGTCATTTTGCTATGGTTGGTGAATATCCATTTTCTCTCCAACTTTTTGGATTAGATTTTGTTCATTATACATTCTCCATTTCTTTTTTCAATATCCTGGTTCCTTTCTGATTATTTTCCAGGACAGCTGAAGACAGGGGGCCTAGTTGTTTGGAGAAAGATCGATGTGCTTGTAATTTACCTAGGAAGCAATCATCAGTTGATTTTTGAAAGTAAATGCAAATGGCATCCACAAGTTTATAGATGAGAAACTTCATCCTCGCAAACTAAACAGAGAACTTGTCAAACTATATCAAATGGGAGCCATTTGGATGAAATGATGAGGGGAAATGATAGTGGTGGAAGATTAGTACCAAGTAGCTTCTTCTTAGACAAATTCAATTGTACTTCAAGGAGCGGGTTGGTTTATGAGAGTGAGGCAGATAGACTATTGGACAGCTTAGGACCTAGATTCATTGATTGGTTTTAGGCCTCCATATAGATAATGTCCTCCTCAGGCTAATTTGAAGCTGAATGATATGATGAACTAGCATACTTTAGGAAGATAACTCGGCCCTGGCCTACCCATTTTGTTCTCGGTACGTTTATGCATTAATTTGTTTTGGATAAGATGTTTGTACACTACTTTTCATTTGTTCTTATTGACAATGTGCATGATTATAGTTTCCTTGCCATTCATAGAGACAACTCTAATAAGAAACAAACAATGTTTTGGCCCATCGGCATCGTTTCTTCCTATTTTTAAATATAATTTCCATGAATGTATAGCCTTAGAGAGATTATTTAATTTGTGCCTTTTTCTTGGATATTTGAATTTGAAAGAGATAACAAAGAGTTTATTTAAATTTGGATATTTGGAAAATTTCTTTTTCTTCATTTTGTGTTTATCTTTATCTAATACAAATTTTTGTTCAGCAAATCAAAAATGATAATTTCCTTACTATTTATATTGATGTGCACTTTCACTTTTATTAATTGGAAATTTTGGTATGATATCTTAATGTAGAAACAGAAGACTTCAAGGCTTGTTGGCTGCTGCCGTCTTAAAGTTATGGGAAAGGACTGTGGTTGCCAAGATTGGTATTAAGTTTGGTGATTTAGACACAAACAATAAACAAATGCCATATGAGCTCAAGGTGACTATTTTGTGCAAATATAACTTTGAACTATGATTGTTCAGTTCTTTGTAGACAAATATGAAAATTATAGCATCCCCCTCAGGCAGTCAAGCTATCAATATTTCTTGTGGTTCTACTCATGACCATGTGTAAAATGGCTAGTCTTTCTGATAGAGCCCCAGAACACGAAGATAATTGACAGAAAAGATAGAAAGCAGAATGCAGAGTAGAAGGAAACCAGCTTAGAATAGTTGATTTTTAACTTAAATAATCCGAGCAATTTGAGGTGCTCATCTCCCTCTTGCAATTTTCCATTCTTTATCTACCCTCCCCATTCAACCCTTTCTGCCATAGATTCTAACTACTCTTTGTCTCCATAAGGGCTTCTTTTCTCCACATGTATACCTCCGGCAGAGGGAAGTATATTCCTCTACATATGATCAAATTTTTTCCTTCTCCACGTCAGCATCCTTGACTCCAATGGGCTGCGCTCTTTTGGTTTGTGTAAATTTCATAGGAGGCGTTAGGGATTTATAACTTTCCTTGCATTAGAAGGCTCATTACTGAGTAACTTCTGTTTATAAGGCATTGGGACTTTAACATTGCCAATTATTAGAATAATTTTTTTTGGCGCTAGCGCTTTTAAAAGACTGAGAAGCCGTGGCTGTTCAAATGTCCATTTTTCTATGCCTCTTATCATATTCTATTGTTGTGGATTGTGTACGATGATATTATATTCTTGTTTTATCGTTGCAGTCTCTCACTGGTTGAGTTCTTTTCCTACATGACGAGTTCTTGATCATACTTTGAAGGGGTCAAGACTTCCAGCCAGAATTTCCAATTTAATTGCTGTAAGAGAAACAGAGTTTATAGTTGTTCAACTTAATGAAGAGGGTGCACGGTTTAAAGCCAATCAAAGTATTTGTCTTGGTGATGGAATATTGGAAGAGACAACTAAAACAGAAACTTTGTGTGACTTTCAGAATATCCAAGCGTAGTTTATAGATTTTACGAAGGGACATATGGATGCAAAACTTCAATTGGAAGTGAAAAAAGTGAAATTAAAGACACAGCTAAGAAAGGAAGAACACCACCTTTTTATCGTAAGATTATCACTCATTAATTTTCTGTGTGTGCTGATTTATATTGATATCATGTGGATTTTGCAGCGCAGTTTTAAGATAGAAAAATCAGCAAAGGAGTTGTCAAGATTGAATGCATCATGGATACCTTCAAAGCAGACTCAGATCGAGAAACAATTACAGATGAGGAGAGAGAATGCTATCGGAAGATAGATTGAAGTTGGATAGTGAGTTGATCAAATCCATAATCAGTTTATTTTGCTAGTTATTTAGATTCTTCTTGAAGACAATGGCAGTGCTGGATATAGTATGATCATCTGCTTTTTTTATTAGATCTTCGTGCGAAATAAATTTGTGGTTTAAATGTTACAATCTTAATCTAGCACTAGTGTTGCTTGTCTAATGAGATGTTTTAACATTTTCGGTTTGATTTCAAGAGTTCCAGTTACAAAATATTATCTTTGTTTGCGGGGGGATTGACTATTTGAGTAATCTGATAATAAAACTGCAAGTCAGATTTGGATGCTTTTTCTTGTCAAGTCAATTCATCTCAAAGGCATAAGCTATATTTTTTCTTCCCTTATGTGTGGGTTTGATCTGAATTAGCTTTTGCAGGTTGAGATTTTATTGAACTTATTCCTTGATTTGTTTCTATATGTCAGAACTCTAGTTCGATGTCGACTTCAGAAGACGTAGTTTTGATGCAGCATTGGAAGCGAAGGGAAGACAAAATCGCTTGGAGCCGAAACTGGTGGGATCCTACATCAGCTAAAAGAAGGCCAATGGCATAATTATATACTAGGGCAAGAACTATAGGCGACATCTAATAATCTTTTGTTGAAAAGCAAAGCATTACTTCGAGATGCAAAGACTAGGAGTAAGTGAGACCTTTCATTTGAAATGGTTATGGAAGGAATTTCTTTATCATCATTTTGTTTCTAACTTGAGTTTTTTTGCTGAAAGATCTCAGAATTAAAGCTCCAAGATAAACCTTGCTCATTTTACAAGGTATTTGGACGGTAAATATGATATAGTGTGACATATTAGGAAGACTGGTAGAAATGTAAGGGCGTCGATTAACATGACCCGAAATATCACGAAGGATTAGATAATCTCATTTTACCATTTGGCGAAAAGGGCGAACTTATGAGCGACCTACTGCCAAGCTCAACTGTGATTGATCTGAGTGTGTCATCGAATGATTCTATTTTTTGCTTGAACTTATTTAATCATGTCTTAAGAATGTGATTTCTTTATACCAATCATATCTATTGTAGTGACTAAAGAAGGTTTCTTAATTTTCATATCACATGCTTATGAAGGTACAAATATCCCTATTGGGCTTGAATCAAACATTAATATATTCAAGAGATAGAACATTAGTTTGTAATTAGTTAAGGAATTTGTATTGAGTTTTCAGTGCATTTTGCTGTCTATTGTTGTGATTTCCATAGGATGGATCAACCATTGCAATTCAAAGGATTGTATACTAAGATATCTTAAAGTTCGACCTTCAATTGAATCGAGTACGCTACTCCCGCCGGGCGAGCGAGGGATACTGTTTTTTTTTTTTGGGGGGATTATTGTTCTCCTATAATAGTCTCATTTAATTTATTTTCATGGATATTTTTAACAAGTTTAAGTTAGTCGCGCATAAACTATCGAGTTATTATCATGCTTTAGGTAAGAAAATGTAAATTAGATAGGAAATCGTCATGTATTTGATAGGTTAGGAGGGTATAATAGAAAATTTACTAGTTAGTCAAGTCTATATAAAGACTTGGGGTAGTGGGAATTGATATATTGGATAATGAGAGGAGTATTGTGGGAGTTGCTAGGGACTCGAATGCCTAGATTGTAAGGAAGTGTCCTACGTTCTATGTGTAGATTGATATTCAAGAATAAAGATTTGAGTTCGTATCAAAGAAATTAGTCTACAGTGTAATTGTTTTCTTGAAAGGAATATAAGAAAGAGGTGTTCCGTATCATTTTGGTATCAGAGCAGTTACTTTCCTGAGAGCGGTTTCGGTCTGGCAAAGAAAATGTTGACGCGATCGGATTCTCTGAAAGAAAGTATGGCACGATCGGAGGCTCAGAAGGAAGGTATGGCCGAGTGGCAGAAGGAAGTCGCCGGAAATCAAGAGGCGATGGGTCGGGATATTCTGCAATTACGGGAACAGATCACACGGGTTCTTGCTCGTTTGGAAGAACAACAGATATCGGCAGAATCTGTAGAAGCTCCGGAGCGAACGACAGCAAAATGCAACAATCGAGAGGGTGATCCTAAACAGTTACAGAATCAAGAACGTCTTTCGCGAAGATGGGAATTGCCGATTTTTGGCGGAAAGGATCCAGAAGGCTGGCTATCCAGATTAGAACGATATTTCAGCCTCAATCGACTGACCGATGAGGAAAAAATGGAATCGGCGTTGATTTCTTTTGAAGGCTTGGCTCTTGCATGGTTTCAGTGGGAACACAAAAGGCATCCGTTTCTGAATTGGAAGGTTTTAAAGCAAGGTATTTTGGAAAAATTTGCCTTTTCAAAAATGGGTTTTGGCTGTGAAAGATTACTATCCCTAAGACAAGAAGGCTCAGTAGAAAAATATCAAAGAAAATTTGAGTCAGTTGCTTCAGAATTATTTGGTGTTTCAGATAAAGATTTGTTCGATGCTTTCTACAATGGCTTAAAAAATGAAATCAAAAGGGAAGTGCGGTTAATCAGATCGATGGGTTTGTATGATCTGATGCAATCATCGCAGGTTGTTGAAGACCGGAATGAGTTGTTGCAAACTGGAGGACAGGAAAGGAATATGGTGGAGGAAAGACTGAACAGGGAAAGAAAACTAAATTCTGACCTGGGCAAGCAAGAAACAGAGATTGTGGTAAGTTGCAAAAACTGGATTATAGAAGAATCTGTAGTTTTTCAAAAACCAGACCTTGGCCGGTACTTGAAGAAAAATGGTCCCCAAACATTGGTGACGCAACTCGAAGAATCGGAAACGTTTTCCGACCAAGTGTAGAAGGCAACGGAAGTAGAATCAACTGAAGGAGAAGACGAATCAGAGGCAGAAGAGTTGACTTGCGAGCTAACAGTCGCGCTAGGAATGAACAGCGACGATGAAGAAGAACGGACAAGCGATGATGAGAATGGCGGAACCGGCGACGCTAGAGAGGGAGTAACTGTCGACGATGAAGATGGAGTAACCGACGTCGGAAGTTACGGCGAAAACTGCGGGATGGAAATTGGAGGAAACGTCGATGAAGAGCTGGCAGTGGTAACTGCACAAAAGAAAGGACCAAAAAACCCCTCTTTCTTTCTAGAAGCCCAGATCTTTTGTGCTGGAGTTAATGGGCCAATCTTTCCATTTCCAGGAGCCCTAACAACGTGGTGGAAGTGGGTAATTGTTGGGCCAACTCCAAATTTAGCCCATCTAGATGAGAATTTGGGTTTAACAAAATATAACCTTTTAATCAAGGTTATTTGGCTAAGAAATTTGATGGATTCTACAAAGAATGAGAAAGAAGAGGAAATTTTTAGGCTTAATTCTAGTTTATTTTCTCTTAAGAATATTGAAGATGTAATTATAAAATATATTTTTCATTTTTTTCCACCTTGAGGACAAGATGTATTTTTAGAGCGGCAGTAATGATAGGTTAGGAGGGTATAATAGGAAATTTACTAGTTAGTCAAGTCTATATAAAGACTTGGGGTAGTGGGAATTGATATTGGATAATGAGAGGAGTATTGTGGGAGTTGCTAGGGACTCGAATGCCTAGATTGTAAGGAAGTGTCCTACGTTCTATGTGTAGATTGATATTCAAGAATAAAGATTTGAGTTCGTATCAGTATTTTTATGCGGTTGAGAAATTTATGACGACATAGTATTTGATAAATTATGTGATAATATACCAATAATATGTTGGTGAAATTAGGAGTGGGCAAGAACTGAACCGAAAACCAACTCGAAATTGAGATTCGGTTCTGGTTATTGGTTTTCAAATTTATAAATGGGTAGAAATTGAGAACCGACTCTTGGTTTTGGGTTGGTTCTCGGTTCTTGGTTTATGGAACCGAGAATTGACCCATCCCCCAATTTTCTCTTAACCCACTCAACATCCTCTTAACGTTTTCAATAAGTTTCTCACCGTCGTTTGCTTCTTGAATGTTGTACATATAGAACTTGTTGCTGCTATCAATTTGACCAAAAAAGTCTTGAGTTTGAGTATTTGAAGAGGCAACAATCGTACCATATTATAGACTTTTTCTGTTGGGGCAGCGTTTTCGAAGCTCCTTTCCTGCATCGATAATGCAGGTCTTACAATCTGCGCTAGAGACATCGCCTCTGCACAACGCTAACCCATTCACTTGGTCTAGGCCGTGGGAGGAGCTTTGTATGACAAGAGACTGAGCAAAGCGTTCAAGTTGGAGAATTATGGGCTGTTTACAGTGTAGTTTTCATTGCTAGAACAGATGTGACAATAGTGGGTTGTTGGCAGATATGAGTGGGACGAAGAAGAAGAAGAACAACAACAACAATTTGGAGAAGAACATGATGGACGAAGATGGTTTGAATTGAATTTGGTTTGAAAAAAAAACACTAAATTGTTCATCTCACCCGTCCTCCGGAAGTATCATCGGACGAGTTACTTCCTTTTTTCAAAAACTATAAGTTATCCATTTGGTCGGACCAAAGATACTGTGGATGCTGAATTGGCTGGTCTTGAGAATAATTCTACTTGGTCAATAACTATTCTACCGTCCTAAATCATGCAATTGGTGCAAGTGTGTGGTTGATGGAACAATTGAGAAATACAAAGCAAGGTTGGTTGCTAAAGAGTTACATGGGTGGTGGCATGGCTCTTACAGGTCAGGAGTCTGATTATCTTCCACGACCCTTTCCCGGAACTCCGGTTAAACAAAAAAGTTCTCATTTTCTTTCATCTCCTTCATTGATCTATGGGAAAGAACTGGTCGGCCTTTCACTTTTTTTGGCTCTACCTCCATCGGTAACTTCACCGGCTCCTTTTTCCTAGTTGCCTGTGACGCCATGGAATCAGAATTACTGCAAAATTTTTGGATTTCCGCCGACAGAATGTTCCTCCTGACATTGTTATTGACCTTTGGAATTCTCGTCTGCGGCTTTGTTTGAATAGGGAGAGATCGATCGCAATTTTTATGGAGGAAGACGAGTTTTCCGTCGGAGAGTATTTCCTCGGTGTTAGAGTTTGGGGTGACCCGAATTCTAGTTGGGCCGAGTTGGGCCCATATCCAATATTAGGGTTAATTAGTTTTTCTATATATTGATGCTTGAGTCGCAAAACTCATTGTACCTTGATTTCATTCTTAGTGATTTCTCCTTTGCCCGTGGTTTTTTCCCGTTAGGGTTTTCCACGTAAATCTTGGTGTTCCTGTTTCCGCAGTTTTCTTTTTCCGTTTCTCGTTCGATTCTCAACAATTAGTATCAGAGCTAAGGTTGAGCTTCTCTATACCAATTCTCAACGATTGGTATCGGAGCCCAGGTGAAATTCTCTATATCAACTTTCAACAATTGATATCAGAGTAGAGTAAGAGTTACGTACTCGAATCGAAGCAAATTAGGGTTTACAATTTTTGTGAGAAAAATTGTAATTTGTTGGAAAAAGAATTAAAAAAAAAAAGAGGGGAAAACTTTCCCCTGCTACGTCGTCCTCCTCGAAGAAACCAGAAGGAGCAGCCCGCGTTTCTCCAGCGAAGAGCCGATCTCGCAATCGTCGCGGGCTGTCGTCGCCGAGGAGAAGACCAGATCTGCCCGCGCACGCTGCCGATCGTCGCGCTCGAAGTCCGACTGCCCGCGTTGCTCCGTTCGCCGCTGACCTGCTCCATTGCCGAGTCGAACTCACAGTCGCTGTCTCTGCTCGTCGGTCGGACCGTCCAGCGAAGAACTCAGTCGTCCGTTGCCGTCCGTTGCCACACCGCCGTCCGTCGCCCTACAGCTGTCCGTCGACGACCTAACTGTCGTCGGCCGTCCTCCCACGTGATCGCCGATCACAGCGGCGTTTTCCGATTTGCAGCAATTGGGTGTTTTTGATTAGGGTGCTGCGGGAATTTTTTGGTTAAAAAAAAAAAAAAAAATTTGGTTGCGGAAATTTTCAGAAATTAATTGGAGATTAGTTCTGAAATAATTTGGGGCGGATATTTTGGGTTCAAAAATTGTGAGGAAATTTCTGAAATTTTTGAGAGCGATGAGTTTAGTGAAATTCGATATTCCGTTGTTGGATCAGAATACGAGATTTCAGTTATGGCAGGTGAAGATGCGAGATGTACTCGCACAGATGGATTTAGACGACACATTATTAGGGCTCGATAAAATGCCCACGTTATTAAGTGAAGAGGAGAAACTTCGAAAGGATCGAAAAGTCCTATCATTGATACGTCTGCATTTGTCAAATCAGATATTGCAGGATGTTTTGAACGAGAAGTTTGCCGCTGATTTATGGTTCAGATTAGAGCAGTTATGTATGAAGAAAACCCTGACGAGTAAGCTGCATTTGAAGCAGCGGTTATCTTCTCATCAGTTATTAGAAGAAGCCTTTATTACAGAGCAATTGGCTGCATTCAAAGAGTTAGTTTCAGATTTGGAGACTATGAGATGCAAGTATGATGAGGAGGATTTGGGGTTGATTCTGTTATGCTCGTTGCCTGCTTCATATGGTTCTTTCAGAGATACGATCTTGTACAGTAGGGACAATCTAACTCTGGAAGAGGTTTATGGTTCTTTGTTGTCAAAGGAAAAGATGAAGCAGCTTGTTAAGGAATCCGAATCTCGAGGTGAGGGATTCGTCGTTTGGGGTAGAACAAGATATTCAAACAACAAAGGCAGTGTTAATGTTCAAAGTTTGAAGGGCCGATCAAAGTCAAGGAACGGAGATAGAACCTGTTACTTCTGTCATGGAAGGGGGCACATCAAAGCCGAGTGCCATAAATTGCAGAATGAGTTAAAGAGAGCTGAGAAGAGAAAACAACCGATGACGTCCAGTGAAGTAGTTGTCGCACAAGAAGAAGACTATAGTGATGGAGATCTTCTAATAGTGTCAGAGGGAAACTCAGAGCCAAACAAGGAGTGGATTTTGGATTCAGCCTGTTCGTTTCATATGTGCTACAATTGGGATTGGTTTACAACATATGAGACCGTTTCAGGAGGTGTTGTGTTAATGGGCAATAACACACCTTGCAAGATAGCTGGTATTGGTAAAGTCAGAATCAGAATGTTTGATGGAGTTGTGAGGACACTGGGTAGCGTGTGACATGTTCCCGAGTTAAAGAAGAATCTGATCTCGTTGAGTACTCTGGATTTGAAAGGGTACAAGTACAGCGCTGTAGGTGGAGGTATAAAGATCAGTAGGGGTGCTCTCGTCAAGTTAAAGGGACACAGAAGCTCTGCAAATTTGTACGTATTACAGGGTTCTACGGTGATGGGTAATCAGACTACAGAGTTTGTGAATTCACCTTCAAAAGATTTGTTGGAGAAGACTCAGAGGAAGTCAGGTTCTCAGGTGAAGTTCAAGTTGGATTCTGAATCCACATCAGAATCAATATGTCAGCCTATTACAGATGTTCAGCGTGATGCAGTCACCACATCGTCACCAGTTTCAGTTACAGTTTCACATCAGAGAGGTATCGTCAAAAGCAGAACCAAGGGAAAGGGTAAAGCTCCACGGCGATATAGTGAAACATCTACGGTGGGTTATGCATTGAGTGTGTTCGAGAGTATAGATTCAGCACATTCACATGCAGTTCGTTGCGACATCTCTAATAATTCAGTGGTACAATGGAGCAGATGTGATTTCTCTCTGAATGTGTCTCTCAAGTTTAAGCGGGGCTTAAACTTGATCCGTACCAGATATTGAGTTAGCCCAGCAGGGGCCTTTGTGGAAGAGGAGGTTATTTTTCGTTGGAGTTTTGCAGTTCGCCTTACATTGGAATTTCTTTAAAGGTGGAGATTGTCAGAGTTCAGTGTTCTGGATTCGTTTTTGGGTGGGTCGTGAAGCCTGCATTGGATCTCTCCGGTGGAATTCGTGTCAAGGTGGAGATTGTTAGAGTTTGGGGTGACCCGAATTCTAGTTGGGCCGGGTTGGGCCCATATCCAATATTAGGGTTAATTAGTTTCTCTATATATTGATGCTTGAGTCGCAAAACTCATTGTACCTTGATTTCATTCTTAATGATTTCTCCTCTGCCTGTGGTTTTTTCCCGTTAGAGTTTTCCACGTAAATCTTGGTGTCCCTGTTTTCGCAATTTTCTTTTTTCCGTTTCGCGTTCGATTCTCAACACTCGGCAAGAAATGCACGAGAATGGAGATCACTCCAGTGAAGAACTCGAAGAGATGGGGACTCGTCGGAGACAAATACCGGTCCTTGAGTAGGGAGTCATTATTTTCGTCCGTGCTCAAAGGGAGATCACAGAGTGAGAGTACTGAGAGTGAGAGTGAGAGTACGTTGAGAGTATGTGCTCAACGTCGTCCTCTTCTTCTTCTTCATTTGGGTTTTGAAAACTACAGTTACTACCAGTTACGTCCGCCATTGTTGGCAGTAGAGGTAATCAAAAGGTAGAACGCAGTATGCGATTTGAAAAATGCTTTCATTTTTGTGGTTAGAAGAAGCGAAATCCTTATTCCTTCGAACATCTTCTTCCCATCATCCCTCGTCTTCATTTTGATTTTTATTTAAATTAGTAAAAATTCACATGGTGTATATTACTGTCACACCCCTTTTCTCACAAGACTTAATGGGTGCAACCTGGGAAGGAGGCTTCTGGGAAGCCTCGCAGACGCGCACAGTTCGTCCGACAGGCTGAGGGTCAGACATAACAAGCGCAAATTCGGACAAGCATTCCAGGATACTTGGAACATGTCGGGAAGTCTCGGTTATGTGGGCCGCACCGCAATCAGGCCAACTAGGGGTTGGGCCGAAGACACTCATCCGTTGGACGATTGGGCCGAGTAAGATGGCGGGGCCATCACCATCACGTTCACAGCATCGCAGTTGGCCCAACAAGAAGCCGGGCCAGCCCGTAGTGCACAGGTTGGGCTGCAGGCGTGCTTGGCGGAGATCTCGCAGAATCCCAAATTCTTAGGGATTCTGCGTGTTGACTGGATAACACAGCAAATGGGAAGCAAACAAGTGGCAGATCGAATCTTTTAGTTCCAACTAATTTAGGGTTTCCTAATTCAAATGTAGATAGAATTTATTTGTATATATAAGACCCTTGAGGCACCAAGTTAGGAGGGTTAATCCATAGTGAGACTCTCAAGCGATTGTGGTGATCCGAGTGAAAATTTTGTATCCTTGGTTCTTTTATTTGGAATAGAGAGAACAAGTTGGGGGTCGGGCTCCCGTAAAAAGTGTGTTTGAGTATTCACTAACTTGTGGGTTCTTGCATTCGCATGGAGCAAGGGCGAGGAAGGCTGGTCGAGGTGGGACTTCGACGCCGGTCACACGCATTCATCACTATTCCGCACGGTAAAAAATTAGGGGTGTGACAAACTTGGTATCAGAGCAAAGGTTTGCTCAAATTTCTCTTGATACGCAAATTTCAAAAAGAGGAATTTTGAAGACTTGTTATTAGGATCTGTGCGAAGAGGAGCCATACGCAAGTTTCAAAGAGGAGTTTGAAGACTCGGTACCATAGCAATTCTCTACTTCACAACCATTGACACTCGAAGTTTCAAAAGGGAGAAATTTGAAGGTTTGCTGCAAAAAGGTAACAACTTTCTAATGAGATTTAAAGTTGTGGCCAAAAAGATTTGAACTTGGAGTTCAAGTTCGAGATACTTTCAAAATCACCACTTGAGAGGTTTCTTTCGATTCACAGGAAGGTGAAGCGAGATGGACGACGAAGTTGCTGCAAGACTCCAACTTTTGGAGGAATTCACAGGGATTCATGAAGCCGGCAACGATGGGTCATTATTACTCCAATTGATCTCCCTCAAAGAGGAGCTCGAAGCCTTCTAGACTTAAGTGGACGAAGACATGGCGGCGATAAGGCGATACGCTCGCCACGAATTAGGGCTCATCAACGGAGAACTCGCCCCAGTGCGCGACAAGGGTAGCGAATGGCGCAGCAGAGAGGGTTGACGCGAAAGCTACAAAACCAAGGATACCGGAACCGAGACCATAGTATGGGGATCGAGATGCTAAGGAAGTGGAGAGGTTTCTAGTTGACATGGAACACTACTTCAAAGCAGCCGGAATCGAGGAGGACAACAAAGTAAGAACCTTTAGTGCATTCTTGGCGGGCGAAGCAAAGAGATGGTGGAGGCGACGCCAAGAGAAGGAACAAAAGGTGGAAATTTGTGAAGTTCTCATATTAGAGTTGAAGGAGTGGTTCCTTCCACTCAATGCCGAGTGGGCGGTGCAGGAAGCCATGAGGAGGCTTCGACAAATGGGTTCAATTCGCGAATGTGCTCGTGAATTTACCACTTTGTTGTTAGGCATCCAAGACATGCACGACAATGACAAGCTGTTTAACTTCATGGCGGGACTTCAACTATGGGCACAAACCGAATTAAGGAGACACTGTGTGAAGGATGTAACATCAGCGATTGAGATGGCCAAGAGATTGGTGGATGAGAGGACTGCACCTTCTCCAATGAAAAAAAGGAAGAAGGGGAGCAAGCACGGGAGTCCGAGTCGAAGTATTAAGAGGAGAAAGACTGAGGAATCGTCGAAAGAAAAGGGATCTGATCAACCCTGGCGCAAACGAACTCAAGGGTGTTTCATATGTGACAGACCACACTTTACAAGGGATTGCCCGAATAAGCCATCAGTCATCACCAATGGGGCGATAAGTGAGACCGTCAACGAAGGCGAGACTTCTGGGAAGCCTCATAGCTGCCCGCATCGTGCGGAACAGGCAGACAATGGGGAAAGCCCCCTACCACTAGTGAACACTCTCACTAGCAGCCAGGCAGAGGCGGCAACTAGCCAGTCATCGACAACGCAGAACCAACCACCAACGGCGGGTGGCCTGATGTACATCAAGGTGTTCGTGAACAGACGAGAGGTGCGCGCGATGTTAGACACCGGCGCAACCCACAGCTTAATCTTGCAACAGACCGCGAGCAATCTCAGCTTAACAGCGACAACAAGCGTGAGATTGATAAAGGGGATTAATTCAAGCGCGCAACCCATAAACGGTACGACGGTACCCCAATTGCGCGTAGAAGAATGGGAACAACCTTGCTCGTTGATGATAGTTCCATTAGAAGATTTCGAGTTAATCCTAGGTTTGAAATTTTTCAAGCCAGCCAAGGCAGTGGTAATGCCTTATCTTGGAATGTTGATAATCCAAGATGAATCAGCACCTTGCTCGGTTAGGGGTGAATACAGAGGAAAGGCGTTACACTATCTACTCTTCAAGTATATGCTCAGACAAAAGGGAAGCACTTCTCGAAGAAACTACGCAAATACAAGCAAAACAAAGTGGGGAAGGAGTCAAAGCAAAGACGTGAGGTGTTGAAGAGATCCGGTGACATTAAGCCATCGGAGTTGCCGAAGGCGACGCCACCTTGGCTCGCCTACAGCAATTGGGCCTCGTGGGCCAGACCAAAGGAGGGCGGGGTCTCTCCGAAGTTGCAAGGCGGTGGGCCGAGTAAGATGGCGGGGCCATCACCATCACGTTCGCAGCATCGCAGTTGGGCCAGCAGGAAGCCGGGCCAGCCCACAGCGCACAGGTTGGGCCGCAGCGCCATTCCATGGGCCACAGGCGCGCTTGGTGCTCCCTCTTATGCTTTGCTTTGCCCTCTTGACAATTTTCTTCCAATCTTGTCCAAGTGTAGTCCCGGTATAATGATTTGAGCATTCTCCTAACGCTCGGATGTCCCGCAATACGGGTGTCGAGTGTCTCTATCTTGAGAAGTTGGCGGTCGCCGCCCCAACTAGGAACTTGAAATCTGTCACCGCGCGCGTTGACAAGCCCGCCTCTGACGTAATTTCTCCTCACCGACCCATCATATACTTGCTTTATAATTAGCAAGCGCCTGGCATCCCGTCTGGTTGCCTCCTTGATCCCATCAAGTGTCTCTGAGTATTCTTTAGTGGTGGCTTTTCCTAGCATTGTCGTTTCCCCCAAACAACTAAGTGCCTGCATTACTCGCATCTGGGCTCCAAGTTTATACTCTCTATTGAAGTCCAACCTCATTATAAACCGCCGATGGTGATAAGCTAGGCCTAGAATTGGTCGTCGCTCGGTCACTTCCTTGTTGGACGACTGCTCGCTAATTGCCTTTGCCGCCATATCGCTGCGCTGCCAGCGTCGATCCCAGTTGGCCTGGGTGGTTGGGTGTCTATTGCCGCCCACGTTCTCTGTCTGTATCTGGCGCGGTTGGCCCACTATCTGTCGTGGTCCAAAGTGTTGTGCCGTATCGTAGACTAATTTGTATGCCCAAGTACCGCCCCTGGCCTGCTTGACTCGTACTTCATTCTTTTGGGTTCTTTCTAGCTCTAGTGGTTTACTACCTTGTCGTAGTCCACTTTGTTTGATGTCGGGTTGGATTTTCCCAGATGGATGATTGCCTCGTCGCAACCCCCGGTCATTACCCTTGTCTGACCCGCCTTGGTCCGCTGCTCGATGCGACCCATGGCGCTGCCCCCCTTGCGCAGTCTTCCTTGCACGCCTGGATGCTACCTCGCGCCCATCTGGCTCGTAAGTTTGGGAAAGTGTATTTTGCTTCCTAGATTAATATAGGGGTTTTGTTGCTTAGCCCCACCGCCTTGCAACTTCGGAGAGACCCCGCCCTCCTTTGATCTGGCCCACACGGCCCGATTGCTGTAGGCGCGCCAAGGTGGCGTTGCCTTCGGCAACTCCAATGGCTTAATGTCACCGGATCTCTTCAACACCTCACGTCTTCCTTCCCCACTTTGTTTTGCTTGTATTTGCGTAGTTTCTTCGAGAAGTGCTTCCTTTTTGTTTGAAGTCTCGCATATACTTGAAGAGTAGATAGCGTAACGCCTTTCCCTCGATATTCACCCTTAACCGAGCAAGGTGCTGATTCATCTTGGATCATCAACATTCCAAGATAAGGCATTACCACTACCTTGGCTGGCTTGAAAAAGTTCAAGCCTAGGATTAACTCGAAATATTCAAATGGAACTATCATCAACGAGCAAGGTTGTTCCCATTTGCGCAATAGGGGCACCGTCGTACCGTTTATGGGTTGCGCGCTTGAATTAATCCCCTTTATCAATCTCGCGCTTTTTGTCGATGTTAAGCTGAGATTGCTCACGGTCCGTTGCTAGATTAAGCTGTGGGTTGCGCCGGTGTCTAACATCGCGCGCACCTCTCGACTGTTCACGAACACCTTGATGTACATTAGGCCACCCACCGTTGGTGGTTGGTTCTGCGTTGTCGATGACTGGCTAGTCGCCACCTCTGCCTGGCTGCTAGTGAGAGTGTTCACTAGTGGCAGGGGGCTTTCCCCATTGTCCACCTGTTTCGCACGATGTGCGCAGCTACGAGGCTTCCCGGAAGTCTCGCCTTTGTTGACGGTCTCGCTTATCGCCCCATTGGTGATGACTGATGGCTTATTCGGGCAATCCCTTGCGAAGTGTGGTCCGTCACATATGAAACACTCTTGGGTTCGTTTGCGCCGGGGTTGATCAGATCCCTTTGCTTTCAGCGATTCCTCGGTCTTTCTTCTCTTAATACTTCGACTCGGACTCCCGTGCTTGCTCCCCTTCTTCCTTGTTTTTATTGGAGAAGGTGTGATCCTCTCATCCACCAATCTCTTGGCCATCTCAATCGCTGATGTTACATCCTTCACTCCGTGTCTCCTTAATTCGGTTTGTGCCCACAGTTGAAGTCACGACATGAAGTTAAACAGCTTGTCATTGTCGTACATGTCTTGGATGTCTAACAACAAAGTGGTAAATTCAAGAGCATATTCGCAAATCGAACCCGTTTATCTAAGCCTCCTCATGGCTTCCTTCGCCGCCCACTGAACGCCAAGAAAAGGAACCAAAGGTGGAAATTTGTGAAGTTCTCATATCAGAGTTGAAGGAGTAGTTGAACAGAAAGTCAACCACGAAATACTTTCCACTAATCATTTAAATTTAAATTATAAAAAATAAATAAAGTAAACATTAAATTACGCTTTTTAAAAATTATTTTACTTGGATATAAATTGTGTTAAACTTGTCTTCATAAGATCGATTCTCTACTTACTCTTTACCACTTGATTTGCGACAAACAGTAAACATATCCTTTATAAACATCTCAAATATAATCAATCAGTAAGCATTATCCTCAATAAACAGCAAACAGGTAACACAATAGAAACACTACACACGTGCGTGCGTCGATTGTGCATCGTCCTTCTCAAAGTTAGACTCGGCACTTAATCGATTAGTTCCATTACTTTCCACGGTTGTGGGCTTTTTTGCACCCCCTTTTTTGGACGGGCCGAATTTGACGTGCCTGACAATCATGAAAGCCTGTAGTCTCTCAACTGTTGGTCCACTTTCTATGAATGATTCCTCTTCTATCTGTGAAGAAGTATACATAGTTGAAAAGAATGAAAAGAAACTACAGGCATGGTGTTGAGAGTGAAATAATAACAGGTTTGTGAATTGTTCTTTCGTGTTCTTCGGGTTTGCTACGCAATAAATGGCAGAATCTAAGAATTATCAAACAAAATGCATGGAATACAGGAATACAAGAATACCAGAGCAGAGAGTCGAGATAAGAGGCCCCCCAAATCCTGGCCCTCTGATCCTTTTGCCGCGCACTGTTTTCATAACAATAATAACTTCAATTGATGAGATTAACACGAGAAGATAGAGGACACAAATCAGAAAGCAATACCTAACGGGTTTTGCAGTGGGAAACCAAATCTTTTATACCTATTTTGGGACGTTCCGAATAATTACATAAACCAACAAAAAAGTACCTTGACCCGATAACCTTGTTCCATTAGTCGCTTAACCATATCAGCCTTCATTCTTAGGTCCTTGTCTTCCTGAATGCATTAACAAAGTATTTGCATCAATAGATTCCTTCATATTTCAACAATTGAAACTCCATCACAAATGATCTAAATGTTATTTGCAGCAATAACGTTGGTTGGAAGATTTGTCTATCAGTAGATTTGAAGATATCTCATCGGGTGATGCCAAATCAAAAAATAAAACAGACTTGTTTAAAACTTACAGTTTTTCCAGTAAAGCGAACTTCTTTATAATCTCCTTTCCGCAAGGTGACCTCGGACTGCAAGAAATATAAATTAATTAGCATGCTTGAGAAAATAAAACCTCTAGGAAGAAAAGCTAGGAGTTACAATTTTCAAACAGCTAAATTGCTCCAAATACGAAACAAACTACAGTCCTCGATAATTACCCTTCTTTGATGATACCAAATTCTTATCACGGAATGTAGTTTACGTGGATAGATTTCTACAATTCCTAGGTGAAGTATTTGAATAGACATGGATGGACTAAAATAATTTCAAACATAAACCTAAAAGCAACTTCATAAAAATTGCTGAGGACAAGATGAAAACTTAGCTAAGCACCCACAGTGTATATAAAGTCCACCAAATGAGAGTACTAGAAAAAAGAATTTTCAAATAATTATACACCGAAGCTCTTGTCACTACAATAATGCATGGAGGCGAGGAACAACCTTTACGTGCTTTTATCATTGGCGTCTCTCACTCCTCTCCACTCCAACCAAAAACTCCTTACCAAATTCGGCTACAGCTTACTAGCATTAAAATTACTAAAACACAAGTTTCAACAACAAATAAAAAGAATGACACACTAAGAAAAAAAGAGAAATCATCTCTGATACAACCACAAAAAGTGTGTCAAACCCTTAACACCCTACCTTGGCTTTAGTACGGTCTTTTTCCTTCATTTGTTGTTTGTATTTCTCTCTGTGATAGTCCATGATTTTACATACAGGTGGTTTGGCCATCTTTTGAACCTGTAAAATTATGACAATAAAATTCTCTGAACCCAAATTAATCCAAACCTATTAATAAGCTAACTGACCCAAACTAGTTCAAATACTAATAAGCTTGCAGCACATATCAATAATTTTACTTCTAAGGGTACGAAATGTAAGATTCGTGGAAGAGAGGGTGAGAGAAGTACCAAAAATGTATCATCGCAAGATGAAAATTAAATAAAATAAAATGGACCCAACACAAATTTCATTCTTCTATCTAGAAATCAAGCAGTAAATCATTACCAATTAACTTTAAGTAGCCTCAATCTAAAAAGCATCAATCTAATGACGTGGGTAGTGTGAGTAACTACTTGGTGTAATATCCCACATAAACTGTTCCTCATGTATGTTCATATAGTGCCTTGCATAACATCAATAATTAGGAGTGGAGAACAGTCTGGGCACAAATATAAAATAGGGTAGCTACAATCTTTAAGAAGAATCAAAAAACTGATTTCAAACATTTGTGCAGAAAAATAAACGAAGAAATAAAATAAACATATTTTGAAAGAAATAAGAGTTCTTTGAAGAAATGATATATTGGCAACTTTTAGGATTAATTCACTCCATCACCCTGCTATCCTCTTTGAAGACATGAAACCAAATGATTATATGAAGAAATTGTATTTAATAATTTTTTAGATGCTTTAACTCCATCGCAGCACTACTCTCTTTGAAGACATGACACCCAAGAATCATACTTTATGGCATAATATTAAAGTTTACAAGTGCAATGTGGGTGCATGCTTGCAGGTATTTAGGAATCGCTCTTTCTTTTTTGTCATTTCCGATTGAAAGGACATAGAAGAATCTCAACCTTTAGTTATTGAATGTTTTTACCAAAAGAATTTTTATCCACTTTTTCTTATGTACATTTTAATCAACTTGTTTCTCATGAACAAAAGTTACTAGTAAGCATTGTAAGAACTTTTAAAATCTCACCTCAACTAGATCAAGCTTAAGTCCTTTAGCTTGTTCCAAGGCTTCTCGTCTCGAGACAATTGAATGTCCTGTGCATATACTCGTAGTATAAGTAACAACAGTTTGGAACAGACCAATCTCACCCAAAAAGAAATGACGGCGTGCTTTATAATACTAGTTACCTAGAAACTATACACTAATTGCTTTGTTCTGATGAAGTTCATTCCTTCACTTTCATCAAATCAATCTTTTTAAGAATCGATTGGCGAAGGTTCATATTTTGTGACATTTACAGTATTTAAAAATTTTGAAAGCACAAAACACACCTTCATCGGTCACGAGCCTGACAAATTCAGACACAATTTGGTCATTTAGTCGTGGGGCACTCGAGTCCTTCTCTTCCTTCTTTGGTTTGACCTGTAATTATAATGCCAACATCACAATCTAAGCAATAACATGTGTAATCTATGTAATAATTGTGGTTCAAGGACATTGCCTCTACTACAACCCACAACCTAATGGTGCCAAAATAAATAATTGGACAACCAACAATTTCTAGAGATTCGAGCAGGAATGATGAGGTTTATTCATAGATTTAACACCCAAAATCATCTAAAGAAAATAATTTGACGGCTGGATGAAGGCAAATAGATATTTTTTGAAGAAACAAATAACCTGTGGCCAGAATTCTAACCTGAACAGGAGCAGCAAACCATCTGACGCTATTCTGAAAATGAGCGGGTCTTTGATAAATCAACAAACACGGACTTTCTCCAATACATTGTTTAGTAGAAGTCGAACTGAGCAAAGAACCGTGAGATATTTGAAAGTAGTGCCTCTTGAACTGGTTATAAAAGTGATTAATCTTAGACTGGCTAATCCTACACAAAAAGGCCATCTTTGCTAGTTGCAAATATCCTCAAACTCAAGCAATAAAAATCATGAATTTTTCCAACGAAGAAAACTGGGAAAGCAAAACCCTAGAGCAAGTGCGAAATTCCAGAGAGACAGCGTGCCAAGAAATTGTTGTTCCAAATAGAGTCCAGCAACTTAGAAAAGTATGACGACGACAAGGACGATGACGATGACGGCGAGGGTGAGGCCGAGATGTACTTGAAGTAGTAACAAAACTCCAATCTCACTGGAACTGAAAGTGAAACGAGAGCGAGAAAAATTAGAGTGGCAAATTTCAGAGCAATGTAACGCCCATTTTTTTTTAAAACGTCTTCATCATAAAACTTGATATGAAACTATTCACAATAAAACCATTCTCGGTAAAATACTTGCAACGGAAAACCCTTCATTTAAAATTACATAGATAGTCTTTGTCAAGTCTCAAGTATAGAAAGTCTCTTACAATATATATGAAAAATCCCCTCAATTAACTTAAAATAAAACCACGTAAACAAAACAGTTTTAATGAAAGTTATCACAAAAGTTGATCGATACTCTCTATTGTAAACTGTGGAAGGTGACCAACAATCGCCAAGTCCTCCTTATGGGTGAACTTCCTCCACCTATTGTTCATCCAGGGTAAATGCTCCCATTTCCTCCGTACTTACAATGCAAGACTCATCTATAAGTATAAAACTTAGCAAGTAATGCATATGACCATGAACATGACATGACATGACGTGACATTTATTTTTTGTTTCTTTCTTTCTTTTCTTGTCTTTCTTTCTCTTTTTTTTTTCTTTCATTTTCCTCTCACTTTTTGGATTATGAGTAGGCACGACAGCGAGCTACACACTACTTTTTTCTACCCTTTTGGGAGGTCTCCACTCTTTTGGGAGACAAACTCCACCATTTTGGGAGTCCTTTGTTAGTTATTGTGCATTTTAATCCACAACGACCCAGCGAACCTTGGGTCAGTCAGCTTCGGGTTGCGTTGGAAGCAAACTAATGGGCTAATATCTCACTGGCCCACCCTTTTGAGGCAATCTATCATCAGTCACCATTTTCAGACATTTATCTTTCTTCTTTTTTGTTTTTCTCTTTCTTTTACTTTTCGGATATGAGTAGGCTCTACAGTAGGACACACACTACTTTTCTCCACTCTTAGGGGAGATTTCCACCCTTTTGGAAGACAGACTCCACTCTTTTGGGAGTCATTCGTTAGCTATTGTACATTTTAATGCACAACGACCTAGCGAACTTTAGGCCAGTCAGCTCTGGTTGCGCCAAAAGCAAACTAATGGATTAATGTCTCACTGGCCCACCTTTTTGGAGCAGTCTATTCTTAGTAACCATTTACGTACATTTTATCATCATTTTATCTTTCTTATATGCAGATCTATGCATAAACATACAACACAGTGCAACATGAACAAATCGACATCACAACCAAATATCAAACCACAGTATCAACCAATCTTTCACATGATCAGCAATTTCAAGAAAGCAGTTATTTTAAATTTTCCAAGGACAAAAGCAAGATATCCACTACACAGGAATGAGTCTACAATCCTAATATGTATTTTCAAACCAACAAGCAGTAAGTAGATAAAAATGACAACAATTCGAACAACCAAGTTTTATCCCCAATAACATGCGTCCAAGCCACAACTAAAATATAAAAATTAAATCCAAGAAACCGAGTACCTATTCCAGAGCATAAATCCCCCCATTATAGTTATTAAAAGTAGATGGAAGGATACAAAATGTCTGTCCCATTCCAGTTTGCCAATCAAGCAGTAGTTGATTAATAATGACAATTCTAAACAACGAAGTATCAAACCCATTAACGTGCGTCATGCCATAGCTGAAGTGTAAAAATAAAATCCAAGAGACCAGAGAGCAAACAAAACTCACATGCTCGAATCTAGACATTCAACAGTATCTAGGAAGCATTACCCAACTAGTAGAACAACACTTCAAATTAACAAGAATTAAGCAATCATCCACAGCCAGTGGGCAGTAACCGGGATGGGTAACAGAACCTAAATCACAGAACATTATTTTCTCAAAACACGGCTCTCGGCTGAAACCAAACTAAAGAACAAAGCGAATTCAGCATAGTAACATTTCTCACAATGACTAACAGCATATTCCAAACTAGCAAAACAGCAGATTTCAAATGTATTTCAAGCAGAAATCAATGTAGAACAACAACTCAAACAAACAGAGCAACCCATCTCCATCGAGTCTATCCCACAGTAACACAGTGACAGCAACAACACCCAAATCGACAGAACACCATCGTCACAGTTAAAGCAACAACACCCAAATCGACAGAACACAATCGTCAACTCGTTTATCAAATCAGTATACGAAATGGAGGACAAAAGCAGCCTAACGCCTTACACCGTAGGGCCGAGAGGCCAAAACGCATGCGGCATTACTTACCTCGTCAAATGCGCGGTTCCCTTCCAGCACTCGTGGTCGGTCACCACCGTCACCCAGCTCTCAACGCCCGCCTTCCGCTTCCTCAATTTTGCCTCCCTCTCTCTTCTCTGCCTCTGCCTCTGCCCCGCCTCAATCTCGTCTAATAAAATCTTCAGTCATTACAAAGGGCAAATGACATAACTGAAGATGAATTTGTTTGTTTAGGGCCCTGGCCATAGCTAGATGGGCTTCCAATTAGGCCTATGCCCTTGATGAGACGTCGATAAAACGAGCCGGCTCTTTCAGGCTCGAGTAAGTTGTAACTCGCTCGACTCGTTCAAATGGACCAAATGGGAGGACTTGTTCGGCTCAGCTTCGAATTAAACAAAACAATTAAATCACTCGAGAAAATAAAAAATTATTATTTATTGTTAAATGAATTAAACTAAACAAACTTAAATCTAATTAATTATATACTAAAAACATTGTATAAATTCTCAAATGTCTTACCATAATTATTGCTTAAGGTTTTTTGCATTCATTACATTTCTATAATAATTATAATTTATGATAAATAGCAATATATACTATGATCTTGGAAAGTTCTCTCAACGGATATCTAGTAGTTTATATTTTTGTCCATTAAACTCCATAGTTATGCCTCTTAGCAACTTATATCCTTTCTATTCAAAAACCAGCACATGTTGTGCATGTGATGACGAGAACAAAGCGCTAATCTCAGGAAAACGAAAGATAGACAACGACAAAACCTTATGCGTTTCCTTCGAAGACGAAGATAGAGAAAAGGAGATCAAAGCTCAGGGGGTTTGGTTGTCATCTGTCTTTTGTTTTCTTGAGGTTAGGGTTTTGTTCTCGTCATCATGTGCACAACACATGCATGACTTAACGATTTTTGAACGAATAGTGTATTTGTTGTTAATATGCATAACTATGTTGTTTAATGGGTCAAAACATAAACTATAAGGTATTTGTTTGTCGGGACTTCCTAAGTTTAGGGGCTATATTGTTACTTACAATATAATTTATGTTATACAAAATAAAATTGAGAAAACTTAATTCATTTGAAGAATTTCTTCTATAATATTAGTTTCTATAATTTTATGAAATTAATATATCAATAATTTAATTTATACTCATCACACATTGCGTATTTTAGTAGAAAATAGACTCGTAAAAATTAAAAGCGATAGAAAAATATGGCATCTTATTAAAAGAACAAATAAAAATTGTTTAATATTGACGCAAGGAAGAAGCATGATATTGCATTTATTCCAACCCTATTTTTACATAGATCAAGAAAGAATAGCTTTTGTCGTGCATGGATGACTAACGCAATATTGTTAGGCATTTAATTTATAAGAGTTCGCGTTTTGACAGAGAATGACATAGGTTGGAGGGTAAACTTAGGGGACACTGTAAAAATTTGCTGTAGTTAAAGAGGGTCGATTCAATTGCCCTAGTTGACTTGGTTGAAGATAACTTGGCAAAATATGAACGAAAATTGTATAATCGACTATAGAGGTGTGAATGGTCGTTAAAAATTTTGGTTAGGGGGGATTCTTACCCCAACTAAAAAAGAGAGTGAGTCAACAATGGAGAATTAAAGCACTCAAGTAACATTCCTATCCAACATGTGCATATACATACATACAATGTATACATACACACAATGTATACACACACACACACATGTATGTAATGATACCTTATCGACAAGGGTGAATGATCTTAGAGCACCAAATACTAGAGTAATATTAAAGGTTCCTTATCGACTTAGGGAATATAATTTTGGATTTTGTTTAACTATGCAATGGTAGACTATAATAGTCAATCTCAACAAAATGTTCCACTATCGATACTTGAAAAACGTGACATCCACTAGGCTAAAAAGTTATCCCACACAGTCAAAAACATTGATCATAGAGGTTGTTATTATATTTTGGGCGTTCAATCAAAACTTCTATATGAAAAAAATAGTCCTTTTACTTAACAAAAATTAAATGGATAAACAAAGGGAGATAGAGAGTTTTATCATGATGAAATAATGTAAACTTGATATTAGGTTTTGTTCTTCTTTAAGTAGTTGGTGAGATAATAGCTTCTCAAGGTGTAATTTTTTTTATTAGACCCGATTGGGGTCTCAGGGCCTAGATCTATTTTTCAACAAACAGGCTGACCCATAAGTTTTATCAAACAAGCTAGCTTTTCTGACCTATTATGNGGGAGGGTTTGTTGACGATCGGCTGGATCCATGTAAGACACTTGTTTTCATTCGTACAATCATACATGGAGTAATATTTCTTTTCCATGCAGTGCCACCCGAATATGGATTGTTTCATGTCATCAATTGACATGCACATGCAATATGCGTATGAACAATTACTGCCGGATTCCATCGCAATTGTCATGGCACTGATAGACAAAAAGTGGTATGTTTTTCAACCCTGTGCTTTACATGAAGTGACAAACTAATTTGGACTTCCAATTGCAGACAACACGACATATTTCAAGTTTCTTGCCCTTTAGGGTGGTCGGTGATGGCCAAATGCAGTGGGCATGACTTCCATCGCCACGATTCGTACGACGACCCTGAACTGTACTAAGAGTCCACCCATGTGGAGATGAGCTCCGATTTTCACTTCAACGTCATCGACATCCGGAATGCGGAGCCTTCCATTTTTGAAGAGCCACTTGACGTAGAACAAGCAGAAGAGGCACCACCTGCGGAAAAGGCACTAGTTGCAGAAAATGCACCACCTGTAACGTATTCAAGAAGTGCATGAAATGCAAGGGGTGCTAGAGGTACAAGAGGTGAACGAGGTGCAAGGGGTGCATGAAGTGAAGGAATTGAAAGAGGTGCAGCACGTGAAAGAATTGAGCGAACATTGAACAAGTGGCTCAAATGAATTTGATTTTTAATGTATTTTATAATATAGTGATTTTACAATCTGCTTTGGTTTTTTCTGGTAACTGTTAAATATTGGTTTTGGGCGAAGGGCGGCCCAAACAAGGTGAGTGTCGTCCGTCATGCCATGAGGAACGTCCGTCAGGATGCGAGGGAAGCCCATCATGCCATGAGGGACGTCCGTCATGGCACGATGGATGTCCCTCATGGCATATGTAACATCCTTGCACGTTGCAAATTCACAAGCAAATAATTCAATAAACACATGTACAATAACAAATAAACTTTAGTGTATTATACATGAACAAATATTATACAAACAAATACGTATATAAAGCCCCAATGGTTAAGGATGCATGGGTGGGGCGACGGACTCCTGCAAAACACAAAAGCAATTTAATGTAATACAAAACGCACATAGTGAGAACAACGTATGAAAGCATAACAATCTACTAAGCACCTGCGTATCAGCCATTATGGTAAACTCCATGAAGGTGTCGTGTGAGCGTTCTGGTCTTACACTACCACTTGCCGTGCGACCAGAAGAGCCTCCGCCTTGACAAGAGTGGATATTGTGGCCCACACAGTGACAACGGCTACATGTCATAGGGACATGTCTCCTGCTGAGTACCGTGCGGCTACGGGGCTCGTCTGCATCTCACACTCTTCGTCTTCGAGTCCGACCTGGGAGTCTCTTAAGTGGCGGCGACAAAATTGGAGGTTGGTTTGTTGTAGGCCACATGTGGTGGGCACTGACAGGTTGGGTAAAATAGAAATACATCCTCATAAATGTGTCCCGATGGTACTATGCATGCACATAATCCTCCGTTGAAGTTCGCATAAAATTGATGCACGGGATGACATACACGCATGGGATTCCAGTCACCTTCCACCGGTAAAAATTACAAGTGCGCATCTCTAGATCGACTGTGTACCGTTCATTATAGTCACTGACCTCAAATCGATTACAGCCTAAAGGTGTTGGGATCTAAAATTAGTGTGTACATATTATGATATTATGGTAACAATGTGAGAATGACTACAAGTGACATTTTTTAAAAAAAAAATAAGTAATTGTGATATTATGTGACATATCAAATCAATGTTATCATTATTTATGGAATTAACAGTGATAAGTTGTTATTCTTATTTTGTTATTTATATGATTAATTAGGGAAATGTCCTTGCAATAAAGGTGTCTAAATAAGCAGAAATTATATGATCTTTACAAATGCTTTTCTAACGAAATTAAACAACTCCCCCCCTAATTTTCATAAAAATAAAATAAAATAATTTTCCAATTTTTAAAAAAGTAATTTTCGTTGACGTTTTGAATATTTATTTCACCGTTTTGAATTTGTAAAATTTATGGAAATTAACACTAAAACCACTTAACCATAGGATCAATGACAAGTCAAATATTCAACAATTTTTGCTAATAAATAAAACACGCAATTATTACCGTTAACAATGAACTTAGTTTAAAAATGAAAGAGTGAAAAACTTTCTCTTGAAAATGACTTCTTACTCTTGTTCATTACATGAATTTATTTAGTTGTTGTGAATTTAAATGTGTCGTTAATTTTGTCTAAATGCAGGATTTTGGCTAGTGGATTCGATGGATTTGTGATTAACATATTTTTCACTATCAATTTAAGAGTTTCTACTTGGCTATAAGTTTCTTCTAGTGTAGACATAGTTATTCTAAAGCCATTGGAACTCAAATAATGTACATAAACGATGTCATCAAATTACTTAAAAGAATTCACAATTTGATTGGAAAGACGTCATATTTCCTCTAAAGAGAGTAATATTTCCTGATTCATATTTCAATTCAATGACTCACTTTCCGTAGCGTAACCGCGATATTTGCTCCGTTTTTTTTTTCATAGTTAAGTGTTTTATTTGTTAGCAAAAATTATTTAGTGGTTAACTTGTCATTGACTTCATAATTCAATAGTTTTTGTTAATTTCCCTAAAATTTACATGGCAAAGGAAGCAAAAAAAGAAGAAGAATTAAAAATAAAATAGCCCGTATTTATTTATAAACAATTAAAATAATTTATTATATATCATAGGCTAAAATATATATTACTTCTTCAACTTAGAAGTTAAAGAATATTATGTCATTAAATTTGACTTTTTTACAAATAATTCTCTAAATATAGTTTTAAGGAGGAAACAATTCCTAATATAATAGTTTTGACTAGGTGAATATGAGGGTTAAGTTGGAAATTGCTAAAATCATTCTATCAAGAATTGCTATTTTATAAAATCCACTTGCTATAAAAAATCACGTGACAAAAACATAATTTGTTTACGATACTCTTAATTAAATGAATTTAATTGCAGACATTTTCAAGTTAGGACAAGCTCCGATTCTTAAATTCTCCGTCACTTAAGCGGTTGATATCATCATAAATTTTTCTACTCCTTGAACACTTCAATCTTTTGTGCAAAGTCCTCTAAATCTTCATCTTTCTCCTAAGCTACTTCGTTGTCACTATGCTCTTTCTATTTTATCAAGTATATGTAAGGATTTCTTCAAATTTCTTGGTTACGGAGGATTATTTGGTTTAAAGCACATGTTTAAGGGGGTAATTGGTAATTTACTCTATATCATAATATCATTGGGAGGTCCTCTGTTCCTTAACTGATTAAAGAACAACAATAGATTACATTGCATTAATCTTAGATCTTCATTGCCTCTCTTTCTCTCTCTAAATCTTCTGCAATCCTCCTTCTTCGCTGAAACTCAATCCTAACTTGAATCTCTGTCTTTTTGTTTCTTCTTGGAGGATAATATGGGTGACCACTTAACTTCATTCGGCTCAGTTTTGGGTCTTTTTGTTTGTTTCCAAACGTTTCTTCAAATAGCTATGCCTCCGGAGGTCCGAGCCGCCATTGCTAATCTTTTAAATCCTCCATTAATTCCTTCTTCTTCAATGGATCAATCGCTAATGTCTCAAATGTACTCGGATGTTTAAAAGGAACAGACCCCCATCGATCGCCCCTATTTCTTGAATTCGTATACAGAAATCGATCTTGATTTTTCCTCTTGATTTCCTTTCATCTTTCCGTAATGTAATCCAAATAAGAACCTAAAACCAGATTCTTGTTTTTCTTTTCTACTTTGAGCATAAACCTTCTTTTCTCCTCCGGAAGCGCCGGCCATGAGAGGTTTTGAGTTTGCCTCTGTGAGACGACGTGTTCCCACTGCATAGAAACGCCATTAAAGTAGTCGACAATTCGATCATTCTTCGAGAGCCCAAAAGTAATGGCGGTGGAGTTGACCCCTCGCGTTAGTGAAAGCCGATTGCCGATAATGGAGGCGGAAGAACTGAGGTAGAGCTGTACGGCATTGTAGAGCTCATTGGTGTTAACGCCGTCGACTTCATTTATGTCGAAGTAGAAGTAGGAGGAAAAGCAGTTGAAGATCCGGCCAAGAAGGTTAGCAATGGCGGCTCGGAGCTCCGGAGGCATAGCTATTTGGAGAAACGTTTGGAAACAAGCAAAAAGACCCAAAACAGAGCCGAATGAAGTTAAGTGGTCTCCCATATTATCCTCCAAGAAGAAACAAAAAAGACAGAGATCCAAGTTAGGATTGAGTTTCAGCGAAGAAGAAGAATTGCAGAGGATTTATAGAGAGAGAAAGAAAGGCAATTAAGAACTAAGATTAACGCCCTGTAATCTATCATTATTCTTTAATCAGTTAAGGAACACCCAATGAGATAATATAATACAGAGTAAATTACCAATTACCCTACGGGTATCTTAAAAAAATTACATTTTTTAACAAAATAACTACTGAACTATGGAATTAATGACAAGTCAACCACTAAATAATTTTTGCTAACAAATAAAATACTCAACTATATAAAAAAAAAAAGAACAAACATAGCAGTTACGCTGCAGAAAGTGAGTCATTTAATTCAAATATAAATTAGGAAATATTACTTTCCTCAGAGGAAAGACGACATCTTTCCAATCGAACTGTGAATTCTTCTGTGCAATTTGATGACATCGTTCATGTACATTGTTCGAGTTCCAATGGCTTCAGAATAACTATGTCTACACTAGAAGAAGCCTATAGACAAACAAAAACTTGTAAATTGACAGTAAAAAATATATTAATTACAAATTCGTCGAATCCACTGGTCAAAACCCTGAATTTAGATGAAATTAACGCCGTGTTTAATTTCACAACAACCAAAGAATTTTATGCAGTGAACTAGAGTCAGAAGACATTTTCAAAGAGAAATTTCTCGCTCTTTTTTTTTTCAAAGTAAATTCACTATTAACGATGACGGTTGCGTAATTTATTTTCCATGGTTGCATACTGTATTTGTTAGCAAAAATTGTTTAATAATGACTTCTCATTGACCCCATAGTTAAATGGTTGTTGTGTTAACTTCCATAAATTTTACTATATATTATTATTTATTTTGATATTCCAAAGAGCGAAATAAACATTCAAAACCTCAAAGAAAATTACTTTTTAAAAAATTGGAAAATTTTATTTTATTTTTATGAAAATAAGGGGGAGAGTTGTTTAATTTTGTTAGAAAAATATATAAACCAGCATTTGTAAAGATCATATAATCTCTGCTTATTTAGCCACCTTTATTGCAATTGCATTTACCTAATTAATCATATAAATAACATAATAAGAATAACAACTTATCACAGTTAATTCCATAAATAATGATAACATTGATATAACACATAATATCATAATTAATTATTTTAATGTCACTTGTATTCATTCTCACCTTGTTACCATTGAAAAAAAAAACGATGTTATATGTACACGCTAATTTTAGATCCCAACATGTAGTTCGCTCATCCAAAGTACACTCGGATAAATTGATGAATAACTTACAAGAACGACACATGAACGAATGAAATAGCGTAAAATTAAAATATAATCCAACCATATGAAATTATGATATCCTACATCAAGTTCATTTCAACTGAATTCGAGTTTCAAAGTCCACAATCATAATTGCTAAAATCAGACATCAAAGATACAATCCATGTGATTGAGATTATCAAATTGGATTCATCTCATCTAGAAATGAAGGCAAACCAAATAACTCATATTAAGTAAATCTAATCAAACTTATGCTTCTACGTTCCCTAAACAAGGCACATGAAAGTAGAGTACAAGAAATTTATGATAATACCAGATGATTTGAGTGTGTTCAAAAAAATTGCAGTGTAAAATGGGTATTTTGATGAAGTCAGGAGTGTACTTATGATGGGCAAAAATGAAAGAATACATATTAGTCAATAGCAATGATGAGAAAGCCAACAGATACATACATGAGTAGAACAGGGTAGAGTGCAAGAGCTTTTCTTCTGGGGTTGACGGCTGTACTCATGAAAGGATATGCAGCCCAAGAACTCCAAGCCAATGTCACACAAACCACAATCACTTTAGCTATTACGTTGTCGTATAACAGACAGATCAGGGCTCCAACGTCTAAGGGAAAGAGGCAATAACCAAGAAGACTTAGACTCTGGAAGAAGATTATGTGTCCACCCTGCAAAAATCTGTGTAGTGAGAGTGTGAGAGAGAGAGAGAGAGAGAGAGGGAGCGGAGAGAGATTTACCAGCAGAAGTACATTCAAGGTCAAAATAACAGCACCAGCAGCAAGGAGTGCAAATGCGACGGCAAACACCTCAGACTAAGGGATCATTAAAAACAATGCCATTATAACACTACTTAATTTCTTCTACGTAAAGAACGAAAGTTTAAGATATGGTAGACCTAGCCACCATTAAAAGAGATGCAATATAGAAATTGTAAGTTACAATTAAATTTTACTAGATGCTGGAAGATTGATAAATCAAAATAGCCTCGTTAGTTACAACATATAAATGAAGCAATTGATAACAGAGAGTCAAACAGGACTATGATCAACTGCAGACAACATAAAAGTTAATTATATTGCATCTTCATTAGAAGAAGACAGAAGACATGACAGCCAAAGAGTCATAAATGAGGATTTTATGACGTAAGAAACAGTTCATGATCCATTCACATCCATGATAAGTAAAACCTCTTCCTAGAGTCAACTGAAAAATAAACAAAGAAGAAGAAGCAATTACAAATAGTAAAATACACTAATTACTCATCGATCAAATTTTGAGCTCGTATCTTAGCTTGAGGCCCTAACTAATTATGAATAAATGTGAACTTGCAACAAATTCACAAAACAATAAAATCTTCCCTCCCTTCAATGATATACGAAGTGGAGCTGAGTGACAGGGATTTCATTATCTCCTGCCACTTGATCTTATCATGAAAGGTCATACATTCCAGCAAGTGCCACAAGGTTTTCTGAGGTTAACCTCTATCCTCCATTCGGTCTATACACCAGAAACGCCTTTCATACTGTAACGAGGACGTCTATGGTTCATCAGAGAACATATTTATTCAGTATATTTTTATTGGGCAGTTGGAGAAAGGGCAGTTGGAAACTTTCTCCATTTATGTATCATTCTAGTGCAAGAACCATGCCAATCTTCTCTATCTAAGTTTCTCGTTCCAATTCTATCCAATGTTCCACAAAACAGGTTACTTCAGTATTGTACTATAATTTTCTCGAGCAAAGATTCAGCATTGTTGAAGTTATAGACCCTATGCTTTCATCTAGGATCCATTGAAATTCCTCTAACAAGTTAAGAATTTTCAACAAAGCCTAAGCTTCGTCCTCCAAGGTTCTTCCTCAAGAAAAATCATACCACAATTATGCATAGGTTCACTAGAGAAAGGTAGAACATAGCTGATACCTTGAGCATCAACACATTAAAGATGTAAACACAGATTATGAAGAACGTCAAACACTCAAAAGCACTGTCGAAATCACGACTCTCAAATGAAATTATGCACCAAAGCTCGTCAATGATTAGCAAATAAAGCAGACTAAGAACAAAATTAACCTAATCACGCAGCATATTGAGGCAGGTTTTTAATGCAAAATGAGGTCCTCACCTTCTTGACCGAGGCGGACCATGACAGAGTAAGACCAAGAAACACGATGAAGAAGAACGGCCCCCACAGATCCCAATCTCTGAGAGCTTTACCCGGATCCTCACGATACGGATTTGGGAAAACGACAAGCTTCAAATTACTGATAATCCGTGATAGATCTCTCTTTATAGTATCCCAAACCGGCTCCGTCAGTGTATTCGGCGGTGATCCGAACCCGCTGGCCGATACGTTGGCTCGCCCGTTGCTGGAGGCCGGCAAAGAAGTCGGTCCCGCCGGCGTCACAGACGAAGGCTTCTGGACGGTTGAATGAATCGGCGGTGGAGGAAGATTAGATTGCATGAAAGGAGAGGAAGAAACCGGAATAGAAGCCCTAGGAGGACTCGGTGGTCGCGCCGGAAGCACCGTGGCGGGAGCCGATTGTACGCTGGCGTTGATGAGATTCTCGATCTCGTCAATATCCGATTGGGACGAAAGGTTAAGAGGAATGGTATCGCCGTGAGACATTTTCGCCGGGAAAGTGGATTTTCTCGGGAAAATGGCAGGAAATTCAACTGGCGGAGGAAGCACTAGTAGTAGCAGTAGATCTAAAGAGAGAGGTTAGAACGACAAAACGAAATTCATGCTGTCGTTTTATGACGATCGATCAAAACGACATCGTATTATTAAACGGTATGAGATTGAAATTCTTGTAAAACGACATCGTTTTACCTGAACATCCGATCATATTCATAACTAAGTTTAGCCACAAATGATGTGATAGGGTCATAGACATATTTTTAAGAATTTCTACAATTTAATCGACAATCCAATTACATCGTAAGCTCACATATTTAATATTGAGACAAGTAATTATTTTCGTTCTTTCAGTTTCCCGTCAACTTAGAGAAGAGAGTTGAGGTTTTTTCTGAAAGAAAATTGTTCTGATCTACACGATCACAACTACCTGTTCCTGAATCATCGACGTCAAGTTTAATATTAAAACTTGATAATAGATTTCAATAATCTAATTATAAGGCGATTCCATGAATTCAAATATATTTTCGCATTTAGTTTAGTTTTATGATTTACATAACGATTAAGATCTTAGAAAAACGAATTTACAAAAAATAAGGATCAAAGATTTAGTGGTGTTGATATCAAGTTAATAAGCACTACACATGCCGTGTTAGACACAAAGTTGTTCGATAGATTAAGATTGCTACAAATGATCTTTTCCATACAAACTCCTCGATGAAATGTTCGATGTGCTCAAATCAATTAAAGTAATTCTCCCTTAGTTTGTCAATGAAGATGAAACATATCACCCTTATTATTATTATTTTTGCCCTTATTTTTTGACTTTGTTGGACCAAGTAAATAAAAATTGTCTTTATTATTCAATACAATTTTTTTAATAAAATTAGATGAACATATGACTAGTTAATTACAAAGCATGTGATAATATTCTCATAACAAATTATAGAGAAATAAACACTATTTTGTAATATATTCTATAATTACAACTATTCATATAAACTTGATCTTAACTCAATAATTAAAAAAATGAGGTAACATGATAATGAGTTAAATAATTAAAAGTGAAATACCCAAATGGTACGTTGCTTATTTAACTTTCTACCATAAGGTTAAACATTTTCATTTGCGATATTGAGAGCAAAAGTTAAATTAAGGTGGCATAATTGATGGACTTTGTTGTAGGAGCCAAGTTTGATATATAAGCTTATTTTTCTAGCTTAAACCAAATTGCCTCATTTGAAAAATGAGTATCCGCGGTCGAGAAGAGAGAACAAAGAGTTAGAAGAGAAAATTCTGTCGAAACAATTAGAAATGAAGATTACAAGAAATATGTAAGAATTCTTTATATTTTTCTTTATATTTTCAAGAGATTTGGACTTCTAATTTAGAAATTTGGTCTAAATTTAAAATTTTGTCGCTGAATGAGAATTTGAAGACGAGCATCTGTCGAAAAATTTACGAATTGTAAGTTTGTACACACATATAAGAATTATAGGTCATGGAGCTTAGTAGGTAAGACAAATTCTCTATTGTTTTTGTTCTTCCTTCGTGAACTTTGGAATTCTAACTACGTGATTACATTTTGGTGCTTCGAACTAGGTTTACAGTAAATAGAAGGATCTTCAAAGGCAAGTGAGGAATTTAAAACCATTTTCTCATATTTAAGGGAAAAATTGAAATTTTGATTGGAAATAGGAATTTTGATAGGAAATTTGGAATTTATGGACTTGAAGTTGACAATTGAGTATTAATTAAAATTAGAGAAATTAACAAAACAAAGCTTGGACTTTAGGATAAGTAACATGCTTAACCTTGAAGAAATTTTACGGACAACTAAAACCTCAAATTATGGAAAAACAATGACGCAAACCTTGAAGTCACCTTTCCCATCAATATAGACATCTTTTAAAACTAAACGTCGTCTTCTCTCAACATCAATGGATGTCCCCTAACATCTATAGACATCTCTTAATGCTAAACGATGTCGTAAGTGAAGGGACGTCTGTTGTTGGTTGAGGGACGTTCGTCGTAAGTGGAGGGACGTTCATTGTGAGACGAGAGACGTCCGTCTTAAGTTGAGGGACGTCTGTTATGGGACGAGGGACATTTGTCGTAAGTGGAGGGAGTATGCTCCCATTTAAAAAAGCTTGTGTCTTGCACGTAACTCTCTTCAACATAATGTTCGCTAGTGCCTTTGGAGGATGACCTAACTCCATCCTGGTCGTCTATCCTAGTTGAGAGACGTTCGTCCCTCGATCCAACGAGCATGACCCTTCATCCACCAGCGCTCCTGCTCCTATCTCGGACGTCCATCCTCGTTGAAAGACGTTTGGCTCTTCATCCAGCAGCCAACAAGGACGTCCCTCGACCTTACAATGACCCTAAGAACACCCCTTCTCATGAATCAACCTTAGACGTCCCTCGACATTGAAGGACATCCGTTGTTCATCCTTGGACGTCCCGTTGGACAGTCCTTGAAGTTAGCATAAATGCGGCATTTGCCTCGATCAATGGTTCTACCGAACTTTTCTGTGAACATTCTGGTCGATTGCTCTTCAAATTAAATTTGATGATCAATCTGTCGATTCCAAGGTCGACTATGGATAGACCGAATGTTTAGTCTAGGTTAACCGCATAGCTATTTACTCTTGGCCACATTTGTGGTTGACTAGGGTTCCCCATAGTCGACCTCAATTTTCTCCGATCAACTACTATTTGGTATAGGTTTACCATGGGACCGTTAAGACCAAGTTTTTTAGGGGTTTTCTATATATCAACAAGTTGATTTCTATTTCGATTATGAGTTCCAACACATATTCTAAGAGGTTTAGAAATGTACTAATGTGAGTCCAATGATAGATGCTAAGATTTAATGGATTTGTTGGGCATGTGATTTCAACAATGTTGTGTTATACTCTGGTTGAGGTAGATGTTTTATTTACTATATTCAATTGTGCATCTCATGGTTTTCCAAAACCTATGTAAGATAGCTCTCACACTCTTATGACATGTTCTATCCTATAACATGTTTGTTTTTATTATATGTATATAATTGCTGGCATGTTTATTTTGTCCAATCATTTTTACTATTATTGTTCATACCAGTCATGTGTACCAGGTTTACTTGAGCTAAGTGAGGATAATTGTTTGTTGTGCACATTTGATTGAGCAAGAAAGTGTTTTAACATTACGCATATATCGTAATAAGACAACTGACTGTGCAATGTCTCTAGTGTAAAATCTCTAAACCCAATCAAAGTTGTTATTTTACACAGCAATCATCTAAAGATCGCTTTCTTCCCCTGTACTCCTATGGCACCAATGCTTGGAGTCTATGCATGACTCTATTTTCATTTATATTTTTACATGGATATGGTAGTGACTTTATTTTAATTACCTACTAGAGTATAGTGAACTATTTTAATACTTGATTCTACTAATGGTTATTAAAACTTGTTTTGGATGACATTTTTATCTATGTTGCATATAGATCTATTATTTGTAAAGCACTTGATATAATACTTGAATTGAGTTTAGTTAACTTACCTCAAATTACTCTACTCTTTCACATCATAGTCAAAGGAATTTGAAACAAACAATTCAAGATTGAGATCAACATATTTCTTTACTTTTATTCACTTTTTTGAGTACTATTCTTGGTGAAGACTTGTAGTACTTTGTTTTAGCCACTTTATTGTTGGAACTACTCTATATCTTTCATATTATATTGTTTACATTACAACACAAATATTATACTTTTTATTTTTATCTTATATTGTGTGATGTTACTGTTGCACTTTTTTATGTATCTAATATTTTTGCGATCTGGCTTCTCTAATATTAATTATTGATTTAGTCTTTTGTCGCGAGCCAATAAATTTTGTTCAGAGTCGAATGATTTGATCATTTTGGGGTCAGATCATTATCCGTTTCTGTTGCGGTCTCCATCTAGGCTGTGATATTTAATGTCCAAATTATGAGATAAAGAATATGAAAATAATATCATTTAAGACATAAAAATAGGTAATGAAGAAAATGATAATTCTAATGTGATAGAAATGGCAATTCAATGTACAATAAACAAACAAAGCTTTACATCTAAAACTTCTATGCTTTCTTATTACTCTCAAAGTTTACGATTATTTCTCATATTTTTTAAACTTTACAAAACCAAAACAACAATTTAAGAAATTCTTCATGAACATTAAGAATGGAGGTCCTCCGAAGTTAAAAGCAAGCCTCCATTGCTAAGCTTAGTTCTTTCCCATATAAACCTCCATTTTCTTCTTGTTCTTGTTCTTCTTATTCATTAAGGAGACACCAACTTGAAGCTATTTCCTCTGCAATAATGGAGATCCAAGCTAATTTGCCTCTCAATCTGAAGCTGTCTGTAGAAATTCGCTATGAACAAATCTGCTCGCTTATCTACATCCTCGTCGGATGGGTAGCTAATCGTTCTCTGAAGTTCCCCCGCCGAACTACCCGAGCCTTCCAGATCGGTTAAGTATTCGGAGAAACTTCTCAGTCCCGCCCGCTCGTTGAAGCTAATCCGGCGTTTGCTAAGAGAACCGCCGCCACCAATCATGGCAGAGACCAGACGCCATTTTTGAACGTTGAAGTTTAGCAGAAACCTTATCTTTTTCACAGTTTTCCTCAGGCGGCCAAGAAGATCGTCCATAGTCATGTTTTGAAGGTGGGATTGAGCTGATTGCAGAGTTGAAAGTTTAATGGAAGTTGCTATAAAAAAAATGGTTGCAGAAAATGACGAGGGGCTTTCTCTATTTATAGATGAAGAAGAAGAAGAAAGCGTGTGAGAATAGAAACGTGTGTAAATGAGATGGACAACTTCGCAAAATACAAAAGGAATAAAAAAAATGGTCAAAAACCATGAATTGGTCGTAGTTTTTTTTTTAAAATGTGAAAATAGAAATATTAAAATAATTTATTTAAAAAATAAAATGAGATTATTCTAAAAAAAATATTTTTTAATTTTTAATGAATATATTATTATGGGTATAGTTGGATTTATCTTTTAATTCTACGCTCTAATCTTATATTTTGATATTTACATGTCCCTCTTTAATTGATATAGTAATTAAAATAAATTATAAATAATTAAAATAAAATATTAATTGCATTTGTTAATAAGCACATGTTATGAGATAAAATTAAAGTATATAAAATTAGAGGATGAAATATAACATTATTCAATTATTATTTTAAAATATCTTTATTCAATGAATTTATATAGCAATATAAACTAAAAAAAGAATAAAAATTTCCATAATTATGAAATTTCAAAATATTCCCAAAAGAAAAACAAAGAACAGGTCAACAACTCCACCAAATTATCATTAAAAATAGTACATAATTAGATTTTATACAATATTATTGTATAAAATGATTATTCAAATGCATGACACAAAGTTTCAATTTTCAATCACTAGACCATTTTTTAAGTCATTAATTTGAAAATGATATTAAAACAATGCATTTGAGTGATTCTTTGGAAATTCTTTGTCCCTCATCATTAATCCTAGAAAATTCTCTGATTAATTTAGGTTAGTTAAGTAAGAGAGGGGCAGCCATGTGGATGAAGTAGAAAAACCATACTTGTGGGATGGTTAAAATGAATATCTTTCTCTAAGATCTAGACCTACTTACTAATTTGTATGATGTGCGGGTTATGTGTAATGAGTTAATATACGTGTCATGATCTTAAATTAAATGGAGAACTTAAATTTACGTACACATTATATACTTATCGATACAATCTGCCATTGCCACGATTTGCCTATAATGTAGCAAAGTTAAGAGTTTTAATTTGTTGAATGATTTGCATTAAGAAAGTCTTATATTATAAATAATTATTTAGTGAGTTTATATATTTAATAATAATTATATATCATTAGTTATTATAGAGTTAAACCCAATTAAGTAATCAAATAAAGAAAACATTAGACATGTATCACAGTATGAGATTTTACGTATAGAAATTGTTGTCTGGGTTTTTAAATTGATGATGAATCAAACCGAAACTCACATCCATAAGTTATAAGAATTAAGTTATAGTCCCTAGGTGAAATAGTTTCTATTCACCCCGTCGCCAATAATTGTGAAAACATAAAGAATTACGTGTTTTTTAGAGAATTATTCTGATATGAAAGATTATGATTATCGTTTCAGGCTGGACAACAGATTTCAATCATCCGATTTTAAATTGATTACATAGATTCAAATATATGTTGCATCCAGTTTGTTTTTACGATTATAACGTAGCGATTAATATCTTGAAAATACGAAATTATAAAAAATAAAGATTAACAATTGAGGTCTACCTCGAGTGCTAGAGATGATGTGCAAGCAAGCTTAATTGAGTAGAAAGAAGTAGAGGTTAAAATATATGATTACTTTTAAGTATTTGAATGTTTAATTAAATACATTCTTATGGTTTGGGTAGAGGAATTGATAGTGACGTGCTTTTTACACTTTTAGCCTTGAGAAAGAGGAAAATACCAATTCAGTCCTTGCTTTCATCGTCTCTTCCTCCGCTGCGATTTCCAACTTGAGCAGCGGGCTTCTTCTTGTGTCCATTAAACTTAAATTTTCCCTTAGTTTTCTTATATTTTCTATCATTTTTCTTCACTCTTACTGCAACCAAAAGACAATTGACTTTCAACTCAAGCTTCGTGAATTCGTTTTCCGGCCAAAGCTACATCTCCGTTCATCTCTCTCTCGGCATTTACTGCTTTGAAAACATATCAGAGTTCGAAGACTGCCCCTGTTTACGTACTTCTATGTCCAGCTGACTTCGAGGAGAGCCGCTACCAGATCGGAATCAGAAAAGTCTACATTATAATGCTTATGCTGCGAAACTATCATCGACTCGTATGTCCTTCTCGGGGCTTCTCAGATCGGACTGATAAGCACGACAGCGAACCTGTTTTATACTCCGGCAGAGGTGATAAAGCAGGTTGAACCGGCTGCGTCCAATCTGATAATTACTCAGTCTGCTTAAGTTAAGAAAGTGAAAAGAAGGATTTTACGAAGGAAAACGACGTTAAGTTGATGTGTCGAGACTCGGCGTCGCACGGAGCTGACACAATCGGAAGAGAGGAATATTACAAGGATTGAAACGCCGTCGTTGCGCTACCTTATTTCCCTGGAATATGCGACTTAATCAATAGGTGGAGAGTCTTAACTTGCTCGTAGATTCGACTAGAGCTTAATTTCAGCGGGTCGGGCTTGGCCAACCTAACTTGCTAATGAGGATTAGTACCCATTACTAAGAAAAGTCTTTGTTTTTTGGAGTCAATTCCAATGTCTCCTTTGGAAGATGTCTTGAGGAAGACTTAAAGCTTGCATAAATGTAGAAGGAAAAATCAAACTCAATACAACATTACCTCACCTCTAGTGAAAGCTAAGACAAATAGATAAGGAAGAGTATTTTGCAAATAATTTATTGCTCCAAAGAGCATGCTTTAAGGGTCATAGCCTAAAATGGAATCATGACGGAAATAGAAAACGATCCAACCCTAGAGAGGATCGAACCGTTCGAGTCTCAGCTTGCAGCAAAAGACTTAGAACCCAATAACTAAACTAGAAAAGTAAGAGCCCAAAAACGTTAGGCTTAGTAAAAATGGGACAACAATGGCATAGGATAATGCAATAATAAATGTGCAAAGTATAAATCTATACCATAAAAGAAATGTAGGATCGATATACACTTATAGAGGGGGGTGAATATAGCGTTTTAACTTTTTCGTGTGATATTTTATTCTCTAATTACCCTAAGTGATTTAATGCATATAATTAAAATATCGATAACAAATATATGCAATAATAGAAAGAGTAAGGGTTGAGAAGTGCACGCAATATTTGTTTACGCGGTTCGGCAAACAAACCTACGTCCGCGCTCCAAGTTGCACTTGGAGATACACTAAGTAATTGGCTTGCGGGTGCCAATAAAACCTTTTACAAATTGACTACTAGACGGGGCGTCACCCTTGACTAATTCTTAGGTCGTCAACCTTAGACTCTTACGAGTCGTTACCCTAAATTGACTATTGCGGGGCGTCACCCAAGTGTGATGAATTCTAAGGGAATCACCCTTTACAATCAAGCACAATACTAAACTCAGAAACTTAAGCTTAAATCTAGCTAATCCGAATTCTCCCAAAATATAACTCACAAGTTCGGAATAGGGAGAATTGGATTTACAACACAATTAAAAGCTCACAGAGTAGTATTCGAGTATTAATTTTGCCAGGGCTTCGCCTCGAATATTCGATTCGTTCATTGTGGAGAGCATAGAGTGATCCTCTATTTATACACACTGCCACTGCGGCTTCCGGACGACCTCAGCGTCCGCAGCTATCGTCCGCAAGATCGTTGCAAAAATGCCCGTTGATAATATAGCCGTTGGACAGAAAATTCTGCACTTGCGGACGCCAATTCCATCGTCCGCTTCGTCCGCACAACTCGTCCGCACAACTCGTCCGCACAAATCCAGAACTGGACAGATTCAAAGCGGACGCCAATATTCGCGTCCGCACCGACTGGGTCTATCGTCCGCGACTTCATAGATTTGAGGTGGACGCCAAACCATCGTCCTCTTCTTCTTTTCCGTCCGCACACCTAAAGATCTGCGGACGCCATTTCACGTCTGCCTCGTTCGCGACCATTGTCCGCCTCTCACTGAATTGGACAGAGGAAAATCGGACGCCTACGCCTCGCGTCCGCCTCATCCGCATGCATCCTTAACTGCATAGCCTACTTCATACATTCACAAAATGTTTCCTCTAAGTCATACGAACCTTCCATTCTCCTGCAAAGACTTAGAGAAACACATTAAACATTCTCAATACCCTTAATCAAGGGTATTCTCAATTTAATTGATAAATATGATATATAAGAAATTCAATGTATAAACAACTTTTGCACTTTATTAAATTTCACATCATCTTTATCACATTGTCTAAACAATCTCCCTTATTGATGATGTCCAAAACATATAAAGTTGTTTATATCCAAACCTAAGCATGTGCCACAAATATTGCATATTTGATTTGCTCAATTCAGTTATGCGATTTATCCACCAATTAATCCAAGCAACATGCTACTAAAATACAACTTATTAATTTACTAAACTAACACACAATTTAGTCATCATCAAAATAAAACTTAACCTAACAAAAAGGCTAACTAGAAATACATCATGATATGATATGAATATACAAATCCAACATAAAGGAAACTAAAGTAAAATACTACATATGTCTTGTCAAAAAATAAATGCTCAATAATGAAATAAACTAAGTAATATGTCGAATTCAATCCTACGTCGGTCGGCTGCTCCAAACATTTGTTACTATGAGTTATAAGGAGGAGTCAACTAGAACATTAATGTCACTATTGTAAGAGTATGGAAACCATGTGAATAAAAGTAATTCATGAACTCTTAAATGCTATAAGTGTCACGCCTCAAAAAGAACGTGAGATATAATGAGGAATGACCTGATTTAAAAATGAGCTAATCATCTTACCCTTTTACTTATTCACTTATGAAGTAGCAAAATACTTAAATAAAAAAGAATAAAGTCAATGCACAACCAACTGAGTTAAACTAAATGTCCATAAGTGACATGTCAAATAAACGTAGTGATATAAGTCCATGCAGAAATAGTGCCAAAAATAAAATTAAAACATTAAAACATAAAATTTAAGCAATTCTAACAAAGTTTAATTTAACTAAAAATCTCTCAAAAATAAAATGATAATAATAAAAATTAGTTAAGTTCATTCTTGCTCAGAAAAATGATGATGATCCACACTAAATCCTAAAAAGAGGAAAAATCATATGGGGTGAGTTGACTAACTCAATTGGGAGAAACTTTATATTAAAAAATATAAAAAAAAAAAGGATATGTGAGCATACTAGTTAAAAATAGGTTAGATGGTATCGAATAAAACACAGTAGGGTAAGTTTTAAAAACAATCAACTATAGTGTGATACGTAACATAAAATAAATCACTATTGTGAATTTAAGTAAAAATAGAGTCACTTATGTACTTCGAGCATACCATATCATCAACAGTAATAGTAACATCGATACTCGGCAATCACAAAAGCCATGAACAACCCTGATAAGGTTTAAGATTTTGCTCATAAAGACATGACACATATAGTTGTCTCATTATTCTAGTTAACAATGACAAGTAAACACATCCTCTAACGGTCAAATGTACGTAAAGAAAAACATGAATCCCACATGGGTTAGTCAAATTTTATTCACACAATCAAACTGATCAATGAAATTAAATATGTGTGCTCAATTTAAACATATTTAGTGAAAATATAATAGAAAATATGAATAATAGGTGAGCCATTTAAATGGTCACGTCACTTTTATAAGAGAACACATCTTAAATAAGTTTTAGAAAACAATGCAACGCTAGATATAAAATAAATCTTCATCTCAAAGGGGCCTACCAATAGTCAAGTCAAAGCTCAAGCAAAAAAATCTAACCGATCCAAATTCCTTGCTAATATGTTGGATCTATCAAAAATATATCTATTCACATTAATTCACTTTTCTAAAATCTTTAAAATTTTGTTGAAACCCATAACCGGGATAGGAACCAACTTGGAGGACTCACGAAACAATCTCAAAAAATTTTTAACTTTTAGAATCCAGTCTGGACGTTTGCTCATAGAACGTCATTCATTCCACCATAAATCCGGTTGACTGCGATTTTGGTCTGAACGTCCACTCTTCAAGCATCGTCCTCTCAACACATTTGAGAGGATGCATGTGTTTCCACAGAAGTCATTGCTTCCGCTAATGCATGCATTTTTGCGGAAGTCCTTGCTTCCACAGACAGGTGCTTTCTGCGTGCTTCTGCAGGAGGCCTCGTTCTCGCAGATGCATGCGTTTCCGTGGAAGCGTGCACATGTCTGTGGAAACAAAGGCTTTCATGAATACGTACGTTTTGGCAAAAACAAAGGCTTTTGTGGATACATGCCTGCGACATAGACGCCTCTTGGTACTCTGAAAAATTTCAATTTTCCACAAACAATTCCAACCTTTTATATCCGAAAATGATTTTTCAAACTTTTCTAAAGAATTCTATATTTTTCAATAAAATCAATATTCAATTTACAAACGAATACAAGATAAAAGTTAAAGTTTACCTCTAGAGAATGTTCAATTCCTCAAAATTATCAACTCCCAATTTGCAGCAACACCACGATATTTAGAACAAATCCTAAATCAAAGTCGAAGGTATAAAATTTGGTGTTTCCCTACGATAAATATTTCACAGGTTCGAGAAAAGTATACTAGCCAGTATAATTAGTAGGAAATCAAAACTTCCCAGCAAAAGCTTTAACCCTTTCAAAGGTTCTTCCTCTTGACAGTCTCCTTACCCACACCTTCAGAACTTACTGTGTCCAATGGGGATATGAACTCACAGTGGTTCCTCTTAAGGAGGAAACCTCCCCTAAAAATCCTCCACGATACCCTAAAAATTTGGCCATTGAATTTAATTCAATTAACTAAAGGGATAAAATAAAATCTTACCCATTCATATGTTGCAACTGTTACAATAGGCATACAGGAAGAGAAAGCAATTTTTAGATAATTGCGACGGAAAACAAAACTCTAATCAAGTTTATAGATTTTTACATAGAGAAATGACACAGTCAGTTATCTCATTACAATATATGTGTAACGTGAAAACACCTCCTTGCATAAATGAAATTGTACAACAAACAACAACCCCCTTTTGGTCAAATAAACTCAGTACACGTACTGGAAAACATACATATATAATAAAACGAATATGCGATAAATAGTCAATGTCATAATTGTCAAAAAAAATCTCAAAATAATATTTGGAAAATTATGAGATGTAAATTGAACATAATAAATAAAATGCTACGCCCCAAAGGGGACTCGAGACAAACTGGGAAACAACTCGGCCTAAAACAAACTAACTCTCCCGGCTCTTTAAACTTGATTACTTAATGAGCAGTGGAAAAATTAAAAAAATAATATTTGTCAGGGCCCAAACCAAATGGGCTAAAACCAATAGTCCAGTAGTGACATTAGAGACATTGTAGTAATATAAGTCCATAATAAAATAACGTGTCAAAGAGTATAGAGAAATTAAAACTAGAGTGAAGATACAATTTAACAACGTCTAACCTCACAAATAAACCATTGAAATGAAATTATTAAAATTAGAAATAACAACATGTTGAGCCTACTCCTCCGTCGACAACTCCAGATCTTTTAAACCAAATCCCAAAAAATGAGAGTTGTTTGCTGTGAGTCGATTAAACTTAATAAGAATAAAATTTCATATACAATGTAGAGATAACAAAATATACGAGCATGCTAAGATAAAACGTTTTATACATTTGAGTATAAATCGTATAGTAGGGTTAGTTTTTAAACTAGTCCACTATAGTGTGGTACGTAACAGAAAATAACTCACTATTGTACAAAATTTTAGTGAAAATGGAGCTACTCACGGGCTCTGAGCACATTCTATCATCAATAGTAATAACAATAACGGCAATACTAAGCGATCACAATAATCACGAACGACCCTGATCAGGTTTAGGGTTTTGTGCTTAGAGATACAATACATACAACTGTCTCATTACTTTAATTAACATCAATCAAACATATCTTCCAATGGTCGAATGTGTGTAAATAAAACAAGACCCTCTACATGGGTCGATCAAACTTGGTTCGGACGATCAAATTGATCAATGCAAATGATATGTATGGTCAAAATAAAACATAGCAAGTGAAAATACATATGTAATGAGAGCTGACAAGCCACAACGATGGATATGTCTTTTTATGAGAACACATCTCAAAATAGAATTTAAAAAAAATATAATATTAGATATGAAAGTAAACCCTTACCTCAACTAGGTATACTAAATCTAATCCAAGTAGTCAAGTATCCAAGGAAGCCCAATCTTCTTGTTAATCTTTCGGACCTATTAAAGTATATATAATCATATCAATTTACTTTTTTAAACTTTTAAAAGTTTACTGGAACTCATAACTCCAATAAAAACTAACTTGGAGAAATCATAGAACAATCCCAAAAAATTTTGATTTTTTAAAAAAAACTGGCCATGATGTTAGCTCATAAAATGACACCAATTCTGCCATAAATACAGTCAACCACGGACAAAGGTTGGATGTCCACTCTTTAAGCGTTGTCCTCTAGCCCATTTCCATAGAAGCCTTTGCTTCCGTGATAACCTTCACTTCCATGGATGCATGCGCTTTTGTGAAAGCAAGACACGTGTCTTCCACGTGCTTCTGCGGGCACGTATCTACATCACAAGGGCACCTCGATACAGTGAAAAGCGCTGACTTTTTGACCAAAATTCCAACTTTAAACATTTCAAAGCATAGACTAATTTCAATTTCGTGTATGAATCCCAAACCTTCATCAATTAATCTGAGAGTTTTACAAGCAAACAAATATTTCAGATGACTTAGGTTGGTTGTCCACTAACCTTCAAAATCAAAATCTTCTCTGCATTAACCGATTATCCTTTTGAACAAAAATCCGATTTATACATTCTCATTCATACCTTCAGACCAAGAATCAAACTTTTGGATTAGACTCCAAAATTCTGTAAGATTTAACAAAACGGTGACGAACAATCATATTTAACGTTCAACTTTTCGATCTGGCCAAGTTGCTCTCCCACAAATTCACTCCTCTTTTCTACCCTATGCACATCTAGATGTCTTCTAACCACAAAATTTGAGGAATCTTTGCTTCAGCTACCCACTCGACAACAATTAAGAAGAATAATCTCCCTGATTGTCATAACCGCTCCACAAAAAGTGGATATTTAAATTAAATTAAATTTCCTTACCTTACTTTTACGTGACAGATGTCACAAAAAATCCCTACCTCGACTAGAATATACCACGACGCTGCCAAATCATGTGTCCAAGAAATCCAAACAATCCAACTCATCAATCTCATTACATAATATTGTACTGTTGTCAATGGATTTCTAATGTTTTCAAAATAAGCATAGGATCTCATAGTCAAATTAGGAACCAACTAGAAATTCTATAAGAGAAACCTTGAAAACTTATCTAGAAATGCATAGTGGTCAACCTATACTAGCCAACGGTCGACCGAGAAAAAATGCGATTGACAACTGATAAACCATGTTCAACCATGATGTGACCGAGCGTAATTGACCAATCCATCGACCGAAGCTAAAAATTTACATGCCGTAATTATATTGAAATGTAGGTTAAGTTTTCTGAAAAGCTCATCAACCAACCAAATGTAAATCACTCCACAATCAAGGAAAGGAATAATTTTTGTTTGTTGTAGAAAATAAGTTTTCCATAATTTTTTGAAAAGAAGTTTTTTTCAAAAATAAGTTTATATTTTACAAAGATAGAAAATAAATGAAAAATCCCTGTTGTTTATATTTCATGCTTGTCAATATAAATTTTAAAAACTACTTTTGAAAACACATACCCTTGATTTAATTTTATTGTTTTCTTGACATAATCGAATTCGCAAAACCATATGTCCAATGGACACCTGCCTAACCCTTTTTTTTTGTATTCCATTGAGAGCTTATAATTTTCTGGCCCAATTTACGGGAATTTAATTTATGGAAAATTTTGCAGAGTGACACAGCCATAATAATCTATTAAAAATTAAATAAAATAACTTTCAAAAACAGTGTTTAGGGTTTAGGTTATTAATCTTAGAAATTAAATGTTTATTTAACTATGAATGTGACATCCCAAATTCAATCTCTACGTTCACAAAGTAGCCAGCCATGAGCTTACCAAGCATAACATAAATCCTCCTTGTACCAATCAAATTAAGATTTTTTGCTTAAAAAAATTAAGAATTTAAAATAAGTAAAAAAAGGACGGTATTTTTAAATCGTTCTTGTTTTTTTAATTCTAATTCTAATTTTAACGAATCTTGCATATTCTATTTCTCTAATTGCGACGACTTCTCGATTATCTCTTTCGCATATTTGTTGCAATTGTTCTAGATTTAACTAGAGAACATAACATATGATTTTCTGTTGGATCAAAAATTGTGAAAGAAAGTGCATTTCATATAATGAATTTAACATATTAAATAATAGTAATATTATAATTTGTTAATAGCCAAAGAGTTGACGTCTCTGTTATTAGAAATTAAAGTTCAACTGTGTCTGCTGTAAATAATTTATAAGGTCACGGTCTAAATTACATTTTATCCTAATTTTTAAAAAAAATGATAGTATTTTTAAATCATCGAATCTAAAAACATTATTCTACATTTCTAATTCTTAGCCAAAAAAAAAAAATTAATAATTTTTTTTATATTCAAATTAAACTTCAAAATTCATATTTATTCCATTTATTATTTGTGAGACTTTCAAATTATTTGGTGAACATGTTCACTGTTTTCTGTAGTTATGGTGTTCTTCACTTTAGGTTGACACATGAAACGTCTTACTCAAAGTGATGTGATGATAATGTTAAATGAAAAATAACATGAATATACATGTGTCTAAAACATGATCTTTATCTTGTTATGTCTTGTTGATTTGGTTAGATCGAGTTTTGACTTCATATCCCGCTTTTAGTAAACATATTTTTATATAATTCTTTTATGTTAATAGTCTCTGTTTTTATTTTGAAATTAGTAATGTTAGATTTATCGTTTTAGTTTTATATTTTAATTATAATTTCTGATGTGTCACTAATTAATTAACAAAATCAATATTTATAATTTATCTTAAATATTTATATTAATTAATAAGTTATATGTAAAGGCTGCATCATGTGGCAACTCAACTTAGGAAGGCAAAAGCCACCCATGATTCTGGTAATTGTGAAGGTCCAACTTACACTCAAGAATGTGCACAATCTCACATTTCTTGAGAGAAGAGAAAGTAAAATATTTATAAATAGAGTTCTCATTTTTACTTAGTACAACTCATTTTGGACAAATTCTAAGAATAAAACTGTGTAGGTCTTAGAGCAAATCAGACACTATTATAATAGCGAGACCGAGGACTCCACATATCACGTGAAAAAATAATAATATAAAATTACTGAATAAACCTAACATTATCATTTTCAAATTGTTAAAAATTAGGTTTGATTGGACTTAAAATGTTCTAGTGCGAAGTATATGGTAAATTTAAATTTTAAATTCTTTTTTAGATTGATATTGACATCGAGAATCAAGCCACTAGACCCATATTCGAGTTGCAAAGTGTTCTCTCTTATTCGAAACGATGAATTTTCTTTTTATCTGCTCATTATTTTTTTTTCGAGGGTTTCTACGTAAACACGTGCCTTCTAATTCGATTTTTTGTTACCAATTTTTTTGTTTCATGTTTCACAAATTTATGCGAGATTTAAAATTTGATTTGAAATTAATGTATTGATTTAGGAGAAAAAAAACATAAAGAAAGAAAAAAAAAGAAGAGTAAAATGACATTTTTTAATTTATTAAAAGATCACTATGTTCATTATTTATGGAGAGAGAGAGACAGGTGTCCACTAGAGGGAAAGTGGAGACACGTCAGGATCCAATGGGCAGTGTTTAAATTAGTAGAGTCAACTTATGTTGCCATGCTGTCTGCCACATATTCCAATCTCTACACTTTTCTTCCCACGTCAGAAAAAGGTTTGCTTCTTTTTCAGTTTCCTTTTGCTTTTCTCTTCTTTTCTCTACACTCTCTTCCTTATTTTCAGTGAAGCCACGTGGATAAAGAGCAATGATAAAATATTTACTACATTCATACTTCTTTTTATGTTAAGACCATGGAGCAAAAGAAATGAAACAAAAAAGAAAAAAAGAAGAATCGACGATTTGCGATTGTGTCGAAAATTTCAGTGAGAGATCGATGAGATGAATTATTATTTTTGTTAGTAGAAATGTAAAACGAAATTGAGAAATAAATTATGAAATATTTTGTCTGTTTTATATTGAATTTCACATAATTTTTTTTTCTGGGTTTTACTCAGAAGAATTCTATTTATAAATCATTCACTACGCAGTGTGAGATTGTGCAACTTTCTTGTTATAGATTGGACCTTCGTAATTATTTGATATTAATTTTCAATGGATACTCAAAACTGGATTTCAGCAAAGAGCTCAAATAAATTGACACTCTCTATTTGTCTTGCATGTTATCAATCCCGAATTAAATTTACAAATGGAAAATACAACCACCATATTCACCAAAATTGGGCAACTAATGTGAAATTTTATGAGGAGAAGTGGGTAAAAACTAGAACTTGTGGAGTGTAAATGAGGAATTGTGAGTAGTTGTCATGCATGGGGGCGGCCATGCATGCAAGGCCAAAGGCAATACCATATCTTCAAAAATCAAAGATGAAATCATTTCTATATAGACCAAAGAATTCAACCACTAAGGAGAAAAGATGAAGGGACATTTAAGCTATCTCATCTCCACATTGCATCATCATCTCTTGCTACGACCTTATCGATTTCCAACAATCCGTGTTCCGGGGAGAGAGAGAGAGGAGGCGCATTCTTATCCTATCAACTTACCATGACCTAGCTGTAGTGTGCACTTTCTAGGTTTACTTACTTCAACAGAAGTTTACCACGTTTGTGATAATGTCCTCCATATGTGGTGCATGAGAGAGAGAGAGAGAGAAAGAGAGATGGATGTGGATAGAACACTGCGTATGGAATGAGAAGTTGGCGGGCAAAAGTGAAAGTAAAGTTTCCACATGAAAGAGGGAAAGGGTGTCTTACGAAGGTCCTCCCGTAGGCCATAAGCCCTTTGAAATGCTTACAAAATCCGACAGCAAATAAACATGTTCACAACTTTTTCAACCTTGGTTTCGCCTTACTCTATCTCCCCAACCCTAATGGAAAACAGGAAAACCTTTCCTTCTTAGCGTTCTAAGCCATGTTCCATTTTCTCCTTCAAAGTCTCTCTCTCTCTCTCTCTCTCTCTCTCTCTCTCTCTCTATATATATATATATATATATATATATATACTCTCGACAGTAAACAAGATCATACTTTCATTTCATATACAGATACCATCAAATCATTTCCTTTTGTTTAAAATCCATTTTTCATGCATTTAATTTACAACTATTTTAATTTTAAATAAGTCACAATAATAAAATAATAGAATGAAATACAGAATCGTGTTACTTATGATTCAGTAAATACTTTGTGGGTGTGAAATTTGGTATCCCAATGAACTTTTCCAAAAATCTTTGATGAGAAGTTTCTCTTATTTGTCTATGAGTTGAAGAAATCGTTGAGAAATCATTTGAAATCAATTGATTTCATTCCAAAGCATTAATATATTAATGAACAATTAGTCTTAACCTTCCATTAACTTATTGAGGTTTCACGATTATGTTTAAAATGTAACTTGTAATTTGATTTTGACTTTTGTTTAGACGTTCATATCTTCTATCCCATTTGCATTCTTCAGATAAGTTTGGAGCTATGATAACCATCACATTTCAAAGGGCACAAATTCTTATTATTAATTATTTTAATCTTTCCTTTTTTTAATTTCTTTCAAGGAATAATATCCTCTTAGTCTTAATTAGTGCTCTACTTGGGCAGAGAATCACTTTAAAAGTTTTTGGAAAAAGAGGGTGTTGGGAGACAGAGAGAAAAAAATCCGGCGATTAACCATTGTTGGAGGAACTAGAGGGTTAAAAGTTTCACGATCTCAAAATTTAAAGGTAGGACGAATTCCTCTGCCGCTCATATTGTGTTTTTGTAAATTTTCAAAGTATATTTAACGTGGTATCTCAGTTTAGGATCGAAACTAGTTCACTCAGTGTTGGATCGAAATAATTGGATCGAATTCAAGAAAAAACATCGAAGAATCCGCAAGGGTAAGTTTCAATTTTCCTATTTTTCCATTCAAATTTATGGTTTTTAGTCAAAATTAGAGTTTTGACCAAAGTTATGAATTTACAGGTAAAGAAGTTGAACTTTTGCAAGAAAATGAAATGAAATAAGTTTTGGAATTAATTATAATTGTTTGGAGTTGTTTGATCAAAAGAAGAATCAAAGTTTTTTTTAAAGATTCGAGCAGTTAATTATCGATTCGGTCAACCAGGATGTTTCTAGATCGACCACGAAAGTTGCAGAAGTCGGCTGGTCGTGTTGATCGACTGCATTTTTAAGTTCGGTCAACCAAACATGAAAGACCAATCCACTAGACCTAGAAAAGGGTCGATCGGTCTAGTCAATTGCTTTGGGAAGGGGTTGACTGTTATCCTAAGTGTGTTAGGCATATTTATATTTTGATGATGAACATTTTAACTAAAGTATAAAAGTTGTTTATTCATTGAATTTATAATTATCGTTTTTGATGTTTAAATTGGAAATACCCTTGATCAAAGGTATTGGGATTGGTTAACATGTTTCTCTAAGTTTATGCAGTGATATGGAAGACTTGTATGACTTAAAGGTAGGACGAATTCCTCTGCCACTCATATTGTGTTTTTGTAAATTTTCAAAGTATATTTAACGTGGTATCTCAGTTTAGGATCGAAACTAGTTCACTCAGTGTTGGATCGAATTCAAGAAAAAACATCGAAGAATCCGCAAGGGTAAGTTTCAATTTTCCCATTTTTCCATTCGAATTTATGGTTTTTAGTCAAAATTAGAGTTTTGACCAAAGTTATGAATTTACAGGTAAAGAAGTTGAACTTTTGCAAGAAAATGAAATGAATAAGCTCCCCCTTAATGCCAAAATCAACCTGTAAACACATTTTATAGAGACCAAACCAGCCAGAAAATGCGCAACTAGAAACAACAAATGTATGGCAAGACAATTTCATCCATAATATTCAAACTATGCAAAGGATAAAGAAGTCTAACGGTAGAATCAAAAGAAAATCTAGCACAACAAATTACAACCAAGTTGTTTACTCTCCTAATCAAAACAAAATGCATAGGTAAACATAAGTCATAAACTATGCATCTGGAATGTCTTCGTCATCAAAATCATGTGAAGGCGAAGCAGAAGATGAAGGAACATCATGAGGAGCCGGAGAGGGAATGCCAGTGTGCCATATGCCACGAGCAAGGTCATCCATGCGTCTATCCAAAGAATCAAGGCGACGATCCATAGAGCTAAGGTGATGATCCACAGAGTCAAAGCGAGTCAGCATTGGAAGCATGTAACCCTCACGGCGAGAAAAATCAGCATGAGAGGCATATGGAGTGCTAAACGTAGAAGGACCAGCCTCGGTGGAGAATGATGGACTGGCCTCTTGATAGGTAGACGGACCGGGCTAGGTTGAAAGAAGAGCAAGATGCGGTTCCAAAGGCCGTGGAGGAGGAGAATTAGGAACCGGAACATTGTCTTGACGGGCAATCCACTCACCATTTAGAGCCCGAATAATTCCCATCCGTCCTAAGGTTTGTGGAGAATAGATGTCGGACCGGTGAAGTTCACAAAATTCGGAGGACGAAGGAATAGGAATGTCCATCTCTTTAAACAAGTTCATAAGGAGTAAATTGAATGGAAGTGAACATGAGACAGTATCAGCCATGTCAGCCAATTGAGCCGCGATGATATATCCTAAATTGAAAGGAGTGTGAGAATACATACGCTGAAGAACATAGAGATCCATGTAGCTAACATGATCTCGGTGACCGGCATGAGGAAGAACATTATACTGAAGAGAATGATGAATAACACGTGCCCTAATGTTGAGATGTTTTGACTTGGGCTTAACGTGATAATCATTAATCGGATCCCGAAGGATTTGACGCAAGAGAATATCGCCCTCTTCCTTCTTGTGAAAAGAAGGAGGAGTGTAAGCATTGTAATATACCTCCGACAAAAGACCTTGGGGACATTCAAGGAATACATTTAGGAGATGAGGAGTGATCTCAATCTCTCGCCCATCAAGATAACTCTTAACAACTAAAGGACGGTAAGTGTATGACAAATTTGCATAAAACATGCGTATTGTCTTCTCAACAAATGGACCATCGAGAGAAAATAACTTACGTAAACCCATATAGGTATACGTATTTGCTAAATCAAGACTAGATAAACGCTCAAAATTCGATTTGCCTAGAAGGAATCAATGAACGATTTTTGAAATCATCATCATAACGTTTCTTACATACGTCATTGATGAATAATCTAGACCTATAAACTTAAGTATTTTTGGAAGTTTGAAGTGAAGTGCGTTTTCTAGGAGTACGACTAGACATTGTGAAATTGAAAAGAAAATTCAATGAAAACCCTAAGAAACTCTAGACAAACAAGAACAAAGGATGATAAATTGATAAACAATGACAACGGGAGTTGAAAATATGAGAGAAATACCGAAATGAGTGACAGAGAGGCGTCGGAGGTCGCGGGGAAACGAAAAGTCGGGAGGTGGACGCAGAGTTAGGGTTTCGAAAGTCCTCAGTCTGTTTTAAAATGCGTTTGCGGACGCAGCGGACGGCATTTATTGGCGTCCGGCTCGTCCGCAACACACCAGAAATGAAGCAGACTTGAAATTTCGAGTATGAGGACGGTGAGGATGCCATTTTATGCGTCTGCACTATGTAGTCCGGGAATATAAACTTTGCAAAAATGATTTATGAAACACTATTTATCTTCTCATGACATCTACATGTATTTAAAGTTGAAACAAGATAACCACTAAACACTCTTATGCAAAATTAAAAGAGAATTCCCATTTCCTTAACCACTTTCTAACAGACTGAGAGAATTTTCAGATTTTCGACTAATGGAGACACAATCTCTCAAAGACTATAATTGTAATCAATATCTTAACACAAGACAATGAGTTCAAAATGTTTTAGAAGTAAAATTGTGATCTAAAGGCATTCTTAGCAATTCTACTTTCTCCCCTCTATTTCATTAACCAAGTTCAACACAAAAATAAAATAAAACAAACACAAAACAACAAAATTAAAGTCAAGATAAATCAATTTCAATCTCAATGGCAAATAGAACAATAGAGTTGAAACAATTTAAGCTTTAATCTCAAGAAAAATAAAGCTTGAATCAATTGATAAAGTAATTCATTCTTATCAATCAAAATCTAAATATTAATCCAGATCAAATTCAAGTATCCATAAGGGTTACATTTTTATTCCATTTTATCGCATAAGAGGCGTTCTTGAAGTTTCTCCTCATGTGTTGGATATTCAAGTATCCATTCTCCTTTTCAGTTCCTTGGGCGAACCTCCAAACCTACAACACAATCAATTCGAATTCTTTGGTACCCAAGCCATTTTGGGTCCATTTGTTATAGATTTGGTTCCTTTTGAAACCCACACAAACTTTGAATTCAAATTAGGTTTAAAATTTAAAGTAGATTTAAATCTAGGATTCACATCCAAAGGATGAATAAATTTTGAACTAACATTTGATTTAAATTTAGAGTTCAAATGCAAAGGATAGACATATTTAGATTTAACATTTGAATCCAATTTAGCATATAATTTTAAAGGACAACAAAAAGATTTATGTCCAACACAATTGCAAGAATTACAAATTGATGAACTAACAAATAGATTGGTGTAATTCTTTTTCTTTGCACAGGGTTCATAGCCAATTCCGGCTTTATCAAATGTAACCCTTTGCGAATTCAAGAGCATATTTAAATTTTTGCTCCCGTTAGTGAATTTAAGTACAACCAAGTTTAAATCATCATTTTTAACTTTCAATTCACTAATATTATTCTCAAGAGATTTAATTTTATCATTAGCATCTATAATAGATTTAGATTTAGCAATCAAAGATTCAATCTTCTTTTCATGTGATTTGATCAAAATATTCAAATTATCATTTCTAATTTTCAAATCACAAATCTCATGCTCATGACATTCAATAGTAGTAATCAAATCACAATTCTTAACATTCAATGAGTCAATTTCATTTTTATGTGATTTGATAATACCAATCAATTTATCATTCAATAATTTCAAATTACGATGAGATTTAAAGGAAGCATTAGACGGGGCGTCACCTTTAACTAATTATAAGGTCGTCAACTTTAGACTCTTACGAGTCATCACCCTAGATTTGACTATTGCGGGGCGTCACCCAAGTGTGATGAATTCTAAGGGAATCACCCTTTACAATCAAGCACAATACTAAACTCGGAAACTTAAGATTAAATCTAGCTAATCCGAATTCTCCCAAAATATAACTCACAAGTTTGGAATAGGGAGAATTGGATTTACAACACAATAAAAAGCTCACAGAGTAGTATTCGAGTATTAATTTTGTCAGGGCTTCGCCTCGAATATTCGATTCATTCATTAAGGAAAGCATAGAGTGATCCTCTATTTATAAACACTGCCACTGCAGCTTCCGAACGACCTCAGCGTCCGCACCTATCGTCCGCACGACCGTTGAAATTTTCCAGTTGAAAATATAGCCGTTGGATAGAAAATTATGCACTTGCGGACGCCAATTCTATCGTCTGCTTCGTCTGCATATATCTTTCGCGTCTTCAATAAAATTGGACAGATTCAAAGCGGACGCCAATATTCGCGTCCGCACCGTCCGCATGAATCGTGCGCGTGAGCTCTGAAAACATATTCAAACAGTTTCTTTTCCCATCCGCTTTGCTGAAGGGACGCGGACGCCGAATGGCGTCCGCCTCGTCCGTGTGACGCGTCCGCGTGAATCTCCAAAATGGCAGATTCAAAACGGACAACTGGAAATGGCGTCCGCGACGTCCGCTGCAACAAAGTTTGCACTGGAGACGCTGAATTTTCTCCTTGAGGATGCATCCACGCCATCCGCACTTCATCAATATGCGTCCGCATGTGTACATACCACTTCAATCTTCCACGAGACGCATCCTCTAAGTCATACAAGTCTTCCATATCACTGCATAGACTTAGAGAAACATGTTAACCAATCCCAATACCCTTGATCAAGGGTATTTCCAATTTAAACATCAAAAACGATAATTATAAATTCAATGAATAAACAACTTTTATACTTTAGTTAAAATGTTCATCATCAAAATATAAATATGCCTAACACACTTAGACTAACAATCTTCCCCTTTTTGATGATGACAAAACATATTAAGTTGTTTATATCCAACACCTAAGCATGTGCCACAAAGTTATGCAATTTACCAACCAATTAATACATGCAACATGCTTCAAAATATCATTCTCCCCCTAAAATATATCACAACTTATATATCATTCTCCCCCTTTTTTTCGTAATCAAAAAGTAACTCTAGGGGAGGGGAGTCCAAACACAATCAAGAAATGTTATCAAAATAAGATTAACAAAATAAATTCTCCCCCTTTGGCAAGTAATCTATCCCATAATTAAACCATTGAGGGAATTAGCATTAGAATCCAAAGATAATTTCAACAAATAATTCTATTGAAAACAAATTTCTCCCCCTTAATCAATGAATCTAACCAAGAAGCAAACCATGGAGGAAAATATACATTCAATTTCAATTTGTGGTTAAAGGAAAGATACCAATTGTAAAGAACCACAATTACAAAGATTTCTAACAAAAGTATTCTCAATGAGTAACATCGATTCTAGAAACATTGTTCCCCTTTTTGTCAATACGCAAAGAATCTTATTTGAGGAAAATTCTAAGCATGTGATTTCAAATAATAGATACCAAAAAGATGGAATTCAAGAAATAGATACCAAATATAGAAAATAGAATCCACTTGATACCAATTTATGAATCAAAAAATTAAATGATAATGCACAATTTGAAGCTAAACAAGTTTTTCAAGGAATTATACAATGTTAAAATTGAATCATTTTTGCAAATTATGATATCAATTGTAAGATCAAAGAGAAAATGGTAAGAGAGATATCAATGTATAATTTCAAAATCAATCCACATGTCTCTCCCCCTATGTTAATCACAACAACAATTTGATTGGGGATATTCCACACATTCAAGTATTTGCTCTCCCCTTTGGAGCAACAATAAAAACAACTTCATAAAGTCTCCCTCTCTCCCCCTATATAGTTATAACAAGGTAAACCATTGAGGAGATTTTCTAAACATTCAATATAAATTTGATGTGGTTAAGAATAAGATGTCAATTGCAAATAACCACATTACAATTCTATAAAAATTAACCCTCTAGATCATTAAACATACAAAATTCATTGGAGGGTATAAACGTTAAAGTTCAACTTATAGATACCAAGAAAAATAATTTCATACATGATACTAATTAAAGATTAAGTTCAAAGATTTCAATTGTTGAAAGTTAATTCTAAAATCAAAGATTGATACCAATTTAAAATTTCAAAGCATAAAGAAATTGAAGATACCAATTGAAGAAATGGGATCCAAGAGTAACAAATCAATTTTCTTAAAATAGTTATCTCCCCCTTCATCAAGTTAAAGTCAAGAAGGTAATTAACAAAATATAGATTTAAAAAAATTTTGCATGGTTTTGTTTATTTATGTTGACTAGTGAGGTCAACTAGATCTAGTATTCGACTGGTTCAGGTGTACTGACATTTTGGGGTTGACCGGATAGTTCCAGAGGTCAATCAAGTTGTGTTGTTAAGCCAAAATTTTGTGAGATTGCTTATGTAAGATCCCTGAATTGGTTCATATCCGAATTATGAGTTCCAACAAACTATTTGAGAGTTTTGAAAACTTATTGATGGTGATATCTATGAATAGATGCTGGAGATTTATTTGTTTTTAGACTTCCAGTGTTTTGGACCTTTTGCTCTATATACTCTGGTGGAAGTATGAGTTTAATTTTATGTTCTACATTACATAATTTTCTTAAAACTTATATTTCGATATGTGTTCTCATATTTTATGATATGTTTAGATATGTCGGTTTTTATTTTATATGTATATTTTCACTAAACATATTTTATTGAGCATGCACACTATTTTATTGATAATCTTGGTCGTATAAACAAAGTTTGATCTACTCATGTGGGGGTCTTGTTTTATTATGCACATTTGATTGTTGGAGCATAGTTTATTTGTTAAATAGAGTAATGAAACAGCTGTTATAATACCTAAAATTTTCTCGTATGAATTATAAGTGGTGTGATGGATATTAAGGGCATGAATTATTAGATATTAAGTATGAATTGAGGAAAATGTAGATGAACTATAAGATAGGGAGTGTTAGTTTGAAAATGTAATTTTGGACAAAGTCCGGGCGTCTACATGTGAAAACACATGTTCTGGACTAGACGACCGGAATTGAGACATATTAGAATTTGCTAGCATTGGATAGATTTGTGATCTCCTAGAAGTGGATTTGCAGACGACTAGAACCAATGTAAAGTTGGTTTCCGCGGAAGGCTACGTTTCTGGGGCAAGGAATATTCGGTGTGGATTTCTGTTGAAATACGGGAGCGGTCGACCGAAAATACAGGGGTGGTCGATTGGGATGTGAAGAGTCGCCAAAAATAGAATATATGTCACAATTTAAAAGGAGGAAGAGTGATTACTCAGCACTAACATGCAGAGGGGGATGACAACTCCTACTAAAACCAGAAGAATATATATATATATATATATATATATATATAAAGAAGTATTTTGAGTGAAGAAGAAAGCTTAATGGTAGAAGAGGAGAAACACTTTGGAGAAAAGAAACCCTAAGAAGCTTACTGTTTCTCTCTCTCTCAACTTCTTCAAGGAATTTAAAGGTAAGGAATGATTGTATGCATTTGTCTTCGGGCTACATCACAAGAGTTAGGTTATTATTTATTCACTTGAGGATTTGATGTTTGATATTTGTGTTTGATAGATATTAAGTTCAATTGATCATATTGTTGCCCGATAATTTGATGTTTGATGTTTGTATTGATAAATGTTAAGTTAAATTGACCATCATGATGATGTTTGAGGATATGTTAGGTTGATAATATGCTAGATGATATGTTCAATTGCTTGCATCCATGCTCATGCATAATAGTTTTCAAGAAAGATCACGAAAATGTTTTACATACTCATATTTTTATATAAGAAATATAAAAATTGAAATGGACATACGTAAAGAAAACAAGAAATGATTTGAGTTGGCCGAACTTCACCACTCATCTCCAATTAATACAAACGGTTTGAGTTGACCAAAGTCCACCACTCTTTCATAAACAATAAGAACGGTCTGAGTTGGCTGAAGTTTACCACTCATTCTTACACTTTATAATAGTAGAGTTGGCTGGACTTCACCGCTCTTCCATAAACGGAATGAAAATGAAAGAAAATGAAAATGAAAATGTTTTAAGCATATTGTGTTTCATGTTCATAATGTATCTCATTTCTTACTAAGCATTAGACTTATAGTTTATGTCTTGTGATATAGGTAAGCATGGTAGGGAAAGAAAGAAAAGAGCAGTTGATGGAAAATTTACATGTTATGAATATTGTGTTGGCTGAGATAAACAGAAAAGAGAAAATGAAAATGGAAACTAATTTTAATTTCTGACGTGTTTTGTAAAGTGTAAGGATTTAAAGAGGAAATTTTATTATGGTATTTCATACATTTTCTAAATGTGTTTATAAAGAAAAAGTCTTTTGCTACGTTTTATATTTCTGAAAGGTTTAACAAAAGAAAAAGATAAGGTTATTTCCAAATGCTTCTATATTCAGTTTTCCAAATGATTTCAAGTCTTCCGCTATGCATTTTTACAAAGAAAAAGTGTTTCAAATCTAAACGTTTAAAGTAAAGGAAAAATATATCGTTACAGTTGTATGTGTCGTGTCCTTAAACACAAAACCCTAAACATGATCAGAGTCAGTCGTGACTTAACGATCGCCGAGTATCATCATTATTATTGTTATTGTCTATGACATAATATGCCTAGAGTCCGTGAGTTCTCCATTTTCACTGAAATTTTCTTGTTTGATAGTAAAGACCTATTTTACATATGTACTACATTATAGTAGAAAGTTTTGACACTTCTCCTACTGTTTATTTTCTACTAAGTTTTTATTAAACGTTTTATACATAACATGCTCATATATTTTTTTTGAAAACTTTTACATTAAATGTAAACCTTGATGTAAAACTACATTTTTCGCATCGTCTTCAAGGTAATATTTCTTTCAACAAGTAACTGTGATATTTGCGTCATCTATTTCTCATAATCCAATGTTTAAGTTGTTAGAAAAAATTATGTAGTAGTTGACTTGTCATTAATTTCACAGTACAGTGATTATTTTGTTAATTTCCCAAAGAGAATAAAGAGCTTGGGCATTGATTCCTAATAACTTCTTCAATAAAAAAACTATTAAAAAATTAAGAAAAGAAAATCTTTCATTGGACGTTTAAGAACAAATTTGTTCAAAATCTTGATAGTGATTATTCAAGTTTTACAAAGACATTAAAATGATATGATTTTGAAAAACTATTTTTCCCTTTTTTGGCGTAATAAATACATCAACAGATGTCTTAGCTAGAACTACGGATGTCACTTGTTCTAGCTCTTTCAATTTTGATTAGAAATCAAATAAAAATTCATTTGCGCTAGGCTTGCTGCACAAAAATAAATACAGCTTTGAAATACTGTGTTTGGCCCAATTCTCTTGCTCCCTGGTGAAAACAAACAACCATTATTGAATGAATTAACATTCTAAAACAATTAGTAGACACAGAATATAATTGTCCGACTTCAATGATCTGAATTTTGTTTAGACTGGTCGAAAAGTTTGCAATTCGACAAATTTTTTTTAATAATTATTAGGATTCGGTGTGACCCATATTCTAATTGGGTCAGACTAATTTCGGTGAACGTTAGTAATTTCCTGAATGAATAGGGTTTCTTATTTCATCATAACTGGAATTTCCTATTTTTCTTAAATATATGTTTGAGTCGCAAAACTTATTATACCTTGATTTCTGATTAGTGATTTCTCTTTTTTACCCATGAATTTTTATCCGTCTTGAGTTTTCCACGTAAATCTTGGTATCTGTTATTTTCTGTTTTTCTTTTCCGATTTTCATTTGTATTTCAACAGTAACAGTGAAAGGATTATGTCGACAACTCAGAGACAAATCTATGCATTACATATATATTGTGTTTAAGTTGAAAAACTTTTTTTTTTTTAACTTTTATTTAATATAATAAATTTTCTCTGACCTAGTGGGTTGATCATTTCAATATTAACTAGAAAAAAACACATTGAATGTTTATAACAAGGGCATGGCAGAAAAGAGCTCCAAATGATGCCACTAATGGAGGCGACAAACTTTATACTCCGCACTGAATTTTCCTCTCCATCTGTCTCTCTCACTTCTCATCACTCATATAACTCACTCGCTTTTTGTTTATGATTTACAAGAACAGTAAATCTCTCATTCTCATATAATAATTCACTGCTTACCCTCTTCTTTCTCATACTTGTTTACCCTCTTCTCTCTCTTAAACCTCTGCCTCTCTCTCTCTCTCTCTCATTATGGACTTTAGACCTAAGACTCCATTTCGTTTGAACGAAAGCAAAAGGCAACTGAGCTTAGAACTAGTTTTGGAGCCATCTTCAGCTTCAGAGCAAAGGCTATTCTCATGCAATTATTGCCAAAGAAAATTCCATAGCTCACAAGCACTTGGAGGCCATCAAAACGCTCACAGGCTAGAGAGAACTCTGGCAAAGAAAAGCCGGGAGTTAGTATCAACCGCTCGATTGAACGACGGATCATCGAACCAACGCCGAGGATTGAATTTTGGGTCTTCAAGCCATGTTCTTCATATCCAGCCACCTCCATTAGAACTTGGACTTGAAGAACATACAGGAAAGTTTGGTGGGGTTTCGAATTATCATAGGAGAGAGAATAACTATAGCTCTACTGATGCAATGGAGGAGATTAACCAGCTTGATTTGTCATTAAAGCTATAAAATTTCGCTAATTATTTTGTATTTTCAGAGTGATTATCTTTTTTTATAACTTTTAAATTCCCTGTGATATATGCAAATGGTTTTCTACGGGTTTACAGGAACACCGTTTGTTGGATTATAATTTTGCATCATAATTAATTAAAGAGGAAAAATGGCTTTTTCCCCCTTAATTTAATGATTTACTTTGTTTATGTCATTAGAAAGTAATTAATTTGACTGGATGGAAAATTTAAAAAAAAATTTTAAAAAAACTGTTGGGAGTATTATATTAAAATTAGTCTAAAAATTTTAAATCTTTAAAATTGAGGTTGATTTATTCATCGAAATAGTTATAATAATAAGTAATTTATTTCAAATAATGATAAATCTAGATAATACGTTTGAACTTAAGATCTCGTTTAGATCTCAAGTTCCGTAAAGTTTCTTTTTTAGATAATTATAATCATAACAACTTTATTAATTAGGAAAATTAATAAAACAAACCTTAAATTATTGAGTTAGAAACAAACCATACTTTAAAATAATTTCATGAACAACTAAAATTTTGAACTATGATAAACAAATAAGACAAATCTCACAATCACGTTTTCCATAAAAAAAAATGCCGCAATCACGTTTTCACCTTAAAAACCACCAAAGACGTCACATGGACAAGGGAGGTCCACCACAAGATTGAGGGAAATCCATCGCAAGACTGAGGGACTTCCTTCGTAAGACTGAGGGACATCCATGGTTGTAAGACTGAGGGATGTCCATGGTGGTCACTAGATGAAGAAACTAACGTCTTGTAATGAGGATGGACGTTCAGGATGAGAGAGAGGGGTGTTGGCAGACGTTACGTTGAAAGGGGTTCGTGTGCAATATTTTAAATAGAAGCAGAGAAAGGTTGTTGGTCATCCGTTGTGGGTTGAGGGCATTCTTGGGCGTCCCTCAACCCACAACGGATGCTCTTCAGCTTACGAGGGATGTCCCTCAACCCATAACAGACGTCCCCTAATGCCTTGGACCATGAGGAAACGTCATCGTTTAGTATTGAGGGACGTCCTTCAATTGACAACGAACATCCCTCAACTTACGATGGACGTCCCTCAAAGAGAACGTCATCATTTAGTATTGAGGGACGTCCCTCAACTTACAACGAATGTTCCTCAAGTCACAACGAACGTCATCAACTTATGACGGATGTCTCTCAACCAACAACAGACGTCTCTCAATTCACATTGGATATTCTTCAGCTTACAATGGATGTCCCTCAATAGTCAATACCTTGGACAATGAGGGAACGTCGTCATTTGGTGTTGAGGGACATCCCTCAACTTAAAATGAAAATCCCTCTACTTACGACGAACGTCCCTCAACCCACAACAGACGTTCCCCATCTTACAGTGAACATCTCTTAGCTTCTAGTTTTTTTTCCTCTCTCTCTCTCTCTTTTTCAAGTTATGTGTTAACGTTAAATTGATATAAGTGTTCTATTTCTTCACTCAAATGATGTAATTTTAAAATCAATTCACAATTCACAATGAGCACAAACCTTTATCCGCTAGAGCCCCTCCTCCCATCCTCATTGCAGGACATCCGTCTCTTCATTCAGCGGCTACCATGGATGTCTCTTAGCCTTACGATGTTCCAAAGACTAATCCTTGGATGCCCATCTTCGTGGATTAGCCTTGGACATCCCTCATCGTTGAAGGGTGTCCATTGGATGTCTATGTGATGTGCTTGGCAGTTTTTAAGGGGAAAACATGATTGCGGTGTTTGTTTCCGTGTTTTTTTAACGAAAAATGTGGCTGCGAGATTTGTCTTCTTCATTTTTCATAGTTTAAGATTTTAGTTGTTCATAAAATTACTTTAAAATTTAATTTGTCACTGATCCAATAGTTTAAGATTTATTTTATTAATTTCTCTATTAATAATTGTTTACCATATTTGACGTGCTTTAAAACATCGTTGAAAAATCGTAGAGAGAAAGTCCCTAATATATTTAAATATTCTCATTATTTTTTATAATATTGAGTATGTGTTTTTAAAAGTGACGTGGAAAGAAAAAGAAAATAAATAGTTAATTTTTTTTAATGAATATTCCAATAGAAAAAGCTTGATGAAAAGAAGATCTTTAATAAGAAGTATCTAAATAAAATTTTGGGTAAATGATAAATCAACCATCGTGGTTTGTGGTCAATGACAAATCAACCACTAGGGTATTTTTTTTAACAAATTAACCACTGACGTATGAGAAAATAACAAAGCAAACATCGCAGTTACGTTTTTCGTTCTCCGTTAACAAGTTAAAAACGCGGTGTCACCGCATTTTTACGCGAGGCACCACATTTTTTCGCGGTGTCACCTCGTTTTTACGCTGTGTCACCGCATTTTTTTGCGGTGTCACCGCGTTTTTGCGATTAAACGTGGTGCCTGGAAAAACATTTTACGAATGCAATGTTTTTATTGGTTTTTTGACCTCTGCACCTTCAAACTAGCATAACTTTTGCTACAGATGTCGGAATTGGGCGCAGAAGGTATCAAATCGGAGCTCTCTCAGAGCTCTATAAATATCATCAGGTAAACCTCATGACCGCCTTTCTCAGCCCCAAAATCAATCATTTAAGCCCTCAAATTTGCGATCAAACATTAAACGATTGATTTTGGGGCTGAGAAAGGCGGTCATAGGGTTTACCCAATAATATTTATAGAGCTCTGAGAGAGCTTCGATTTGATACCTTCTGCGCCCAATTCCGACATCCGTAGCAAAAGTTATGCTAGTTTGAAGGTGCAGAGGTCAAAAAACCAATAAAAACATTGCATTCATAAAATGTTTTTCCAGGCACCACGTTTAATCGCAAAAACGCGGTGACACCGTGAAAAAAAGTGGTGACACAGCGTAAAAACGCGGTGACACTGCATAAAAACACGATGCCTCGCCTAAAAATGCAGTCTTTTCTTCATCTTCTTCGGCTCTATTCTCTCTCACTCATCTCCCTTCTCTCTCTACTCTCCTTGCTGTGAGTGTAACTATGAGAGGGACAAAAAAACAAAGACCAACCATTTTTTTTATTTGCCAGCATTTTGTGTAATTTGTAACTCATCAAAATTTTAAGGTGCAGATACGATGGAGTAATTCGGTTTTAATCTTCTCACCAGACACCGCAATTTCGCCTTCTGAATTCTTCAGAATGCCCGGTGTTGGGCGTTTTGAATTCAGAACGCTGGAGTTGGGCGTTCCGGCGTTCGGACGTTAGCACCCAGCTTTTTAACGGTAAACGTCTACGTGATGTTGGATTTGTCATTTTAACATACGTGAGTGGTTAACTTGTTAAAAAAAAAATACCACAGTGGTTGACTTGTCATTGACCTCAAACCACGATGGTTGATTTGTCATTTACCCTAAAATTTTTTGTTAAAGATCGAACGATAATCGAAAAAAGAAAATACAATATGAGACACCGGATTTAAGTGGAAAAATTCTTTCAGGAAAAAAATCATGGGCAAATGAATGAATCTACTATGAAGATCAAAATACAATAGCGAGTTTTGAGACTATAGCTTACATCAATTTATAGAGAAAACAAAACCCTAAATGATATTTACAATGAGAACCCACCGACCTAGCCCAATAGAATTCGTGTCACATCGAAATATAACAATCTCCACCTTGACATGAATTCTATGAAAGAGATCCATAGCGCGTGTTCGTTAGCCTGACCCAACAAAATGAATTCAAAACCTTGAATTCTAACAATCTCCATCTCGAAACGAATTCTGATGCAATGAACTAATTTTTAAATCTTCAGATTTTCCTCTTCCACACCCTTGAAGAAGACCTGCAACGAGAGCCCACCTGCCCGTCTCAAAGAAATATACAGATCACCAATATAAAAATCTTGAAGGATAAATTCAGAAACTGATGCTAACCTGGTTTAAAAACACTTAAACCACGATGGTGACATCTTTAAATCTCACAAAGAGTCAACCAAATCTGTGTGAATATATCTCGCTTTTTGACCTGCCATATCAAAACCGTCTTTCAAAATTTTTTAGAATTTCACTATTATTATCTTACCATAACGAAATATCGAATCTCAATTCAAAAATGGAAGATCTACTTCAAAGATCTCATCGCCCTCAAAAACCTAATCTTCAAAAAATTATCTAACCAAAAAAATCATTGGCTTCAATAAAATATTCATCTCAAAAATTGAAGCAGGATGTCATGGGTATCACAGGATTCCAAAAGATATCCCCAAAATTCAGATATTTTTATCATAACAAATCATCCCCAAAATAAAATCAAATCGTCAGAATAATCGCAAATATTACAAAATTCAAACCTTATTTAAATTTCAACCAAAAACAATCTTCAAGATTGAGATATTCTTGCGAATCCAAATTTGTCATAAATCATCAAATTTAATCTCCCAAAAATCTTCCAAAATTTTCAATTATTTTTATCTTTGGAAAAAATTCAATTTTGCAAAGGACACTTTTTCGGCAACCACAATCGAAACGGTTTTACAGTGAGAATGGAGAACAATAATGTAGATGATCTATGATGACTAACGATAGATAGAAAACCCTCTAATGACGACCCTGTTGTTCGGAGACACAACTGCTCTGGAGAACTCCACACAAAGATGAAAAATGAGGCAGTTGTTTCTGAAGGCGGCTGGACGATAGAAAGAACAAATCTCATGAGCAAGACGAATGGCAAGGGGAACAACTTTCCTTTTTTTTTTCTTTCTTTTCTTTCTCCCAAAAATTGTAATTTTCTCAAAAATTACACAAACCTTGTTCGATGCGGAACGACTAGAGTGAATTTGTTTCACCACACTTCGAAACATGAACTCCCGAAACCAAAGCTCTTATACCATTTTTTAGAGATCGAACGATAACGGGAAAAATAAAATACGATGTAGGATACCAGATTTACATGGAAAACCCCTTTCGAAAAAAAAAATCATGGGTAGAGGAATGAATCTACTATGAAGATCAAAATACAAGCACGAGTTTTGCAACTCTAGCTTACATCAATTTATAAAGAAAACAAAATCCTAAATGAGATTTACAATACGGGCCCACTAGCTTGGCCAAATAGAATTCGGGTCACACCGAAATCTAATTCCTTTAATATAAAATTTTTCTTTCCTATAAAAAACTTATATTCTTAATTATTTCACCATTATGTTCTTGATTCAATTTGTAGTTATATCTTAGCAAAATAGTAATGTAGAATCCACGAATTATTATAACCGGAGATGTTCAGAATATTTTTTTCATTTAATCTAACGAACAAACATTATTTTCTCAACTCGTGGATTAAATAGTATAAAAAAAATTAATTCTATAAGTTTTAGAATATTGTGAATTAAATAAAAATTGGATTAATTAGATGATAAGTATAAGTATAATTAACTAAAATAATGTGAATTGCATTATTTGGAGGTTGGAAAATCGAAAAATTTATTTCGGGAACGGTATTTAAAACTTATGTCTGCATTATGACAACTATGAACATGATGTCGTAGCGTTAGAAAGAGCATAAATGCACCATGTAAAAGCACCAATTTGTCATGGGTGCTTAAGCGCTCAAACTTCAAAGTCGAGACAATAGTAAATCAATTTGCACATTTTAGGATTATACAGATGAAGGGTAATGATCCAACGTCCTCGAATAATCTCAAGATGGATCATAACCTTATAACCTTATGTTATCTAATATTTGATATATTTTTTTTCATTTAATTTAATGAACAAACATTATTATCTTAACTGGTGGATTAAATTGTCTAAAAATAATTAATTCTACAAAAGTTGGATTAATTTAATGACAAGGATAATTTATGCGAGATAATATGGTATAATGACCTGTGGGATGATAATTGAAATTCTAGAATAGAATATCTCTATATAACATTTATTATTATATGACAATGACAAAATAAAATTATTCTAAAAATTTCAGTAGAGAGGAGAGTATTTACTCTCTAAGAAAAGGCCCCCCTAGTTGGTTTTCTTTGAGGACACAGAGAGGGAGGGATAGAGGGACCACGAGGAAGAAGAAGAAGAGAGAGATCAAAGTCTGAGCTCAGATTCAGAGTGCTCAAGATACCAAGAGGTTTGATCGAAAGGTTAGTCTGAGAAAATCTAAAGGTAAAAAACCTTAGTTTAAAAATCTATTTGGTGTTGGATTTCGTAATTTATGATATCATTTCGAGTCGAAATGATTTGAGTTGGTATAATAGAAGTGTGGATGTTGATTTCGTGGTGGTGGTAGTGAGAATTGCATCATTTGGAGGTTGGAAAATCTGAAAATTTATTTCTGGGTTTCAATCGAGTCAATGCCACAACGGTATTTAAAGCTTATGTTTGCGCTATGACAACCATGGACATGACGTTGTAGCATTAGAAGGCGCATAAATGCACCACGTAAAAGCACCAATTTGTCATGAGTGCTTAAGCGCTCAAACTTCAAAGTTGAGGCAACAATAAATCAACTTGCACATTTTAGGGTTATACAGATGAATGGTTGTCATGACCTATAGGGGTCTCGAGACAAAATGAAGAACGACTCAGTTTAGAGAACCAAATCTTCATACTATTTTTCACTTTAAATTTATTAGCTAACAGTGGAAGATTTAAAATAAATTATTACAACTCAGAGTCCAACAAATATGAGTTTAATATGACCAATAAGTGATATCAGATAGTAGTATAATAATAATATCCAAATGAAAGACGGTGTGGAAATTAAAATGGGAATTACAATTTAGTAATAATAAAATTTACCTCACAAAGTCTCTCAAGATAGAATTATTAAAATATTAAAAATTAAATAAATTTTGCTGAACTTAATCTTGGTTCGGCAACTAGAATTCTACCTGATAGAATTCTGTCTAATAGAATTCTTAAAATGTGTCATTGAGATGAGTTGACTAAACTCAATAGAGATCAAATTTAAAATTAATAATGATTTATTTAAAATAATATTTAAGCATGCATAAATTTAAATTACGAAAACTCGCGACGCAGGTAACTTCTTAATCCTTCACTACAATTTCCAAATTTTTGTATTAAGAAAAATTCTAGTTTCTGCCAAAATTGAATTTTCAATGAAGGGGAGAAAAAGACTTACCGAGGATGGGTATTCTGGCTCGGAATCTCCTCCAAAATTCTATCTAGGATGGTCTCCAATTCTCTATTGGTGAAGACCTGAACACGGAGGTAAAATTGAGCAACAGGGGATTGCGAGGAAGAGAAGGAATTTTGTGGGTCTCTGTTTGACAGGAAATGAGGGGAACTAGAGAAGGAAAAAGTGGAAACTTTCCTTCCCTGGTGCAAACGCTCTCGCAAAATAAGAGAGTTACAAAAAGAAATTTAGTTTCCTTCAAGAAATTTTCAATCGAATTTTACAAGGGTGATGCTCCAACACCCTGTTATGATCTCAAGATGGATCATCACCCAGTTATGGGATCCTTCTACGTCATTTAGACATTTTAAAAATTGAATCATATCGATTGAAGTGCAACGATGAAACCAATACCAAAAAAATCATCTACCGAGCAAAGCGATGACGAGTAAGGTGTCTTCAATATTGTTAAAAGAAAGAATCGAAAAAAAGGACAGAAAAAAAATTTACAGCATTGTTGATATCTTTGAATATTACAAACCCTAGGTAATTGTTTCAAAACTCTATTTTAGCATTAACTATATATCATCTCTTTTTTATTTTACAGCCTTTAGCCTCATTTATAGACTTAAAAAAAGTCACAAACTTTCTATCTAAAATAATCATACATGTTCTTTAACCATGTGTAATTACATGGTCACTTTATCATAAATACTATAATCATACAAGCTTAACATAAAATTTAAAAAAATAATTGTTGGTAATAAAGTATGAAACTATATCAAACTAACCAATGAATATCATTAAAGACCCATTAATGGTAGCCAAATTAGTTAGATTCTAAAAGATAACACATGAGATTTGTCCATGTGATTTTTACTTAAGAAACTCTTAATCTCCAACATCTTATATGAGTTTGCCCTACTTCATTATGTTAATTTAAGTCACGTGCTCATGAATATTAGTTATCTGTCACGACATTACTTTAATTTCAATTTTTTTTTGACATGTATTTATATTATGATCAATCTTAAAATTGTTAAGATTCTTAATTATGATTAATCTTGAATATGATCAATATGTCATTATCAAAATTCTTAATCATGACTCATCATAATCATCAATGTTGGAGAACCACGTTAATACTTTTCCACTTGATTGTTCTTTGTTCTTTGGGATGTGCTTATGGGGAAATAATTTTTTTTTTTTTTTTTTGCAAATGAAAAATGAGAAAAACTTCATTTTCTGAGATTTATTTAATTCTTTGAATAAAAGAGAAAGAAAAAAATTAAATGTTTATATTCATCCACATAAACAAATGTTTACATTTTTCTAAAATTCTAAATTTATGAAAATATTACTATTTTATAGTTTAATTTTACCATATTTAAGTATTTTAAGAACATACTATTCTCAAAAGCATTATATATTTCTTGAAAGTACTTTTAAAAATTTGTTCTTTTTTTAAATTTGACCATTTTTCATTTATTTTGCAGGACCCTGAAAAATACTAGAGACAAAATTGAGGAACAACTTGATCCGAGAACGAACCAAGTCGCTAATCCATAACTTTGAATATCTAATGTGGCAACAGAGGACTTTAATAAAGACATAGTCATGTCTTCTTCGACGATTCAAGACCCAAAACAATTAACAATGCATTGGGTTATGAAATCAATGTGATCTATGCCCAAAATTGACGACTTTCATTCAATCAAATCGATCTTCAACACCAAACCAAAATTCAATTTCCAACAAAGCAACAATTCTGAGTTTAACTGATAACTATTAGCATAGGATTGATGAATCTACCTCCTTAAGACGTTCGAACTCTCCAACCCTTCGAAACCTGAGTCTCAGTAATCCAAATGATTAATCGAAAGTAACCTAAATTTCAAATGGACGTTTAAACTAGATTTTTAGATCGGAAACTTCATTCACAACAAAAGTACATCACTTACCCAGAAATACCCACCAAAAAGCCACACCTCTTGCAACGATTTTCCCTCTCCCTGCACAAATCAAAAGTTGTCAAGTAAGAAAATCTCTCGAAAGGAATGGAGGAATAGTTTAAATGTCAGTGGGGTTAGAATGTATTTGAAAACTGCCTTTGATCCTTATTTTCTTATCATTGTAAAGAATTACAAAGTTTTTATTCAACTACGTCGATTCTTCTTCGTATGCACTTCCTTCGTCATTGCAATTTTTATAATGAAAATATTTTAGTTTTTATTTTTTATTTTTGAAAAAATAATAATAATAATTATTATTATTATTATTATTATTAGGTCTTTAAGCAGTCTAAGTTCAATAATTCGAGTTTCCATTTTGAGCAAGCCATAATAACAACTCATAAGAGATCATGTCTAAACCCAACTTACCAAAAACAATCTCCTAATTTCTATGATTTCAATCCAAGTTGAGAAGATTAAGCTTGTTTACTAAAAACCAACTTGACTTATTTCACACGTAATGAATGCCTCGAATGGACCCATTTATTCCTTTCAACAACTGGATTTTTTACATCAATTTTGAAGAACTTCTAAGTAATCAACAAAACATGTTAATCACTTTTGCATCTTCTTCTTTGAATTGAGTTTTTCTCAGAATTTTTTGCTTCTTTTTATTATGGATAATCAATTATATTTAGTGTTAGAGTTTGGAGTGCCCCAAATTCTAGTTGGGTCGGATCGGACCCATATCCAATATTAGAGATATTTAATTTATCTATGTATTGATGCTTGAGTCGCAAAACTCATTGTACCTTGATTTCTTTATTAGTGATTTCTCCTCTACCCGTGGTTTTTTTCCGTAAGAATTTTCCATATAAATCTTGGTGTTTCTGCTTCCGCAGTTTTCTTTTTTCGTTACCCGTTTGATTCTCAACATTTAGTTTATAGAGAGTTTGCGTCAAAACAAACCCTCATAATTTCTCTTTTTGGCAATAGCGTGGTGTCGTAAATCTCTTCAAAACTATCAAGTTGATCTTGTGGAGTTTTAAGCTCAAAAGCATCTTATAATAATACCATTTTGCATTTTATACGTCTTAACTCATCCTAAGTAGTTGTCTATACTATATTAAATTTAAGAAGTCTAGAGCCCACACAAAGCCTTAAATAATTCTTACCCGTGTAGTATATGTCTCTATTAAAAGATCCTCTATTTGATGTTGTGAAGTTTAAGCTTGACAATCTCTCATTAATGAACATCATTTTCTCGTCCAAGTGAATACTTATCGATGTGAGTGAAAGTTTGGTCAAGGAAATGGGATAAAATTAGATTACTTTCTTTGAATATCATGGTCAAACAAAAGAATATGTGGTGCATCAAACCATACATGAAAAGTTAGTCATATATATGATAAAAACTATTTTATTTAAATAAAGGTTTGATATTTTAAAATACCAAATCAAAACTTGGGATTGAGCGGATTCGGTCGAACAAGCCTGATCCTCTGAAACGAGGCCCAAGTTGGGGTCGACGGGCCTTAGTCTGGACCAAGTTCTCGGACTTGCCCGCCCACCCTTTTTGGGTGGTCCAAGGTTGGGTTCACCGACCTTGAACCTCCTAGAGAGATTGTCGAAAGAGGGTTTGAATTGAAACGAAGATGAAGTTAGTGATGACAATCTAATACTCAAAATGAATATGTATGGATTTGAAATGAAGATGAAGATGTTGATAGCGATCTATTCCCAAAAACAAAGATGTGTAGATTTGAAGTGAAGATGAAGATTGTGATGTCGATTTAATCCTGAAAACGAAGATGTATGGATTTGAAGCGAAGATAAAGATCGTGTTGGCCTCATAATCGATCTATTGCGACATCGAAATCAATTGATTCTGCACAACCATCGAAATAAATCAATTTTGCGCCCTCAAAAATTCTTCAAAAGATTTCACCTTCTCCAAAAAAACAAGGTCGAAATGGAGATGAAGGTGATGGCGAAGATCGTTCTTTTGCGTCATTGAGAGTCCGAAATGGTGAGTTTGCAAGGTGATGTCATGAGCCAACATGGGTGTGATGAAGGGAGGCATTTGGCGGGGTAATAAAGAAGAATATGAAGTAAAAAGTGAAAACCATAAGACTAAAAACCATTCGGCTTCTGGCCCAACAGCTGAACAAAGCAGGGGGGCCAACTTTCCCTCTAAATGAAGGCCCGGTCTGGTTTGAGGTTAAACAAAGGCTAATCGGGCCTCAAACTTTTATAAAAAATTCCTGCTCAACCCTAAGCAGCCCCCAACAAGGCTTGGGCCGACTGTTGAGGCTGAGTGAGGGGTCATAAGCTACTTAATGCGGGTCGATCCCACAAGAACATTAGTCTAAATAAAATATTGTGCATAATATAAAAGTCCCACTCCCACACCAACATCAGAAAAGTCATACATTTGAAGTAGAAACCCCAAAAGCTCCTTGCTCAATCCCGCACCTAAGGACTAACCTTCGTGGCTACTTCTTGAAAATTAGTAGTCTTAGAGTAAGTTGATTAAATTAAGGTTTGAATTTTTATTACTATACCCAATATTTTGAAAACTACTTTTATCATTAGCATGCTTGAATTTTCAAAGCATACTATCAATAGTAAAATTTAAAATAATCCCTATACTATGGGGGTTCCAACAACCTACTAACCTAGCCCTTGAACTATTTTGGTTAGTAAAATGGGTCATGGACAATGCTTCATTAACAAATTGACTCACGTTGTTAAAAAAAACTGCTAAAAGACATGTGACAACATTTGTCATCGTCTTTCTCTCTCTCTCTTGAATTTTCCCAGTTTGTAACGCTCCTGCAAATCGGGGAGGAATCTTAAATTTTTTTTTAAATGGCAGATATTACAAGCCCCGTAGTTCAAGGGTTATTTGAATTTTACCTTTTTATATATTGTTTCTTTTACTTTTGTTCATTATATTTTAACAGAGTAAGAAAATATTTTTAATAATTTTCGTGGTGCATTTACTACAATTTTTCCCAACAAATACTAGTTCATTGCTCGAGATATGCACATCCCAAGCTATTACAATGTAGAATTTGGATTGTATATCATCTCAAGCCACTAATACATTAGTTTTGGATGGTGTTGTCATGCCCCAAAAAGACCCAAGGGGTCTGAGACAAAACGAGAAGCGACTCAATCCGTAAACAAACTGAATCGTCTGACCCTTTAACTTTTAATTTAATTAGGTAGTGGAAGACTTAAATGAAACTTAAATAGCTAGGGTCCAACCAACTGAGGTAAACCAAATGCCTAACAGTGACATAAAAAATAATAAAGTAATAAATATAAGTCATAAAATAAATGTCGCACGAAAGTAAATAACTAAAATTTCATTACAAATTAAAACTATGTTTCAACCTCACAAATAGAACTCTCGAGGGAAATAAATTGTAACACCCCGATATTTTTAATTATCGGGATATTACAGAGAGCATTAGGAGCCTACGAGTATTTTAGTGATAAAAAGATTTAACTTGTTAAAATAAATCAATCGCGAATAGAATAGAGTTAGAAATGATAAATTGATGTATATTAATTTAATTTGATAAATTAAATTAATAGTGGGATATTTTAAAGTTAATTGAATAATTAGATTAAATTAATTTAATTGATGAAATATTTTAATTAAAAATGAGATTTAAATAGAATTAGAATTTAATTAATTAAAGAAAGGGGAGAATTAGGAGAGAAGGGACGAAAATGAGAGGGAGCTCTTGGGATCCGGCGAGGGGGCGACGATGGCTTGGGTCCGAGCGAGCGAGCGACGGCGACGGTGGGTTCGGCTTGTGCGATGTCCGGCGATGCGAGGTGGAACGGCATTCACGGTGAGGGCTCGAAATCGGTGATTTCGTGGGAGTGTCTTCCGGCGACGATTAGAGGGAACGATCGAGGCAGGGGAGCTGTGGGAGTGACGACTTCGGCTGGACTGGGCTTCGGCTGGGATGGGCTTCGGTTCAATTGGGCTACTTCGCAGGTCCGGCCCAATTCCTTTGTGATTCATTATCTGGCAGATTGAATGAGAGTTGTATGGCAGTGGCGATGATTATGGCCGAGAATTGTGGATCTGTTGCTAATTCCGTGGGATAATTTGGTTAGTAATTCAATGTTTTAAATTAGCATTTTTGTGAGTTAATAAAAAGGCAGTGAGGAAAGGGGTTGAAGAATATGCTCTCGGTTGTTTTCTGCCGAGAGCCGTGGGTTGTCTGCAGGTAGGAAGTTCACTGTTCTTTGATTTTAGTCTCTGTCGATGAAATTTAGTTGATGGACTGTTCTGTTTTGTTGGGTTTCTACCGAGATACAATCTGAAGGTAAATGGCAGTGAAGAATTGGAATCCTTGGTGAGTGTGATGGAGCTGCTACCATGTGAGTTGGGTGCATCGGAGAGCTGTCCCTGTTCTTGGTTCGTCTAAATGGTAAGGATTGGGTGTGTCTGGCCGTCTAAGCCCTACCCACTGAGTATAGGATGGATTGTTTTATGGTGTTGTTGTTGTTCGATTGTGTTAGCTGTTTTGTATGATTACGTAACTGTTTGTATGATTCTGTGCTTGCTCTATATGATTCTAATGTTGGTTGTTCTTTGATTGAATTCTAGATCTGTGATTAGTGTAGAATTATCTAGTTGTAGTTAGTTTCCCGTAATAGTTAATTCTAGTGCATTTAATTTCTATAAATCGTATGTTGATCGTTGAAGATTTATTGATGACTCCTCTGTGCTAGTTTCTATATTCCATCTATATGCTGCTGAATTTTTGTAATATAGATTCTCTTGGTTGATATATCGATATTATTGTCTTTGGGAGTACTCTGTAGATAATTTTCTGGACATTGGCTCTTGTGATATCCTCTTAATGTTAAGTAGATATGTTGTAATACTCAGTTACATGAATGATATGTGTTGCTCATTACTTTGCTCTGCTTAATAAACTAATCTAGCATGTTAACTAAATAAATCACGTTAATTGACTATTTAAATCATGTTTAAAGAATTAGTAATGATTTAACCCTTTTTAAGTATGTTTAGTTAGTTTAAATCTCATTTGTTTTATTGTAAACCCTTTTATTTTTAAGCTCCATTGATGATTGCTTGTTAAATAGCTCTGCTCGTTTCCTTAACAATTATATTTAAATTCCTTCTATTAATTCTTTATGGTAGTTAATCTTGGAATTGTTTTCGTTATTTAAATTATGTTTATTTATTAGTCATTTCCTTACTAAACCTTTTTAGGCTTACAGTTTACTCGTGGTGTAGGTATCTGCAGGATAAAATAGCGGGTGAACTCGATACAGTTAAGGAGGGATTTGCACGTGCGAGCTTGTGGTTGGCCTGATTATGTAATGTGAGAGACAGTGATGTATAATTAAATTTAGTTTTTATTTTCTAAATTGTAATTAAAAGTTTAACTTAATTCTTTTAAATTATTACGCTTCTACATATGTTTATTTTCGCAACATTTTAAAGAACTATTTGTTTTCAACGCTTCCGCATTTTTATTAAATAAACGAAAATCCCTTTTTACGCATTTTAAAAAGGGACGAAAATCCGGGTCGTTACATAAACGGTAAGGTAAAAATCTCATCGAGTTCACTCTGCGTTGATTGTTAGAGATCCTCCAAACTAAAATAAGAAGGAAATTTCATAAATATGAATCAAATAAACTCAACAAGGATATACTTTTACATTCCATATTAAGATTAAAATAAAATGAGAAGCATGTCATAAATAAACATCTTAGATGAAATAATATAATGTTGAACATAAAATTAAAACTCTACCACGAACCAGCCTACAAAAGTTAAAACCCCAATAAATGAGAATTCAAGGAAGTCCAATTATCTCATGATGCCATAGAACCTATCAAAGACTATATCTAACTTAATCAAAACTTTTAAAGCCTGTTGAAATCCATAACCGAGATAAAAACCAACTCAAGGAACTTACGGAACAATACCTTAAAAATCCATCTTAAAACTCAGATCGATTGACCCCACGTTGTTCGCAAAGTGGGGTCAGATGTTCGCACCAAATATCCACTATAGAGTTAGGACATTCGCTCTTCGAACGTCGTCCACACTACAATGCTTTAGTCAACCAGTTTGAACCTTGATCAACCGTTGATTCATTATACCACCCTGATACCTCAAGAAATTGACTTTCCATCAAAACTTTCAACTTTAAACCCTTCAAAATAAATCTAAAAATTAATTTACATCGATTTCATGCATAGTTTTAACCTTTAAACTCTAAATCGATTTTCAAACTTTTCAAGGAAGAATCAATCCTCTAACAAAATCAAAATCAAAACACCAACAAACAAAGGTTGTTTTAGAATTAGAAGAGGGTGGAGAAAACTCATCTGTTAGATCTTTAGGTTATTCTTTGTAGCCGTAAATGATTTGGACCAAACCTTAGCATGCCACTAGCCGGCCTATGTATCCTAAATAGTTGACTTGGGAAGAGTTTCAAAAGTTGAAGAACTTCAACCTTTTAAATTTCAATAGTTCTGCTCTGTCTCTCGTTTATTTAAATTATAATCCCAAACCCATAAAAAATAAATAAATTATAAATATTTATTGATGGATCTTAGTTGAGGTCGTAGCCAGCACTAGTCCAACAAGGTGAGATTGCATGTATGATTATTTAAAAACACACTTCTTGGGCAGAGTTTACATTATAGAAATTAAAATTATCAGACAAAAATAATATTAAAGAATAGATAATATTACAAATAAATAGCGAAATCTGGACATAAAATGTAGAACTAGGAGTTAACTGGCAGAGCATTCGGGAGGGAGTCCTTGGGGAAACCTCTTCAAATCAGTACAATAGTTGTAAATCATATAATTCTTCTTCACCCAATTGAGCCTCTCTTGTTCAGCAGAATCAAGCTCCTGGTTCAGCCATGAATTCTGGGCCGAGAAAGGTGGTGAGGTCGAGCTGCAAGAAGATTTTCCCGACGACCAAACACACGCGTTGACTTTGAAGTTACTGTAAGAAGCCACGAAAGGAGCATTAGACCAATCAGTCTTGATTAGTCCTCCTCTCGTCGCCCAATCATCTGCATTCCACAGACTGGACTGCAGCCTCATTGCCTGGTTGTGCGGGTATGGCACTCCAATGGATTCCATGTTCTTGAACTCTCTAATAGGTGTTCCATCTACGTACAATCTGGAGAAATGGAAGAAGATGACGTTGGTTTTATTTATCTCATGTAATTTATTATTTTATACTATAATAATAATAAAATTAGAGTGTAAATATTTTTTTAATATTTTTCTAGCCATTAATGCTTTCAGCTTATAGATATTGACAATGGATGAGGCTTATATACTATTTCCTTAAGCAAATTTGATAATTTTGGAATCAGGGTTTCGAGGATGAAGAGAGAGAGAGAGAGAGTTGATAAACTTACACGATGCTCTGAGGATTCCAGAGGATAGAATAGGTGTGAAAATCTGCAGTTGGATCAAACCAGAGATAGAACTGCTGCTCCCTGTTGCCTTTTCCTTGGCTGAAAACATTTGTATGAACAACGTAAGGATCTCCACTTAGGTTTCCCAAGAACTCGAAGTCTATCTCATCCCATGCCGACCCATCCGACCGAAGCTACAAAAATATTCAAACCCAAGAATCAATATTTATATTCTTTAACAAAATAATGAATTTATAGAGAAAAATAAAAAGATACTGACATAGTAGGTCGTGACTGTTCCCGCAGAATTTCCAGCGACCAGTTTGATTTGCATGTCGATTTTTCCAAACAAAAATTCATTTCTGGATTGAAATCCAGAGCCGGAAGCTTTGTCAAGAGAAAGAGTGAGGAGCTCTCCATTATTCATGATCTTAGCTCTTCCATCTCCCCACGTAATATCAACGTCCTGGTAGAAATTCGCAGAACAAATATGCAGAGTCGAGTAAAAAACCAGAAAACAAATGAGAAACCCAGTTTCAGAAATTGAAAGTGGTCTCAGAGAAGCCATGAAAGAATAGTTTTTCAGCTACAACAGTTGATTTTTTTAATGTGGGGAAGACGAGGGCTCGAGGAGGTATTTATAGGGAGAGAAGAACAGGTAAACGACAAAACAAGTGCTGAGCTCAGTGCGGCGAAGGATCCCTTTGGCGTAGGCACTTGTTTGGGCAGCGGGAAAATAAGTTGGAAACAGCTGGAAAATTTACAGCCATGAAAGAAAATGAAAAAGAAAGAGACGATCATTGATTCGATCGTAGACATCATCCCCACCATCACCAACCACGCGGTTCTAGAACTGGTAAGAAAAATGTGCCATTAAGAGATTTTCTAAGTTAATTCTTGAACTGGATCAGTTGACAGCGTCAAAAATAGGGAAAATGACAAATCAACCATCGTGATTTGCGGTCAATGACAAGTCAACCACTGTGGTATGTTTTCTAACAAGTTAACCACCAACGTATGTGAAAATGACAAATGCACCATCGCTGTCCGTAAAAAAAAGCTGATGGCCCCACCATGTATGCCTGGACGCCGCGGCGTCCAGGCAATTTTGGCCTGCACGCCGCGGCGTCCAGGCCAAAATGATTTTGAAATAAAAAAAAAAAAAAATTATACTTAAACCAATTTCGCCCAAATTTCAAGCCCTAATCTGCAACTCTCGACAGACTTGCGACGAGGAGTGCGACGAGGAGAGGAGTTGCGTGCGACTAGGAGAGGAGCTGCGTGCGACGAAGAGAGGAGAGGAGCTACGTCCGACGACGATTTGAGGTAGATTTGTGTGTATATGTTGATGATTTGAGGTAGATTTGTGTGTATATGTTGATTTGAGGTAGATTTGCTGCGTTTCTTCAAAGTCTCTATGAGGGTCTTCTGCGCCGGTCACATTTCCGCGGCGTGCAGGCAATTTTTGGCCTGGACGCCGCGGCGTGCAGGTAATTTTGGCCTGGACGCCAAAAAAAAAAAAAAATGGAAAACTAACTGAGACATGTTGTGTGGGTTATTATATTGCAGGTTGGTGAATTACTCTCAACTATCAGAATGCAATCCCGGACTAAGAAATTGACCTCGAAGCGTGGGAAGGCAACGATGGAGGCAGTTGAACCCGTTCAAACTGCGGCGTTCGAAGCCGATGTAGTGGCGGCGGTGGAAGAAACCGCTGAGCCTGAAGAAGGAGAAGCCGGCTGCTCCAGCGACCCGTTCCAACCCGTTCAAGTGGGTTCAAGGTCGAAACTATATTGGAACCGGAATTGCAAAGCACGGTTCGTAGAAGATATACAACGCCGTACAATTATTGTGTCCAAGATAGTAGATTTGGACTCATTCGCAGGGATGGGAATTGATCGTATGCTTGAGGCTGCTGGGTTAGCCGGGTTGTGCCGGATGAGGGGCAGTTATTGCGAGCGAGTTATACCATTGTTTTATGCAAATTTGAGCATCTCCACCCAACCATTAGAGGTGCACACATATATTTTTGGACATGAGGTCAGGTTCACGGCCAATGATGTCAACATTATGCTTGGATGTGTGTTGGAGGAGCCAAGCGATGAATATTATCAGATGGCTCGGGCGCCACCATTCGTCAAACAAGGACGTGGGTTAGAGGTGATTAGATTGTTGCATCAGGATCCCGAGGTTGCCGAGTACAGCAAGCCAAAGGGCAAGGAGTTGAATGCCTTAGCCCGATTGATCCACCTGATAATGACGTACACAATTTTGCCTCGGAATGGGCATCGAGACCTTGTTACCATCATGGATCTCTACATGCTAGAGAAGGTGTTCACGGGACAAAAGGTGGACATCGGATATATCATCCTGAGCCACATGCAAGAGGTGCTCAACAACTCGGCGAAGTCACTGCCGTACAACTGGCTCATCCAGAGTATCGTTGAGCAGTTAGGGGTCCCCATCCCAGAGACGGAACCTAGAATTGAAGAGTCCGTCAATGACATTTACAACAATTCATTAGTGGACCGAATGGGGATCACCCAAACTGGAGGGGAATGGATGCGCAAGTCAAAGAAGGAAGCAACACATCCACCCCGGTCAGAGCCTAGGCATTCAGTCCCGTTTCCTTAACAACCTCCTCCTCCTCAGGCATCTCATTTTAGTTCGATGCCTGATGAGACGTTCGCTTGGATGAGCAGGATGGAGGAGCTCCACCATATGTCCATGACCCAAATGCAAAAAATGCAAGAGCAGCTGCAAATGCAACAAGTCCAAATACAAGAAGCGGCCAAGCTCGCAGAAGATAAGTGGGCCATAGCACAAAAATGGCATATGCAATCTGCCGAGTGGCATCGTGACATGGTGGCAGCCCTGAACCCAGGTGACAGGCGATCACCCCATTTTGCATCCGCGTCATCCTCCTCAGACGCACCTGATACGACATTCCGATTGTAAGTTAATTCCGTTGAACGCTAATTCCACTTTTTTACTTTATTTTGTTTCATGTAATGACATGTTTTTAATTGGCAGCAACCATGTTGGAAGCAGCCAACATATTCCTCCAGCGGTGCCTCTCGAGCCGCCGCCCCTGAGAACTGTGCGCGTGGTATGTCTTTCATTTCGGTATATATGTGTGTTCATTAATGTTTACGCTCACCCTTTTTTGACATTTTGGTTGCAGGCTCATGATTTGATGAGTAAGTTCAAGGATTATTGTCAGGGTAATCTTCGAAGGAACATTGAGACATGCGCAGTTCTTGGGGGAAAGCTGACCGACAATGAGTACGTCGTCAGCGAGATCATCTTCCCGGAGCAGAAGGGCACGGCAGATACTGTGAGAGGCCTTCGTTGTGTGCTAGTTTATAAGCTTTTATCTAAGTACTCATCCAAACTTATATGCAGTGCTATGCGGTCGACGGCGCAGACGAACATGTTTTCAGACATCAACATGAACACGGTCTACTCACCGTATGATGGATTCACGTAAGTATTCAGCTCGCGTCTCCAGTTTACATTGATATCATATAATGCGTTGTTTACATTGCAGACACACCCGAGACATGATTGTTTTATGTCGTCCGTTGACCTGCACCAGCAATACGCTTACTAGAAATTACTGCCGGAATCAATATCCATTATCGTAGCTCCCACCGACAAAAAGCGGTAAGAAGTTTCCCTTGTGTACATTCTTAATATTGCTTTCCACGTAATTGACCGCCAATTGTTCCCTTTGCATTACAGGCCGTTCGGCGTCTTCCGGTGTACCGCTGCGGGGATGGAGGTGATAGGAAAGTGCAAAATTAAGGAACAATTCCACCTGCACGAACCTCCAACCTTTGAGTATGAGGGGCCGTTGTTCGCCGGAGCAGATAGAGTATTTCTTAACCCGCACTTGTCGTTTCTGATCACGGATTTGCGCCCGAAACCAACCAGGAAGAAGAAGGCGTAGTGTAGGTCAATGATATGTTGTTTGGATGTTATGTATAATTTACATTTAGTGGATGATTTGGATGATACTGGAACTGTTTGGGATTATTTTTTGTGCAGGATGTACGAGAGTTGTTTTGGGGGAGTAAAGAAACAAGGCACATTATGTCAAAATTTTTAAAAAATTATGAAGTCAGGTCAATTGATTAGTTGTAACGCCCCTGGAATTGAAAAAAAAAACATTAACTTAGTAACACAAAACTTTGAATTTGCAAAACTTCATTTTATATCAGAAAAACACAACTTTACATCAGTGCCATTTCACTGTCATCTACATTTGTCGAAAGAAAAAACAATTGTATCACGGCAGGTTAAGGTCCACATTTGTGTACGTTTGTGTGGGAGGACCTTCTGTATCAGACTCCTGCAGATCACATTGAAAAGGAAATGAGCATATTTAAAATAACAATTGAAAGCATAACGTGATAATGCACGGACCTGCGTCTCATGAACTCTATCAGGAACTCTGAACCCCATAAAGGTGTCCTCCAACCTTCCTCTGCCGCCTCTGCCTCTCCCTGTGTTGCCACTGCCAGCCCCTGCACTGGATTGGCCTCCCCCTTCGCACGTGCGGGCATTGTGCCCCACACTACCACACCGCCCACACGTGACGTTCAAATGTCTTCTGCTTAGCACTGTCCGGCTGGGGACCTCGTCCACATCCCGTATTCGACGGACGCGCGGCCTTCCTAGAAGCCTTTTAAAAGGCGGTGGGATAATTGGATCAAGATTTGTCACAAGAAGCCACTCGATTGGTCCATTAAGGGGGCGGAGAAAGTGGGAGTACATCACCATGTATGTTTCCCGGTGATAGCACCAATGCACAAAATCCTCAGGAGATCTCCTCATGAAGTGAATGCACGGGATTGCATGCACACACGGGATGCCGGTCAACTACCACTGGTAACATGTACAAGTACACCTTTCCAAATCAACAGCGTACATGTCGGTACCGTTGCTGACCTGAAACTGGGCAGCTCCTGCAAACTGAGGGCTCCAATTTCTACTGGCATGTTGTACTTTGGCGAGGCGGTTGCTGATCATTGGACACAACCGTTCGGTCGACTGAGCCATCTTTTCATATTTTTTTACGATCCTACCCATGATGCCCTTTCGAATGATCTCGAACATACTTAGAATAGGTTTGTCCCGGGCGGGTAGGATGCAGGCATTGAAGGACTCGCTGAGGTTGTTGAGGCTTATGTCGCACTTTGGGATCGAAGAGAAGGCATGTTTGGCCCAGCATGTCGCCTCTATTCCACGTAAATAGTCATGGGCCGCCAGGTCAAGGACACGTAACTTGGTCATCTCTTTCTCAAATTGCCTCACTGTTGTGGCTCTTGATGCAGCCCACATTGCATCTTTCAACAACTTGCCTTTAAATTGTTTTTGAAAATTGGCATACAGGTGTCGGATGCAAAACCGCTGGTCTGCTTGCCATGTCACATCTCTCACAGCTGGCACTAGTCCCTGTAAAGATGCATAATATGAGACAGACATTGGTAATATATGACAAACATAAACACATAATGCAAAAGCAGTGAATAACACCTTACCTTTTGTCGATCAGAAATAATCGTCCACCCATTGCCAGAAGGGGTGTTTAGATCGTCCAGCAACAATTCTAGAAACCACCTCCATGAAGCCCTATTTTCTGCTTCAACGACTGCTACAGCAATCGGGTACATACCATCGTTCCCGTCGATGGTGACAGCAGTAAGCAGTTGCCCCGGAGTCGCTCCCTTCAAGTGGCAGCCATCTAAACAAATAACAGGTCTACCACCATTCAGCACTGCCCTTTTGCATGCATCCAAGCACATGTACATCCTTTTAAATACACTCATATCGAGGTCAACACGCAGTGAACTTCCGGGATTCGACCTCCGAATCTCCTCAGCATAGGACCACCATATGAGCTTGTATTGCTCATTGGCATCCCCTTCGTTAATTTTCTTAGCCGCATTTCTTGCCCTTCTAGCAAGGCTGGATGTAATGTTGACGTTGAAGTCCTTCCTGACAGTCTCAATTATGGAAGATATGGCCCAGTCGGCCTGACTTTTAAATCTGTCCAAGTAATGCGTTGCCACCCATTTGGCTGTGGCATGGCGGCTTTCCATTTGTCTGGAGCATGTGTGAACGTTGTTGTACATCTTTATTTGAAACGTCATTTCATTTTTTATTTGTGAGGCGTGCAGCCGCCACATGCACCCTTCTTGACAAGCAGCTCTCAATCGATGCGCATCACTGTGGGTGAATTTTATCCCGTACCCATTATCCATTGCATAATCAACAATTTCTTCTCTAATTTTATTCAAGGAACTATATTTTTTGCCTAGCCCCATACCAACAAATGTGCACTATGCTTCTGGTTGGCGTCTCAGTCTACTCTCTGCCATGTCCATCTCTTCATCACTAGTAGATTGGCATGCTGATCGGAGTTCCTCATCGTCCTCTTCGTTTAAATTTGCTGAGACAGAATGCAAAATAATAGCAACTTCGTTTCCAAAGCCACGTACCTCCTCATTGGCCAATAATGTCTCTGAAGGGCCCACTTGAGCTTCACGGTTAATACCACCTTCTGTAACACTCCAAGATGCCATTTTTTCCAACAAATTCTTCAACTTTTCCAAAATCTCTTTCTCTACTCGCTTCAGCGCAGCTCAGACTTCTCTAGGGTTAGCTAATAAGGGAAAACGATAGAATACATGCGAATATCGCAGACCACTCGGATTATGTATTCTGCTGAATTAACATTATGTATTCAGCTGACTTAACAGAGGGACGCAAATGGCCTGGAGGCAAATTGCCTGGACGCCCATGGTGGGGCCATCAGCTTTTTTTTATGGACAGCGATGGTGCATTTGTCATTTTCACATACGTTGGTGGTTAACTTGTTAGAAAACATACCACAGTGGTTGACTTGTCATTGACCGCAAACCACGATGGTTGATTTGTCATTTTCCCTCAAAAATATTATAATCAACTATTTTGAGAAATTATTCTTCATTTTTTTTTATATATTTTCTATGAATTACGAAGCTTTATAAATCAACTAATTTTATACACTTTTTATTCGAAATTATTAATATTTCGTAAGAGATTGCATAGGATATATCATGTACGTGAGACCAAAACTAATTACGGTGGCCTAAAGTTTGGACGGGTCGGAGAGAACAATATAAGACGTGCATAGATGACATAAACAAGCGTAACGTCTTTCTAGTCTTCCTAGTAAAACATTGATTTTAACTGAATCTCGTAAGATTTTGTTTTTTAGGTTTGCTCAAAATACGTTATACTAAGTAGAGAAGAGAATCCTATATTATAAAAAATGCATTTTTCACTCTCCTAAATGATGTGGTATTGTGTACTCTCATTGATATAGGTCAGACTCTCACATGGGTCATCTTGTCCTTCACAGGGCGGGCTGTCACAATCTCCCCTTTTTGTGAACCTGACGTTTTCGTTGGCCACACTTTCAGTTGGGCTTTGACTTTGATGCTATTTGTAACGTCCTTCAGTTCTCTTAGTATAATATTGTCTGCTTTGGGCCGAAATCCGGAGAGTTTTGTTCTTGGAGTTTGCTCAAAACACGTTGTACTAAGTAGGGAGGAGAATCCTACTTATAAATCATGCATTTTTCACTCTCTCAAGTTATGTGAAATTATGCATTCCCACTGATATGGGTCGGACTCTTCTATCCTTCACAGGGCGGACTGACACAACAAGATAATATATAGACAAATGATCGATTTTCATTAAATTTAAGGACAAAAATATCCAGAAAAAAAAAAACCCATTGAAAACGAAACAAAAATTACAAAAAAATCAACAAAAAAAAATTAAATTAAAACGGGTACCACAATAGAAGAATTAAAAGCATATTATAGCGCTTATTTATTTAATTTTTGTCACGTCAAAAAAAAGATGTAAGCATGCATTGTATGGATGTTCGCACCAAACACACCTCACCGACTTTGAACTTTATTATGGAGTGAGGGCAATTATGCAAATAATACGTCAGTCAACTTTGTTGGTATTAGCTTTGGCCAGCATCTGCCAGCAAATCCCATTTAAGTTGTTCTCTTTTTATAATTCTCTCCAAACTTATCTACCCAAAATTTTCATTTTTTTTCCAAAAAACTTGGGTTTAAATTGAAGCCATTATTAGATTTGAATTTAAGTGGGTTAGATTTGGTGGGAGGGTAACGTTGCTTGGATTGTCAAAACTCTCATTGATTGATTAATTTAATGTGGAGTTGAAACTTTCCTTACCACTATTTATAGCCGACTTTACATTCATCATCCCCATACACATTTGGCATTGTATCATCAAAGATACCTGGGTTAAGTACATATTAGTCCTTAAATTTACTAAATAAAATGACACCTAAGCTCTTAAACTTTATTTTTAAACAAACAACTCTTGGAGTTTTACCAATTAAATTTATGTCATTACTGTGTCATAAAAAAATCACATTTTTATCGCATAATCTTCTTTGTTGAGCGATTTTTAAAGAATCCTTGATATGACAATTTTAGTCATTATATCATAAATTGTTTCTCTAGAAATCGACCCAACTAAGAATATCACGTGATAAAAATATGATTTAATTGTTAATATCTCGAACTTGAAATTAAGGGTTAATTCATAATTTAGCCAAGAATCCAGATGAGCTTAAACTAAAGCTGTGAGTTGGAATGCATCAACACCAATCGCTTAGGATTTGTTAAAATGATCCTATCTAAAAAGAAGGAATGAGAAATAATTTAAGTGTAAATCATTAAATTAAGATGTGAATTAATTAAATGTAAGGTGGTAGATATAATAATAGAAGCAAGTAATGAGTCAAGTACACCAACTAATGACTTAGAGGCTGGAAGATTCGCTTACATTACAAGTCAACGTGTATATCCACTAGCACAAATTACCACGGGAAAAGAGACACTAATCCTATTTAATCATATTATTTGAAGAACATGTTATGATTATTTCTTAATTTTAAACTCTGGAATTTGACCAGTGACACGTGACAGGTACTCACTCATTAATTAATACAACACGATCACACCAAATATTAAAATTAGAAGATTGTTGTACACATGACTCAGTGTCAAGGGCTAAAAAAAAGCTAAAGATCCAGCTCATGATGTCACGCAGTACAAGAACCAAGTGGTAGAGTAATAAATATGAAAAATTGTAGGCAATCTGGTTTATCAAACACTTCTAGAAAAAGCTGGAATGATTAAAAAGCTGCTTTCATCTCCTAGAAAAGCATTCTAGAACAGAGCGGGGAAGAGAGATGCTCCAGACTATTTTGAAGTATAATCATCTAATAGCATGAACAATGTAAGCAACAAAGCTAGAAAATATTGGTCGAATTCACCAGAAGGAGAGGAGATCGACTCGTCCATTGGAAGCTAGCTTTTGTCAGGCATGTATCATAGACACCTAATCTGGGAATTCTCTGGTTCAAAAAATGGCTCAAACCAAAGTCAAACGGTTGATCCAATTGGTCACTGGTCAATCTAATTTGCATCACAAAGAGTAACACCGGTGTGCAAAGACAAGGCCCAAGTTAAGATTTTCCCGGCAAATTGCTCATAAAAATTCATCAGCATCTAATAATCAAAGTTGAAGAGATTGGTTTTGATTATAACAATGTCATGCTCGAGCCGATTCTACAAATAGACGAAAACAAAAGGAGTGCACGCGATAGAACAAAACATACTAAATTTTGACAATTCTATTACAATTTTCACATAAATGAGAAATCAATCAAAGATTAAAAGATCAAAAAACAAATACAATGAAAGGGGAAGCTAATTCATCAGAGCATTGAAGAAAACAGAGTATAGTTAATCTACCTAAAATGATAAGTCATTTTTTTAAACAAGTAACTATATAAAAAGAGAGAAGCAAAACAAACTCACTTTACAAATACCTGTACAGAAAAAAAAAATAAAGAAATTACGAATAAATTAAAGATTGCACTTGGCAGCCTGATGTTATGATCAAGATTTTAGAATTGCATAATAGAAGCTAAGATAAAGAGGAAGGAAGAGATCCAACCTGCTAAGAACTGAGAAGATTAAACTAATCATCGTCCAACTCAACAATCTGAGCTCGCCTCTCTGCAGCTTTTTTCCGTATAAAAAATCCCCATCTCATAGCTGCTTTGATCTTTAACCACCCGGCAACAGCTCTGCCAGGGCGGCTTCGATCTTCCTCAAAAGTAGGCATTGGAGGTGACACATATGAAGGGAATGCATATCCATCCTCAGGGATATTTACAGAGGCATGACCACCCATACTAAACATTTGTAGCAAATGCTGCATGTCTTCATTTTCAAGCATTTCGTGACTTCTGATGCGAATCTCTTCCTCAGAAAGAAAGTGATCCACTCCCTTCTCTCGGTTGTTTGACCAATCATCAAATGGGTTGCTATTAGACTGCAGACTGGATGAGCTGATAGTTTGGAAGCCAGACATTGACGATTGGGGTCGACCAAGAGCCAAACCAAAAGAAGTATGATCATTTCTTGTGTTCTGAATTTGCTGAGGATTATTAACCAACTCATTCTGTGCGTATCCAATGTTTACAAATCGAGCACGAGAATTCGTTGAATTCACAACCTGTGACGGGTTTGAATACCTTGTGGCCATGCTATCATTATAACCAGAACCTAGCCATATAAAAAGGAAGAGAAATAATTTTCATCTCATTCACAACAAACTTCAATCAACTATCTGTAAGTAAAAAATGTGGTTGCAAAAAATATTTCTACGAAGATTGGTGAATATGTTACCAATATCTGCAGTTAAAATCTAAAGCACAAAAAAAGGAAGAAAAAAAAAATCTTTCTGGCGTCAATAGAGGAAGACTAATCACATGTGTATCAAGGGTTTTCTATAAGCACCAGCGGCATAAGGCTCAAGATGGAGAGGAGATAAGATGACTTTTCAGCTGGTGGTCCTACTTGAATAAAAAGAGGGTACAAGATTGATAAGTAGATTCACACAAACAATTCATACTTTTCAACCTTTAACAGAACACCGCCATCTAAGAGACTATCTCAACTATTTTCACTTGACCGTCTCAACAGGCAAAGATAGTTTAAATTTTTCAAAAGTAAATAAAATGAGATTTCATCTGGCCATTTCAGCCCAGACATAAAACAACAGCATGTTCTCAAACCTAAAAGATCAAGTAATCCCACTATAAGCCCTATCACATACATAATCAAGAGAATGAAAGTAACTAAGTATGGATAAGATACTTTTCTTTTCAAATGCTGTAAAAAATGCTTACCTCCAACGGGTAGACCTGATTCTACTAAAGCCTGTTCAGATGGTACTGATACAGGCAGCAGTGACAGTGGCGTTTCATGGTCTAAAGAGTTCGAAAAATCAAGATGGCCAGCATGAAGTTCATTCCTGGTAGCGATTGACTTTTTTGTTTGCCTGAAGCCAAAAAGTGACTTGCCATCATACTCAACAACTTGACCCCAATTCTCATATGCTTTCTTCACCAGTGTATCAACATAGACCTGTGAAAACAATATCATATTAAACTTTCATAAGCTTGACCTTTTCTTATCCTATTCAAACAGGTTGCGACGTTTGAAACGAAAAACCTTTAGCAACTCATTCTATCTAACAACCAAAACTTCTCCACCATAATAGCATGCAATGGGAGCACCAGTAATATAACTTCGCTCTCAGCTTAATGGCCATTTGTTACAGATATGTTTCAAACACAAATCCACATAATGGAGACCACAGGACTGATAACTTAATCTGACAGGGTGCTTTCTGTTACTCCTTGGTACCTTCTCACATCATATTACTTTCCATAACAACATACTCTCGAATAAAAAAGGATAATTACTTACTGGATAAGGAAATAGCTAAAGATCCATTCCATGTCCAAGCAAAACAAAAACTTTTATTTCGTGTACGTGTGCTCCAAACTCAACTAAACACCTTTACCAACTCCTTCCTCTTTTTATTTCAAACAAATCCTATAGAAGGTGTTTGAGGTATTCAACAAAAATCATGTAGAACAAACTTTTGGGCAAAAAATGTCTAGATGGGTATAAATTCATGACAATCAATGTTTATTCCGAAATGTATGAGCAAAATTTGAAAATATCCTCAGGTTAATTATCTTCCGAGGTATAAGAAGTTAGTAATAAAAGATGAATGGTTTCAACATCCAAATTAACCGGAAGGTGGCATTTTCTAATTAGTGGACAATTTATTAAGACTAGGAACGTAATGAAAGCAGAAAAATAATGATATGAGGAAGGAACTTAGATGAAATAATGAGAATTCGTAGTACTAAATCTTGATCCTTAATGGTAAATCTAACCACAAATGACCACATTTGTGCTACCGATTTAACTAATTTGGTTTAACGAGAAAACCTCACATTAATCAAGATAACTGCAACATTACTATGGCTAGAAAAGATATTTTTGTGTATGAAAACTGGGAGTATGTTATAAGTTCAAATATCCTAACAACTTTTATGATGGTGTTCTTCAAATTAGATGCTTTTTTTTTTGCAACACGCTATGGAACAGCATTTTAATTCATGAGGTACATATGCTAAAACCATAGTCGCTATGCACAGGAAGTTTACAATCAAAAATATTATGCCGCATAAAAAGATGAAAACAAAGGTGTCCATTCACCTTCTGGGTGTCAGAAAGCCCGTCAACAGAATTATATTGATCTCCAGCAATTAAGCCACTTAGCTCATAGATATTGTTGAACACAACTCCAACATTTCTTGTATCCTCAGGATAGTAAATATAAAGCTTCTCACTAAGCACACATGTCTTAGCATGCTCTAAGAGAGCATCCCACATCTTGTTTGACATTCCACTTCCAAGAATCTACAAACAAAAAAAAAACATAAAAAAAACATTTACAAAGAACTATCTCTTCTTTTTTGTTACCGCTTATAGCACTTACATTCCGTAACTTTTGAGAGTCTCGAACCACCAATCGAAGGAAATCTTCAACTGAACGTATTCCATCAGCATTTAATCTTTTATGGAATGAACCATCTTTTCCAATCTTCTCTAATCTCCAAACTTCATCATTTAACGCTGGAGGATAATGTTTCTTGTACACTGTTAACAAAGAATTAAAAGAGTTTAATGATTTCCAAAACAAACCAGCTATGATTCCCTTTTGTGTGGCTTTTACTGTTTCAAAAGTAAGGTTGAAAAGTAAGCATACATTCTCCTCTGTGATCTTTAACTGTAAAGGCTTCAGTCTTTGCTTCACGTATGCGTATGCCTTCAAAACTTCCAGCAGAAACCTTCACGCCAAGTCTAAACTTCCTACTCCTGATCCAGCTTGAATTATCGGTGAAAGTGAGTTCGCCTAATGTTCCAACCCCTTCTTTTAAAGTAACTTGAAGTTCCCCAGTTAATAAAGGCCTCTTTCCTTCACGCTCTTTGACTACATGACTTTCAAATTCTTCCTCTGTCCAGTCTTCATCGTCTTCATTATTGAAATCACCTTCCAGGACAACAACATCAAGTCTTGCCGTGGATTCAGCACCTGAAGTTACAACACGTTCACTGATGACATCAAACAGAACAATATGAATTGCAGCACCCTGTTCGCCTTCCAATTTTCCTCCAGTGAACAAGGGAAGAGACAATCTAGATCTAAACTGCAGCTGTAAATTTCCTCCATCAGGACCTTCAATTCGTCTAGGAGAAGACCTGAAAGGCAATGTTTGAAGAACTTCCTCATAGAGGTTCATATATGAATGAGAAGGAAGTGAAAAAAATAGAGAAGCCATAAAAAATCATTCAGACCTTCCACTAAGTCTAGCAGGGCCTAACTTTGCCAAAGCACGTTCCACCTCTTCACTCACCTGTAACATTGAATACCAAAAACCAGTATGAAAAAAATGGAGACTTTTAGATGGAGAAAAGGAAGAGAATAAAACATTAATGATTTATCCAATATCAACCAAATCAAACCAGAAATTGTAAGGATGACTTAACATCTAGATTCCAAATATTTGAATCCTCATAATTTAAGCATAAATATTGGTTAGAAATAATCAAACATATGAACTGACCACAAATAAGAGGCTAATAGACAAGGATATGAATTTTTTTCACATATTGTCATTAGCTTTCAATTCACACGTGCAACCAAAGAAATATAAAGTTCTGCAAGAGTGATAATAGTAGACCAATTGAGAAGAAAATGTTATCGACACCTCCCTTTACCCATTCCCAACAAAAACATAGCGAGAGAAGCAAACATTTGTCTGGTTTGGAATTCAAGAATATGTACTAGTTCATGTTGATATAGGAATATTAAATTTCATTAGGGATCTCATAAGACCATAAACCAATTTAGCAGTAAAACATTGGTCACCCTGTCGAATTCATTAATTATGGCAGATATTCAGAGATCAGACACTCCAACTCGTCCTCTGAATGTCCCTTTCAGTTTTTTTTTCCAATTTAGCAAAATTTTTATTCATTCTAAATCTTTATACAATACTGCATGTAAAAATGTCCTTCTTGCTTCCAGCTTCTTGAACTTTTAGGTGATGACAAAAATGATTTGCAAGTAAAAAGTGGTGGAAGAAGGGATAAGAAGGAACCTTTCACAAAACTGCTGCTAGGGGTAGGAAAAGTTTTTAAAGTTGAAAATACAAATTTTCTCATGTTCTTGTAATGACATTCAGGACAGAGAAATTGAAATGCAGATAAATTGTCAAGCTAATAACAGAGTTTCTTTGTACTAAATACTCCTCTAAATCCACAAAAAAAAAAAGGAATTATTTTAGCAAACACTTCATAGATAGATAAAATAAGTAATGAAGCAAGCTATCAAAAATTCAAATTAAATGGTATTGAAAGCAATCATTATTAAACATCCCAATAATGCAAAACGCAAACCCTACAAATGTTGAATCAAAAATTTCATGAAAGGGAGTTTTGAGCTATGAGCCTTACAACTCTACGAAGGACAGGCTCCAAAGATGAGCACAGCTTCTGCAAACTATCAACCTTCAGCGCTTCCACTATCACACTGAATAAGGTAATACCAAAATCATAAACTATACTTGGGTAATAAAATAGAAAAGATATTAATCACCAGGAGCCATTACTAATGGTTCCATCCAATAAGATTACAAAAATACAAGTCCTTGAGTAAGCCAGGACTAGTGTTTCATTAAAACCAAATTAGTCTCCATAACCATCAAAAGGAGTCACATTTGAAAACAGAAATACAAACAAAATTATAGGTTCACGTGTTTGGTGATCTAAGCTGAACAAATTTTACTCTTTTCTCTTATCTACTGATTTGCCATGTTCACTAAAACTGCTGAACAACGAAAATTCAAGTAGGTATGTCAAGTTACGGTGTCAAGTTTTCATATGCAAAACTAGTTGTCAATGCTCAACACACCTGAAGTAATCTAGTTCACAGAACAATACCAATTGAACAGGCTATACTGGAATAAATTTCAAAAAACATTATAGTCACATGGTTATATTCTATAGTTCTCACAGTGCATATACCTTTCTCTTCTTAAATGATGAAAGCAACAGAGTTATACATTATACTAATCTAGTAGTAACACTACAACCATTTATCCTTGCCTCATCTGAGTCCCTAAAAGTATAATGGAAATAGATATTTAGTAATTATTGAGTCAAAGTAGCTTATTGACACGTGAAAATTTTCCTCACAACTTGAAATAATAACAAAATAACCTAAATGCAGATGTAATGTTAAAACAGAGACATGAGACAGCAACTTATAGAACGAATCCAAAGTATCACCTGGCGAGGGCAGGGCGCTTACGCTCGGTAAGATCATCTTCTCCACAATCCAAGGTCCTTTTTCCACTCATAGAGCTTGTCCTGTCCATTAACCTAGTCTGTCTCTGCATTTCCCCTCGGCTAACAACGACCGTAGATCTTTGAATCTGCACCGGATCCTAAAACCACGAGCCAACAAACCAAAATCAAACACTAAACAATCCAAATTCACTCCAAAAACTCTAGCCCCCTATTATGGACACTCCAAAATGCTCGTCAACGTAAACTAAAACATTCATCTCAGACTTCACAACAAAATCCATCAAATTTTAAACTTATACAGTGCTCGATTTCGAAGAACTTTGGACTTACGGGCAGAATCCACTGACTTCCTAGTTTTTCTTCTTTAGACAAAGATTTTCCCCTACTTCTTCGGGCAACAATCAAAAGAAAAGGCGGAAAGAGCAACAGAAAGAGAAAGAAAGAACTGTAAATAACAACAATTGCCTGTTTGGGGAGCGAGAAACCCAGAGAAAGAGACGGGGCCTTGCTAGATCCTTGCTTCCTCTTCTACGTCTTTGCAGCTGGTAATAAATCCTAGTCTACCCTGGCGACTCTTGCTGAAAGAGATAACAATCCACTGTTACGCACACCACGATAACTCAACATAATTTTCATTTCGATTGGCCTAATAAATTTCTTTGTTTGATTATTTGGCGAGGAAATACCCAAAGTCAACTCTTTCTTACTCGCTTTGCACACGCGTGCCACGTGGGTTGATATTAGTGGAGACTTACAATAGATTAGGAACACCTGATTATGCCTCTAAGATATGCGCTTAGATGCATTTCAGCTGGAGTCTTCGCTCAGGATCATTTGGCTGAGAAAGCAACTTGCGATCATAGCCGTCTGTTTGAGTTGCGTATTACCCAATGGTTAGACTACACGTCACCAATGTTTCGATGACGCCATGTGAGAAAGTTTTGATGACGTCGTCATTTTTGGCTTTTCTTATTTCTAAATTCTAATAGAAATTGGGGTAATTATCAAGTTTCACCTTCAAGTATGGGGTATTTTTTATATTTCACCTTCAACTTTAATTTTTTTTAAAATTCACCTTAATGTATGCTCTGTTTGCAGCTAACACCTTGTGTTAGCCTCCTCTCCCACAAACGTGAACTTTCCCGAAGAAGGGTGAACTGCGAAGGGCGGCGACCAGCTCTGCGAAGGTGACCAGCGAAACCCGTCTCGGCGAAGGCTTACGTCTGCGAAGGTGACCAGCGAAACCCTCTCCAGAAGTGCGAAATCCGCGAAGGCGAAGGGCGAAATCCGCGTCGACGACGATCTCGTCGCTCGTGTATATTTTCCTTTCTCCCAAATTCTCTCTTCGTTTTTCCTTTTATCATTTTGGTTGTGTTTAGTTGAAGTGATTTCTCACCTCTGCGAAGGTGACCAGCGAAACTCATCTCCAAAATTCGATTTACTCATTAATTCACCACTGTTGACTTTGGTCATATATTGTGAAGCAACTCTTTATCACATTCTTCTGATTGTTCGTACTAGTGGAATAGTGAAAGTACCTGGTAACATTAGGAGATACAATTGCGGAATGTTTGTCATCTTTTTGGAATGTTATTTCTTTATTGTGAATCAATACATGGTTTTTACTTTGGTAGATGGTTGTGCAATGCAGTTCTACTCTCTTACAATGTTCCTGCAAACTAGTAAAATTCTTTATACAACAAAGATGTTATTTGACCGATTATGTTTTTGATTATTTGACTCAGGTTCAATGACCAAAACAATAAGGGTAAATAGTAAATTCTTTATCCAATTGATGTTCATCCAAGTGAATACAAATATTTTCTCTACAAACATATACAATTTGAAGTTTACTACAATAAAGATCGTGTAATTGAAATTAATGCCAGAATGGATCCACATTCAGTCGTGGACCTCACAGAAGACATTGAGGTTGATGCTGAGTTCATGTACTCAGTGAAGGGGAGGGGGAAACAAGACTCCATTTGAGAGAAGCCAATTGTTGATGAAGATTTAATTGAGTACCAGAACCAAGGGCTGCAGCAAACAATGACTTCCAAGGTATGCCTCAACTTATAATACGCATCCTGGGAGGTAGCTTTAGTTCAGATATCAACCTGTCAACCTTTGTCAAAAAACAAAAAATCATAATCATTGCAGCTCATTTTGTTCCAACTTGATCAAAACAGATTCCAACTTAATCAAAGCAAAAGAAGAATGTAAACAGAGAAAGAGCAATACAAAAGAAAATCATTTACCTTATTAATTACAACAACAATGTGTAATCTCTCTTGAATTGCATGGCGCATTGCCCTTTTTGTGTTGACCTATAAAATTGCAATATCATGAATAACACTATCAGATACTAGAAGCATGAAAATAATTTATTCATGACTCTGTAACCTATTAAAGTCAAAATTTTACAGCATACCACCACTCCTTCAGCTGCATCCACAATCAAGATTGCACCATCAGCAAGCCTAAGAGCCGCAATCATCTCATTAGAAAAGTTGGCATGACCAAGCGTGTCCATGATGTTACACAAATAAGATTTTGAACAATAAGCATAAATGCAGGGTATTAGTTCTAGCTATTAAGAAGTTGTCTCTTGGCAGAATCAGAAAACACAATTTGGCTGAGTTTAGGTCTATCAACTTCTCCATTAGGTAGTAAAATCTCGTTTCCGAAAGCTGCAACAACCTTTTTCCAGCCACCACTTCCTTTCTTCAACACATCCTGCATAAAATAAGCCCAATTTCTTACCCAGAAATACTTCAAAAAAAAAACTGAAAAAACGCAGCAATATTGAAACCAAATTGATAGTTGAAGCAGAAATTGAAGTTAGAAATCACTTCAACTAAACACAACCAAAATGATAAAAGGAAAAACAAAGAGAGAAATTGGGAGAAAGGAAAATATACACGAGCGACGAGATCGTCATCGACGCGGATTTCGCCCTTTGCCTTCGCGGATTTCGCACTTCTGGAGAGGGTTTCGCTGGTCACCTTCGCAGACGTAAGCCTTCGCCGAGACGGGTTTCGCTGGTCACCTTCGCAGAGCTGGTCGCCGCCCTTCGCAGTTCGCCCTTGTTTGGGAAAGTTCACGTTTGCGGGAGAGGAGGCTAACAGAAGGCGTCAGCTGCAAACAGAGCACACATTAAGGTGAATTTTAAAAAAAATTAAAGTTAAAGGTGAAATATAAAAAATATTCTATACTTAAAGGTGAAATTTGATAATTGTCCTAGAAATTGCTTCTATTTTTAGACATTATTGTCACATTCCTATTAATATTATAAGATGCAAAATGTATAGTTGTCCTGCGTAGAAAGTGAGATTAAAATATTAGTTTATTAAGTTATTTTTTCTTATTTTATTTTATTTTAATTCTCAAAGAAGAAAAATTATTTCGTATATACAAATACGTTCACACATGTTATAAAATATACTGACGTAACATGATTGATTTTATTGTAAAGTTATTAAAGTAAAATTATACTTCACTCTCGGTTCCTAAGATTGCATTGATAGATTTGAAATGTAAATGGATTTGTCAAGCCTCACAATTTCGAGCTTGGTTTGAAGTTTAGTTTCATTTTTCAAAAATAAAAACCGAGAAACATGTCGTTATGATGAAATAATAATCAAGCGAAGACGGTCGATATCTAAATTTCTAAATTTCCCTGGAACATTATAAATAGTGAAAAAACACTATAAACAAAATAAGCTAAATTTACAAGGTCAAAACTCAAGAATAATTTAAGTTTTGTAAAGTGTAAATTAAATTATGAAGTTTTGGGGTCCGTTTAACTTAAACCCTTAACTTTTTTTTAAAGAAAATGAACTTTAAATTTTGATTTTTTTTTTAAACTTAAACCTAGACTTTTTTTTGTAACAAAATAAATATTAAACTTTGCACCATGAACGAAATGAATTTTGAATCCATTTTTTTTATTTTTCTCAATTTGGTTCCAATTCAATTTCGGTTTTAGATTTTTTTCGGTTTAAGTCAGTTTGGACTCTGTTTTAGTTGGTTTGGACCAATTTTGGGCTGCTTTGTTATGTTTTATAAATTTATAAAATTAAAATTATATATATATATATATATATATATATATATATATATTATAATATCAGTTCGATTTTGTTTCGACTAGAACAAAATCAAATAGGGTCTAATTTGTTTACAGTGCAAAGTTCAATGTTTATTTTGTTAAAAAAAATTCAAGAGTTTAAATGGAACGAATCTTAAAGTTCGACATCCAATTTGTTCAAAAACAAAGATTAGGGTTTAAGTTAATCTGTAACACCCAAAAAATTTGCACGAATAATTTTATATGTAATATGACATTTTAGATTTTAAATAGAATTATTATTGTCACAATTAGAGAATTATAGCGAAATATTAAAAATATTAAAATTATTAAGTAAGTTACAAAATAAAAAAAAACCTAGTAGATGATTTTATTTTTATAAAAATATAATATTTATTAAGTAACTTAAGGGATTAGGAAGCAAGTGTCGAAAGAAATTTAAAAGAATAAGGTAAAAATGTGTGTGAGAAAAATTTTTTTACAAACATGAGCCAAATTAAAACTAAATACATCAAAATATGAACTCAAACTCATACTTTGATCTATACTGTGCAAACTATCAATCCAATTGATCTTTACCTTTCCGACCTTAAGCTGCTACCACTTATTCCTAAAAAACATCAACATAAGGAACTGTGAGCTTTATAAGCTCAATCATAATCATAATCTAATGATCAAATAAACTATACCAATATCATAGGTAAACTCAACATGATTAGTCATCACATCCATAACTTCCAACATATAACTTTTGATCAACTTTCATTATCACACATCCCATAATCAACATTTTATCCAGATCTTTAGATATTTCTAATTAATATTTCAACTATGTGCTACACTTCTTTAAGTAAGAAGTGTTTAGTGCATGTGTAATAATGTTTAAGTCTATGATTTAGATCTCTTGTATAATTTCTCTTTATGCACATACAATCCTTATACATATTTAATTATTAGATTTTTTATAACAAACTTTTTGTGCTATTCCAAATAAGCACCACCATTCGCTATAGAATATTTATTTTATAATTTCTTTTTACTTCCATTGTGATTTCCCATATTATGTATCACCTTCTATTTTGGTCTATCTATCACCATCACTATTTAGACATTTCCATGTAATGTCTAGTTGGCAGTTTATCTCTCATACACTTCTATGGTATATTTAATACCAATATTAGATATCTCTAACATGTCTATTCTCAATCTATTTAGACATTTTATAACATATGTCAATCAATTTCCAATTCAAACTATCTAGACATTCTAAGTAATGTCTATATCATACTATCTAGATATTTTTATTTAATGTTTATCACAATTGATCCCTCTATTTGAAGGAACTCCTCAACATCAACTATTTAGACACTGACAATTAATGTCTATTATCAATGTCTTTTTATATGAAGGAACTTCTCAACATGATGCATATATCAATGCCTAGTCTTATGATTTAACAGATCATAATCTATATACTATAACAATCTGTCTAATTATGTCATCTCATGACCCATAATTATGCAATAAATATGAAATGCATACCACAACTGTCTTTTCTCAACGATGCAGTGATAATGTGAATCAGTGCAATGCTTCATTTATTATTAAATGAGCATATATTTAATAAGTTCTGTTTTATTAATATGTATATGAATGTCAACATTTATGTGACTACTAAGATGAATGATCATACACCATTGTATGTAAAGTCGCACATGATCATGAAATCCTACCATACTGACCATTGTATTTAATAGGTGTGTCCATGAATATCAAAACCTCCGGAGGGTTAGGGACTCTCAACCCAAGGGGGACTCACAGTCACTCCCCTTTTATTTTTTCATTTTACATACGTCACACAATACATAGTCTAGTGAGGCACATTGGGTTCCTCTGTGACTAACAATACCACCCAGATAATATGTTTTGTACATATAAATATATCATGATGCATGATTTGACATTCTCACTATGCATACATTGAATGCATATAGTACATACTAATAATACATGTGATATGAACTGTGCAAATCTTTTCTTTTAAACTCACATTAATGATGCATGATTTTGTCTCATACATTTATCTAGACATGTTCTATCTATGTCTCAAATCATCTCCCAAAATGGTTTAGGCATTAGGTAAATAATTGGTTTAAAATTTTAAGGAAAATATCTAAAAACACATGCACTAGTTGATCACTCTCTCAGCACTGGTCGACCATTCCTCATACAATTTCAACTTTCAACAGTGATCGACCACCCTCAGCACTAGTTGATCACTTATATTACAGATTCTATTTTTCTTACAGAAGTGGTAGACCACCCTTAGCACTGGTCGATCACTTCTATTATAGATTTGACTTTTCTTTCATTTCTCTCATTTGCGGTCGATCACACCTACTATACTAGTCAAGCACAAATCTTATAGATTTGCCCATTTCATTTGCGATCGATCAAAACTGGTCATCGACCCCATTTCCATCTCACATTTTCATCATTTAACACATTCAATTCTCTACATATTCAATACCCAACAATTTCAAACCAATATCAAGCCATTCTAGGATTATAATCACATTATATAATCCTTCAAATAGAAAATTTAATCTATTTAAACTATTCAAACATTATACATTCATATTAAGTCTAAAACCCTCAAACACTCAAATTTACATATTGCTATGCCATTTAAACTAGCACTTTATTTCCATACCATATTATCTATCAATTTTAAAATTAACAATCAACATTAATCATATGTTTCATTTTTATTCAATTATCCCAAATATTATTAGATTTCATTATTTAATTTCACAATTCATGCTTCCATTCATTTATCTTCAATCAACATTTCAATTGTTTGAATCCAATTTGACTAACATCATCTAAATATCCATATCATTCATGAATTTCCATACCCTTTAACCCAATTAAACATTAGATATATTTATTTAATTCCAAATTTCATGCTTTCAACAAAACACTACAACCATATTCTATCAAGTATCAGTATTATCCAATGATCATTCAACCAACCCTAATTCATTTTTTAACAAACTAAATTTACCAATATCACAAGATATACCAACTTATATCCTAGTTATGCAACTTCTTTCACCAAAACTACGCAATCTTAGCATAATTTATAAAATACCAAGATTAAGGTTCTTATCTCTTGAAGACAACTTATTCTTCACTTTCCCATCTTGATTCTTGACTCAAAAGAATGCTCTTGGTGAGAGGAACAACTTTCCTTAAGGGATGGAAGACCAATTTCCTCTTTTTCCCCACCTTCTTCTCCTTTGTTCTCCTCTATTTTCCTTCTATCCATCACAAAAATGAGGCTGATCTTCAGCATCCCTCATGTTTCTAGAGACTCCTAAAGGTGAAAAGATCATTTTGTCCATTTGTCCTTCAAACTTTATCATTTTGCCTTTAATTTCATGGAAATTCACCAAAATACCATGGTTAAGTATCCTTAACCATTCTTAACTTAAACTAATCACCTTAGCTTAGTTCTAAGCTAATCTCTATGATTATCATAATTAATCACAATTAATTAACCTTAATCATTCACTAATTATACCTTAATCACACACTTATGCACTAATCCACAGGTGGCATGTGTCCATACCTCATTGGATATCCAATTTTATTACATGGCTACATACTTTAATGTATTATGAACATTTCTTCTTTTATACACTTCTTCAAATTCTCACTCTAAAGTCATATTTAATGACCTTTTCCAAAATAATGCAGTTTAGAACTAATCCAAATTCAAACATGCATAACTTTCATTGCATATATCCAAATCCATTCAAGCCAAAGCCAAACACTTCATTTATGTGTCTACTTTATAATATCAAATTAGATTAAATTAATGATCATCATAATCTATTAAATTAATATCAAACAGTAATTATGTTCATTTGTAGCACATTTATCACTTTCGTACAAAAATTCATATTTTAATGAGCATATATTCAATTAATCTAATTTCATCACCATTCCATATTCTAAGATACCTACTATTATACTTATTTTTAGTTTGGAAAATTACCCTCAATTGGTTAGTTAATTTCTTTTCTCAAAATTATCTCATGACTTATTATCACTTATCACGTTTAAGTGCAATTCATTGCGATAACTCTGATAATTCGGTGGTACCATGGAGGAGATGTGATTTATTCCCAATTGTGTCTCTTAAGTTTAAGCCTTTAAATTTGATCGGTATCAATTGTTAAGTTGGCCCTGCAAGGGCCCTTATGAAAGAGGAGGTTATTTTTCGTTAGAATTTTGCAAATTTGTTTGCTTTACATTAGAATTTGTTTGAAGATGGAGATTGTCAAAGTTCAGTATTCTAGATTTGTTTGTGGGTGGGTCGAGAATGCTGCATTGGATCTCTTATGTGGAATTCGTGGAAAGGTGGAGATTGTTAGAGTTCAGTGTGACCTGAATTATAGTTAGGTTGGGTCAGGTCCGTATCCAATATTAGAGTTTTCTATTTTCTCTATATATTGATACTTGAGTCGCAAAACTCATTGTACTTTGATTTCATATTATTGAATTTCTCTTCTGCCCGTTGTTTTTTCCGTAAGGGTTTTTCACGTAAATCTTGGTATCATTGTTTCCGCAGTTTTTTCTTTTTCGTTTTCATGTTTGATTCTCAACAGTGACAGTAGTGAATGAATTAAGATTTTTGACGTATCGGAAATTTTTTCTCTGACTATGAATTTTTGCATAAATATGTGTATTATTCTTTTACTTTCTGTTATGATTCTCATTTATGCGTAACCCAGAGGTTGTATTCATATTTGCTATATGCAATCACATTAGATCAAACATATAAACCAAGTGATTATTTCCATTCTTTATTCCTACGCATGTTTTGTTTTAATTTATGGAATGAATTTGTACTCTAAGGTGCTTTCATTTCTTGATGCTTTTATTTTGTCATTTGATACTATTTCCATCAACTCATTTGATTATCTCCAAATATAAGGACATTATTTTTTGACTTGTTATTTTCTTGGGGTTTTGTTGGGGAGAAGTTCTTTATCTTCATTCATCTTATATATTACATTTTTAATACAACTCGTTTCTTATAATATTCGTGTATACAATGTTAAAAAAGAAAATGGTGCATTTCGAAGTTTGTTTTTTGTTTGTCACTTTTGAGCAACAAAATTGATATAGTTAGCATCTTTTCCTCCTCTCGAAATTTTTTATCGAACACTGACTCTTCTAAGTTACTACTCAATTATGGGTGGACAAATTTTCAATTCTTAACAATTATTTCATGCTCATCAAATGACCCAAAACTCGCAGTCCGTTCCCATCTCAAACTAGGTTTTGACCTTTTTTTACAAGTGGACTCCCCTGTAGGGTTTGTTCAGCGGAATGAGGTTTTTTATGGAGTCATTGCTGATTTTGTAAAGAGTGTGGTGATGCTAAAATTTGAAGGAATAACAACAAGTTTGCGAGCATACTCAATTTTGGATGACCCAAAAATAGGTGAGGCAATGTCACGACCCATTTTTCATACATTTAAAATGTTGCAATTTCAACCATATTTTTTTTTATAAAACACGTAGAATTTAAAATTTTTCATTTAATAAAACTTTTTCATTCGAGCGCGTAGCGGAAGACTTTATTTTGATTTCATACTAGTATTATGAAACATTCATCAGATTCCAAAACCATAATGAATATAATTCATTTAATTATCTTTACCACAACTATATTTTATATAGAATTGGAAACACTTACACAAACTTACTTAAAACCTATTCTTAAAACGTTTGCATAAGTATCAAAATACAAAATACCAAAACATGTTACATTGAGCCATAACACACTAGTCAGTTTGCCAACGACACAAAATGCTCAACATAGCAATATCTTATTTGCTGCATCCTCCTCATACTCTCATCAATGGATAGGATCCTTACCTACATCACAAGACAATAACTATGAACCTAATGCTCAATATAAAATATAAAAGATGTTATGCTTGTGCTATGTAACTTTAGAAATCATATGCAGTTTTTTATACCAATTTCCTTTCCTTTACCTGTACTTTTACCTTTCTTTTATTTGTAAATTTAACTTTAACTTTACTTTCACTAAACCATCTAGGCGTTAGAGATGTCACCATATAAGGTAGAGTGACACCTCTTGACCCACACGGTGCAGCCAACTCAGGAACTAACATCTCACAACGTCTATTTACGTTTATTTCTATTTATTTCCATTTTCATTTAGTTTCATTTACCCATCTAGGCGCTAGAGATATCACCGTACAAGGTAGAGTGACATCTCTTGATCCAAAAGGGCAACCAACTCAAGAACTCGTACCTCTTGGCGTCTATTTACATACAATGTCAATTTCATTTTTAAAACATATGCATGAAACACTTTCATATACATTTTATCAAACCATGAAGCGTGAGAATGCATATGACAATACGGTGCACGTTATCATCTATACAAGTCATACTATCATCATATACATTTCCTGTAACTATAACATGTGAACATACAATTAATCACAATATATCATAATACTATCCTTTTATATACACAAAACATCATCAATTCTCCTAACTCTTGTGATGTAGGCTAAATGGCAAAAAACACATAATATCTCATATCTTGATTCTATAGGGAGTTCAACACTTAAGATTTTTCTTCTCAATAATTTCAAAAATCAATAAACATTCATCATAACACATAACAGAAATGCACTTTAGCAAACATGCATACTAGAGTTTCCATCCAAACCCTCCATCACCAATAACTAACCATAACTTTCTCTATGATTAACCAAACCCTCATTTCCAAAACCTATTTCTTCTTTAAATTGTCTTAGATAACATGTTAATACAACTTTATCCAAAAATACCAAGAAGATAAACAACATGCTTTAATCATCCAAGATATTTATTAACATTGTCTCCTTCATCACTTATCTTCTTCTTCTCCTTCCTCTAACACATCTTCATACATATAATTAATAAGAAAGTCATAAAGAAAACCCTAAATACCTGGAAATTAGAGAGAATAGAGAGAAGGGCCTTGAGAGTTCCTTGAGAATTTCCTTCCTTTCCTAGAAGACTTTCACTTGCCTTAAATCTCCAAGCTGCACACACCTCCCCACCACCAAGCTAGAGGTGGAGGACTGGATGCTTAACCCTGAAGTTTCAACTTTCAACTCCTCAATCAGAACACAACATCGCTTATAATTTTAGGCGACCTTTTGAATTACCGGTCGATCACCCTCTTCAGTTGATTGACTGCAATTCAATCTTAAAACTAGACTCTATATTTTCTTCGTAACACCAGTTGAACAACCTCCTTCACAGGATCGATCGCAAACCACATATCTCACAATTTGTAATGACCATGATCGACTACTAAACTCGTATGATCGACCGCAAATCCATAAATTTCACAATTCTTGAAGAAGTCAGTCGATCACCAACACACAGCCAATCATCCTCTAAATTCCCTATTTTGGCTCTGTTAAGAAGTCGTACGACCATTCCAACTCATGATAAACCACAACACAACAGAGGACTCCATTTCCTCATTTTGCACAACTCTAGTCGATTAATTCCTCACTTGATCGACCACTATCTCCTTTATAAGTTTCATAACCACCTAATTCCTTACTCACCCATAAACCTTATCATAACACTACCAAATTATACCACAAATCATTATACCAAAACTAATATGGTCCCATAGATCTTCAATTATTATCAAATGTCATCATTCTTATCCTAAGCTTAATATGACCAAAATCAGGGTATTACAGGCAGCCCTGATCTGGACCTTGTTTTAGCGGATCGGGCCAGCTCAGGCTAGTTGATGAGACTTACAATTATTTAAAGGTTTAAAAACTCTATCGAAGAATCATGTCCTTTATGAGTGAAACATTTTAATTAGATACTCCACTTATTTGATTGATTGATTACTAATTAGTCAACCAAAGAACACATTAAAAAAAAACAGGGCAATGCAATATTTATTCTCTATATTTTACCTCTTGATGTAAGACTCATTAATTGATATAATAACATGATAAATTATAAATAATTAATTTATTATACCAATTAATAAGTGATATATTAACAAGTGAGAATTTAGAGATAAAAATAAAAAATATACGAAACATTACTTTTGGAAAAATATAGAAACATCGTATATTCTTCTAGAGTAAAGTTTAGTCATAATTTTCATACAAAAAGCTAAAAAGATTGTTTATTAATATAAAACAATATTATTAAATTTACGCTTTAATTTGATGTTTAATTTTTATTTGTTAGTGTAAGTGGTAGAACCAACGACCCATTAAATTATAAAATAAATTAAATATTTAAAAAATTATAAAAGGCATTATATGCGGGGCATATCCAAGGAGGGGATAAATAAGATGCTGAGGTGAATGCAGAAACCAGGTAGTGCCACGTGGCACACTACCAGGCGACCAGGCATCGCATCTTCCTTTTTGGAGCCATTCTTTGTGAGGTCTGAGGAAGAAGAAGAAGAAGATGAACAAAATCAACTTCCAACTCTTCGTCTATGGTGGTCCTTCTCCTCCCACTCCTTTCCCTTTTCCTTCCCCCGTCACTGTTTTTGTCCCTTCTCATTATTCGACTCTCGGCGCTTCTCTGTCTTTTTCTCTCTAGATCCTTCCCTCCGCACCACTATTTTCGGGGGAGAAAAGCTAGGGTCGAAGAGGTGTGTACACGTTTGAATGATGAATTAAGAAGGCGCTTTTGCTTTCTGTTTTCGATTCAAGGTACTCTCTTTTTTGACCATCTCCCAATTCGAAGTTCGCTTTTCGGATCTGCGGTGGGTTATTTGTAGGTTTTTTTTTCCCGACTTTCCTGTTGGTGTTTAGTTTGTATGAAAAGTTGTTTCTCGTTGCTTCATCGGTGTGTTTAGATCTACGTTCCAGTTTCTTCGGTTCAATCCCCAACCGCGAAAGTTGTTGTGAGGCTGTTTTGGTTATTCTAGTTTTTAATGGGTTTGACGGTGAAAAGCTTATCAATTTGGAATCTAAAACACAAGGAGTTTGGTAAAGCTTTTAGGTGCCGTTTTAAATTTTCGAAATCTTTGAGTTGAGCTATCTTCGTGGGCGATTTCTTATGTGTAATAAAGAAATTGCAAGTTTGAGCCAGTTCACTAGCCTATTTGATCGGGAAAATCATCATTATCAGGCTTTATACACCATGGGAAGTCCTTCCGCTGCCCCAAACTCACTTCCCACCTCCTCTCCTGGATCAAATCCTGGTTCAACTGATGAAACGCCCCGAGTGAAGTTTCTATGTAGTTTTCTAGGAAGCATAATGCCTCGACCTCAAGACGGAAAGCTTCGGTATGTTGGTGGAGAGACTAGAATTGTTAGCGTGTCTAGAGACATTACTTATGAGGAATTAATGAATAAGATGAAGGAAATTTATGAAGGAGCATCGCTGCTTAAGTATCAGCAACCAGATGAAGATCTTGATGCTCTTGTCTCTGTTGTAAATGATGATGATGTTATTAATATGATGGAGGAATATGACAAATTGGGTTCAGGAGATGGAATCACTAAGCTTAGGATATTCTTATCTTCTCATCCTGATTTAGATGGTTCTTCTGCTTATGTTGAAGGAGATGAGAGGGATAATGAGAAAAGATATGTTGACGCTCTTAATAATTTAAATGATGGTACCGATATTAGAAAACAACAGCTTCCTGACTCTCCTGGGGTTGGCCCTCTTGATGATTTTCATGGGTCAGACCAGTTTTTCAAACCATTAAGTCCTGATGGAAGCTTCCATAGCCAAAGGAATTACGATCCCTTGTCACAATATAATCTCTGTCACCTTAAGATCCCTCAGCACTCTGCTTCTCAGAGGTATAATGATATGGAAGCACCGTGGAGTCCTGCTTACTATTCTCCCAGGCATCACGGGCCCCATGATTTTAGGCCAATGCCTGAATTTCCTTTGTCTCCTTCTTCTGCACGGTATAGGATGCCCTTTGCAGATTTACCTCCTGAGGACTACCCTCGCCAGTCAGTGAACCACCTGCCAACATTTGAACAACAGCCACAATTTTCAGAGAACGTAGTATGGCTGCAAAATGGAGGTGTAACTTGTGAAAAATCAGGCTTTCCGGGTAATATTCTTCATAGTCAGAGTGTTTTTGATGGGAGCAATATTTGTGAGCATTGTCATATGAATTTTCAAAGAAATCAATCCCATTTGGAACATAGCAATGTTGTCAATGGACTTCCCCAAAGTGGTAATCAATGCGCTGAAAGCCTTCCAAGTAGGGAAGTTTTCAAGGTAAATGTAGACACAAAATTTCATCATGGAATTTTCCCCAGTGATGCGAACAATGATCCTCGATTGGCTTATAATGAAACTCAAAATCATGAGAGAGGATGGGTTTTGCCACATCAATTGAATATGCGAGTTGAGGATGCGAGAGCAGTTGCATCTGGAACAGGAAGAGTGAGTGATCAATATATTATGGATGGTCCCAGCTTGAATTTTCCTATTGGACACAGTAATTTAACAGATAGTCATCGTGCATCCCCAAATTTACATCAACATGCCGGATCAGAAATGGGAAATGATGTATATCATGATCAAGCCATTCCTATCACATCACATTTACACATTTCAACGCCAGAGGAACAAGTTCGATATGGAATTATGCCATATGCATATGGTGGAGATAATCAGTACCCATCAGTGTCCCATGGTCATGTACCTGGAAATGTTGTATGGAGAAATATTCCAAACCCATTGCATGTTGCACCTGCTCCCTCTTATGAGGCATCCAATTCTCATCAACTGGTGAATGGTATGGCTAATTCAGAGTATGTGAGGGGGTTACGAGAAGGTAATGCACAGTTTTATATTGGAATGGACAATCAAAATCCATGGCTTGATTCCTCCCAAAGAATTGGGCTTGAGGGAACAGGCTGTTCGGAATTCATATATGGAAATGCTTTGAGAATTAATACAAATATCATTGGCCATGAAAATCAACAGTTTTCAACCCCTGATGAAATTCGAACAATGCCAGAGAAGAAAGCTGTTCAGATATCAGACTCATCGGCTTCGGTTCTATTAAATAATGATAAATTGGTTTTTTCTGCTCCTCAGAATTCACGATCAAAAGTTGATACCCATTTAACTGAAACTATGATGGTGGAGATCTCAAATATTCCAGTAGAGGGAAGTAATTTAGTGAGACTTGACAGTGGCAATACTCAATCTGTTGCTTGTCCAGAGGATCATAAATTACTAAAGAATAGTTCCCCCGTGGTTCCTTCTGATTTTCCTATATGCTTAAACTATCCGGAAGAGAACAATGATGTCCAGAAACCAAGTGAAGTAGATGTTACTGCTCCTAAAGAATTGACACTCTCCATCAATAATCTGAGTTTCTTACCTGACTTAATTGCTTCTGTAAAGCGAGTAGCATTAGAAGAAGCTGAAGAGGTGGCACCTGTGGTTAATGGAAGTGCTTCAACAAAGCCTGACTCAATAGCCAAAGAAGAAACAGGAAATGAGTTTGAGGCAGTGGTGAGCACATCAGGATGATCATTGACAGTAGCTTGAGGGAATAATGTTTTTTTCCTTTAAATTAAAATATTCTATTTGCATGTAGAATGTTCAAGGTAGATCGGAGCAGGAAACTGATGATGACTATTTAAAAACATCAAAAATTGAGCCCACAAAAGCTGAGGCAGAAGCCGTTGCCAGGGGATTGCAGGTATTTTCTCAGCTCTGCATTTATTATAATTTTCTATTGTGCTACTGATATTTCCTCGTTGATTACATCATTTTTTTCTTGACATTATGTGCTTTTTATGCTTTGGTTATAGACGATAAAAAATGATGATCTAGAAGAGATTCGAGAACTGGGATGTGGGACATATGGGGCTGTGTATCATGGAAAATGGAAAGGTTCTGATGTAGCAATAAAAAGAATTAAAGCCAGTTGCTTTGCTGGGCGGCCATCAGAAAGAGAGCGCTTGGTATAACCTTAATCTGACGAGTCTTTTATGTCAAATACTTTTATTACTCACTACATTAGTGAAACTTGGTCCCTGTAGTTGCTGTCATCCAAGTATTTTTATCTATGCGGATTGAATGGCATATATATATATATGTATGTTATAATTTATTACTAGCTGCTTTAGTGAAACTTGGCCCCTATATTTGCTGCCATCCAAGTACTTTTACCTATGTGGATTGAATGGCATATATATATATATATATATATATATATATATATATATATTTATCAATTTATTCTTAAAACATTTCTAACAGAATGGAAGAGTAGACGTTGATATTATGTAATATATATATGTAATAATTTATTCTTAAAACATTGCGAACAGAATGGAAGAGTAGACGTTGATATTATGTAAGTAGTTAAAGTTGCTCTTCTGGACTTCGTGTCAAGACATATTTTTATGCCTATAAATATTCTCATTCATACATTATTCATACAACTATTACTCTGGTTGGTGGTCTTTTAATTTTTGGTTGTTGCTTTATCATTATTATATTGCTTCCATAGTTCTAATGTCTATAATGCTACAAAAGATTTTTTTGCAAATTTTCTTTACTCTATGTTGCTTGTGCGCTTTTTAATGAAGGCCTGGAGATCTTTTTTTCTGCTACTTGGATGCTTGTGTCTTTATGTTTAACTTGTACTGTGTGAAAAATTTTGAATACTTTAATAATTGCGATGTGCGATTTAATGGATTCTATGCAATTCAAGTACAACTTTAGTGATACATTTTGTTTGGGATAAAACTACTCATTTTATTTGCATCTTTTCTATATTTTGGATGGCATTTTTTTATTGTAATTTTTTTGATGTGGTGATAGATCGCTGATTTCTGGAAGGAGGCTCTGATATTAAGTTCTTTACACCATCCAAATGTTGTTTCCTTTTATGGCATTGTGCGAGATGGTCCTGATGGATCCTTAGCAACTGTAACAGAATTCATGATAAATGGATCCTTGAAACAGTTTTTGCAAAAGAAGGACAGGTAATGATTATGATTTTCTCTATGGTTTGTGATTATTGTTATAATTCATCATGGAATTCATTTTAGTGTATTGTCAACATTGTTTTCTTTAAATTAATATGATTGTGCTGTTGAATAGGACAATTGACCGTCGCAAGAGACTCATCATAGCTATGGACGCTTCATTTGGCATGGAGTATTTGCATGGAAAGAGCATTGTACATTTTGATTTGAAATGTGAAAATCTCTTGGTGAACATGAGGGATCCTCAAAGACCCGTATGCAAGGTTAGATAGATGGGTTTGTTTATCTTGAATTTTTAAAACTTGGCATTGGTTCTTCTTCTCTATCCTTTGTTTTAGTTTTAGTTACCTATGAATCTTGAGTTTCCTTATCTTTATTAAATTATGATACTTGTTACAGTAAATTTTAGAATTCAATTCGAGTCGTTTTGCTGATCTTTTGTCATTGAAACTAATAAACTTTTAAATGGGCTTTTCTGTGAGATTCACCTCATATGTGTGTTTTCAGATTGGCGATTTAGGCTTATCGAAAGTGAGACAGCACACTTTAGTATCCGGCGGGGTTCGTGGAACTTTACCATGGATGGCACCTGAACTTCTTAGTGGAAAAAGTAACATGGTAACTGAAAAGGTAACACGACCTCTTAAATTATCAAATCTTTAGATTCAATCATAAGCTTTTTTCCTCTAAATGATTGTTATTTTTTTTCTTTTATTTTGATGAGAGAATTTTTTTTAGATTGATGTGTACTCATTTGGTATCGTCATGTGGGAGGTTCTTACTGGAGATGAACCATATGCGGATATGCACTGCGCTTCTATAATTGGTAAGTACCATACATTGAATTTATTGTATCCTGCATTCTGCAGTTGAGCATGAGCTTCAGTTGCTTGTTTAAGCATTTCTGGCATTGATCCTGCCTTCATTTTATGCATATATGGAAAACGGAATATGTGGGTAAGAAAAATACGAAAGGACAGAATCTCTAGGAGAAAAGGAAAATTAATTCTTCAAATTAGCTGCGAATCAAAAAGAACAAAATGCAGTAATTTATTAAAAGATTAGCGGATGACCATTTTACAACAAGGAGTGTAACTTGGGTTGAAATTTATTTTACAATTTTGAATATTGTTAAAAAAAGAAGGAGATCTTATCTGTCATCCAATTTGTATTTTAATTAAATTCTTAGATTACAGGATCTCTCATCTAGTTTGTAGTTTTTAATTTTTAGATAAAATAGCTGTTGACTTAGGTATCTAGATAGGTGGGTTTGTACCTGGAGACCTTTGAAAATAATGAAGAGAGGTTCAACTTCAGCCTTTCTGGAAATTATTTCGTGGTATCAGAGCCTAAAATTTTTCGACATGCTAAGCATATTGAGATTATCTCTTGTCGACTTATTCAACGAATCCTTGCAAGTTTTGTTATCACCATCATGTCAGATTTATCTAACACCCCAATTTCGAGTGGATCTGTAAAGATTGTGTCAATTCCACATTCTCTACTAAGGGTGTTCACGGTTTGAACTGAACTTATCAAAATCAGTTTTTTGATGGTGGAATTGAAACTAAACTGTATAGATCTTGGAACTGAATCAAAAATCCCAATTTGATTCCAATACCAATCATAAATAAACATTGTAATCAATACAAGAGAAGAAGACCTAATTCTGGGCTTTTGTGGTTGGTGAGTGAGGGACTTATGGTTCTGTTGGCGACCAGCGACCGAGGAACTTCAAGTTCTCTTCGCGACGGACAATTTGGCAAGTGGAGTGGCAATTGGTGATGACACGATTGGAGTGGTGATTGTGGTATAGAAGAGTTTGTGACTGAAGTCATGGTGCAGAGTAGAGCTAACTTTGAAGTTTGAAGAATCTTAGAAGAACTTTGAAGTCTATTTCAATGAAGATAGATCCTTGCGGCGCGTCGCATGGCAAAGAAGAAAGGTTAGCATTAAGGGTGTGCATGGCAGCCGGTTCGGTTTGGTTTCATGTCGAAACCGAACCAAACCGGTTGGTTTCGGTTTTGTAATTTCAAAACCGAAACCGGTTGTATGGAGAATCGGAACAAAACCGGAACCAAACCAGAATTTCTGTTCTGGTTCTGTTCCGGTTTTCCCCTATTTATTTTCAATTAATTTTTCTTCTATAGATGCCCTTTCTCACTGCGCTTGCGACGACCTTTCCAGCAAGTGAAGCGAGCCGCGATGGTTGTAACAACTAACATCTCCGGATCATGCCAAACAAACATTGGTATACAAGGTATTGCTTACAACCCATCAACCATTTTCACCCAATAGTGGAAAAATAAGGCAAATCAACAGCAGAATCGAAACCATAATCAAAATCGAAATCAGTTTCACAGTAATCACTAAGAAAATTGTAAAAATTAATCAAGCAATCAGAAATAATCATAATCAGATTTACTGAGCAATTTTCACTTGAGCCGGAGAGAGCAAAAACGACTCGCGAGTGGCAGCCAAGAGGGCAGTTGGGAGAGGTGACTGGCGACTGGTGGCCGAGAGGTCAGAGGAGACTCTTCTACAGCGACCGAGACGGAGACGGCGACATGGTGAGTGGCAACATGAGTTTTCAAAGCAGAGCACCGACTATGTCTTCTGCAATCTGCGAAGACAAAAGATGAAACGAAGAAGAAACATGAAACGCAGAAGAAAGATGAAACGAAGATCGGTGGAGTGGTTTAAGTGAACTGATCTGCGAGGTATCGGTGGAGAGGGCTCATGGCAAGGCACCAAAGACGAAATGATGAGAGGCAAAGAATGAAGATGAACGAACAGGCAGCGAAGACTTAAAAAGCCCTAAAGCGGTTTGGTTTCGGTTTTGAGAAACCAAAACCGAAAACCGAACCGAAACATCCGGTTTTTATCAAATAGAACTGAATTTCAGTTTTTAGGTGTGCAAAACCGCACCGAACAGGATTGACCGGTTCTGGTTTGGTTCTTTGGTTCCGATTCGGTTTGCACACCCTTAGTTAGCATACAGTTTGGGTTTGGGCTGGATTTGGTGGGTTTGGTCGGGTTTTAGGCGGGTTTGGGCATGATTTGCATTTGGGTTGGTTGCTAATATACCAATTTCAAGAGTTGGTTCTATTTGGTTGCTTCCATTTTCACACTCGGGAAATGAGAACCGAGCCATTAATAGTTAGTTCTAAAAAAAACCAAACTTTGTTATCTTATAGTGCAAAACTAAACCATCTTGAACCGAGCCATTTGGTTAGGTGCAGTTCTCTTGGATTAGTTTGGTATTGCATAATCCTATTGTTTTTACTAACAATTTTGTCTTCCAGATTACTATAAACAAACATCGGTCACAATTTGTTATTTTCTTCATATGAGGAAGAGGCGAAAGTGAGAATAAATATATAGGAATCCTAAAAGACACTTGAATCTTAAAAGACACTTAAAATAAGTGGACAATAATTTAAAACATATCTTTTTATTCTACTATAATTAATTCTAAAAATATTTTTAATTAAATACTATTTAATTATTTGAATGATTTTATTATGATAGGAAGACATATTACAACTTATACTTTAAAGGACAGACTTTGAACACATTTATTGTAAAATAAAGAAAACATGTCGAGAGTCAAGGTATCAATAGTCAGAGAAGGTTGATGAAAAACCAATATGGTGTGCTTATTGCAGTAAAGCAAGACATAAGAAGAAACTTAATAGAACATAGGTGTGCTGGTTGTCCTTGTTAAGAAACAGATTTGATGTGGAATAAGTACTTACTCAATTTCAGTCAAAATTCAAAGTTTAAGAATTGACAATGGATGTAAATACTTCAAATGCTCCTTCCAAAATCTCCGGACAGATCAAGGAATTATGCACTAATCCACATAGCTATGATGGGAGAAAAAATATGCCTCTCAAAAGTTTCTAGATAATTTATGTTTAACATGAGTGTGCCTAAATTGTTTTGCTGGAAGACAATTCTTGGTTTCCTATCTTGTCAATAGGATAACCATCAACAGGAAATGATGACCAAGAGTTATGTATATGGAAGAGATTACGAGGAACTGAATTTTAAATCAAGGGTCTTTGAGAATCGAATATCATTTGACTGTAGAGATTGCTAGATCCAAGAGGGAAATTTTTGTCTCTCAATGAAAATACACCTTAGATTTATTGCTGGATCAAGGACTTTTGGGGTATAAACTGACCGAAACATCAATTTTACCACAACAAAAGCTAGGACTAACAAATCAGAATAAAGTGGTCAACCGTGAGCAATACTAGAGACTATTTGGGATACTAGTTTACTGATCTCACTCTAGACTCGAAATAGTATTTGAAGTGAGTGTAGCAAGCATTTACCAACAAAAGGAGACTTGAGTTAGTTTATGAGATTCTCTTTTAAGTTCAGATAAAAGTTTTTATTTGAAAAACACAGTCATCTACAAATAGAAATCAATATGAATTCTGATTGGGTTGGGTGCATCACCGATGGAAGATCAATCTCATGCTGTTGTACTTATGTTAGAGGTAATCTTATGATGAGAATAAAATAGAGGGGCAACGTAATAAGTTGTGGTAATGAGGTGGCGAAAAGGTCAGAGGATTAGTGAGTGGTTATAAGTAAGGAGAGGGGAAAAAGAGGAGATTATTGAATATTTTTTCACGGCAAACACTGCCTAGAGTAGTTTATTTTCGAAGTATGTAATTTGTATTTGTTTTCCGTGCCGATATTTCGCCCGACCTGAGGTGTTTTATGTGTTATTTTTACTCGTGTTAGTTTTATGTTGCATTTCTGGGCTATCATCTTATTAGATAGAGAAGCAAAAAATGGGTCATGGTGGCTTAAAGTAGTGCAAAAGCAGCCATTGCACATGGAATATGTAACACTTTGGTGTTTCATTGTATTCTTGAAGAATTGAAGCTACCAACACCAAACCCTATGATACCTTTCTGGGACAATGAGCAGCTATTAACATATCTCTCAATCGCGTCAAATATGATAGAATAAAGCATGTTGAAGCAGATAAGCAGATAGACTCTTTAACAAGGAAAATGCAGAAATAGGTTAATCTATATACCCAATGTGTCCTTAAAAAAAACATATTGCGGACATATTTACAAAAAAATGTTATTCAAGGGACAACATGATGCTTAAGGTTTAACACATACAAGCCAAGCACGCTAGACATTTATGATTGAGCTTGAGAGGAGTATTAGAAAACAAGGAGAAAGATCATGATGTCAACGTGATTATGGATTTGAATTTTAGGATTATGGAACTCTATTCAAGTTCAAGTTCTCCTTGATTAAAATAGGTATTATCCAACTTGTATTTTAAATAAAATTGGTAGATAATGAGATATCTTATTTAGTCTACAATTTTTAAATGTTGGATGGATAGAATAGTTATTAAATTAGTAATTTATGAGAAGTGGGTCCATGATCTTTGAAAGGAATGCAGATAGGTACAACTTCAGCCTTTCAATAATTCTTTCAAATATATTGTAGATAAGGTGTATTATTCTTTTTGTTTGATAAGAAACTTTATATTAAAAGTGAAAAGATACAAGAAGTCGGGAGAAGAGAAGTCCCCTCGAACAAGAAACATCTAGGGAGAATCTCTGTTTTTTTTTTCTAACAATTCACATAGGAATCTTTTCAATGAAAAAATTATTTTAGAACTGCTAGTTGGTAGTAAAGCTTATCCTTACATTACAAGTGACATTTGGTGCGGAATAGAAAATTTGGCAAATGAGATACAGTCTTATCCGATCTGATTTCATGAATCTTTATTTTGATCAACAGGAGGAATAGTGAATAATACATTACGACCTCAAATTCCATCATGGTGTGATCCGGAATGGAAGGCTTTGATGGAAAGTTGTTGGGATTCTGATCCAGCCAAGAGACCATCATTTTCAGAAATTTCTCAAAAGCTGAGAAATATGGCTGCTGCAATGAATTTGAAATAGTTTCAATATTGAAGAACATTTTCACTCGAAAGGTAGCCATCAAATGGAGATGGATTAAAAAAAGACGAAGAATAATAGTTGCCTACTTGTTTCAAGTATAACCAGGTTAATAAATATAATATTATTATACCTTAATTACATTCTTAGAAAGATTTTTATCCTACCACACTGATTAGTATATAGTTCCTTGCTCTTACACAAACTTTGTCAGGGAGGATCGGTGCATTACACATCAAGCACCATTATACTCTGTGAAACTGAGAAGGTAAGTTTCTAACTATCCTCTGCAGTTTATATAAATGTTTTTCAGTGGAATGAATATTGATTGGGTGCCTATTCCAGCAGGTGAACAGTATAAGACAATAATACGATATCCAAGGAGACGCAATTGAATATTTTCTTATCTCGGACGCCATGTAAATAAAAACGCACTGGTATTATCCTAAGCTTTATATTGGGAAGATATACAATGATTCGAATTCTTTATAGGTAATTTTACGAGCATTATTTTGTCGCAATAAGACTTTCCCTTGTTGGAAATCACATTTACATATCGATTTTAAGCAAATTGGCTTGAATAAATGTAAAAGATGTGTTTTAACTTATAGGAAAAAATCACTATACATTTTGGCTGAGTGGGTCTGTGTATGAGAATTTTGTGATATTTGGATCTTTATATGGAACAACTTATTGCTATGTAATTGTTATTTGGGCTGTATTTCTGCCTTCTGAGTTCCCGTTTTGGTACTCTTTTTTCCAGAATGATACAAGTTGTAATTCATTGAAAGCTATTTTGAAGAATTGTCGACATGTTTTTTGGAGCAACTTGCAACAACGTTAATTTAAACCTTACACTTTGAAACTATTATTGATTTAAACTTTGAATTATATTTCGGTTAATTTTGTAACGGCAGCCTTCAACGACGTCGGGAAAGTCGGTAAGGCACGGGTCGGCCATGGGTTTCTTGTTATTCTTAAACTTTCCAACTTTTTATTCTTCTTTTACTTTAAGCATTGGATGATGGCATCATCCCATACGATGTTCTAAAGAGCATGATCACAAAACTGATGAAAAATGGAAATAGGCACTGAAATGGGAACCAAGTTAAAAAATTTAAATGAATTTATGAATAACTATTTTAAGAATTTGGAAGAAACTTTTACTTGGGAAATTTGTGCTTGAATCAAGATCTTTGTTTAATGTACATTCTCAAGTATCGAAAACTAATCCCGACTCATTCTTGAACGAACTATCGAGTAGTACTTACCAACTTTTAGTTTGTGACCGCGATAGATTTTCGATTCAACTTTGTCATAGTTTAGGCTTTTGCAAAAACTATCGATCGAGGCTTGCCGTCACTTTGGATTGTGACTCGGGTAGATTTTGACTCACTCTGGGTTGCATCAGATCCCCAGGTCTTACACTGCATGTGTTGATAGTGTTGTTGTAAGTTGGTGAAGTTTTACTTTCTTGTATAATTAATGTTTTAATCTAATTATTTATATGTTATCTTAATTATTATATCAATTAATGAAAAACATGAGATAAAAAGTAGAATGTAAATTGAAAAAATGACCGTCGTCATTTTGACTCTGAATGTATTTTTAATGATATTTTTAACTGATTTCATGACCGCAACATTTGATTTACGTACATTCAAAAGTTTACAGGTCAATTACTCAAAAAATACGTTTAAGATATCAATATCCCGACCAACTATGCTTAGATTTTAAATTATATTCGATATTTTTAATTTATGCATACCATCTACAAAATAATTTCAATAAATAATATTAGAGAATATATTCGCAAGCATGGTATCGAGATCATTTCAAAGAAAGATGGATCGATACGGCAAGATCGCTGCAAGGATACACGAGTCCTTATTGTGCTAGAAGCTCAATCCCTATCTTTCTGAACCTCGAAAAGAAATCTGGACCGTTAGATTAAAAACAAACAAACCCAAAGGAAGACAATAGCATACCTCTTGGACATAAAAGTCATGATTAAAAGAGAGACAGCTCGAACCAAAAGTGCCCCCCTATTATTCCAACCCACAAACCCTGTGAATCAGAATAAACATTTTTTAAAGCTAACATTTCGATACATGCTTCACATTTTGTTTTGGGTCACAATTATTTTACACTATAATTTTATACTCTAATCTCTTATTATGACGTGATACTTATATGTTATGGACTTATTGATAGAATTATTATGGTATGATATAAATATATTATATAAATTAATAAGTTAATAACAAGTATCTGTCACGTGAAAGTATGTTATTTGAGTGTAAACGTTGTTTTACTACTAATGTTATTTATGCTTCAATTTGATTTGGTAACACCTCTTGAAATTCAGATTGAGATAATTTAGAGAGGCGTATAATTTTGCATTGTAAAAGATATTACAATATTGATCTTTGAGTAATATTAGCTTTCCTCCAAAGTGGTATGTAAAAGCTAAAGCCATAGCTATTGGGATGCCTATGAGATACTAAGCCCCAAGATTAGCAATTGCACCGACTTTCTACCATTCGATTTTCCTTGTCGTTTCTTATTAACGTAAAATTCAAAATAATTAAACATTAATAACTTCTGTCACATTACAACTATATGATTCTATTAGTTTATCATTCTTAGAAATCAAAGTTGTTGATTGAAGGATCAATATGCATCTATATGGGGGGCCTTATAATATTTTCGTGAAATATTTATTTCTCTAAACCCTAAGTGATTTATTGTATACCAATAATATTCAATGCATAAAAGTAAAGAGAGTGGGTTAGAAAGTGCAAACTAGGGTGTTCAAAACCCGGTTTGGTTTTGATATGAAACTGAACCGAACCGAATCGAAATGAAACCACTGCAATACAACACCATTCAAATGAAAAGAAGCAATCTTTAATCTTTGCGCATCGTCTAGTTCATGATAATCAAAAAATTGTTCTGCTTTACAAATCCAACCGTTCAGGTCATCACCATTGAATCTTGGCACATCCAATTTGATCGAGCGAAAAGGTTTATAGTTACTGTCAACAAAATTCTCAGCTGGTTTACCTTTACTGCTAGAAGTTTCCATCGGAATATTGACATGATTTCTGATATATTGCTCAATTCGGCCTTACATTGATGTTAATTTGATGCTAATTTCTTTCAAAAGCGTATTGAATTCTGTCATTTGTTGATCATGATTAGAGAATCGATTTCGACATTCTTTCAGTAATTGATTCTTGACAAAATGCGAATGAGTGTCTTCTGCTATGATGATAGAAGTCAATGAAAGCACCAATGATACTGGTTGTTCTCAGCACAGAGTTGCAAAGCAAAGAAAAGAAGAGAAGTCGAAGAGAAGAAGTTTTTCTACTCATTTCTTCTCTTTTACATTTAATCTAGGGTTATTTTCATCTAATACCTTCAACTATTACCACTTTTTTATCCAATACCTTGAGGTTTCATTTTTTTTATTCAACACCTTAAACTATCAGCTATTTTCAACCGTCACCTTCCATTTCCCTTATGTTAATTCTATCTCCCAAAGAGCAGTCCTCTGCTGCATCAACTCTTTTCTCTCAACCACAAAGACGAAGGTGGCGGCGACCACTTGAAGGCGAAGGTGCTGACGAAGGCAAAACCCGACTGTGAAGGCGACCTCCGGCCGAGCGAAGACAAACTCGGGTCGCTGCCTGTCTCTGCGAACACGAGCTTTGGTTGTTGCTGAATTGCAGTTTGATTCTCGGCAAAATAAATTGTTAGGGTAGATAGAGAGAGAGATTAATGGTGTTGCAGTGAGAGAAAAACTGGGGAAGAGTGGACCAACTGAAAATTCTTCAGTGAAAAAAAACCCGACTACAAAGGCGACCTCAGTGAACAGCTCTGCAAAACACATATCAGTGAAAAAAAAACCCATGAAAAACTGGGTTTGTCTTCGCTTTTCAAAGAGTGGACCAACTGAAAGAAACCTTTCTTGAAGTTGTTAAAACAATCACTCATGGAGATTAACAAATATGCCATTATTATTGACTTTCTCCAATACCCAGTTACTGAATTCCTTCTTGATCCATCTCCTCAAATTTGCTGATACCTATGGATTCATAATGCCCAATGGAATAGGATCTTTAGAAAGGCTTGGATGTGTGGAAATTAGTGAGAGCATAACAAAAGAATTAGGAAAACTGACCAAGACGAAGAAGTCAGGTGTCGTAAAATTAAGAAAGGAAGATAGTTTGCATTTATGCACTTCCTTGGAAAAATTGAGACAACTATTTTCCTTGTACCCGGTTTCTGTTGATAAGACTGAAACTATTCAACTGAACTATCTTTCATCACCCCCACAGTTTCTTCAGCGCCTTCATCTGAAATGTGGTTTAGTGGCTTTGCCTCAATGGATTACTTCACTTCAACACCTCTCCAAGCTGGTCCTCCAAGATTCAAACTTAGATATTGACCCATTAACTACAATTGATCGAGAATCACTACAGACTGCAAAGTAGTCATGCATGAAAAATAGAGTTCCAGAGACGTCGAGGCGTCTAAGCCCCATCGATTCTCGATAAATTGTGTTTTATGGTTACTTCGAAGTCTTTGTGTATATGTTTTACGAATGCAATGTTTTTATTAGATTTTTGACCTCTTCACCTTCAAAATACTATAACTTTCGCTTACAAGTGTCAGAATCGATCGCAGAAGGTATCAAATCGAAGTTCTCTCAGAGCTCTATCATTTGTCATTGGGTTTACCCCATGACCCCCTTTTTCGGGCCCAAAATCACTCGTTTAAGCCCTCAAATTTGCGATCAAACATTTTTTCAGACCAAGCCATGGTGTACATGCCAAAATGTTTTGCAGAAGGCATTCTGATGGATGCCGCCGGGCGTCCATGCCAAATTTGGCCTTCTTTCCACACGAACGCCGCAGCTCCAGGTCAATTTGTTAACGACAAAAGTGATAGCGATATTGGATTTGTCATTTTTCCATACGTCAGTGGTTAACTTGTTAGAAACTATACCACAGCGGTTTACTTGTCATTGACCACAAATCACGATGGTTGATTTGTCATTTTCCCTAAAAACAAACAAACAACAGCCTTAATTCTTTTTCCTATCAAACTGGACCAGACCGAACCAGTGTGAACCGGCTAGCTCGAACCGGTTCAAAATTTGTCCCTTCCCCCTTTTGATTTCCTTTTTCCTTTCTTCTTAAATTCCTTTATTTAACAAATCCTCCGTTATTTAATTAAACTCTTCATTTAATAATTCACTTTTATTTAATTAAATTATTTTCGAGTCATTTTCAATTTTTTATTTATTCCAAATATTGTTTGACGGTGATTATTGATCTAATTTAATTTCTTCGATTCGGTTTCTTAAATTAATTTTTCATCAAATAAATCCTCAATAATTATCTAATTACCCCCAATTAAATTTCTCACCCAATAAATATTCAATTATCCAATAATGCTAAAATAATTTTCCAATTATTTTTACTTAATTCATTTACGGGAAATCGAGGTATTATAGTGATGCCCAGAAATAGTCAATTGTAAGGTGACACTCGTAAGTTAAACACCGTCAACTAGAGAGGTTAGACGAATTAAGGATCTCCAAGTGAGGCTTGGAGCGCGGACATAGACGGGGCTGTCTAACCGCATTAACAAACATGTTTACACTCTCTAACCCTTACTCTTTGCTTTCATGCTTTAATTGTATGTTTTGTATGTGGTAAAACATAGGGTTTTAGAGATTTTAATATCGCACAAAAATGACTAGCACACCTAATTCACCTCTTCCTCTCCCCCTCCCTCTCCCTCTCCCTCTCTCTCTCTCTCTATAGGTGTGCATACGGTCCTGCATACGGTCCGACATCTTCTATATATAGACACCGGCTAAATTCGATCGACCACTTCGTTTCGGTCAACCACATACGACTGTTAGAAACTTGTTGTTGTGTCTGCTGCGCTTTTTTGGTCGTATGTCTCGACCGGAGTCTCAATTGCAGTGCGTCAGAAAAATGCTAGAAATAATCCAAAAGCAAATTGTCTTGTTTTTTGGTCGCATATCTCGTCCGCGACTTCGAACACATTACGTCCGAAAAATGACAGAAAAACTCCAGAATCAAACTATTCATGTTTTGATCTTCAACTTCGATCATTGCCTTCGACCGCATCTCAACCGAAAACACTCGGACCAATCTGTGAAGCTCTTCGGTTGCCAACCTCGACCGCGGCTTCGATCGAAAAACCCAAGAGCAATTTGTGTTGTGTTTCGGTTGCATCCTTGGACCAGACCCTTCGACCGCGTCTCAATCGAAAGACCAAAACCCAGTTTTGGTCGATCATTTCTCCATCAGATTCGACCAAAACACATCCCCTTCGTTTTTCTTGAATTTCCTAAGTCCCAAAATGATATGTATTCACTATATGGACTTAGATAAACATGTTAGCACACTTTAATACCCGTTTTGAGGGTATTTCCAATAAGTATACATATAAATATAATGTTTAAACCATTTTGAACATAATCAACAAAAATACAATAAACAACTTATTATTTCAATTAAAATATTCATCATCAAAATAAATTATAAACTCAAGGTGAACAGTAATATAGCTCATTGTAACATCTCTAGTTTTCTCAATATAATATTATTCGATTTAGGTCAAAACTCGCACGATTTTATTATTGGGATTAGCCAAAAATACGTTGTATTATATAGGAATGAGACCTTTATTTATAAACCATACATTTTTCACTCTTTTAAGCGATGTGAGATTTTACACTCTCACTGGTGTGTGTTGACCCCTCAATTGGGTCATCCTTACCTTCACAGGGCAGGTCCCCACAATCTCCCCCCTTGGGGTCTGACGTCCATGTCGACCACACTTCCAGTTGGACTTTGACTCTGATACAATTTGTAACGTCTTCAATCCTACAATATTATTTACTTTGGGCCGAAACTCGCACAGTTTTATTCTTGGAGTTAGCCCAGAATGCGTTATACTATATATGAATGACAACTTTACTCATAAACCAGTTTTTTCCACTCTTCCAAGCGATGTGAGATTGTGTCATCCCACTTATATGGGTCAGACTTTCACCTAAGTCATAAACCATGTTTACTAAATAAGGATGAGAACTTTACTCATAAACTATGTTTGTTCCACTCTCCCAAGCAGTGTGGGATTGTATCACTCCACTGATATGGGTTAAGACTCTCATCTGAGTCATTCTTACTTTCACAAGGTGAACTGCCACACGCATTTACTTAAGGATTAATGACAACTGATATAATACTAATTTTTTTGAGCAAAACAACTATTACTCTGTGAGTCATTAGCAAAACGACCCATTGGCATGACAAATTGCTTTAAATATTTCATGTTTTCACACATATACTCAATTCCACACTTGATTTCGACGCGCATTTTGAAATTTAGTATGTAAGCTAAAATCATAAAATATTTAACAAATTTTATTATGACGGATGCTCTTTTGCTAACCACCCAAAATACAAAAGTAATTTTGCTTAAAAAACTTATTTAAGGTATTACTTGTCCCGACTCTTTTAAGTACATAGATTAAACTGCAGTTCACCAAAAAAAAATTATGCGAGAAGATGAGTAGGAGTAGGAGTAGGAGTGGGGTAGAGAGAGCCTGAAAGCACAGAGCCCCAGACTGGATTCCATCAAAGAATTGCGAGATTACAATCAAAATGAGCATTTTTCCAACGTATTGCAGTAACCCCAAAGTCCTTCCCAAAGTCATGATAATGGCTGCTGCCATTCCTTCTGTCATCATCCCCAGGATAGCTAAACACATGTGGCTCGAACAGTTGCTCCTGCTTTCCCAGCTCCAAGTTCATTGGAAACCCTTGTGTTGAAAACAACAACAATCATCAAATCGAAAACAAATTGTAGGTCCCTAATGCATGAAATTAAGAACTCGTGGAGAAAGTTGTGGAAATAATATTTTGGGTAAACGACAATATAACTAATGTAGTTAGGGGTTAGTGACAACTAATATCCTAAATAATTTTTTGAGCAATATGACTATTGTTGTTTGAGTCATTAGTAATATAGTCCATGTTCAGATAAAATTATTTCTTATATTTTGCAGTTTGACAATTTTGACAATCTCTAGTTATTTTGACTCACTCAATTTTTTTACTCTCACACTTGATTTTGCACTTAATTTTGAATAGAAACCCATGATACGCAACAAAGATCTTATCAACAAGAAAAAAGGATTTCAATTAGAGCAAAAAATTTACTCATAAAAAATATAAAATTCAAATTCAAATTTTTGTGAGGATTTTACAGCCAGCATGTCTGCCACAAAAACATATGTATCCCCTCTTAATATTTGCCTTGCACTCATTTTTAAATGTTTGCACAGACGCTTTACACGATAAAATAAAAGTCTAGATGTCCGCTTTTGAGAAGAATTTAAGCCTCGGATGTCCACACATTTGTGGAAATCTATGTGTCTGCTGCGGATACCTATTTCACATTTAAAATTCTGCGGACACCTCTCATGTGTGGTCACGTGTCCTTCTAAGACCCAACACGTCATCACACTACTAAAATCAAATATTAAGGACACTTATTCTTTTGCAAATGTCAACACTCCCACTGTGGACATATGCTCACATTGTCAGCCAAAAACAATTTGCCATGTTCACATATCATTTTGCGAATAAACTTCATTTCGTAGATTCCACCTCACATCCGTAGACACCAAATTTTCTAATTGAAAAACATATTTGATAAAATCAATTCTTTCAATGCTAAATCATCCCAAATTTATCACTAATTCAACCAAAAAAATAAAAGATATCCAATTATGGCATAAATTATAACATTATATATAAAGTTTTTTAGTGTTACAATATAACTTATTGCATTATTTTTCTAGTGATCATTATGCATTTCTTGTTGGCTATGACTTTGATTTGCTTAAGTTTTCCATTGCAAACCAGGACTTGGATTAAGTGATCGAGTCCTCTTTGAAGATTGAATTGTTTGATTTGACGTTTTTGTTAAGACCATCACCAAATCGTAACAATGATTATATAAGTTAAAATATTTGTGTTCTTAATTATAGAGTTTGATTCTTCCACAAATAGAGGATACAAACCAACTTAAAAAATAAAAGTAAAAAACAAAAAATAAAAGAGAGGAGAACAAAGGGGAATTGATTAGTCATGTGTTTATATGTTTTAATGCATGTTTTCAGGTATGATTTCTTTCCTGTTTCCATGTTTTTATGTTAAAAAATTAAGGGAAAAGAATAAGTTAAACCATAATATTTAGGATAATTTATAGATTAGGCCTAACTTTTTTTTATAAGAAAGAACTTTTACTTTTCAGTTATCAATAATTTAGATATTGTTGCTTACTTATTGTTAAATTCAACATGTGTATACTATATTTTTCATTTAATAAGATATTTTAACATATTTTCTAACCCCTATGACAATTTCTAACTTAATTTTGAACTCTATTAATTTTCTTATTGACGATTTTGAACTCTAAAAAAATAGAAAAAGTTCAAAATTGAGTTAAAAATTGCCGTAATAAATAAAGTTAAAACATTTGATCAAATAGAAAATATGGTATATATATACTCAATTTGAAAGATAAATTGATAATAATGTCTAAATTGTTGATAATCAAAAGGTAAAAACTCATTTTATATAAAAATAATAATTTAAAATTTAATGGGTAAAGAACTTTAACCATTAATTTTAAATTATATTTTATTCAAAATTTAATTAAAACGTTAAAAAAATACCAATAACAGAAAATGATTAATAATATTTAAAATAATTTATAGGAAAAAAATATTATCCAAGAGATAAAAATTTTAAAAATGGTTATTGCTAATTGTGATAAAGGTAATCTAAGATAACAAAAAGACCATGATTGAAGCTCAAGCCTTAGACAAAATGGATTATACTAGTGACATTCACATGTCATTAATTTACTATTTAATTAATATATTATTTTAATTTATGTCATCATAAGGTTGAACTAAAGTGTTCAAGTAACATTGATGTTCAAGGTCATTTACAATTAATTATTAATTTAAACATTGATGTTCAAGGTCATTTACAATTTAGACATTAAATTATTATTATTATTTTTATAAATAAAGTTTTTATCTTTCAACTATTGTTAATATGGATTTTTATTCAATTTTTTGTTAAATTCATCAAGTGTATATTATATTTTTTATTTGATCAGGTGTTTATCTGGATTTTTAATTCCTCTCATGACTTCTAATCCGATTTGAAACTCTATTACTTTTCTCTTTGGCAATTTTGAATTCTCTCAAGAAATTAACAAAGTTTAAAATCAAAATATATGATTACATAGAATTATAGTACATAGGAATAAAATTTAATGAATAAATTAATAATAATATTCAAATTCTTAATATCTAAAAGATAAAAGGTTACATTTGTGGGAAAAAAAATAAATTAAAGTCTACCATGTTAATAATGCAAAAGTTAAAATTTAAATTGTATTTTCCTTTAAATTTAATATTTTTAAAATTGGGATATGCTTTAAATTTATCCCATACAATGGGTAGACCCAGATCGTCAATCCAATTATCTCCATGTGTTTTTACTTTTAAGGAGAATTAACTAAACAACAACTTATTAACTCTAAGCTCAAAAACAAATTAACTACTAGATAAGCTTTGCTAATAAAGAAAACAATCTTTTATAAGAAATGAATGATTTAATCATTGATTTTAAAAAAACGTAAAAAATGAGAAGATTTTTCTAAATAAAAGATTTTCAGTTAATTTGTTTGAAATAGATTTTGATATCAAAATAGAAAATTTTCAGTTAATTTTTTATTGAAAAATTAATGTACTCAGAGCTAAATATGTTTCTAATTTATTAAAGAAACACGGAAGACATATTTTAGAAATATTAAACCGTTCGAAATTGATTTTAATATCAAAATTAAAGATTTCCCATTAATTGTTGGTTGGAAAATTAATATACTTCGAACTAAACATATTTCTGATCTACCGAGAAAACTTGTGCAGAAAATGAGTTATTTGCTTCAATGACAAAAAATTCAGTAAATAAAATGTAAAAATATTTTTCACTGTAGAAAGAATAGCTTCTGCTATAAAAAAATAATATTTCTTTATTTTAAATACTTACTGTTTTTGTAGAAAAAAGTCTTTTTTTTTTTGTGAAAACTAATCTTTCCTAAATATTATTATAACTTATGTTTGTTCCTTCCATTAAAAAAACACACGTGACAATTTTGTTTCATTTATTTTTTATACTTAAAATATTTTATTTAGAAATAAAAATTATTCAACTGTCTTCCAATCCGGCCACGTCATTGGATAACTTTTGAAATAATTTCTGTTTTGGCTCGGATAGACTTGTAGAAAATCTTCAGTCTGTTTTCGTATGAAATCTTATCGATTCTTATTTGAATTGTGATTCTGCGCTTAATTCGTAGTTAGATTAGTTTAAATAGGCTGTTCACGCCCTTTAATCTCTACTTATTCCTCGCTCTCTTAACTCCGGTCTTCTTCCTTCTTCTGCTACTCACCAAAATCAGTTCTGCAACTTTCTGAACGTGGGTTTTCTTCAAATTGCAATTTGTATCTGTGAATTTTTTTGGGTGTCTTCCCAAACTCCTTTTTCTCTTACTGCGATTTGGGTTTTGATTATTTATACTAATTTCAGTCTTTTCTGCTGTATATTGCAGAAGGTATTCGCATGAGATTAGGAAGATGAAGGTCGGCAAGATAATCTTATTATTTCTCTGTCTAAATTTCTTCTCCTTTAAACTGGTAAAAAGGCCTTTTTTCCCCTTCAAATCATTAGATGTTTAGGATGCGCCTTTTCTTATTTTTGTTTGAATTTCTTCTCTCTTTTTTTTTTTTTTTTGCAGATTGTTGGTCCACCAACATGCCCCGCTGATCTTGAGAGTAAATGCGGTGATTCTGATAACTGGGAAGGGGAGTTTTTCCCAGGAATTCCCATTATAAAATATGAGGTATTCAGACTAAGATCATCGATTTTTTTTTTCCAAATTAGCTAGTTTTAGCATATTTAATTTATCCTGCTAGATCGATTTATTCATAGAGTTATAATTTTCACTCTACAAAAAAGTTTCCCTTTTCTGAGAAAATTTCTGTTTCTCTGAAGTACTATCCTGCTGGGATTAGAGGCATAGTTCTTTCAATCTTTTGTTTGCCTGACAGAAAATTGTTCTTGCCCTCCTATGCAATTTAATATTCAGTTAAAATTAGACTAATCATAAATCATCTGAAGTGAATTTAATCGTTTAGTTTTTTTACTTAGGATCTCTCTCATCTGAAGATCCAGTCTTAATAATCTTTCTTTTACATGTATATTTTAGTTAAATGATTCATGGTGAAAGTATTTCTTTACATATGAGCCGCTTTATAATTTGTTTTTTCTTCGAGGTAACTAGTCACAATGAATCATCATCATACGGATTAAGAGATGCTCAAATTAAAGTATTGTTTTTTTGTTAAACCAGGGTCCTTCTAGCAAGAATCCACTTTCCTATAAATGGTACAAACCTGAAGAGGAAATTCTTGGGAAGAAAATGAAGGTGTTATATTCTTGGGGAAATTTTAATTTTGAGATATTTCTTACTACTTAAATAGTCTTTCATGGAGTTGTCTGATAACTACAGGATTGGCTACGATTTAGCGTTGCATTTTGGCACACCTTCCGTGGGACGGGAGGCGATCCCTTTGGTGCTCCAACAAAAAAATGGCCTTGGGAAGATGGCACCAACTCATTGGCTATGGCCAAGAGAAGAAGTAAGATTTATTTACTTCTCTAATTTTCAGTAATATGTTTTGAGCTTGATTATTGGAATAAATGTGTTTTCTCGTTTAAAATTACAGTGACAGCTAATTTTGAGTTCATTAAGAAACTTGGAGTCGATAGATGGTGCTTCCATGATAGGGATATAGCCCCTGATGCAGCAACTCTTGAGGTAAACAAATCTTTTAAATTTGCTTATTGGAGAAGAAAAAACATCAGTTTTCCTTTCCACTAATGGGAAATGATAATATTTGGTTATTAAGTTAAGATTTTTGTCTTTTTTTCGTATGCAATAGGAAACTAATGCGAACTTGGATGCGGTGGTGGAGCTTGCTAAGGAACTACAGGTAAGCTGTAAAGAAATTATTTAATGGTTTGGATAATAATTTAAGATGCTTGTTTTCTCTGATGGTTGCGATCAAGGAGGAAAGTAAGAATATTTAGACACTCGTTCATCATACTATTTTTGTGTAATTTTTTATTTTCTTTTGGTTTGAGCACTTGTATTGGTATCTGATTGTTGAATGTCAACTTCATTCTTCATATCTATTTCATATTTGAGTTACTCTCTGTCTCTCTCTGCCTTCTTGGCTACAAAACTTGTTAATTTAATCTAATTCATTAATGGACTATATAGGGGACGAAGATTAGGCCGCTATGGGGTACAGCTCAGCTCTTCATGCATCCCCGATACATGCATGGGGCTGCTACAAGGTAATAACTCACAGCTGTCAAATAATTTCTATTTATTTATTTTTTATGAGAAACAAAATTCAATAATAAAAAAAAAAAGAATATACAAAGTGTTGGGAGGAAAAGAGATTCTCTATTATAAGGATTCCAAAAAATTAGTGAAAAATAATTTCTTTCAAGAGAAAAATACACTAAAAGGATAACTATTATAGTATTTAGAGGTATAAACTCACTTGACAATAAATAAATTAACGTTATCTTATAAATCAATATTTGTACATGTATTCATTTTTTGACTTATTCTTATTTCAAAATTTTCTTACAGCTCTGAAGTTGGAGTATATGCATATGCTGCTGCACAAGTCAAGAAAGCAATGGAGGTTAGTGAAATATGTCATCTTTAGTTGTTTAACTTCATCATATTTTTTAATGGCGTGTTTGAAGAAAAATTTTCTTATTACTCTCTAGGTGACACATTACTTAGGAGGAGAAAATTATGTTTTTTGGGGTGGTCGTGAAGGATATCAATCTCTACTGAACACCGATATGGGCCGTGAGCTTGATCACATGGTGAGTTAATTGTTAATGAATGAATTTTCATAAATTTGTTATTGTTTTTGTTACTTTTTCTATTTGGATTTACTTAAGAAACTTCACAATCTATACAAATAGGCGAGATTTCTAGAGGCCGCCGTTGCCTACAAGAAGAAGATTGGTTTCAATGGTATGCACAACCAAACTTTTATCAAGTTCTTTTTTCTTGATTCTGTTGAAATTATAAGTTTAATTCAAATAATATGTTGTGAATAATATATATTTTTAATGTAGTTTTAGTTATGTTAAGTGCATTTGTGAAGAGTTATCTAGAAGGTTTTCATTTATGAATGTGTAGGAACATTGGTTTATGTACTTGTATGGTTTATTGATGGGTAATTCATGTAACTACATGATTGATTATGTATTGGTACATGTATTAAATTAAATGGGTTATTCATGTATTGTTTTATACATGTACCAAATAATTTTATTAATAAGATATGAGTTTAGGCATTTTGAATTAAGCAATAGCCAAAAGTTTTTTAAGTTCTCTTCTCTCAAAAATCTCTTTTCCTCGTTCCAACAGATTCTTCATGAAAAGTAAAGTATTCAATTGTTACAAACTATTGCTAAGTTGTCTTTCTTGAGTCTTCATCTAAAATAAAATAAATTGAATAACAATTATAAAAATCATTTATTATCTTTTGCAGGAACCCTTTTGATTGAACCCAAGCCTCAAGAGCCTACGAAACATCAGTAAGTTTATCGATTTCTGTTTGCTTTTTGGAAGAAAAAGAACAAAAAGCCTTTGTACTTTGAATGATTTTAATGGTAATTATGGCTTTTATTTGGCTATACCCTTTTTTATTACATTGCTTTGTCAGGTATGACTGGGATGCTGCGACATCTGCAAATTTCCTGAGAAAATACGGTCTCATTGGTATATTTCTTAATTTTGTATCTTAATCTTGTACGATCTCGTCAAAAAGCCTTGTACTTTTTTTAATTCAATCGGTTTGAACAAGAATAATTCATCAATTTCAATGACCTCTATTGGGTCATTTAGTATATTAGTTGATTTCAGAATTGTTTAAAAGAAAGTTAAGATTTTGTTATAATTTTGTAAATGCTTTAGTAAACATGCTTATGCTGAACTCTAATCATTCTCTCTATTGTTTTTTCTTCAGATGAATATAAACTCAACATTGAGTGCAATCACGCCACCCTATCTGGTCACAGGTGCATACCCTTTTTTATCATCGGCTTTTGAACAGATTTTCTCATTGTAGCAAAGAAAGCTCGTTGGGCATGAAGCCTAGGAACATGCCCGAATTGAGAAATTTGAGCTATTGGCTCAATCGGAGAAGGAAGGCCATACAAAATTTGAGCGTTGGGTTTGGAATATTAATTTCAGATCAGGCTTGAGCTCACACAACTTAACCTCAAAGCTTCAATGAGCTTTGCCTGAAATCTCAGGGTGGGAAAACTGCTCGGTTTGGGCCCAGACCTGTGTTTCCACTGGTGGGCTGACTTTTTTAAGTTGTCAGTGCGAATTTTATCAAGAGCACAGCAACACTGAGCTAAAAAATTACGGGCCTATGGGAGGGCTTGAGGTCGGGCCCAACCTTAGACTGCCCAAATTTTGGTGGGCTTGGCCACGGTTGGCCTTGTTTTAGCGGATCGAGCTTGGCCAGAGGCAGATTGGTCGGCCTTTTTGAAGTCATGCTAGTCTAGCTGGCTTTTAAATAATTCCTGCATAGTCACTGCCGTTATTATTTCTTAACATCTATTAATCATTCTCAATGTTGTAGTTGTCATCATGAGCTTGAAACAGCAAGACTCAATGGTTTGCTCGGAAATATCGATGCAAACACAGGAGATCCTCAGATTGGTACTGGATAAATTTCAAAAGTTTGTTCCTCACTAATGCTTGATTTAACTTGTGATTTTAAAGACAAAGGTTTTATTTTTTTACTTGTAATGGAACAGGTTGGGACACAGATGAGTTTCTAACCGATATCGGAGAGGCCACTATGGTTATGCTCAGTGTGGTTAGAAATGTGAGTAACATCACAACATCTCACATAGTAAAATGTTCATGGCTATTTGATGAACCATGTAGTCTCAACAAAATATTTATCAAATTTTTAATTTTTTTTTCAGGGTGGTCTAGCTCCGGGTGGATTTAACTTCGACGCAAAATTGTAATCACTCTCTGGTTTTTTTCAAATAATATTCAAAGGTTATGTTTTTTTTTAATGAATTTTCTAAAGATTATTCTTCCTACAATTGTTTTGATAGACGGAGAGAGAGCACAGACGTTGAGGATTTGTTCATCGCTCACATTACTGGAATGGACACTCTAGCTCGTGGACTACGTAATGTTGCTAAGCTAATCGAGGTTATTCAAGAAAAATATATCCATATATATCTTATTTAGTAGTATTTTTGGGGTTTAATGCTAACTTTTCAAATTTTAAATTATATGTTTTGTGTTAAAAAGGATGGTTCTTTGGAGAAGCTCGTTAAAAAACGATATCAGAGTTTCGACAGTGAAATCGGTGCCCAAATAGAGGTAATAATAATAAGCTCTTTTCTAACTTCCATTTTAAACTCTTTGCAAGGCTAATCCAATTGTAATTAATCATTGTTCAGGCTGGTAAGGCTGATTTTGATTATCTTGAGAAAAAAGCTATGGAATGGGGAGAACCCAAGGTTCCTTCTGCCAAACAGGTAAATCATTCTACTTTCATTCTTGATTTTTTCTTGTTTTTAATTTTTTGAATTCCATTTTTCTGGAGAATTTGAATTCGAATAACTCCCAACACTCTCCCGACGCACCTCGATTATGACATTATTTTGATTTTTTTTTTAAATATCTTAAAAATTACTGGGAAAGTGAATTTGATATGCTGCATAATATTGAAGACTAAAAAATTGTCTATCATTACTTGTATGTTTATGAGTTAGAGGTTTATAGAGTTTAACTATTCGATTTTCATTTGGACGGGCCTGACCCCATGTTGAATGATTGGGGTCTATTTGAGTCGTAAAACTCATTGTACAATGATTTTTCTAGTCATAAGCTGATAGTGGAGATTGTTAGAATTTAATGACTCGATTTTCGTTTGAGTGAGGCTGAACCCACATTTAGTAATTAGGATTTCATTAGATATTGTATATATTTACTTGATTCGTGAAATTCATTGTGCTTTGATTTTTCTGGTTGTGAAATTTTTGTTTTTGTCTTTAGTTTTTGCCGGTTATAGTTTTTCGACGTATAATTTTCGCACTTTTGTTTTATTATTGTGTATGTTTGAACTTTTGGTGGGTTCTGATTGAATGAAGTTCATGTTTCAGGAACTGGCACAGATGATTTTCCAGTCTGCAATCTGATCTTCATAAGAAGGAAAAGACTGATGAATAATAATAAGAATGCCTTTTGTTTTAGTTTTTATAGCTTATGTCCTTAGTTTTGAGTCTTTTTTTTTTTTCATGGACATCTTGTGGTTCATCCACTACAATTTAGTACATACAAAATTTAGAGTCTAAATTTGAGAAATAATTTTAATATATATAATAATGATCATCAATGAATGATGCATACAAAAAAATGACAACAATAATAATCTTTTAGCATTATTATTACGTTTGTCGTTAAAAGTGTTAGTGTTGTGCAATGACGGTTCTTGAACAAATTGTTGTGGCTTCGTTGTTTAAAAAACAACATGACAATTTCCCTGAATCGCGGCGGTTCATTTAGTAAATTGTAGCGGTGTGAGGATAAACTACACGTCATACTGTTGTGGCTTCATTGGACACCACTGTGGTTTATCGTGCCTCGTTCTGTGTTTTCAAAACTCTAGTATATAAGAATCGCATCAATATTTCGGCAAGTTCACTGCGAATCACGGAGTCCTTGGCGACGTTGGATGTGGATGCATGTTGGAGTAGAGTTCAACGTCGATGTTGTGAGGGTTAAGTACCACGGTTTTCGTCTTCGATGTTTTGGGAAGCTAGGTTTCGGCCATTGTCAGACAGTTGCAAGAGTACGAGTGCTCTAAGCTGGTCGTATACAATGGAGCGCCTCATAGCACTTGGAGTTCTGCAACAGTACCCACAACATCGAAGACGAAAACCGTAGTACTTAACCCTCGTAACATCGCCGTTGAGCTCTACTCCAACATTTCTTTCACTTCCACCCTCGCGCGAGGACGTCGTGGTTTGCGGTCAACTCGCCGAAGCATCGGTTGAGGGATGTCTGCTAGGTGAAATGTAAGGTGAAATGACGTTTCAAATAAAGTGTCGCACTTGATCGAGAAAGATGGAAAGCCGTCATGCCTGGTAGTAAGGGGAGTATAGGTTTTGCATCACGGCAAGTCCATCCAATATGGGAATACAAGATAAATACAAGATAATGGGATTGAGTGAGCAAACATGCAAGGAGGAATTTGGAAAATTGGTTGTAATAGAATTTTGTAAATTGGCTTGCAGTTGTAATGCATATGATATGTTTGTAATGAAATTGATAATTTGGTTGTTGATGATGAAATAAAAATTGATTATTATGAAACTGTAAAATTAGCAACGCGTTTCAATTTGCTTGAATCTATGAAGCCTATTTATGCACAAGTTTCTGAAATTGTTGAACGAAACATGAATTAAACCGTAGTGGTGTGACGATAAACAACAGCGGTGTGATGATAAAACGTTGCGGTGTCATCTAAAGCCACAGCGGTGTGACTAGAAATCGCTGCGGTGTCTTATGACACCGCAACAATTTATCCTCACACCGCTGCGGTTTACTAAATGAACCACCGCGGTTCAGGGAAATTGTCATACTTTTTACAAAATTCTTAAAACATGATTAGCCTCATTCCCAATAATTAGATATTGTATGCTTTATGACAAGCATTTGCATGAAATTGTTTTTAGGTTTTATTTCAAAACTTGTTTTGTTAAGCAGCGATGTGATGATAACTTGCAGCGGTGTCCTATGAAGCCACAACGGTATAATGATAAACTGCTGCGGTGTCGTGGTTTACTAAATGAACTGTCGCGGTTCAGGGAAATTGTCGTGTTGTTTTTAAATAATGAAGCTACGACGGTTTGTTCACGAACCGCCGCGGCGTGATACTAACACGTTTAATGACAAATGTGACAGCAATGCTAGCATCATCAATTTTTTATAGTTCAATGGTTAATTTATTAGTAAAAAAATAATAATGATTGGTTTGTCAAAAATAATAAAAGATGATGGTTACTTTGTCATTATCCCTAAGTAGTTATCAATCATAACATTTTCTTTTATGATTGAAAAATATATATTTTGGGTATGCCTCTGAAGGCCATGTTCAATCTAGTTTGGTGTAAAAATTGGATCAAATTGTTTTCTAACAGTTCTAAGTGTTGGGAATTGGCTCCAAATCGAATCGATTTTATGGTTTAGTTCTAAAATAAAAAAGAAATTATATTTTTGGTTATGTTGTTTGAGTTTGGGATTTGATTTTCAAGTTGGATTTGTTTTTGGGTCTTGGGTTGAGGTTAAACTAAATTGGGGTCGGATTTTGATTTCCGGTTCAGTTCAATTTTTTTTACGATTGTTAACCCTAAAATCGCATAGCAAATCCCGACTCATAGTTCCACTCCTTCCAAAACTAGATCAGAGTTCTATAAAGGTGGTAATCAAATTGAATTGGGATGAAATTATAGATTCCTATTCAAACCACGATTAGCTCCAATTTTTGCTAACCCCTATTGCCGAGATAGAATGCGTTTAGAGATTGAAGTGGGAAACGAGTTTGAGAATCGAGTGGCAACCCTCATCACCAACTCCTCCCCTTGAATGATTTACTATAGTTACATGTTTGAATTACTTGAATGTTTCTTCAATCACGAGAATTGTCATAATCTATCAAAATCACATTTTGGTTATTCTTTGTCAAAATTATAGTTTTTTTTTTAATTTTTGCAAATAGTCTATAAGGGGTGGACAGAACCGAACTGGAACAAATGAACTGAATTAGAACTGATCAAGAGTTTACGAGCTAACCCACGGGTTGTCCCGATAGTCCAAGGTTGATGGGCCAAAACTGAAACCACAAATTTTGAACCAAGGCCTGTCTGGCTAGGCTTGGACCAGAATTTAGCGGACCAGACCGGTACAAGATGGTTTGACGATGACACTGAATGAGTTAATCGATGGCTAGCGAGAGAGCCCTATATGCATGTGTGACATAAATCACAATTTTAACATATGATTTTTTATTAATAATATTAATATTTAATTGTACGTAAGTTTGTATATAAGACAAAGACAACATCAACTTTCAAGAACTCCGATCATTTTCAAGTATTTTAGTGTTTTTTTTTTAACGGTTTTGATTTCCATTTCCGTATGAATATTGAGACTGCTCTGGATCTGATAGTACAATAAAGCAGTTCATGCGTTAAATCGTCCTGCCTCTTCTTTCTCTGATCCCATTCCCGTTGATGTGATTCCGAAGAAGATAAACCTCTGTTGCCTCTTCTTTCTCTGATCCCTTTCCCGTTGATGTGATTCCGAAGAAGATAAACCTCTGTTGCCTCTGCATTCATCGTCTTCTCTTGGATTCTGCAGACCCCGTCTTGTCCGCAGGCATGAAAATTTCGTTGAAACTGTCGATGATATTTATTATATATTTCAATTTTTTTCTGGGGTTTTCAGGGAATTACAGGGTTCTGCTTCTGACATCTGATTCATAATTGATACCCGCTTTCTGAGCTAATTTAAGCATGGGAATATTGTTTACTCGAATGTTTTCGTCTCTCTTCGGCAACAGAGAAGCTCGGATCCTCATTCTAGGCCTCGACAACGCAGGAAAAACCACCATTTTATGTAGGTTTTTTTTTTTTTTTTAGTGCTTATTTTCTTGAAATTTTGGGGTTTTCCTTGATGTGTTTGAATAACTTGGGAATAATTCAGCTCTTCCGGATGAATAATTTTGCAGATCGGCTTCAAATGGGGGAGGTCGTCTCCACCATTCCAAGTTGGTTATCCTTCCCTGTCTTTTATGTGCTTTCTCTTTCTGCGCTGCTAATTATTTAGCTGCTGAGAGACGTGTGAGGCAAATTTAGGAAGTTATTTCAATGGAACGAAAATGAAATTTAGAAGTGCATAGGAAGAGAGATATATGCAATTATTATGTTAGCTTTAATTTTATTACCAAAATTATACCTTGCCTCTTTGTACCTTTTTGCTATAAGAGACAAGTTTTTATAGTTTTGAATATCTCCTTGAGTAAATGTTTCTTTTTTTCTTTCTAATGCAGCAATTGGATTTAATGTTGAGACAATGCAGTATAATAACATCAAATTTCAAGTCTGGGATCTGGGTAAATCTTTATGCTTGTTATTATGTAATGTGCTATATCTCTTAACAGACTAGAAACAAGAGGAGATGAGATAAATTAGTTGTTGTAAATTGTGGGTTAGCGTGCTTAGATGCATTCAATCCCATAAAAATGTTGGTACAGGTTTTCAATAAAATGGAAATCAGGTAAGAGATTTTGATGTTATTAAGGTTCCTTGAATTGGTTGCTTTACTTAATCATTCATCTGTTAAGTGGTTAGTTAATCGACTTTGCACAAAAGAAATTTCAGTTATTCAAGGGTTTCAGTGGAAGGATAAATGTTACTGAAATCATTATTGTTGTTTTCTGGTACAGGTGGACAAACAAGTATCAGGTAAGCTTTTTGTACTTATCTATCTTTCCTTGTTATGGTGGAGCGTACTAATCGGTCATATTGTATGAAAGCTCCCATCTGGTGTAGAGTGCGATGGTTTTACCTGAACTTACTATTGTCGATAAAAATACAAACAACATGTCGTTTTTAACCAATTTTTTGGATTCTTTTCCTCTGATTTGACGCCATATTTATGAGACCAAGAATGTCTGTTGTTTTTCCAATCAATGTAAATTGGCGAATGCAAAGTGTTTTCTTTGATACTTGGTGAGAATAAAATAGAGGGGCAAAGTGAGAAATGATGATACTAAGGTGGCAAAGTGGTTAGAGAGTAAGTGAGTGGTTATAAGTCAGGAGAGGGTAGAAGGAGGAGATCATTAGATATTTTCTACAACAAGAATTATCTAGGTTAGGTTATTTCTGAGCGTTAACTCGTGGTAATTTTTTAGCTCCGGACTTATGGTGTTTCATTTATTTTTCGTTATTGATTCTTAGTTCATCAATGTTCTTCGTAAGGTAGAAATGAAATCAGAATTAAACTTTCATGTGCATACTTTTGGAATTCTTTTGTAGTATGGCTTGATTTTTTCTGCCTCCCTTTAATCTTCCATTTTTTCTATTGAATTTATTTCCTTCCATCATTTTGGAATAGACAGGGATACTTGAATGTTTTCAATCTATTGGTGGTTTAACTAGTCAGGTGCTTGTGTGCATTTATTGTCCAAGTCTACTTTTTCGTAAGTTGGAAGTAAAAGTGATTTCTTTTATTGGAGCACAGGCCATATTGGAGATGCTACTTTCCAAATACACAAGCAATAATCTATGTTGTAGATTCAAGTGATACTGATAGACTGGTGATTGCTAAAGATGAGTTCCACGCAATCCTAGAGGTGACGTTGAATCTTTACATGCTAGAAGTTTTAAATATCACTTGTATTGTCTTATCAATTTATTGTGTATCTGAAGATTTTGGTAGGCTTTTTCCTAGACATTATGAACTATTGGTTTAACTTGTGACCGACCAATTTCAATCACTTGGTTAAACTTCATGTCACATGCACTGTATTGGTACCTTAAGTGTTATGCCTTCCGAAAATTGTCAAGTCACAAGTTAGTTTTACAGTTTTTACTGGGAAAAATATATTAAAGTGCTATGCTGCATCTTCTTCTTCTTTTGATAAAAAAACAAAATATATTAAAAAAAGAATATACAGAATAAGAGAGAAGGAGAACCCTTCTCAATAAAAATAGAGAAACACTTAATTAAAACAATTTCTTTTCAATTAGAGTTAACTGCTTTAAAAGAATAAATTTTAAAAAACTCTGAACAATAGACTAATTTAGCAAAAGTGAAACCAATATTGTCTCAAAGATTGACAATATTAATTTGTGTATTTCTGATAGGTTAGGAAGGTTATAAAAGGAAAGTTACGTAATTAGTCAAGTTTATATAAAGACTTGGGGTAGTCGGGATTTGGGGGATCAAAGTATTGTGTAGGGAGTCACTAGGGACTTGAAAGCCTAGTTTAGTGTAGGAAGTGTCCTACTTTCTATGTTGTTCTTTGGTAATCCAAGAAATAGAAAATTGATTCCTATCAATTTCGTATCAAAGCAATTCTTTCCTTGGAAAGAAATCAGAAACACAAAAGAGAATGGATTGAGAGAAAGAGGTTACTGCATTTATGGAATTAACGAATAGAATTCTATAGCGGCTGAATGAACAACAATTACTAGCATATAGAAAGGAAAAGAAGGACGAATCTTGGCAATTTTCTAGGGCGGAATTCTTACCCATCAATCTGAAATTACCATTCTACAATGGAATGAATATGGAGTGGTGGTTATCACGTACAGAAAGATTATTCGATATCAATAGGTTGACGGAGATGAAAAAAGTGAAATATGCATAAGAATGTTTTGAAGGTTCTGTTTTGCGTTGATATTAGTGGAAAACTATCAGCACACCCTTTAATTCTTGGAGGGAATTGAGATATCAACTTAAAATTTGTTTTCGGAATACTTGGGAATGGGTAGGAGTACTTGGGAATATGAGAAACTGGTCATTAGAAAAGAAATAAAGAAGGTAGCGGAAAATGCCTGGGAGGAGAAGGTATTTGAGCCTCAAGAGTTTGCGACAAAAGAAATTGTCTTGGAGGAGAGGGACCGAGTAGCAGAAACAAAAAAAATTCCAGGAGAATATCGGTGGGGAAATTGTTACAGTGGAAGCAAAGAATCTTGAAGACGATAAAATAACAGCAAATGTAGAATTAAAGTCTAGTTTCTGGTTCGGGCGAGCAAGAAACCATGGGTGTGGAAGTTTGCAGAACCTGGGTCATGGAGGAAACCGAAGCATTTCAACGAGCAAACTGTGATGGGAACTACGAAGAACAAGAACTGAAGAAAAATGAACTCCAGACCATGGCGAAGCAGTTTGAAGAAGCGGAAAAGCAACTCGAAGAATCAGAATAAGTTTCCGATCAGTTGCTGCTCTTCGATGGCGACCAACCGAAGGCGGCAAAAGAAGAATCAGCCGAAGAAGGAGAAGAAGAATCAGCGGCTGAAGAGTTGAGTTGCGAGATAACAGTTGCGTTAGGGACGAACGGCGACGATGAGGATGGAAGGACCGGCGACGGTGGATACGAAGAAACCGCTAGAAGAACTGTCGACGGCGGAAATGTAGGAACTGGTCGAAACGAAGAAATCGTTGGAAGAACCTTCGACGGCGGAAATGTAGGAACTGTCGACAGTCAAAACGAAGAAGCCGTCATCGATGGAGAAAATTGTTTGATGGTGCATATGAATGAGCTGGCAGAGAAAAATGAAACTGCAAAGAAGATGACAAATATTGGGCTAGAAGCCCTGATGCATCAGCCCTGCAGGAAGAAGACAAATAATGGGCCAACCTTTCCAGAAGCCTTAATATGGTGCTGTGATGGAGTTAATGGGCCAACTCCAACGGAGGCCCATTTAGATAAAAATTTGGGTTTAAAGACATATAATCTTTTAATCCAGATTATTGGGCTAAGAAATTGGAAAAAAATTTGCAGAGAAAGAAGAGAAAATTTTTGGGCTTAATTCTAGCCAATTTTCTCTTAAGACTATTGATGATGTAGATAAAAAATATATTTTTCATTTTTTTCTATCTTGAGGACAAAGTATCTTTTTAGGGCAGGAGTACTGATAGGTTATGAGGGTTATAAAAGAAAAGTTACGTAATTAGTCAAGTCTATATAAAAACTTGGGGTAGTCGGGATTGGGGGATCGGAGTATTGTGTAGGGAGTCACTAGAGACTCGAAAGTCTAGTTTAATGTAGGAATTGTCCTACTTTCTATGTTGTTATTTGATAATCCAAAAAATAGAGAATTGATTCCTATCAATTTCATCTTCAATTTGATAGTTTGCTTCATTGTTTCATTGTAATTTATTCGGTTGCTTTTTGCAGGAAGAAGAATTAAAGGGTGCAGTTGCCCTCATCTTTGCAAACAAGCAGGTCAGTTATCAATCTCTATCCTGTGTGTGTCCTTTGTCATTGGAAAAATAGCTAGATGGAGAAAGAGGTTTTATTTAATAGGATAAAGTTGTAATTTAAACCCTAAAGTTTGAGACTATTTACAAATTAGACTTTAAATTATTTTATTTTAATAAACCAAACCTCCACTTTTCGCTGTCATCAATTTAAAATTTGTCATCAATTGATCCTTTAAATTCAACACGAGTATATTATATTTTTTCTTTTAATAAGGTGTTTTAACCTAATTTTTAACTCTAGCAATTTCTAATTTAGTTTTGAATATGTCGAATTCTTGAAATCAAAATCACCATAGAAGAGTTTGGTTTGTCAAAAAAAAAAAAAAGTTTAAAGTCTAATGTGATAATAACTTCAAAGGGTAGAGTTTAAAGAGTTCTTTGTCCTATTTAACAAATATAAACTATTTTCATAACCTCATTTTTTTTATTTGTGGGTTGCTGGTTTACTTATCTTAGTTTCCACCCTTCTTGATATCAATCCTGCTGCTTTCACAGGATATTCCCGGTGCACTCGGTGATGCTGGGGTAACTGAGGCTTTAGAATTGCACAAGATAAAAAACCGCCAGTGGGCGATTTTTAAAACTTCTGCCATCAAAGGAGAAGGTCTCTTTGAGGGTTTGGATTGGTAAGTACTTTTTGACCTCATTGAGATTAAGTTTTAAATATCGTTTTGAAAAGAAATTCTACGATTTTTTATCTCAAATTTGCACATAATCTTCAGTTTGGATCAAACCCACCATGCTTCTTGTCCAGGTTTTCTTGTTCTGATATCGTTTTTGACATAAAGTTAACTAGCGCGATAACAATAAGAATTACTCGATAACTTATTGATGCGTAAGATTTTGACGTATATTACGTCCAAATACAAAATCGGTAGCTATTGTGTTCTCATAACAGTTCTGTCGACTGGTTTAAATAAAAGTAACAAACTTCCAATAATCGAAATATTCGAACAAATCATTTGTGGTATCGTCTAATCCGTTTGTGCAGGTTAAGCAACACACTAAAGTCCTGAGGCGGATAGTTTATACTAGTTTGAGAAGAAACGAAGAACTAACGAAAGAGACGACGAGTGTATTTGATTCGATTCAACGAGAATCTCAGTGATGGTGAGTTACCATAAATTTTATTATTATTATTATTATTTTTGGATAATGATTTGAACAAGTGGGTATACATGTAAAAGTCTTGTTCTAGGATATGACAAAGTTAGAGCAGAGTAATGAAATAGATCAGCTTGTTAACGGCAAACGTGACAGTGATGTTTGCTTTGTCATTTTTTCATACGTCAGTGATTTATTTGTTAGAAAATATAGGATAGTGATTGACTTGACATTGATAACAAACAATGATGGTTAATTTGTCATTTTCCCTATTATTTCCATGACAAGTTTCAATTTGATGAAATATAATACAATATTTTGACCCGTCTACCTTGTTCAACCTTCTACAGCTCTGACTCTTCATATGAGTGTTCTGATCTTTCTTTCACCATCTTCAACCCCATGTACCTGTCCAAACATAACTATTCTTATTATAAAATATAATATCATTGTCACCTTACGTTACAAATTTCTAACATTATTATAACATCCAATAATATTTTATATTAAATAATGGGACGCCGGCACATCAAATTTGTAGTTATTCTAACATTGTTGTAACATCCTATGATATGATTATTGTGTTACATTTTGTCTTTGTCAAAATGAATAATAATTAAAATAAGAGATATTTGATTATTTGTATAATATTATAATATCTATTGAAAGGGGAAATAATTATTAATTTATATTATTCTAATTAAGTTTTTGAGCTAAAAAAGCTTACGGCCCATCATCATGATGGTGGCCTGAGGATTAGTTCCGGGAGAAACAGAGAAGGTCGAACCGTCAATAACTCGGAGGCCATTAATTCCGGTGACCCTATAGTCCCCATCGACAACCTTCCCCACAACGCAACCGCCGTGATAATGCCAAAAAGCTAACTGTTTCCCTACAAAACTCTTCGGCAGCGGCGATATCAGACATGTTCGCCGGCGGAGAAGGCCCCAGAAACCTAAAAGTCCGAACACCTGCCAAATCCTCCGATTTAAGCTTATCCATCGTTGGAGTATTCAACATATCGCCCATCTTCCTCACCCCCCTAACGCACCGGGCAAGATCATTCGGATTCGAATAGTAATTAAATCGAACCGTCGGACTCTTCTCAACATCAGTAGCAGAAGTCAGCCCGAGAGAACCGTACGAGTCAACGTCGATGAATTTACTGACTATGCTTATCATGTTTAAATTTAGAGAAGAAGAATTGGAAGGAAAAAGACCGAAAGGCAAAGACGGGATCAAAAATGGCAGAAGAAACGATACCGATTCGAAAATATTGTTCTCTGGAGTGATTCCAACGACCTGAGCGATGGAAGGATCAAGATTGAAGGGAACCAGCATGTCAACGCTGGTTCTAGGGTTGTCGGCCATATACCGGCCGACGTGGGGATGTTCGAGAACGACTGGTATTTTAATGGAGGAGAGATAGGATTTTGAACCGACTCCACTTAGGAGGAGGAGCTGAGGGCTTCCAATGGCTCCGGCGCTAAGAATCACCTCTCCTCGGCCGCGTATGGTTGCTCTGTGTGTTTTCCCGTTTGAATCTTTGTATTCGACTCCATTTGCAGTTATACCTGCAAATCAAATACCCTTCAATTAATTAAGCTTTAATCATTATTCTTATCATCGTCGAAACCCTAATCAGAAAAAAGAATCATTAAGACTTCCTGAAAGTTGAAACTTTAAGAAAGTAAGAAGGGCGAATGATCTAAAATGGCGGTTTTGATGAGCGTACCTGAAGATCGGGCGGAGGAAAAGCTGATTTTATTTACACTAGCACGAATTGCCACTCTCAAATTTCTAAGATTAGCTTTATTCAAAAGTTCAACAGCTCCATGTCTTGTACCAGAAGAATCAAAAGTAGAAGCACTCTTTTTAGTTCTGACAAGATGATCCAAAGTAAACCCATTATAAAAATCAAACCCAGCTTCAAGTAAAACATCTTTGTATAAATCTTGCCAGTCCCCCAGATCAGAATTAAAAGCCACAGTTTCTTCAACCCACTCATAAGATTTCTCCACCATTGTCATATCCCAGTTCACACTAGATTCGTTGTAGAACTAGGCATGCGCTCTTGAAAAAAATGCAACGTTGATCATACTGCTTCCGCCGAGAATCCGCCCTCTTAGGATATCGACGCCGTCTTCCGACGTGAATCTCTGACCTGGAGTTTTTCCGTCGTCTTCTGCACTGAAGGTGGTGAATAATCCCGAGACACTTAACACGTGTGGGTATGTTGTTGGATCGCTGCCTCTTTCCAGGACTAGTACTTTGTATCTTTCGGATAAGGTTGCGGCTAAGGGGGCACCCGGCTGTTCCTTCTCCGATTACTATGTAGTCGTATTCTTCTTCTGGTGGTAGATCGGTTGCGTTGCGTACTGATCTCATATAGGCAAACTGTGCAAAAAAAAAAAAAAAAATGAAGAAGGTTGGAAGTCATAGTCAATTAAATTAACATATGGATATGAACTTTACCATTGTCGGACTGAGATTTCGCATTTGGAGGAACGTGGAGAAAGGAAAGAACAAAGAGAGCCAAAAATATGCTGGTTGATTTCTCCATGTTCATGGAGAGAGAGAGAGAGAGAGATATCTGTATGTTTGAAGTATTTATAGAAGATAGCGAAGAGGACACACTATTGATTTGAACAAATTTTATTTATTTATTTAATAAAAGAATGGGTAATGTTTGAAACAATGAATATCAGCCTAAAAATGTGTAATTCAACAAGAACAATTTTTACAAGAAATGTCTAAAATATTTCATTCATATAATGAAAATAATGCAGTAGACTGTATAATTTTGTGCTATTTCATAAAGTTTACATATTATTTGACATTGCAAGTCAATAATGTGATATAAAAATGGTGTCGTGAGGCTCAATTTAACAATATGTTATGCCATACCATACCTTAACATCTTATGAATCACGTCACTAAAATATCTATTTAAAAAGTATTAGTATACTTGATTAAATTGATGACACATGTAGATGTTATCACAACTTTGATAAATGTTTGGAAAATTAACAAAACAAATTCTGGACTTTAAGGTCAGTAACGCGTCAAACTTTGAAGAGATTTCGCAGACAACTAAAATCTAGAACTACGAAAAAAGAATGATGCAAACCTCACAGTTACGTTTTCAGTCAATATGGATGTCTCTCAATACTAAATGACGTCTTCTCTCAACATCAATGGATATCCACTTGTATCCACAAACATCTCTCAATGTTAAATGATGTCATAAGTGGAGGGACGTTGGTTGTGGGTTGAGGGACGTCTGTCGTAAATGGAGGTGTCACGACTCGGAGATGGGTTTGACAGAAACGTCGGACCAAACAACTCAATTCTCGGAGAGTACTCGATCGCCTAGTCCAAGGGTTTGTTGTAATTCGTGGAAGACTTGTATGAAATTTCTAGCCGTAGCCCACTTGTGACGGGCCATGGTCCATATAGTGATCACGAGAGTTAATAGTACAAAAATGTAAAATTTAGATCCAAACATCCATTGTACATACAATCCAAATATCCAGAAATAAAACCAAAACACCATACAACGGTTCAACCAAATATTCTTACTAAGGAGAACTGCAACTGAATGGTAACAAAACAAAACAAATCCACCATGACCCCAAGCTCGAACTCCACGAGTCTAAGCGGTCCTGTCACTAGTTGGATGGGAGGGGACGTTGAGGTGAGTGACTAACTTAATAGGAAACTTATATTAACTGCTAAACACGTTTAAAACTTATTTTACCTTTAACTTTTTGAAAACTATGGATTAAGGTGCTATGCATATTTATCAAACACATTGCAAAAACTTTTTCCGTCATTTTAAGGAAAAACTGGCCTTAAAGGCCCTGGCGACATATTGTATAAAACGTCGCTATATACATAGATAACTATACACAAATACTCTCATCAATTTTGCTCTAAAGAACCATCTCTAGTGAAAAAGGAGGGTCACTCATGGACTCCTCAGGTCAAACGCACGGAAAGGCGGTCACCGTCTTGGGCAACACCTCATGTAATATCCCAATAAATTCTTCTGTTAATGTAATATGAAACATTTTGTGAAATATATATTATAATTGCGGGATAGTATTTTTTGGTTGAATAATACGTGTAAATGTATGGAAAATATTGTGGGGGTGATTAAAGTAAATTGTTAAGGGAAAATGTGCATTTCAGGTTTTCGGTCGTCGGGCAGTCGAAGTCGCAGTCGAGGTTCTCATCTAAAATGCATTACAGATTGCATTTTAGGTTTTTGGTCAAAGGGAGGTCGAGGTTTTCGTTCTAAATGCATTACAGATTTCATTTTAGGTTTTCAGTTGAAGGGTGGTTGAAGATGCGGTCAAGGTTCTCCTCCAAAATGCATTACAGATTGCATTTTGGGTTTTCGGTTGATAGGCGGTCGAAGACGCAGTCGGGGTTCTCGTCTGAAATCCATTCCAGATTGCATTTTTATGTTTCGGTTGGGGTTCTCGTCTGAAATACATTCCACTCCGTAACCGGACCATGAATACTGATTATCACTGTTATTTAACAAATAGTTTATCATTTCCCTTTATATCAAAATGTTCTTATCCAATATCAAGCAACATATCTTACTATCGTTTGTCTCAATCCTACAAAAATTACATCTTAGCTGTCTCTTCCAAAATAGAACCCAAATTCTTTCATCAAGTTGAAAATATCCTGAATGGAAAGATTCGATGTGTGCTGAACTCTGAGCTCTTGAGGATAATAACACATGGACATTTATATTATTACCAACAAAAAAGCGTCCCATTGGTTGTAAATGGGTTTACAATATTAAATATCATCCTGATGGATCAATTGAGAGGTATAAGACAATATTAGTTGCCAAGAGATATACACAACAAAAAGGCATTGATTTTTTAGATACCTTTTCCCCTGTTGCAAAATTTGTTACTGTGAAAGTTTTACTTTCTCTTGCTGTTGTTCATGATTGGATTTTGATACAACTAGATGTTAATAATGCATTTCTACATAGTGATTTAAATGGGAAGTGATGTGGGCACGAAACGCACTGCACGTGATGGATGAATGCAATGCTTCTCACCTCCTTGGATGAGGACGGGGTTGCAAGTTTTCTTTTGTGATATAACTCACACGAAAGAGACTTTGGATATTACGTACCACAGGGTCTTTGGATATCACTCACCAAATGAAGAAAAGGATCTCTCCAATTCCTGAAAAGCAAAACCTTTTTTTTTTATCAAAATTCAACAACTGTCTAAAATATAAAATTAGGTGGCTTTATATAGAATTTTACAAACATAAATTAGAAAGCTAAATAAAAGATCTCCTAGATAAGTCGATCTTTTAGAGATAATATCTAAAGAGATAATATCTTTCTCTCTCTCTTGTCCTCCAAGCTTGTCTTCATGGGCTTGCTCTTGGGCTTCTTTTCATATTCAAATCGTCTATTTGGATGACTTCTACATCTTGAGTTTCTTGATCTCCAAGTTTGGAAACTCGTGCTTCCCTTAAACTTTTGCTCTCTATTCTTTGGGCTTTTACCATAGCAAATGGACTCCGAATTACACTATCCAACATGCGTTAGAAAGCTTAGGAAGTTGGTTACAATCTTCATGAAAAGATTCATCTTCAAAGGTCAGAATGAAGACAGTTTTGGAAAGATCTTCAATTATTTTCTTGACCTTCAACTTATGCTTGATCTTCATGATATTCTTTGAGGCTTGATAAATAATCGAATAGTCCCATTTCATATCATCTTCCTGGGGCTGAAAAGAATTCGACCTCAAATCATATCTTGTGTCACCATATTTGTATAGGATGGCATGCATTAATATTTCCAAGCTATTTCCTTTAAATATGATCAAAGGAACCATATTAGCACAAATTTTATCTTTAACATCTAAAGAGGAAACCTTGTTCACGTGGGAGCATGAAGTATAAAAAGGTTGCTCCTTTTGTGTTGTTGTTGTCAATGAGTCAACTTGGTCATCTATTGTTTCAGATACTAGCTCTTCTTGGCACTCTTCCTTAATTTGTTTAAGAGTATCTTCTAATACCTCATCACAGTCTTGTGCTTTTAAGGTAGCGGAGTATTTTAGTTCTTGTTTCCTTGCCAAATAATCATACAGTTTGCTGAGTGTTTGAGATATATCCCTCAAAATGGCTTGTGAGCACTCGGATTGTTGTATTTGGGAAAATCCTGAATTATACCTTGATGTCGGTGGTGGTGAAGATTCCTCTTCCGAAAAATAATCTCATAAGTAGTTTTGTGACCTCGTCATTGTGTAGAGAATATCATAAATTAGTAGGACGTTTTGGCTCTGATTCCAGATGATGTGAAATGGGACTATTCGATTATTTATCAAGTCTCAAAGAATATCATGAGGATCAAACATAAATGGAAGGTCAAGAGAACAATTGAAGATCTTTCCAAAATTGTCTTCATTCTTACCTTTGCCAATAGTTTGACTATTTTGAAAATGAAGACTATGTCTTTTCAAGAAGTGTTCTTAATGAAGATTGTAACCAATTTCCTAAGCTTTCTAACTCATGTTGGATCGTTTAATTCGGAGTCCATTTGTTATGGTAAAAGCCCAAAGAATAGAGAGCAAAAGTTTAAGGGAAGCCCGAGTTTCCAAACTTGGAGATCAAGAAACTCAAGATGTGAAAGTCATCCAAGTGGACGATTTGAACATGAAAAGAAGCGCAAGAGCAAGCCCATGAAGACAAGCTTGGAGGACAAGAGAAAGAGAAAGATATTATCTCTAAAAGATCCACTTATCTAGGAGATCTAGATCCACTTATCTAGGTTATCTTTTATTAAGTTTTCTAATTTATTTTGTAAAATGCTATATAAAGCCATCTAATTTTATGTTTTAGACAGTTTTGAATTTTGATAAAAAAAGGTTTTGCTTTTCAGGAATTGGAGAGATCATTTTCTTCATTTGGTGAGTGATATCCAAAGACCCTTTGGTGTGTAATATCTAAAGTCCCTTTTGTGTGAGTTATATCACGAAAGAAAACTTGCAACTGCGTCCTTATCTAAGGAGGTGAGAAGTGTTGCGTTCATCCACCATGTGCAGTGCGTTCGGTGATGTGCAGAAATGCCATCCCACATTGGATTTGGGATAGCTTGACTGGTCGCACTTATAGTGGGTGGTGGCCCTCTCCCAGTAGACGCGTTTTGCAGCTTGAGCTCTCTTCGGATGGTCTGCCTTATGAACAAATCTATGAGGGTGGTGTTAGGCTAGGCTAGTCATGTATCCCTACAGGGTGGTGTCAAGCTGGGCTTGGTCATGTATCCCAAAGAGGGCAATATATACTGGGTTGACCATGGCTCATTGTGGGTGCACATCATATGGTATCAGAGCCAACCAAGTTTGGTGTGTTCGCAACATCCTCGTTCGCGAGGGCGCGGACTTTCCCAGTGGAGGAGGGTGATGTGCTGAAATGCCATCCCACATCGGATTTGAGACAGTTGGACTGGTCACACTTATAGTGGGTGGTGGCCCTCTCTTAGTAGATGCGTTTTGGGGCTTGGACTCTCTTTCGGATGGTCTGCCCCAGGAACAAATTCGTGAGGGTGGTGTTGGGCTAGGCCAGTCATGTATCCCTGCGAGGTGGTGTCGGGCTGGGCTTGGTTATGTATCCCAAAGCGGGCAATATATGCTGGGTTGACCATGACTCACTGTGAGTGCACATCAAGAAATGTATATGAATTTACCTCCAGGTTATGCAGTTCTGCATAGCTCTAGACAGGGGGAGCAGAATCTAGTTTGTAAACTAAACAAATCGTTATATGGTCTAAAGTAAGCTTCAAGAAACTGATTTTCCAAGTTTTCTAATGCTATATTATTGATCTTGGATTTTGTCAATCAAATGCTGATAATTCTTTATTTATTCACTCTACAACAAAGTATTTTACTGCTATTTTTGATATATGTTAATGATGTTATTATAGCTGGAAGTTTCTAACAATGTATAGCAGTCATTAAACAATTGTTGAACAACAAATTTAAATTGAAAGATCTGAGAGATCTTCGTTTCTTTCTTTTTTTAGGAGTTGCAAGGACTGATAATGGGATTTCATTGAATTAAAGACATTATATTGTAGAGTTACTGGATGAGTGTGGATTTTTGGGTTGTAAACCGGCTTTTGTTCATATGAATCCAACTCGCAAACTTACTGATACAGGTTTTTCATTAAGGTATTTGATAGGTACACCAAGTCAAGGTTTATTTTATTCTAAAAATTCCGATATTCAATTGAAAGCATTTACTAATTCAGATTGGGTGTCATGTGTAGACTCAAGGCGGTCCATGTTTTTATTGGTGATTCATTAGTTTCCTGCAAATCTAAGAAACAACAAATTGTTTCTCTATCTTCTGCCAAATCTGAATACAGTGCAATAACACATGCAATTTGTGAAATTATATGGATTAAGGCATTGTTGAAAGATCTTCATATCAATATTTCTAAACCAGCCTTAATGTTATGTGATAATCGAGCTACTCTTCACATTACAACAAATCCTATTTTTCATGGGAGGACAAAATATATTGCAATTAGCTGTCAGCAAGAAATAATATGTGGAGCAATCAAATATTTTATGTCAGCTCAAGATTTCAATTGGTAGATATTTTTATTAAGGCATTACATCCCATCTTCCTTGTTCAACCTTTTTAGTACTATCTTTCTTTCATCATCTTCATGCCCATGTACCTGCTCAAAACATGGCTATTGTTATTATAAAATATAATATTTAATAATATTATGTATCATTGTCATGTTACGTTTGCAAATTTGTGACTTTTCTAGTAATAAGCTGAAATATTGCAAATTAAAGTAAAATAGGACTTTTTACTTCAGTTTTTTTAATGTGTTTGAGAGACCTGATTCACATCAATGTATCCTTCTACGATTTACTCCAAATCTAAAATTATTTGGAATATTCTTGTAATGTGTTAATTCCTCTTAGCACAATATTATCTGCTTTGAGTTGAAGTTATTATAGTTTTTTTCTTGGGGTTAGCTCAAAACGTATTGTATTAGGTAGGAATGAGAACTCTACTTATAAACCAGACATTTTTCACTTTCTTAAGCGATATGTTATTATGCACGTACGAGTAAGACTTTAATATAAGTCATCCTGTCATTCACAAGACGAGTTGCCACAACTATTGAACTTAAACATTATTATAGCATCTTATAATATTTTATATTAAATAATGTGATGTAGGCGCATCAACTTTTTTTGTTATTTAACGTTATTATAACATCTTATACTAATAAAGTAAGATGGTTGATATGTTAATTTTACTATGTATTATTGTGTTATTATCTTTATTAAAATGAATAATAATTAAAATTACAGATATTTAATTTAACTATTTACATAATATTATAATATCTATTAAAAAGGAAATACTTATTAATTTATATAATTCTAATTAAGCTTTCGAGCTAAAGAAGCTTACCGGCCCATCATCATGACGGTGGCCTGAGGATTAGTTCCGGGAGAAACAGAGAAAGTCGAACCGTCAATAACTCGGAGGCCATTAATTCCGGTGACCCTAAAGTCCCCATCGACAACCTTCCCCACAGCGCAACCGCCGTGATAATGCCAAGTTGTAGTAACTGTTTCCATACAAAACTCTTCGACAGCGGCGATATCAGACATGTTCGCCGGCGGAGGAAGCCCCAGAAACCTAAAACTCCGAACACCTTCCAAATCCTCCGATTTAAGCTTATCCATCGTTGGAGTATTCAACATATCGCCCATCTTCCTCACCCCCCTAACGCACCGGGCAAGATCATTCGGATTCGAAAAGTAATTAAATCGAACTGTCGGACTCTTCTCAACGTCAGTAGCAGAAGTCAGCCCGAGAGAACCGTACGAGTCAACGTCGATGAATTTACTGATGATGCTCATTATGTTTAAAATTCGAGAAGAAGAATTGGAAGGAAAAATACCGAAAGGCAAAGTGGGGATCGAAAATGGCAGAGGAAACGATAGCGATTCAAAAATATTGTTCTCTGGAGTGATTCCAACGACCTGAGGGATAGAAGGATCAAGATCAAAGGGAACAACCATGTCAACGCTGGTTCTAGGGTTGTCAGCCATATACCGGCCGACGTGGGGATGGTCGAGAACGACTGGTATTTTAATGGAGGAAAGATAGGATTTTGAACCGACTCCACTTAGGAGGAGGAGCTGAGGGCTTCCAATGGCTCCGGCGCTTAGAATTACCTCTCCTCGCCCGCGTATGGTTGCTCTGTGTGTTTTCCCGTTTGAATCTCTGTATTCGACTCCATGTGCAGTTGTACCTGCAAATCAAATTCCGTTCAATTAATTTTGCTTTATTCAGTATTCTTATCCTCGTCGAAACCCTAATCAGAAAAAAGAATCATTAAGACTTCCTAAAAGTTGAAACCTTGAGAAAGTAAGAAAGGCGAATAATCTAAAATGGAGGTTTTGATGAGCCTACCTGAAGATCGGGCGGAGGAAAAGTGGATTTTATGTACACTAGCACGAATTGCCACTCTCAAATTTCTAAGATTAGCTTTATTCAAAAGTTCAACAGCTCCATGTCTTCTACCAGAAGAATCAAAAGTAGAAGCACTCTTTTTAGTTCCGACAAGATGATCCAAAGTAAACCCATTATAAGGATCAAACCCAGCTTCAAGTAAATTATCTTTGTATAAATCTTGCCACTCCCCCAGATCAGAATTAAAAGCCACAGTTTCTTCAACCCACTCATAAGATTTCTCCACCATTGTCATATCCCAGTTCACACCAGATTCTTTGTAGAACTGTGCATGTGCTCTTGAAAAAAATGCAATGTTGATCATACTGCTTCCACCGAGAATCCGCCCTCTTAGGATATCGACGCCGTCTTCCGACGTGAATCTCTGACCAGGTGTTTTTCCGTCGTCTTCTGCACTGAAGGTAGTGATTAATCCCCAGAGACTTAACACGTGTGGGTATGTTGTTGGATCGCTGCCTCTTTCCAGGACAAGTACTTTGTATCTTTCGGATAAGGTTGAAGCTAAGGGGCACCCGGCTGTTCCTCCTCCGATTATTATGTAGTCGTATTCTTCTTCTGGTGGTAGATCGATTGCATTGCGTACTGATCTCATGTAAGCAAAGTCTGCAGAAAAAAAAAAGATGAAGAAGAGTTTTGGAAGTCAGAGTCAATTAAATTAACATATAGATATAGGTTTAAATAACGGATATGAACTTTACCATCGTCGGACTGAGATTTCACATTTGGAGGAATGTGGAGAAACGTAAGAACAAACATAGCCAAAAATATGCTAGCTGATTTCTCCATGTTCATGAACAGAGACAGAGACAGAGAGAAGTGCGTATCTTGAAGTATTTATGAGGCCATCATTGAGAAGATAACGAAGAGGATATTATTGATTTGAACAGTATGTTAAATTTTATTTATTTATTTAATAAAAGAATGGGTAATGTTTAAAACAATGAATATCAGCCTATAAATCAACAAGAACAATGAAATTAAAGCATTAAACTGTATTATTTTGGGCTATTTCATAAAGTTTTCATATTATTTGTCATTACAAGTCAATAATGTGATATAAAAATGGTGTCGGAAGGCTCAATTTAACAATATGCTATGCCATACCATACCATCACTGTAATATCTAAGCACAATAAATTGTGGCAGTTGGGAGTGTGGGGTTGATGGAGACACCCAACGCTCACAAGTAAAACCCTCACCCCACAATCCACTACCACATTTATTTTCTGTATATCTTTAAGGTTTAAGAGGATTTTTTTCTCTCTACTGGGGCGTGAAGAAAATCTTAGAGATTGGAGAACTCTCTGCAAATTTGAGGGGAAAAAAATAGAAGAGAGTCGTTGAACGGGAGTTGGTTCAAACTACGGTGCAACCTTCAAATTTCTCCGTGAAGTGATCGTTAGTTTACAGTTGATTATAGTTGAAGTTTTGTTTGGTTTGGATATTGAAATTTCAAATTGATATTTAGGATAAATTTGGTGTTTGGAATTGTTGATTTTGGACTTATATCGTGTTATAATTGTTAACAATTGTATGGAGGTTGATTTGGTGATGCTTCATTTCCAAAAATTTTAAAAATTCGGTGAGTTTTGTTGGGCGGCATCGGGCAAGACGACATTAGGTAGTGGCTTGACAAATTTGGGGCCACGGCCTGACCCTCTCGTTATTGTTTTCAAGCATAAAGTTTATAATTTAAACAGGATAATTCGTTCTAATTTTGTAAAAATGATTATTTCTAGATTTAGGAATTTAAAATATGGACTCGATTGATTATTTGATGTTCCCGTTTTGGATTGAGCTTTTATTGTTGGTTGGCCATTGTGAGGTATGAGTTTTATTTTATGTTGAGCATTGCATCGTTTTTCAAATGATTATTTTAAGATGTGATCTCATATAAAATGACGAGTCCGTTATGACTGTCTATTTTTACATTATTATATGTACAATTTTTGCTAGACATGTTTTAATTCGAGCATGTACATAATTTAACTAACCCATGACGAGCTCCTGTGTTATATATATACATTCGACCATTCGAGAATGTGTTTGTTGTGTTAACTAGAGTAATAAGATAGCTGATTGTGCCGTGTCCTTAGGCGCAAAACCCTAAACTTGATCATGACATTATTATTGTGGCTTTAGTGATCGTCGCGTATCGCCTTGTTATATATGTCTACGGCACTATGTGCCCGGAGCCGTGAGTGACCATATTTTGACTGAGATTTCTTTCGGGCCTATTTTGTATACATACCATATTATAGTGGACGTCTTCCACATTTTGTCTCATTAGTTGATTTTACTCAGTTTTAATTAAATGTTTTAATTACGACATGCTCCCTCATTTAATTTATAACAATTCTAATTGTTGAATATAAAATACTTCCCTTATAGAGTTTAGTCAACTCACCTCAACGACATATGTTCAGGTATTAATTTAGACGAGCATCGGTTGGTGTCGCACGATTGCACCTACATTTCCTTTATTATTGTAGTATTTTATTCCGAGAGATTTGTGAGGTTAAATTCCTATACTTAAAATTTGTAATAATATTTGTATACATTTTTTAGAAATTGTTGGCACAAAATCCTAAACCATATTAGATTATTTATGTGGCTTTTTCGATTGTTAAACATCGCTTTTACTTTATGATATGTCAATGACATGGCGCACCCGGAGTCCGTGAGTGACTCTATTTTCACTGAGATTTTTATTTAATACAACAAGTGATACTATGTACCACATATTAGTAAGTTGTTTTAAACACTTGCCCTTTTGTATAAATATTCTTTATAAAATACGAGTTTTCAGATCATGCATGCTTAAACAATGTTTTAAATAAATCATTTTAAATTTAATCAATCTCTATTGAGTTTAATCAACTTATCTCAATAACACTTTTTTCAGGATTTTATCAACAAAACTTCTAGTTGCCGAACTAAGAATAAATTTGGCGGATTTACTTTATTTTCATTATTTCAGTAATTTTATCTTGAAAGACTTTTGTGAGGTAAAATTTATTAGTAATAAATTGTAATCTCTATTTTAATTTTCTGCATAATTATTTTATTTAAATTATATTATCATGTTTTCTGATATTACCTGTTGAACCTGTTAAGTCCATAGTTGTTGGGCCCTAACTTGTAATTAATGTTTTAAAACTTCCGCTGCTAATTAATAAATTTAAAGTGATAAAAAGTTAGACGATTGGGGTCTTTAGGGCCTGCTCGTTCTCTGTTCTGTTTCTAGTCCATTGCGGGTATTGACACTAACATCTTATGAATCATGTCACTAAAATATCTATTAAAAAGTACTAGTAGACCCAATTAAATTGATGACACGTATAGATGTTGCTGCAACTTTGATGAATGTTTCCTTACATTTTTAATCAATCACGAAGCAAGATTTTTAAAATTGAAACGATGGTAGATTTCTAACGTGTGGAGTAACATTATATTTCTTCAATCACTTTCAGTATAAAAATGTCATATTTCTATTTTGTTTGATTAAAATAAAAAAAACAACAAAAAAAAACACTAAATTGGTTAAGCTCGTTGTGATGACCAATTTTTCAAGGTCATGTTTGGGTCCAAGACCAAGTAATGAAATTGCAATCTAACATTGCTTGAACATTGTTTTAGGTGTATTATTAAGAGTAATGTTATATTTTCACTTTAATTTTACACTCTAATCTCACACATTGACGTGACACTTACATGTAATTTATTTATTGTTTGATGCAATATATTATTTTAAATATCTATATTATAGCATAATTATTTTATCAATAAATAAATAATACATTAAAATTAGAGTGTGAACATAATATTACCTAGATCTCTTCTCCAACTAATATAAAAACTTTTATGATAAAATCTAAAAACAAAGTTATATATATCCTGATAAAAGTCAGGATATATATAACTTTCAAAGTCAATTACGGGTTTCAAAGTTTTTATTAATGTCTAAATCTGTTGAGTGACGTGGGAAATAATTCCATTTGACTTAAAACTCTTTTGTAATGTCTAACACAAGTTCAATTTTAAAGATTTGTTCGTTCCTAAACATGATTTTGATAATCTATACTGTAGTAATGACCTATCGTTTTAATTATCACAACCTCATACTCATTTCCTTTAAAAAAAATATGTATATTTGAGACACTCTTTAACGAAGGGAGTCCTTTAGCGTCTTATGTTTTGAGTCCTCAATCTTATAAATTTAATAAAATTTCAATTTAATGAAGGATTACACTAACAAGAAAAGATTAATTAAGGATTGAAAGAACTTAAACCGTGAAGAACAATAAAAGACAAATGAAAAAAAAAATTGGAGTATCAATGACAAGAAGTACATAAATAATGCTGCATATGATCTAATTACTTATAAAGTTTAGATCGTGATTAAAGTCTAACACTATATTCATATTAACTAGAGAATTATTACTTCTGCTTCAAGTGTTTTACATTTATAATTTATAAAAAGTTTTTAGAGTAACATTATAGTTTTTGTATTCATACTTTTTAATTTTTATTTTCTGACAATATTGATTAATGTAATTAATATAACAAATTATAAATAATTAAAATAAGTAACTAATTACATTAATTAAAATAAGAATAGAGTGTAGAAATAGAAAGTAAATGTAGTTTTTATAGCATTCAATTAAGTGTTCAAAATATGAACTTATCGTATAAAAAATGTGATCAATCAATTGACGCGCTAGATTATTAATTATTGATTACATTTATAAATAATTTTCCTCTAAAAATCACAAATTTGTGACTTTTCTAGTAATAAATAGTGCAAATTAAAGTAAAATAGGACATTTTACTTCAATTTTTTTTTTGTCTTTATGAGACTCATTCACATCAATGTATCCTTCTGAGATTTACTCCAAATCTAAAATTGTTTGGAATACTATTGTAACGTCTTCAATTCTCTAAGTACAATATTATCTTCTTTTGGTTAAATTTTGTACGGTTTTATTTTTAGAGTTACCCTAAAACGCGTTGTATTAGGTAGGAATGTGAACCTTACTTAGAAATCAAACATTTTCTAGTCTCCTAAGTGATGTAAAATTGTGCACCTTCTCTGATATATCATGTTCTTCAGAGGGCGAGTTGATACAACTATTAAACTTAAACAGTATTATAAGATCTTATAATATTTTATATTAGATAATGTCATGGGGGCACATCAAATTTTTTGTTATTCTAACGTTATTGTAACATCCTATGATATGTATTAGTGTGTTATATTATCTTTATCAAAATGAATAATAATTAAAATAAGTGAAATTTTTTTATTTTTATAATATTATAATATCTATTAAAAGGGAAATAATTATTAATTTGTATTATTCTAATTAAGTTTTTTATCTAAAAAAGCTCACCGGCCCATCATCATGACGGTTGCCTGAGGATTAGTTCCGGGAGAAACAGAGAAAGTCGAACCGTCAATAACTCGGAGGCCATTAATTGCGGTGACCCTATAGTCCCCATCGACAACCTTCCCCACAACGCAACCGCCGTGATAATGCCAAAAAGTAGTAACTGTTTCCTTACAAAACTCTTCGACAGCGGCGATATCAGACATGTTTGCTGGCGGAGGAAGCTGCAGAAACCTAAAACTCCGAACACCTTCAAATCCTCCGATTTAAGCTTATCCATCGTAGGAGTATTCAACATATCTCCCATTTTCCTCACCCCCCTAACGCACCGGGCAAGATCATTCGGATTCGAAAAGTAATTAAATCGAACTGTCGGACTCTTCTCAACGTCAGTAGCAGAAGTCAGCCCGAGAGAACCGTACGAGTCAACGTCGGTGAATTTACTGACGATGCTCATCATGTTTAAAATTTGAGAAGAAGAATTGGAAGGAAAAAGACCGAAAGGCAAAGTCTGGATCGAAAATGGCTGAATAAACGATAGCGTTTCGAAAATATTGTTCTCTGGAGTGATTCCAACGACCTGAGGGATAGAAGGATCAAGATCGAAGGGAACCACCATGTCAACGTTGGTTCTAGGGTTTTCGGCCATGTACCGGCCGACGTGGGGATGGTCGAGAACGACTGGTATTTTAATGGAGGAGAGATAGGATTTTGAGCCGACTCCACTTAGGAGGAGGAGCTGAGGACTTCCAATGGCTCCGGCGCTTAGAATTACCTCTCCTCGCCCGCGTATGGTTGGTCTGTGTGTTTTCCCGTTTGAATCTTTGTATTCGACTCCATTTGCAGTTATAGCTGCAAATCAAATACCCTTCAATTAATTAAGCTTTAATCAGTATTCTTATCCTCGTCAAAACCCTAATCAGAAAAAAGAATCAATAAGACTTCCTAAAAGTTGAAACTTTGAGAAAGTAAGAAAAGCGAATGATCTAAAATGGAGGTTTTGATGAGCCTACCTGAAGATCGGGAGGAGGAAAAGCTGATTTTATTTACACTAGCACGAATTGCCACTCTCAAATTTCTAAGATTAGCTTTGTTCAAAAGTTCAACAGCTCCATGTCTTCTGCCAGAAGAATCAAAAGTAGAGCCACTCTTTTTAGTTCCGACAAGATGATCCAAAGTAAACCCATTATATGGATGAAACCCAGCTTCAAGTAAAACATCTTTGTATAAATCTTGCCACTTCCCCAGATCAGAATTAAAAGCCACAGTTTCTTCAACCCACTCATAAGATTTCTCCACCATTGTCATATCCCAGTTCACACCAGATTCATTGTAGAACTGTGCATGTGCTCTTGAAAAAATGCAATGTTGATCATACTGCTTCCGCCGAGAATCCGCCCTCTTAGGAGGTCGACGCCGTCTTCGGACGTGAATCTCTGACCTGGTGTTTTTCCTTCGTCTTCTGCACTGAAGGTGGTGATTAATCCCCAGAGACTTAACACGTCTGGGTATGTTGTTGGATCGCTGCCTCTTTCGAGGACTAGTACTTTGTATCTTTCGGATAAGGTTGCGGCTAAGGGGCACCCGGCTGTTCCTCCTCCAATTACTATGTAGTCGTATTCTTCTTCTGGTGGTAGATCGGTTGCATTGCGTACTGATCTCATATAAGCAAACTCTGCAAAAAAAAAAAGAAAAAAAGAAGAAGAAGGTATGAAGTCAGAGTCAATTAAATTAACATATGGATATAGGTTTACATAACGGATATGAATTTTACCATCGTCGGACTGAGATTTCGCATTTGGAGAAATGTGGAGAAAGGAAAGAACAAACAGAGCCAAAAATATGCTAGCTGATTTCTCCATGTTCATGGAGAGAGAGAGAGAGAGAGAGACAGAAGTGCGTAACTGTATGTTTGAAGTATTTATAGAAGATAACGAAGAGGACACACTATTGATTTGAACAATTTGTTAAATTTTATTTAATAAAAGAATGGGTAATGTTTAAAACAATGAATATCAGCCTATAAATGTGTAATTCAAGAAGAACAATTTTTACGAGAAATGTCTAAAATATTTCATTCATATGACCACATTAATGCATTAAACTGGATAATTTTGTGCTATTTCATAAACTTTACATATTATTTGACATTGCAAGTCAATAATGTAATATAAAAATGGTGTCCTAAGGCTCAATTTAACAATATGTTATGCCATACCATACCTTAACTGTACTATCTACACAAAAAAAATTAAAAATAAAAATAAAAATTATTATTTGGAGTAACGTTTTCCCCGGTGATATGCATTGTGGATAGAGACAGATTTCCTCCAGAATCCATTCATTCTCGTGATCCCTAAATTCCTTCTCCCTCTGTGTGTTTGATCATAACCGAGCCTCTCGATTCCCTCCAGCCTCACCTCCCCAGTCGACTTTTTCTCTTGCACTCGGCGTTTCATAACACTAACTAGTGAAGGGAGTTCGTCGCGGTAAGCCCGATTCTTCAAACTCTATAATTTCAATTTTTGGTGAATTAAAATTCTGTCTTGATGTTTCTCTCTAATGGAAGGGATTTTTGAGAATTCAAAGAATGATAAAAGGTTGGATTTCATAGTCACAGCTAGAATTTTCATGATTGGAAAACAAGGGAGCATTGAGGGTAAAAGCCTTAACTTTTTCCCCTTTTGATTTTGTTATGTTTTCTAGCTCATTGTGGAATTTTGGATTGGGTTTTACTGGTCAAATTTTTGAAATTTGTTGTTGGTGGGGGATTTTGGATGAAACCAGCGATCGAGTCGCTCGGTTAGTGTCAATTTCTAAATGGTGAAACGCAACTCAATAAACACTGAGTCGTGACATTTGCCCTTTCTATTTCGACTCGATTGGGCGACTGGCCGAGGTAGGGAAACTCGGCTACAAAAAGAATTGTCGTGCTGCGATAAGGAAGGCTATCGTTGCGGAGCTGTTTTCTTTTGCAAAATTCGACCGCAGTTCATAAAGGACCTAAGGCCAAGCATATACTCCCTTCTATTTGGCCACAGTTTAGGTCTATTAAGGCCACAAACCAGGTTCGGTTTTGGGTTGCAATCTAGCTCTTTTTAAGGACGTGGTCAGGGCCTAATTTGGCCTTGTTTTGGGTATTTTTTCACCTAACTGATTTTAATTTAATTTTAAATAATAATTGAGAATATCATAGTATAAAAATTTAACACCTCCATTTTTGAATAGCTACCAAGTTTAATTAAAAATTAATGGACCGTTGAATTTGTATTTCTTTTTGGATTGTTGGGCTTTGGTTAGTGTAATCTCACGTTGAGATAGAGATTTATTTTTATGCATTATATTGCATAATTTTTATAAAGATAATATTTTGAGACATGTCTCATATAAAAATGATGTATCCATATTATGAGTGTTAGAGTTTTATATTATACTTAATTTTTCGTTGTACACGTTTTATTTAAGCATGCATATAAACATTTTCTGGATCAACTCGGTTGTGTGAAATGAGTTCGATTGACCCGATTTGGGTCTGTTTTACTTTCCACACATTCGACAGTGGAATGATGTGTTTTTTTGTTAACTGGTGTAATGAGAGAGTTGTTGTTAGCCTAAGTGTTGTTAGGTTTTTTTTTATGATGTTTGTATTGATGGAATTATAAGTTGTTTATTGATAATTATGCTTAAATGTAATTATTATATTTATATTGATATTTATTAGAAATACCGTCAATACGGGTATTAAAGTTTGCTAACATATTTATCTAAATCCATGTAGTGAATATGTATCATATTAGGACTTAGAAATACTAAGGATGGCAATTGGAAGGCAAAGGTCGAATGCAGTATGATCGACCTAAATCTACTCCCAGGCTTTGCAGTCGAAGACGCGGTCGAGTAAATCGACCGTAATGTATTACAGTGCACTCTCAAGGTTTTCGGTCGAGCAGGCGGTCGAGCAAGGTCAACATAGTCGACCGAAAAACATTACAGAATGCTCCCAGGGGTTTTCAATCGAGCAGGCAGTCGAGCAAGGGCAAAATGGTCAACCGAATTTAATTACAGATTGCTTTGAAGTTTTCGGTCGAGCAAAATTGATACAAAAACTTGGAATCAATTTTTCAAAGGGAGCAGTCGACCGTTACTGTAGCAGCGGTCAATTGCTCTAGGCTGACAAGCAATCCGAAGTCTTTGCTAAAGGTCAGCGGTTGACTGGTGAATAGTTTCCAGTCGACCGTTGTAGTTAAAGTTTGCCAAAATTCTTTAACAGCCAAATTCCAATGGCTAGAAATTGGTAGACCAAAAAAGAGGTGGTCGACCGCATAACAAATTCTATAAATAAAGGCACTCCCAAATTGCAAAAGACACAAATTCATACAAGAGAGAATCACACTGAAATGCTGTCAAACGTCATATTCCTATTTTCTCTCTATATTTGAGTGCATAAACTTAACTCTCTCAATCATGAACTTGAGATTTTATATTCGAGAGTAAGTTCTAATTTGTATTTTCTATTTCCATCAATTTGTAACCGCTACATCAAAGGTGATGCCTCGCAATAGTCAAAGGCTAGATTGACGCCCGTGAAGATCAATCAAAGGGTGACGTCTTGTGAATAGTCTATAAAGGTTGGTTTGACACCTCTGAAGTCAAACATCGTCAACCAGAGAGGTTGGACAATTAAGGATCTCGAAGTTGAAAACTTGGAGCGCGAACGTAGTCAGGATTTACTGAGCCGCGTGAACAAACTTGTTTGCACTATCTATCCCTTAAACTCTTTATTATTACTATTGTTTATATGTTTTATAATTCCTAAATCACTTAGGGATATGCTCGTTGTGATGACCAGTTTTTCCGAGGTCTTGTTGCGGTCCAAGACTAAGTAATGAGATTACAATCTAATATTGCTTGAATGTGGTTTTAGGTGTATTATTAAGAGTAATGTTATATTTTCACTATAATTTTATACTTTAATAACACTTACGTGTAACTTATTTATTGATTCATGCCATATATTAATTTAAATATTTATATTATAGCATAATAATTTTATCAATAAGTAAATAATACATAAATATCGCGTTAAGATGTGAGATTATAGTATAAAATTAAAGTATAAATGTAACATTATTCAGATCTTTTCTCCAACTAATATAAAAAATTTTTATGGTAAAATGTAAGAACAAAGTCTTACATACCTAACTAAAAGTGAATAACATTATATTATTTGTGATATAGATATTAAATTTTGATTAAAAAATGGAAGTATAAAGTCATGGTTGGGTTCACATTTAAAAGTGTGATGAGGAGGACAATGGAGAAACGTGACATAGCCGTCCCATGATAAAAAGCAATGTGTTGGACATTAACGGTCAAACTTTCAAAGTCAATTATGAGTTTCAATGTTTTTTTGATGTCTAAATCTGTTGAGTGCGTGGGAAATAGTTCCATTGACTTACAACTCTTTTGTAATGTTTAACACGAATTCAATTTTCAAACATTTGTTCTCTCATAAACGTTATTTTGAGTTAAATTTTAATAAAGTTTAATGGTTCATATTAATGATAACATATTATTTTAATTATTAGAACTTTACGCTCGTGTCCTTTAAAGAGACACATACATTTAAGACACTCTTTGATGGAAAAAATCATTTGGTATCATATGTTTTGAGTTTTCAATCTTATTAATTTAACAAAATTTCAATTTGTTATGGATTAACTCAGGGAGCAAACAAGAGTCTCTGGAATTGAAGGAAATGGAGGACAGGGACGCTGGATTTTCCTCCAGCGACAGTTCTTACAGAAAAGAAAATGCAGAGAAAGTAAAAGGGAAATGAAATACATAAACATATTTAATCTTCGACCCTTTCATCTTCTAGCCTCTGCCATTTTTATCTTCAGTTTCTCTCACCTTTGATTAGTGACAAGTGGATGGTAGGATGAGCTCCACGTAGCATAGCTGGCTCCATCCGTAACAGGATTTACTGAAATATTACACCATAAAGAGTGGATTGATTAAGTATTGAAAGATCCTAAACCCAAAAAATTAATTAAAAAAATCAAATATAAAATTAGAGCATAAATGACGAGAAATATATAAATAATTTTACATATGATCTAATTGCTTCTAAACTTTAGAAAATATATTTAGATCGTAATTAAATCTAACACTATAATCATATTAACTTCTTAATCATTGCTCCTTGGTTTTAGATCTATAATTTAGAAAGGTCTTATAATTATTTTTTTAATTTTTCATAATTACGATCTTCAAAGATATTGAAAGAAGCAAGCCTTGAACATATTTGATTTTTTGAAGTCTAATATTTTATGCTTTATTTCAATAGGATAGTCGTAAGTTGGTTATTTATTTATTTATCGATGATTTTATATTTAAAATTTAAATTAAATAATTGGTTATTCAGAATTGAAAGCTACTTAAAAAAGAAAAAATACAACAACCTAGCGGCAAATGATGTCAGACATTGTGATTTTATAGTTTCATGTTTATATCATTTTACGTGGTTTAATTGTGATAGTTTATATATCATTAAAACAATAAATTTCTTCTAATCAAGTATATATTATACATAAACATGATCTTAATATATAAAATTAGATCAAATTTAATGTTACCATAAAAAAAATATAACGAACATGGGATACAATTTTACTTAAGGCAAAAAAGCTAAAAAAAGGGACTACATGGCATGTTATTGTACAATAATATAAATATATACACGTATGATTCAATATGTTGAACATCAGAATTAACCTGACTATAAATTTTAATTTTATTTTGGAAAATAATGATTAAAATAGATCAATTTGATTTTTTTTAAATTTATTTATTTATTTTTGAATTTTTCCAGCCGTCTATCAATAAAAAATCAACGTCCCAAAATCTTTAAAGTAAAATTTAACATCTAATTGTTCCGAATTGTTCATCAAAAAAATTTATTTTTATATATAGCATTTCATCATTTTCTAAAACTTTATTTTGAGACTTGTTCTCATATAAAATTACGTGTTTATTTCTATGGATCGTCAATTTTTGTATATATATACATTTATTCGAGCATGCATATTTATTTTATTCATAATCTTGGTCATCTGAACCAAGTTTGACATATTCATGTGGGGGGTCCTGTTTTATTTTCACACATTCAACCATTGGATGATATATTTATTTATTGTTAGCTAGAATAATGAGACATTTGTATATGTTGTGTCCCTAAGTGCAAAACTATAAACCCGATCTGAGTCATTTGTGGTTTTTCTGATCACTAAGTATTGTTGTATTACTATTATTACCAATGTGTTCGAAATCCATGAGTGACTCCATTTGCACTAAAATGTTATATATTAGTAGTTTATTTTATGTTATATACCATATTATAGAGAAATGATTTAAATTTGCCCTACTATATGTTTTATACTCAGATTATATAAAATATTTTGTATTAGCATGTTCATACATTTTCTTTACTCTAACGCTGAATGTAAATCTTTATCCTTACTAAGTTTAATCAACACACTCCAAACGATTTTCCCCCTTCCAGTGATAGTCAAGAAGGATTTGAAATAACCGAATATGTATTGAGTTCAGAACTATTTCAGTTGTTATTTTGTTTACTTTTGAGCGACTCTCGTGAGTGAGTCTTAGTATTACTTCATTTCGATGTACTCTTTATTTAGAATTATTATTTTATATTATGGTGTGTTTTATTACTGCACAAGTTATTATATTTTAAACTTTTATTATTACACTAATTTTACAGATGGATTTTGTGCTTGGGAAGTAGCCCAACATTTTGGGCCTAAGCTAATATATAGTTTATTTAGTCTTTAACTGTTGATTCATTCACTATTGTTGAGGGTTGAACGGTTTAACTTTTCTTGGTTAGATTGTTTCTCGTTTCGTCAAATTGTTGGAATGAAAATGCTAAATGAAATAGTGTTTTGTCCAAGTAATTTTCCAAAATACCCTTGACATAAAATATTTGGAAAAATAATAAAAAGAAATTAAAAAATTTGTAAAATACTTGATTTCAAGTTTTTAAGTATCTAGTAATGAAACATTGAACTATTATTTGGCAAATATTACATTAAAATTTAGTATTAAAGTCTAAAAGTAAAATATAAATATAAATAAAAAATTATTAGACTAATGCATTTACACTTAATTTCGTATTAATATTTAGGTTAAAGTTAAAAATGCACCTCTAACTTAAGTGATAATTACAACTAGTATCCTAAACTAATTTCTTGACAAAATGACTCTCGAACTATGTACCATGAGCAATATGAACTCTTACGTTAATAAAAATCATAAAAATACATATACTATACATGTAAGTATTTAATTTTTAAATACTAGCACGTGTCAATACTTGATTACTTCTCTCTTGATCATTCTTCTATGGTTTTTGCTTCATGGGAAAGGAGGATTTCGAAACTAGAAAAATGACCATTTTTATCACTATCTTTTCAATTGAGCTTCCTTTCTGCATTGAGTCATGTGCTAGAAAACTAAAAAGAATAACTTTTTGTCTTCTAATACCATGAATTTGGTAATTTTTATGATTATGAAGATGGTTTCAATTAAATTAAGTAGATTGTAGTTTGATGGACTGTAAACCGGCTTCACATCGTCTCTTTTTATTTGTGAGTTCATTGAAAATGAGCTTATTTCTTCCCCAAGCTATTAACATAACAACAAACAATAGAACAGAGAGCACCAATTAAGTGCTGACATGTGTCAGTATTTTTAAAAATTAAACACTTATATTCGTGAAAAATATTTTTTTTAGGGTAATATTACGTTGACAATCTAATATCACATTCTGACGATTAAGTGTCATTTGCTTGATTATTTTAAATATATATATTATATTATAATAATTCTAATACTTAAGCATCACAATAGAGTGTGAAATTAGAGTGTCAACGTAGCATTATTCTTTTTTTTTAAACATCAGGGTTTGTTTTGTTCATAATGCGTAATTCGAGAGTCATTATTCAAAAAATTTATTTAAGCTATATGTTAGATGGACCCTCTAAATGTGGGATCTATTTTTGTCATACATTGCAAGAGACCCGTGATAGAACAGAGAACGATTTAACCTGAAAACGAAGTGAATTATCCAACCTTTAACTTTAATTATCTCAAACAATAGTGGAAGTAGGGGTGTGCAAACCGAACCGGTACCGAAGAACCGAACCGGAACTAGGGGTTTTGGTACTGATTCACTGCGGTTCTGCCTAGAGCCGAACCGAATTTCGGTTCTGATGGAGCAAAACCTAAATTATCGGTCAAGTTCTCGGTTCCCGCTTCGCAGAAATGGTACCAACCGAGAGGCGAGATTAATTAGGGCTCTCGCGTCCGGCAGACCCGCACTACTGCTTCTCTCTCACTCACTCTCAGCACTCTGCAGTACCTGTAATAACCCGATCCTAGATTTTTCCCGATTCTCTATGTAATCAATTGTATTTCAAATTATAACGGAATGGATATTGTTATATTACGTCATCCTATGAATGTTCTTAACTTAGTATGTGTTGGACTTGGACGAATGTTGAGGAAAACATGTATAGATTATGAAAATTGGACTTTAGGATGCATAGGATGGAAAAAAAAAAAAAAACAGCATCCTATACTCACTAATTGTGTACTGAGGATGCTGTCTGGTAAAGTGCGGACGTAGAGGACGCCAAAATTTGAGTCCGATATGCATCTGTCTTAAGTGCGGACGCTGGTCGAGAATGTGCGGACGCCGCGGACGCAGATTTTCGAGTCCGATATGCCTCTGTCCAATTTTGGATTTCTAGCGGACACACGAGCGGACGCTAAATGGCGTCCGCAAACGCAAATCGGACGCAGAGGATGCCTATTTAGGACGCCAATTGCTGTGCAATTTTGGAGACGCGGACGCCGCGAAAGACTGTACGGCGTCCGCAATGCACCAGATCTGTGATTATAAAAAGAAAGAAAAGTCAGAAAAAAACGACGAAGTTTGGATTCCTTGACTTAATTACGCATACTTTCGGTGGAGAAGACTAACAGCAGCTCGTAGCCCACCCTAGGTTGCACGCTTGGTCTCTCCCGTGTCTCCTGGTAAATCTTCTCCTTTATTTATTCCTCTCCCTTCATATGAGCTGCTACGTTTCCTGTTGAGTGGCTACGTTTCCTGCTGTGGGAGGAATTTCTAGGGAAGGGAGTTGTCGTACGTGAGGATATTCAGGTAAGGAAGGGTGTGTCTTGGCGTATTAAGCCCTACCCACAAGTATTGTTTTCTTTATTCTTGTCTTCAAATCTTCTGCTAGTTATGGTTTAAGTTTTCCTGTATGTTATCTTAGTAAAAACCAATATCACGAAAATGATTGGATAATGGGTAGCACGAAATGATTGATAATGTTAAAGATATGCTTGATATGATGAAAAGGAGAAACTGATGATGTTGACAGAAAGAAAAGCCAAGTGATTGTTATAAATAAGTTTTCTGGTATGAAATCATAAACTATTTTCTGGCGTAGAAATTGTAAATTTTAGTTTCCTTGTTGAACCTTACATAACTTATATGTACATAACACGAATGGAAAAATGTGAAAGCCATTAATACAAGAAATTAAAGAAAGGAGAGATGAGATAGCAGTGAAGGGAGTTAAAAGAGGAAGTGTAAAAAGAGGAAATTAAGGATATGAGATATAGCTTTTGGGTTATGTTTTCTGGCTTTGTTTCTGGTTTGATGCAGAAACTCTTCTGATCTAATGAAAATGGGTTAAGCATGAGAATTAGTTACAAAGTTAAAGGTAGAACATGAAAGTTTAGTGGTTGTATGGTGGAAATTACTTGTTTTGCTGCTGTTTTTTTTAGTTTCTGGTTTACTCATATCATTAGAATGATAAACTGAAATGTTTAAGAATGTTCATAGATTGGATATGTTAAGTATATTGAAACATGTTGAGGGTGTTAATAAGGTTAAATTATGAAGAAGAATATGTATGCACTACTTGTCATTAGTCATTTGCCTATCATCATGCTTATCATCATGCTAAGTATAGAAAAGAGTATAGAAAAGCTGTGTATTGCTTCAATTGTAATTAAGTAGAGATGAGTAATGAATTAGTTAATTGCTAAATAGAGGTGAATAATGAGTTGTTACTGCTAAGTAGGGATGAGTAATGAAAAGGTTAAACTAAACTAAGTAGGGATGAGTGATGAAATGGTTAAACTAAACTAAGAGATGAGTAATGAAATGGTTAAACTAAACTAGAATGAAAAGTAAAGATAAATGAATGGTTAAACTAAACTATAATGAAAAAGTAAAGATAAATGAAATGAAGTGAAAAGTAGGATTTCCATGTGTTATATGCTCATTGTTCCTTCAATCTTATATGCCCTTGTTTCTTCAATATATATTCTTATAATTTGTGGTTGGTTGTATGCGAATGTCGTTATGAAATGTGTTCCTTGTAATATGCTAAGATGTTGTTAAGGAAAAGGTTAGATTGAGTCCATGATTAATAGAAACCAAGTAGGGAGTAGCCACTTGGGTGGTACTCACATGCATGAGTGAGGAAAATGTTATGAAAAGAACCCTAAAGGCGGGTATATGCCGGAATAGAAAGTACCCTAAAGGCGGGTATATGCCGGAATAGAAAGAACCCTAAGGGCAGGTATATGCCGTAATAGAAAGAACCCTAAAGGCGGGTATATGCCGGGATAGGAAGAACAAACCCTAAAGGTGGGTATATGCCGGAACGAGGGAGTTGAGGTAGATGGGTAGTCCGGATCTAGTCTAGCTACTAGGATACAACCCTACCAAGACGGGAAAGGGACTAGTAGCCCACAGGTGGTTAGTTTCCGTACAGCTAGGCCATCTCAAAGGAAAACCCTCAATCTCCGGGCTCGATGTACGAGTTTAATGAATGAATGTAGAAAACGAACGAACGTAATGAAATGGTTGGTTGGGTGGCCCCCTTTCAACGAGAACTAAAGAGAGAAATGCATAAATGTTTTCCCCTCTCCTTACTGAGCATAAGCTCACGTCCTTACTTATGGTGTAGGTAACGAGGGAGTTATGCCAGCCGTTAAGGAAGAGGACATTTCGGTGGAGCCTGTGGTTGGTCCGACAATGGTGCCAGAGAAGTAGTAGTATGGCATATATGGTATGATATGGTATAATAATGAGAAGAATAAATGTTTAATTTCGAGTTGTATTTTATTCAAATAAATTGGACTATGTATTTTTTTTTAAGTCGTTTTCTCATATAATTCTATTTCGGTAAAAGTTGCTTTCTATTTTAATTATGCTTCCGCAAATTTTTATGAATCATTTCTTTTAAGAAATGAAAAATGAATGAATGATTTATTAACGGTTCGGATTTATTGCACTCTGATAACCCTATTTAGTTGAAATGAGTTTTAATCAAGTTGAAATGGTTTACGAAATCCGGGTCGTTACAGTACCGACTCCCGAGCCCTAGCTCTCCCCTCCCCTCTGGACCTCCCGACTCCCTAGTCTCCCGATCCCCAACCCGAACGGCGTTCATCTCCCCTCCGGCCCTCCTGACTCCTGAGTCTCCCGACTCCAAACGGCCACAGAACAACATTCGTCTTCCGACTTCCTTCCGTCAACTGAGAGCTCGCCAGCTCGGTTCGTATTCCTAATACTGGACATTTGAGTTTTATATTCATATTTCTGTTATGTTTCTCTTGTAGTCATTTCATTTCATTTGTTTTGATGGTATGGATTTGTTAGTAGTGTACTCTGTCGATTTTTCTAGCTCTCCGTTGGTTCTGACTTCTGCGATCAAATGCTTTAACTGTTAATGTTCTATAGATTATTATTGCCCTGTGATAGTTCCCTGGCTATTGAATCTGTTTGAAACGATGTTCATTGTTTGAATTTGAGATTACGAATCGTATTAGTGCTCTCTGTTGATGTTCATTGTTGATTCTGAAATCTCTTCATTTGAGATTATGAATCTATTTGAATCTGTTCATTTGGCTAGTAATGTGATTCTAAAATGAGTTTTTAAATTGTTGAAAATGTAGATAATGGAAAGCTTTAATGAAACTATAGAGAGTGCTTCTGTTAATCCTATTACGGGTCAAACGAAGAGGAAAAAATCTGATGTATGGATTCATTTTACTATGGTAGAAAGCACTGATACGAACAACCCTAGAGCAAAATGTAATTATTGTTCTCAGACATATGCATGTCATCCAACAAAGAATGAGACTTCAAGCTTGAAAAAACATATTAGTTGTTGTAAAAAATTGTTGGCAGGTGTAGATGTGAAGCAAAAACACTTTAAGCTTCCAAAATGTAGATAATAAGGGATCAACTTCCAAACTTGCATCTTTTAGTAGTGCAACTGGCCGAGAACTCTAGCAAAAATGGTTGTTATTGATGAATTACCTTTCAAGTTTGTTGAAGCAGAGAGTTTTAGCTTATTCTCATTATTTACAACCAAAATTTGTTGTTCCATCTAGAACTACGATTGCGTGTGATGTTGTTAGCATCTATGAGAAAGAAAAAATGAAGTTGAAATAATATTTTAAAAACACATCTTAACGCGTATGTTTGACTACGGATACATGGACTTCAATTCAAATTTTGAATTATATGGTTTTAACTGCGCATTTTTTTTTATTGTGATTGGAATTTGCTTAAGAAGATTATCAATTTTTGTTTGATTGCAAATCATAAAGGTGAAACCATTGGTAAAGAAGTAGAGAGATGTTTATTTGAATAGGGGATTGAAAATATTTTGACAATTACAGTGGATAATGCTTCTTCCAATGATGTGGTCATTTCTTATTTGATTAAAAGTATTCGAAATTGGAATGGTTTAGTTTTGAATGGAGAATACATACATATGCGATGTTTTGCACATATTTTGAATTTGATAGTATGTGATGGTTTAAAAGACCATCACAAATCTATCACGTGAGTACGTCGAGCTGTGAAGTATGTTCGATCTTCTCCTGCAAGACTACAAAATTTTCATAAATGTGTTCAAAATGTTAAAATTGGGTGCAAAAGTAGTATTTCTCTTAATGTGCCTACAAGATGGAATTCCACATATTTGATGTTGGAAAGCGCAGAAAAATTTGAAAAAGCTTTTGAGAAATTGAAGAAAACAGATGTTCATTATCTCGCTGATTTGGGGGGAGAATGTCCTCCCACAATAGAAGATTGGGATAATATTCGAGAACTTGTCAAATTTTTGAAGATTTTTTATGATACGACTATAAATGTTTCAGCCTCCTTGTATGTTAATTTAAATATATATGTTAGTGAAGTATGTAACTTGAAAATGGTTATCCAAGAGTGTGTTGGATGTGATAATCCATTATTGAGGAGAATGACTATTGGAATGCAAGGCAAATTTGATAAATATTGGAGAAGCTGCGATAGAATGAATGTCTTGATGTATGTTGCAGTTGTTTTATATCCTAGATATAAAATAAAGTATTTGAAACATTGTCTTTCCATGGTAATGGATAATGATAAGATAAATGATTTGTTAATCCAAGTACAACTAGTGATTGAAAGATTATATCTCGAGTATAGAGGTGATTTGGGATTTGAAAATTCATAAGACAATTATAGTACTACAAGTGTACCAACAACATCTACAATCTTGAGACAAAAGAGCAGTTTGACCCACAACAAGCTACATGAGATGTGGAGAACAACTGCTTTCTTTCTCAGATTGTTCAGGTATTCAACGTTCTTTATTGGTTTTATGGATTTGATGTGATTATTGGTTAGAGTATAAATGATGGGTGTAGTGCACTGCTGTTTGGATTTAGTCCTTGAGTTTGGTTTCTTCTGTGGTATATTATTATGCATTTCTCTTCTGTTTGTTAGTCATGGAAAGGAATATGTATATATATATAGATTGCAGTGCTGAAGGTAGGTTATGGATTTCTCTCTATTATCATTGTTGGTTGTTGAATGTACCTGATGATCTTCTTTGTCAGTTTAATTTAGTGATGCTTTCTAGATATTGTAAAGTCGTTTTGTCCTTTCAGGATATTATTATTGGGCGATGAGAAATATGTACATGCTCTGTTAAATAGGTATTAATGGATAATGAAATATTGCCCAATTGAAGGGATGTCTGTTTTGTAGGTTGGTTAGGGCTTGATGAGCACTGTTAAGGAGTTTTGTAAGTTGTTCTGTTCTTCATGATTAGTTTCTATTAAGATGGTAACGATCAAAGATGGTACACTGCCAAGAAGTTGTTGTTAGCCTTTTTGTTAGGCTTAGTTTTATTTTGATGATGACCATATGGTTTAATGTAATGAAAATAATAAGTTGGTTAATTGTGTTTTTATTGATAATGTATTCAATGTCTTATTCATTATACTTATATTCAAATTTATCAAAAATACCCATATTGAGGGTATTAAAGTGTGCTAACATGTTTATCTAAGTCCATGTAGTGAATACATATCGTTTCAGGACTTAGGAAAATCAAGAAAGGAAAAAAGGAGCAAAAGGTCGACGAAACAACACAAAAGGTCGACCTCGATGGGCACCCATGAAGGAAAGGGTCGACCATGCTGTGAAGCAGAAAAAAAACAGCTTGCCGAAAATTTCTGCACTGAAGGAAACGGTCGACCGCTTTGATAAAAGGTCGACCGCAGCAATTGGAAACTCATTTTTCTCAACCGTCTTCAAAAGTCCATTGGAGGTCCATCAATGAAGGAAAGGGTCGACCGCACGGTCGACCGCAAAATGGACAGATTGCTCCAGAATTTCTACATGAAGGAAAAGGTCGACCGCACGGTCGATCACACCATAGATATTTTCCCAACGGTCAAATCTCAACGGGAAGAATTGCAACGGCTAGTAAAAGGGTCGACCATTTAGGGCAAAAGGTCGACCGTTTGAGTAGTGTCTATAAATATGAGATCACTCCAAGCTCTCCACAACGAACCAGGAATCGTGGCGAAGCCCTGCCGAATTTAATACGCAATTCTAATCACTGTGAGCTATTGTTGTATATCCAATTCTCCCTATTTCGAATTTGCGAGTTATATTTAGGAGAATTCGGATTAGCTAGATTGCGGTTTAAATTTCCGAATCATATATTGTGCTTGATTGTAAAGGGTGATTCCCTTAGAATTCATCACACTTGGGTGACGCCCCGCAATAGTCAAGTTTAGGGTGACGTCCTATAAAAGTTAAAGGTTGACGACCTTAGAATTAGTCAAGGGTGACGACCCGTTTAATAGTCAATTTGTAAACGGTTTTATTGGCACCCATAAGCCAATTATTTAGTATATCTCCCAGTGAAACTTGGAGCGCGGACGTAGGCGAGTTTGCCAAACCGCGTAAACAAATATTGTGTGCATTTCTCTAACCCTTACTCTTTAATTTACGCATTTACTGTGATTGCATATTTAATCGTATTCGATAAATCACTTAGGGATTTAGAGAATTTAAATATCTCACAAAATTATTAGAAACGCTATATTCACCCCCCTCTATAGGCTTATATCGATCCTACAATTGGTATCAGAGCGGGTATTTAAATTTTTGTGTGATATTTTGTGCACATTACTAATATTTGTTGAGTTGCATATATAGAAATAAATTTCCTTGTTAACTTTTGTTGGTGAAATTTTATTGAATATCATTGATTGGAATTTTATATATTTGCATATTATGGATTCCAATATGTTTATTGAAAGTCAATGCACATCTACACCTCCACATTTTGATGGAAGTAATTATCTTTATTGGAAGTGTAGAATGAAAATATTTATACAATCTATTGATTTCTTTTTATGAAAAATCATTGAAATAGGGATTAATGTTCCTAGACCATCATGTGAATTCAATGATGTAGATAAATAAAATTGGAACTTAAATGCTAAGGCAATGAATATTTTGTTTAGTGCCTTGTGTAAAAATGAATTTGATAGAGTTAAATCATGTGTTACTGCTTATGATATTTGGAAATCTCTTGAGCTAACACATGTAGGCACAAACCAAAAGATTGAAAGTGGAGAAAGCTCATCCTCCGAAAAAAAGGAGAAAGAGGCCAACGTATGCTTCATGGCCAAGAGTATTGAGGTAAACGACTATGATAACAATTCGGATTCTAATGATGATGATGATGATGGTGATTTATTTAATGAATTGCTAGATAGTTTTAACGAGCTCAAAGAGAAATATAAGTTGTTGAAAAAGGAGCATAGCAATTTGATCAAAAAGCATGCTAGTTTAGATAAATCTTATGAGGATCAAATTGTTAAATTGAAAAGCATGATTGATGACTCTAATGCTTCCTTTAAATCTTTTGAGCATGATTGTAGCAATTTGAAATTGTTAAACAATAAATTGATCTCTACCATTAAATGTAATGAGCATGAGATTTGTGATTTGAAAAATAGAAATGATGAATTGAATATTTATATCAAATCACGTGAAAATGAGATTCAATCATTGGATGTTAAATCTAAATCTACTTTGGATGCTATTGCTAAAATTGAATCTCTTGAGATTGATATATGTGAATTGAAAGCAAAGAATAATGATTTGGACTTTATTGTGCTTAAATTCACTAATGGGAGCAAAAATTTAAATATGCTCTTAAATTCGTAAAGGGTCACTTTTGATAAAGTCGAAATTGGATATGAACCCTTTGCAAAGAAAAAGAATTACACGAATCTATTTGTTAGCTCATCTATTTGTAATTCTTGCAATTGTGTAGGACACAAATCATTTTGTTGTCCATTGAAATTGAATACTAAATTGAAATCAAATTTTGAATCTAAATTTGTTTGTCCTTCAAAATTGAATGTAAATTCTAAAGTTGCTTATTCTTTGAATGTGAATTTTAAATCTAAGTCTAATTTAAATTCTAAATCCAATTTAAATTCAAAATTTGTGTGGGTCCCTAAAGGAACCAAACCTATAACAAATGGACCCAAAATGGCTTGGTACCAAAATTTGCAAAATGATTTTTGTTGTAGGTTGGAGATTCTCCTAATGAGCTAAATGGATTTGGATACTTTAATATCCAATACAAAAGAGGAGAAGCTTCAAAGAATGCTTCAAATGCAATAAATGAAAATAAACATCTTAGAGGTACACAATCTCTTTGTTATAATTGAATTTAAGTGTGGAATTTGATTTGGATTAGTATTTAGAGTTTGATTGATTAGAATGGATTATATTATTGATTGATTCAATCTTTATTTTTCTTGGGATTAAAGCATAGATTGATTCAATTCTATTGTTCTATTCTTGATTTGGGATTGAAAGTATTTTAACTTTGATTAGTACATAATCTTCTTAGATTAATTGTTAGCTTTAATCTTTTTGTATATATAGGTTGAAATATGCTTTATTCATTCAATTAGTATTTTGATAAATGGTTCCAACAATTGGATTCTAAATTGCATATCTTTGAAAGAGTGTTAGATGTTTAATTTTGTTGATTTAGGATTGCATTGAGATAAATTGATTTTGTCTTTGGAGTGAATGGATAGATATTATAGGTTGTAAATTTGATTATTTCTTCACTCGATATCTAGGAATTAAGATGTCCTTATTTCTTCACTCGATATCTCTAAATTGAACATGCTAGTGCAAATTTTGGATTGTTGGATGCTAAGTTGGATTCTAAGTTAGATGATTGTTTGAAATAAATTGCTTTATATTTTTGAGAATGTACTTCTCCCATGAATTAAAATGAACTAGATATAAGGGGAGAAGAGATAATAATGGTGTTTTGTTGATTCTCCATTGGATTGAACTTGAATAATGAAATAGGGGGAGAAAATAAAATTGCTAAGAATGGTTTTAGGTTATTATTTTGCTCTTGAAATTATTTTGAGATCATTGACTTTGTATTAAAATATTTGATTGAATTTGCTTCCGCTAAGGTACACTTTGATGTTTCTCCCTTGTTTTTAAATTGATTAATACTAAGGGGGAGAAAAGTAATTTTGTATAGAAATTATTAATTTGTTTTCAAATGTTGATTTTATTAAAATTGACTTAATTTGACTTTCTATTTTTGATTGAATTTGAATTGACTTAAATTCTTTAAAACGTAGCTTTGAGCTTATTTTCGATATTTTTAAGTTTGGAAAAGAAGATATTGATAGTGTGCTTATAGGTTGAAATTTGTATTTTACGATTGGTATCTCTAAGTTAAATTTTGCATAATTCTTGTCTTGGATTATTTTTGTTGCTTGAGATTTGGCCTCCAACAATTAGTTTTCTAGTCTTATATATTGAATTGTTGGATATTAATTTTGACTTGGTTTCTCCTTTGGATTAAATTTTGTACATGGATAAAATAAGAGAAAATTAAATTGATAGGAGAAAATTGATTTGCTTGACAATCGTTTTTTATTTGAAATTTTAGAACTCTCTCTTAAATTACTTTTAACTATTGATATAGGATAAGAAAAGTAGAAAAGATGTTTTTGTGCTCTTAAATGTTGATTTTAATTTTTAGTTTCGATAAACTTGCTTCCGCTAAGCTTAAACTTTGATATTTCTCCTTGAATTGAAATGAGATAAATGATTTAGGAGGAGAAAAATACAAATGTTTTAATCTTGATAAGTTTGCTTCCGTTATGACTAAAATTACTTAACATCAAATGGAAGAAGAATTTGTATTTAACTTTCAAATTGGTTTTTCATAATCTTCTTTTTTAGTTTCAAATCTTTAAATGAATGTATTTATTTTTTCAATTGGTATTATATGGTAAGACCTTGTTTTTGGTATCATATTCTCCAAATGTTTTCAATTTTTTGATTTGAAAGGGGAAATAACTTTTGTAATTGACATTCAACTTGATATCAATATTGACCATTGGTTTGAACTCTCTAAATTGGTATCAATAATTGTTTTGCTTTAAACTTCTACAATTGGTATCTATCTTGGATTTTCATCCCCAATGTTTTAATTGTATGCAATGATTTAGGGGGAGAGGAATGGTTCTTACCTTGAATATCCTTGAAAGATAGATTATATCAATTAGTATTTTTGAAATTAGATTTCATTTCATCAATTGGTATAATATTCTTTGGATTTTTATTTGGTATCATATTTAGATTCCCCAAACTACTTGGTTATGTGCAAAATGATAGAGGGAGTAAAATTTTGTTTGTGCTTACAAAATGTGAATTCATCCATAGATTGTTTTTCAATTGATATATTTCTAATTAAACTTGGATGGTTCGCTTGAGTTTTTAGATTCTCTCCTATTTGCTAGTTAATAAAGTTATAGGGGGAGAAATTTATGAATTTGTTTTATTATTGCTCTAAGGGGGAGAGCAAATCTTTTGAATGTGTGGAATATCCTCAAATGGGTTGTTTTTGTGTTTAACATAGGGGGAGAGATAACTTGATTGAGTTTGTTTTTAAACATTGGTATCTCTCTTCGAAATTTCACTTTTGAATTTACAATTGGTATCAATACTTTGCCAAAATGATTTGATTTTAACTTTGGATTTATAATTGATATAAACCTTTGAACAACTTGTTTGGCTTCAAATTATGAATGATCAATTGGTATCCATTGTTGATCTCTTAACTCTTAAATTGGTATCCCTTGTAGAAATTGAAAATTTGTTTACAATTCTTAATATGTAAATGTATTTTAGTTCTTACATTTGGTATTCAATTCTTGAATCTCATATTTTTTTGTGCTTATGGTTTGAACTTAAATGCAAAATACCCTCATATATGTTTAGGCTTAATGAGTAAAAAGATGGAAAATATTTTTAATTGAATATTTCTTGTGGTGATTTTTCAACTGGTATCATACTATACACCACAAATTGAATTGGAATGCTAAATCCCTTCAATAAATAGTGTATGCTTAATGGAAAAATGGGGAAGACTACTTTGTTAAAATAGAATTGTGATTGTGGTTGCTTAGATTGATATCTTATCTTTTACCACTCATTGAACTTTAATGACTATATTCCCTCAAATGAGTTTCTATGCTTAATACAAAAGAGGGAGAATATTTTTGTTAGAAATCTTTGTGATTGTGGTTCTTTACAATTGGTATCTTTCTTTTAACCACAAATTGAAATTGAATGTATATTTCCCTCCATGGTTTGCTTCTTGATTATATTCATTGATTGAGGGGGAGAATTTTTTTTGGTAGAATTATTTGTTGAAATTGCCTTTAGATTCTAATGCTAATTCCCTCAATTGATTGATTTTTGAATAGATTACTTGAAAAATAGGGAGATTATGTTTTAAAGAATACTTTTGATTCTTTTATTAGAATTTTGCCTTGGGTGTGGTTTTATGAACTCGGTATTGTATCTTTGACCACATATTGGATTATAATGTCATTTTCCTCTATTGCTTGAGTTTTTGATTTAATTATTTGATTAAGGGGGAAAGATATTTTTTTTATAAAATTAGTTGTTGAACTTGGTTCAGATTGTTTTTGGACTCTATCGTCTATTCCCTTACTTTACTTATGTTGATAATGTTAAAGGGGGAAATTTTCTTAAATGAATATTTTGATGAATTTAAGTTGATAATACTCTTAGTTGTTTTTGGACTCCCCTCCCCTAGAATTACTTTTTGATTATGACAAAAATGGGGAGAATGGTGTATAAGTTGTGATATATTTTAGGGGGAGTTTAGTAACATGTTGCATGGATTAATTGGTTGATAAATTGCATAACTTAATTGGATAAATCTAATATGCAATATTTGATGCACATGCTTAGATTTTAGTATAACCAACTTATAGGATTTTGTCATCATCAAAAAGGGGGAGATTGTTAGCCTTTTTGTTAGGCTTAGTTTTATTTTGATGATGACCAAATAGTTTAATGTAATGAAAATAATAAGTTGGTTAATTGTGTTTTTATTGATAATGTATTCAATGTCTTATTCATTATACTTATATTCAAATTTATAAAAAATACCCATATTGAGGGTATTAAAGTGTGCTAACATGTTTATCTAAATCCATGTAGTGAATACATATCGTTTCGGGACTTAGGAAAATCAAGAAAGAGAAAAAGGAGCAAAAGGTCGACGAAACAACACAAAAGGTCGACCTCGATGGGCACCCATGAAGGAAAGGGTCGACCGTGCTGTGAAGCAGAAAAAAAACAGCTTGCCAAAAATTTCTGCACTGAAGGAAACGGTCGACCGCTTTGACAAAAGGTCGACCACAGCAGTTGGAAACTCATTTTTCTCAACCATCTTCAAAAGTCCATTAGAGGTCCATCAATGAAGGAAAGGGTCGACCGCACCGTCGACCGCAAAATGGACAGATTGCTCCAAAAGTTCTGCACGAAGGAAAGGGTCGACCGCACCATAGGTATTTTCCCAACGGTCAAATCTCAACGGGAAGAATTGCAACGGCTAGTAAAAGGGTCGACCGTTTAGGGCAAAAGGTCGACCGTTTAAGCAGTGTCTATAAATATGAGATCACTCCAAGCTCTCCACAACGAACCAGGAATCGTGGCGAAGCCTTGCCGAATTTAATACGCAATTCTAATCACTTGAGCTGTTGTTGTATATCCAATTCTCCCTATTCCAAATTTGCGAGTTATATTTGGGAGAATTCAGATTACCTAGATTGCGGTTTAAATTTCTGAATCATATATTGTGCTTGATTGTAAAGGGTGATTCCCTTAGAATTCATCACACTTGGGTGACGCCCCGCAATAGTCAAGTTTAGGGCGACGTTCTATAAAAGTTAAAGGTTGACGACCTTAGAATTAGTCAAGGGTGACGCCCCGTTTAATAGTCAATTTGTAAACGGTTTTATTGGCACCCGTAAGCCAATTATTTAGTATATCTCCAAGTGAAACTTGGAGCGCAGACGTAGGCGAGTTTGCCGAACCGCGTAAACAAATATTGTGTGCATTTCTCTAACCCTTACTCTTTAATTTACGCATTTAATGTGATTGCATATTTAATCGTATTCGATAAGTCACTTAGGGACTTAGAGAATTTAAATATCTTACAAAATTATTAGAAACGCTATATTCATCCCCCCTCTATAGGCTTATATCGATCCTACAGTTGTTTATGATTTTGTTAAGTTGGTATATTGTTATGTTTAACCATAGGAATGTTCACTATGTGCTAAGCAAACTGCTGTGTATTAAGTCTAAATGATGGGAAACTGTTAAGTATTATGGTTTATGACACTCTTGAATAGGGGTGGGCATTTGGGTTTCGAGTCCGGTTCTGGATCGTCTGGAACAGAATAGTCTATTCTCTGTTCCGAGAAGTCGGTACCGAACCCGGAATCGATGGGAATCGGACCCGAACCCGGAATCGACCTCGGTTCCGGGTCTGGAACTGGCGGTTCTCGGTTCCTCCCCCTTGCTTGCAACTATCCACGGATTTGCAATCTGTAAATTGCATTACAGATTTGCAATCTGTAATGCAATCTGTTACAGATTGCAAATCTGTAAATTGACAAAATTTAGAGTTGAAATTGACAAAATTCTTACCACCACTTTCACTTCTATCAGAATTGTTCAACGAATATAACTTATCATTCAGGGAATTTGATACTGAATGCACTATAATTTCTAATCTCTCCTCTTCATTGTCTGCATTCTCAGCATGTAGGTCATGAACATCCTCAACAACAACAGAATCGGGGAGAAACAACCTGTATTTGCAGTCGTCGTTGCAAATCACAGTAGCATGTCTTCACGGTGTTCGTCACAGGCTCGCAGCTTCGCAGTGTTCTTCGTACCTTCCCAGTCCTAGTCGCAGTCGTCGTCTCTCAGCTTTGATCGTTGTCGTCGTCTCTCGGTTGCAAGCGCCAGCATCCACTTCAGAATCTGGGACTCGGGGAGGGTAGGGCATCCACTTCAGAAGTTCTAGGGTTATGTGTTTTTTTTTTTTCAAAAACCGTCGGTTCTCTGTTCTTTACCTATGGAATCGAGAACCGAACTAGTAATTTATCAAAGAACCGATAACCGATTAAACCCCATTTGTGGAACCGAGAACCAGAACCAAACCCGGAACCGACCTCGGTTCCGGGTCCGGTTCGTGGTTATCGTTGGTTCCTGCTCAGGCCTACTCTTGAATGGTTATTGGAAAATGTTATTGATTATAAATATTATTTATGTGGAAGGTATTGTGAAGGCTAAATCGGGGTGTTGAACGCTTTAAAGACGCAAGGTAAGTGATTTTGTTTGTATTTGGTCTTTGGGGCCAACATCGCAAGAGTTAGGATTTGTATGCTGACCGTATTTATTAGATTATTAGGTTGTAATATAACTATTGACCGATGATGTATTGTTGCTTGTTGTTTGATATTGTGTTTATTATAATTAAGTTCTTTTAATGATGTGTTTATTAAATTTAAGTAAGTTCTTTTAAGTTAAGAAATTTAATATTGATCATGCTTTGAGGATTAAATTAAGGTTATAGAATTATATACATTCACGAGCATTCATGCATCATGGTTTTCACAAAATGATACGAAAATGGTTTTAAGCATGGTTTTGAAAATGCTGCAGACATTTTAAGCTTAATAAACGTAAATAGATGTGTTCCAGGACAATAGTGGTGGATTGCTATTTTATCCTGGGTACAAATACTTGAGGTGGGATAATAGTGGTGGATATCTGTCTTATCCCTACCAAAGCGGACAATGTAAACAGAAAAACAAAAAAGATACTGAAATGAAAACGTAAACTGTATATGTTTTATTAAAAGAGCATGACATGTTGCATATTACATATTTTATATCGCTTACTAACCTTTAAGGTCATAGTTTAAGTTTTGGGAGTGTTCGGTTCGGTCGACCAAAAAAATCTGTTCCATCAACCCTGCTTCTAAAAAGCAGGCGATGGGTCCTTGACCACCAATTGTTCTGTCACTTCTTTGGTTAACCATTCATACACCTAAATTGACCATTGTGTTGAGAAGCTGTCATGAAACTTTGTAAAACTCTAATTTTTTTTCCATAAATTAGACTTTAATCAATCAAAAAACATTCCAAAACACGATTTAACTTTTGATTATATGCATAGATCCAACATTTTATCCATCAATGAAAATCCCAAACTAAAATTCTAATTTTTTCTTGTAAGAAAACTCTAGGTCCCCGAATCAAAACTAAGAACCCAGGGTTATAACAATGCATACCTTTGACTAGTGGTGGCTAACGGGCGGGCTGGCTCGGCAGCATGCCCGCTTAGCCCGTTACTGTAGCAGTCCGAACTCAGCTCGGACCGCCACAGTAACCGAGCGGGCTCGGCCCGGGCCCGGTAGACGAGCCGAGCCGAGCCCGAGCACCCGGGCTTGGCTCGCGAGCCCGGGCTCACTCGCGAGCCTGGCGGGATGGCCCGGCGAGCCAGCCCGCCAAACCTCTACCCGAGCCCGAGCTCGCGACGACGGGGAGTCGAGTACAGGGGACTGAGTCCGGCTCGCGACGACGGGGACAGAGCTCGCGTGAAGGCGAAGCTCTCTGAGCAGGACTGGGCTCGCGACGACGACGACTGAGTCTGATTCCCAGCCCGGGCTCGTGACGACGGCGACTGAGGCTACAAAGCTCGGACGAACGATGGAACAAATGCGAAGTGCGAACTGGCTCAGTCTCGAACGACAGAACGACTGCGACGGAAGCTCTTTGAGCAGGACAGGGACTGCGAAGTCGTCGTGCGCAGTCTTGCAAAGTCATCGGAACTGGCTCTGTCGTCGTGCACCGTCTCGCGAAGTCGCCTCTTCTCTCGGTCTCGCGACCGAGACTCCACTCTCCAGTGGAGTCACTCCACTCAACCAACGGTCTGAAGACCGTTGGCGAGTGGCGATGGCAACGGTCACTAGACCGTTGCCTGTTGGCTGTTGTCGTCTGAGGGCTCGACTGAGCCTCTCAGCTGTTGGCTGCCATGTTGGGCAACGGTCCAAAGACCGTTGCCCAATGATCCCAACACAGCAACGGTCTTCAGACCGTTGCTGTGTATTTCAGCTTCAGGCTGAAATGAGATCAAGCAACGGTCTTGAGACCGTTGCTTGCTTGATCCAACGGTTGGCAAAATATAGGCTATATATACTCCTCATTATCTCTCAAATTTTTCATCCCAACTTTCTCACATTCTCTCAATCTTTTCACCAATTTTTCTCTCAATATCTCAATCTTTCCCTTCATTTCTCAATTGCTTAATCTCTCCATCTTTCTCCCAATTTCAAAGGTATATTTTATTTTTTTAATTTTAGTTTTTTTAATTTAATGTGTATTACAAAATAACTATTTTTTTTTTTGCAATTTTTGTAGGACTCGTATTTGGGGAGGAGGTGATCACAATTCACAACAATTGCATACTATTGTTGCGTAATTGGTGTGCGGTATCATTTTATTTATTAATTGTTTCGCAGTAGTCAATTTTTTTAATTATGGATCCTCGTGATTTTTTAATTGACACTTTTAATGACACTAACGATGATATTGAGGAAATTAGGGAAGATAATCTCACAATTGCAATTGATCAATCATCGGCACATGCATCCACATCGTCACCTAGAAAAAAAAGAAGTAAAACGTCGAATGTATGGAATAATTTTGAAATGAAAGACATTAAAATTGGTGGAAAAATAGAAAGTAGAGCACAATGTAAATATTGTATTAAACATTATGCATACGTATCCGGTAGTTCTACTAGCACACTTGGTAGGCATTATGCAAAATATCACTCTAACGCGCAAGTGAGAGACCCTACACAAACACTCATAAATGCTAGTGGCAGTGGCAATTTTATGTATTCACATAATAAAATGAGAGAAGGAGTAGCAAAATATATATCACAATCTGAGGCACCTTTATCTATGTTTGATAGTGAGTTATTTGAAAATTTTATGAAAGAGTATATTAATCCTAGTTTTAGACGAGTCCCTAGAAGTACGACGCGAAGTGATATTATTAAAATGTATAATCATATGAAAAATGAATTAATTGAGTTTTTTTCAAATGCTCCGTCTATGTCTATTTGTATTACTTCTGATTTATGGAGTGCACCTAATGCTTTAGGATATATTGTCGTAACTTCTCATTTTATTGATGACTCTTGGCAATTAAATAAAAGAATATTAAGATTTCGTAGTTGTGAATATCCACATAGTGGCGTTACCATTTATAGATATATTGTTAGAATTTTGCAAGAATATGCTATTAGAGATAGAATTTTTAGTATTACGCTAGATAATGCTGCTGCTAACGATGTTGCAATTTTTGAATTTAAAAGGTTATTTCAATTAGATACGGCTCATAATACTCTTTTTCATATGAGATGTGTTTGTCATATTTTAAATTTAGTTGTTCGAGATGACATGTCACATATTTCGCTACATATTGAATTTATTCGATCTGCAATTTCTTTTATTACTTCATCTAATACGCGACAACAAGAATATAAAGAATATTGTAAAGTTGCTCAACTTAAACCAAGAAAATTAAAAACCGATGTAGATACAAGGTGAAATTCGACTTATTTAATGTTAGAAAATGCTAAGCCATATTGGTTAGTTATTTGTGCTTATATTAGTGAAAAAACAAAATGTATTACTCTTGATCATAATAGTTGCGATATTGCTAATTTATTTCTTGATTTTTTAAAACCATTTTATGAAGCTACAAATAAATGTTCGGGAATTTATTATCCCACTACTCATCTTGTTCTCCCACTTTTTATAAAATTAACGGGTACTTTTCAAATATTTAAACAAAGAAACGAATTTTGTGCATTAATTGAAAAAATGGAAAAAAAAATTTTAAAAATATTGGCTTAACATACCTGATATTTTTTGTTTTGCATGCATAATGCATCCTAGATTTAAATTAGATGGAGTGCGTATAATGCTTGATAGAATTTCTTCTAATTTAAGTATTTCTTCTTCAATTAATGGTGCTCAATTAAGAAATGAAATTGATAATTTATTTTCTTCTTATGAAATTAAATATTCTAATAATCGTTCAATTCCTTCATATGATATGCATGCTAGTTCTAGTAGTGGTGCTTGTGGTGGAAATCCACAAGATTTTATGTATGATATATTTAAGCAAATAGATAACAATGTTCATTCTTATAATTCACAAAGAAATGAACTCGATATTTATCTTAACACCTACCATAACATTTCTTGCCCCAATGATTTTGATATTTTGGCTTGGTGGAGAGTTAACTCTATTTCATTTCATATTCTTTCTAGAATGGCACGTGATCTACTAACACCTCCGGTCTCTACAGTAGCATCGGAGTTTGCTTTTAGTGCAGGTGGACGTGTGTACGATGATAAACGAGGAAGACTTGCACCAGAAATCGTTGAGGCACTCATTTGCATGAAGGATTGGAACGACGCTGTGACGAGAGATCAACAACGAGAAGATGACATAGTTGAAGAATTCAAAAATTTGGATGTCGAAGACTAAATTTTTATTTAAATTTGAAATTGTAATTTTCATTTTCATATATTTTCTTTATATTGTAAGTTGTGCTTTGAAATTGTAATTTATATTTGAAATTTTTATTTTCATTTTCATTTTGAAATTGTAATAAAAATATTTATTCAATTCAATAAAAATATTTATTCAATTAAATTATTAATTATAGTATTTTTACATTATAATAATAAATATTTATTATAATTTTAAATTGTATAATATTGAAAATAATTTATAATATATTTATATAAGATATTATTATTTATGTATATTTGGCTCGTTAGGCTCGACTCGTTAAGGCTCGTTAGGCTCGCTCGGCTCGTTAAGGCTCGGCTCGTTAGGCTCGGCTCGTTAAACTCAGCAGGCTCGACGAGCCAGACTTTTTCAGGCTCGGCCGGCTCTGCTCGGCTCGTTAGCCACCTCTACCTTTGACAAATTACTATTTTTCTTTTGTCGATCTACACTCTAAACTCTTGGCTTCTGCACAATTTAAAAAGATTTGCTTCCCAAATAAAATCTCACATCAAAATTCAACAAAATAAATGAACGTAAAAGGAATATGCTCATCTTACTCTTTACCCTATTAAAAATGGTTCGATTTTTCAACAATGTGACTATAAATAAACCATCCAATTATCTCTCCCTCAATTGCTGTCAACCAAATTTTAGGAAAGCTCAAAATTATGTTCAAGTTCTTGACATTATTTTATGTGTCATCCCTGCCCATGAGTCAAAAGCTCGTAATTCTTCTCTCCTTTTTTTAATAAATTTCTAAGATTTGAAAATATTGAATTTTACAATTTTGAAAGTCACCCTAATATTTATTAATGAAATTTGTGCTAGGCTTGGAGAAGAAAGTCTGGCTTTTCCCATTACCTGCAACTGCCCTGCTGTACATGTCAGCTTAACTGGGTCCAACTTTGGTAACTGGCCAATCGCATTAACAATTAAAACACAGCTGAAAAAATCTAATATTTTGTGGCTCACAAGTCTCCACGTGTCTCACTCTGACTCGCTAGGATCTAGATTTCCTTCCTCTGACGAGATAAATTGGTGGCTTTCTTAAATCACTACATTTAACGATTTTTCAGAAACCGAGAAGACGGAGAAGAAGCTCTCTCTCGCTTTCTCTCTAATAACTTCTTCCGCTACGGAAAGTGACTATATTTCTTTGTAGATAATGGTTATGGGGATTGCAGCGAAGCCATGCGACTCCTGCAAATTGGCGCCGGCGGTTTTGTTTTGTCGGAGCGACGCCTTTTTCCTCTGCCTCAGATGTGATGCAGAGATTCACAAGCTTGGCCTCCGGCACGAGCGTGTTTGGATGTGTGAGGTCTGCGAGCAAGCTCCGGCTGTCGTCACCTGCAAAGCCGACGCTGCCACTCTCTGCGTCACATGTGACGCGGATATCCACTCCGCCAATCCTCTCGCCCGCCGCCATGAGCGGGTCCCCGTGGAGTCATTTTTCAACTCAGCCGAGTCGATGGTAAAGTCGTCTTCTGCAGCCTTCAACTTCCTCGTTTCTAATGGAGCTGATATCGGAGTCGCTAGTGGTGGCCGGAAGGACGACGGTGAGGGGGCGTCGTGGCCTCTAATGAACCAAAACCTCAACTCGAAGCTAATAGAGGGAGAGCAATTGAAGTCTGAAGATATGTTTTTCTCGGAAATGGATTCGTTCATCGATTTTGAATATTCCAACCCAATCACCGGAAATGACAGCGTCGTTCCTGTCCAGACTAAGCATATATCGGCGACGGCGATCAATCATTCCAATGAAAACTGTTTCAATATCGACTTTTGCCGATCCAAACTGAACTCATTTAGCTACCCATCTCACACAATAAGCCATAGCGTAAGTCATACGAGCATCTGCGTTTTAATAACCGCAAAATCTCTTATTTCTTAATTTCGAAGGGAAAATTGTTCAATCTTTTTTTTTTTTTCAGATTTCTTCTTCGTCGTTGGATGTCGGAATTGTTCCAGACGGGGGAAACTGCTTCTCCGAAATATCGCATTCTTTCGGCCGCAGTGTTGTTGAACCGTGCATATCGGTGTCTGCGACGACGGAACAGGCGGTGCCGCTGTGTGGATTAGATCGGGAGGCGAAGGTTTTAAGGTACAAAGAGAAGAAGAAGAACCGGAGGTTCGAGAAAACTATACGCTACGCCTCGAGAAAGGCTTACGCAGAAACTCGGCCGAGAATTAAAGGCCGATTCGCGAAACGAAACGACATCCACTCCGACGTCGACCGAATGTACACTTCGGTTTCCTCTAATTTCCACGCCGAACCTCAATTCGGCATCGTTCCGTCATTTTGACCCAATCGGATGACAGCTTCGTAACCATGATCTTCAATTATCGGACGGTGTGTGTTAATCTTGTAAAAAAAAAGCACAGTTTGATGGGCAAAACTTTTTAGGACTTTTTTATCCTGAAGTTGCCCTTCAGGTTTCAGCTCCAAGAAGCCCATTTTCGTCATGTCACCAGCTTTGACTCTTTCAGTGGCATCTATGTCATTACCCTCGTAATCTAAGGGTTGTTTTCCTCTAAACTTCAAAACTCTCGTGTATCTACTGAAGTCTAAAAATCAAAACCCCAAAAAAGAAAGCTAATTTTGCAATAGTTTTATAATCCAAATTGGCGTTGTGCTACTTATCCAGCAAAAACTAAGGTAAGAATCTCATTAAAATCAAAAGTCATTAGAATATGCTAACTATCTCTATAATTTTAAGTAACTTAAATAATCAAAATATTATATCAATAAAACATCCCAATAAGTAATCTTAAAAATTAATTAAATTATTGGATTATTTCCGTCAAAAATCACCTTAAAGTTGGTACAAAAAGGGTGTTTTTTGGTTTGAGAATAATAATAATTAAGTTACCTAATACAAACGTTAATACTAAAACAATTCTTTTTTAACTATTTAATACAAATTTTTCTTCAAAAACTCGAGAGTTAGCCGAAATTAAATTATTATTGAATTATCATACAAGGGTTGTGTGGCAACCCTCCCCAGAAAGACAGGATGACTCATGTGAGAGTCCAGCTCGTATCAATTAGAATGCACAATCTTACATCGGATTAAAAAATACATAGTTTATAAATAAAATTTTTTTCCTTATATAGTATAATGTATTTTGAGCTAACTCCCGTCACAAATTAAATAATTAAACTAAGTATCTTTTATTGATTAAATGATAAGTTTTAAGAAAATAATAAAATATAAATGATATTTAAACAATTGTTAAAAAAAATGGAGAAGCAAGTTGAACGATCAAGGGTCGTGGCCGAGGTGTGTTTGGGGACAGATGTCAGATTTTGTAAGGTGGAATTGGATATACATGACATTTGACAATCCAACCATGTCCTCGTTTTCGATTGCTTAGGTGGCTGATGAGTTGGACACCTCTCCTCATCTTAATGCTCACCTGTCTTCTTGTCTATCCACCCATAAAAGTCACTCTTATCTTATTATTTTAATTTTATTAAACTTTTGTGCATTAATCACTTATTGTCTACCCATTTTTATTTTTCTATTAAACTTGCCCTCAAAAATATTTTCATATAGTTTGAACATCTTATTATTTAACGAAAAACATGACGATGATATTTGCTCCGTTCATTTTTTATATTTGACTGTTTTATTTATTAACAAAAATTATTTAGTGATTAACTTATTATTAACCTCATAATTCAATAGTTATTTTGTTAATTTTTCTTGAAGAGCAGCTTTAGATTTTGGGTCTCTCTCCAGTTGATAATAACTTTTAAAATGATCGACTGGTCATAAACAATAATTTTCTATTTTTGAGAAAAAAATATAAAAAAATCCAAAAGCATAACTAAACTAGAAATCTCTAATTGAACAAATTAGGTTTCAATTTTTTGAAGGGTTTTTCATTTTGGGTCGATTCAAGTACGCCAAATAAAAAAATTGAAGTGAACCTAAATTGAATATGATCACGCTTTATTGCTGTTACTAATTTATCAATAAGATATCTTAATGACAAAAAAATATTATTAAGTTTAATTTCTAATTTTACGCTAATTAGTATAATTAATATCTTATTTTAATTAATTAAAATTTCATAAGTGTCATATCATAAGGTAAAATCAATGTGTAAAATTAGAAGATATATCTAACATTACTACAAAAAAAATTTTGATAAAAAGAAAAGTAAGAGTGTTCAAAACCGACCTAGAACAAATGACTAGGATTGAAACCAATCAATTGGTCAAGATTGGGTCAGTTTTGAACACCTCAAAAACTGAACTTTGGTTCTATTTTGTAAGAACTAAAATTATCGATTCATTGTTCAATTTTGCATATTCAAAATTGGCACTAACCAAATCGTACTAATAAATTTATAATTTTTTCTGAAGAACAAAGTCGTATGGATGTTGGGGAACATCCTTGAGTGTTGAAGGACGACATTGTATTGGTGGATATTGAGGAACGAGTCGAATGAATGTGAGAGATGTCTACGAATGTTGAGGGTCGTCCATGGATGTTGTTAAGGAGCGACATCATATGGATGTGAGGGACGCCCGTGGATATTGAAAAACGTCATCGTATGGATGAGTTGAGCCGTCTTGAACTAAAAGTGAACTGCACCAATATTTGTATAGCATAATGTATGTAATTAAATGTTATTTAAAGGTCTAAAAAGGAAAATGCTTACTAGATTTTAAAGGAGGTAGGGATAGAGAGGGACAGGAAAAATGGTCAAGTGTCGGTTTGCATGAGCACGTGCAGTAGCCATCAAGGTGGGTCCGAACCTCATGGCCTTCACGTGAGATATGGGCTCGAGCCATGCCCTGTGGGCTCACCATTGCTACCCACTAACCGCCAAAGTGGTCCATACCACCCAACCACCCAACTTATTCTCCCACTTTCCCGTCCCATTTGTATTCTAGCATTGCCAGGTGTATATACAATTTGATTTTATATTACGTCTTGTCATTCATTTATTAATATAATAATTACAAATAAATTAGATCAGTTGCAAACATGATTGAAGAATTATGATAAATAAATATATATAATCTTATATTAAATTATATTTTTATTTATTTATTAATAAATCAATTATGAGTCACATGTGATTGATCATGTAAATATCAAATTATAATATAAAGTACGTAGATATAAAGATTTTATTGGTAAATGTACAACCAGACTTATGGAATAATTTATTAATTTAGTTATACACTATTTTGTCTGTCAGTGTGACGACCAAAGTTGAAACCCTAATTTGTAGACCTCACATCATGTCTCATACCACTATAATAAATATATTAACTTCTTTTTTTTTTTTTTTTTGGATATTACAAACTTCTTTTTGGATAACAAAATCTTAATTCGAACTATCTTCAATTACCTTTCTCAAGTCTTGTATAATTTCTGTGGCTTTTTTGATCTTCGCAGAACTATGGATATAGGGACGTTCCAGTTTTCTAAAGATGAATTATTATATATAATTTAGTTAATATTACGTTTATTCTCTAATTTAACATTTTAATCTTACATTTTCATATGATGCTTACGTGTCATTTACTCACTAATGTCATTATTATAGTGTCATGACATATTTAAAATGATAGATTACCAGAATCAATGAGTGAATGATACGTAAGCGCTACATAAGTATGTAAAATTAGATTATAAATGGAACATTATTGGTATAATTTATCCATCCCTCATTCATTAATAGGTGTCATTTGGAGGATTGTCTCATATAATGTGAGAAGCATTCTCCACTACCCTACATATTTGTTGTTCATTGTATCTTCCACCCATTTTTAACTTAGACCTCCCTTAATTCCACTAGAGATTGTTTGACTATTGTGATAATCAAATCAAAAATCAAAAGTTTGATCCCTTCAATACCACTGCATACCCCTATAAAAATATTCATAATTTTCATTGCATCTCGAGCTTTTCCAACTCAGTAAAAACATAATTCAAGTAAGAGCTCTAGCGCTTGTAGAATACAAGCTATTTTCCATGCATTTCACAACCTATTTATATGAATTGATACCATGATAAGGAAGTTTTTATGTTTTCTTTATCTTATGCATGTATTTCTGTTTAAGTTCGAGGGGGCAGATTGAACGAGTCTAGCGAATTAATGAAGTTCGAGTAAGTAATACAACACCTGAGGATATTTTTATTAGATTTAGAAAACATAATATTTTTTGTAGTTTATGGAAACAATTTTTAAAAATGCGTAAGATTTTGCTATTACCTGTGATGATCTAGATTAATGATTAGTACTAATAATCATGTTTAGTATAATTAAATGTGATTAAAGATGACTTTGAATAAGAAATTGATTAACCAATTGAGGATATTTTTCTAAACTAAAAATATATATAATAGCAAATATCTTAAACTATGGAATGATGATGAAATTGGATCAATTGGATGTATGCTCATTAAAATATGAATTTTTTGTACAAAAATGATAAATGTACTACACATGAGCATAGTCACTGTTTGTGGCTAATTGGACAAGTTACTACAATTATTAATTCAAACCATTTTAAGATTATAAAGTAGACACATAAATGAAGTGTTTAGTTTAAGATTTGGATATATGCAATGAAAGTTATGCATATTTGAAGTTTGACAAATCCAAACTTGCACCGTTTTGAAAAAGGTCTTTAAATGAGATTTTAGAGTGAGAATTTGGAGAAGTGTATAAAAGAAAAAATGTTCCTAATACATTAAAGTATATGGCCATGTAATAAACTTGGACAACTACAATAGGGTTATGACACGTGTTACTTGTGGATTAGTGACTAAATGTGGGATTATGGTGTAATTAGTGAATAATTAAGATTAATTATCATGATTAATTATGATAATCATGGAGATTAGCTTAGAATTAAGCTAAAAAGATTAGTGTAAGTTAAGTATGGTTAATAGTAATTAACTATAGTATTTTAGTGAATTTCCATAGAATTAAAGGTAAAATGATAAAATATAAAGAATAAAATGAACAAAAAGGTAATTTCACCCCTTGATGTCTCTAGAAACTTGAAGGAGGCTGAAGATGATCCTCACTTCATGCTGGAACGGAAGAGAAACAGGGGAGAAAAGAGAGAAAAGAGGGAAGAGAATAAGGAGGAAGAAAGAAGGGGAATGAGGGAATTGACCTTCTATCCTTCAGGGAAAGTTGTTTATCTTACCAAGAGCAATCTCTTGAGCCAACAAACAAGAGGAGAAAGTGAATAATAAACTTGTCTTCAAGAGGTAAGAACTCTAACCTATGAGGTTTTCATGAACTATGCTTTATTACATAGTTTTTTGGTGAATGAAGTTGCATAATTAGGATATAAGTTGGTATATCTTGTGATATTGGTCAATTTGGTTGATTAAAGAATGATTTAGTGTTGGTTGAATCATTAAATATGTGTTGGATTAATTGAGATAAATATCTAGGACTTTTGGGTTAAATGTTAATAAGCAATATGGACATTCTTGATGATATTGCTGTGGTTAAAGTTTGGTTTAATTGGTTGAATGAATAATGACTTTGCTTATTAAAGTTTGGTTTTATACGAAAAATTATTTCAGAAAAGTAAAAGTAAGTACGAAAGCTCACTCTTCTTGTGTACTTAAAATGGAATTGCATTTTGAACATTGCACAAAAAGAAGGCTTTTCCCATGCAGTGATCTACGCAAAGATAAAAGTTGCATTTTGAATAAAATTTTGAGGATTAAATTCTATTTTCATATAAATGGAGATTAAATTCTATGATCCGAAAAGAATGACAAACTAGTGTTGGCATGCCTGCCCACTCCGCTCGCACTGCCAGCCAAACCCAACATCTAGGCTCACAAGTCCACCTGGCTCTTATTCCATTGGCAAAAACAAGCCCAACATCTGTCCTCATTTGGGAACCGCCGCCCATAGACCCAGGCCCCCTTATACTCGAAGAGTTTCCAGCACTACGAGCCTCAAAATTGAAAAACTGAGCGACTAGTTATACGAGGTTAGCATTCTCCTCTGATGAGCGCACTTAGCAACAAATTGCAGATATGACTATCTTTTATACGATCAAAGATTAACATTTTGAATCTTTATGTAGACAATTGAACGAATAAAACACAACATCATCAAAAACAGGGCCGACTCATTCGTCTTTCCTGAAAAAAGGCTTGAATGCCATTCGTTGGGTGAGAGATTTCTTCATAAATCTCGATAGTTTTTTTTTATTTTTTTCGCCTTCAATCATTGTTTGAGTGTAGAAAAATACGATATTGTAGATGAGCACAATATTGAAAGAGAAACGAGTTGAAAATGTGGGAGACGAAAGGTGTAGATGTTAGTGTTTAGTGTGACCCGGATTCTAATTGGGTCAGGCCGGTTTAGTCTACATTGGAGGTTTCCTAATTCCTGCAGGATTAGAGTTACCAATTTCAGTATGACTAGGGTTTCCTTTATTTCCTATAAATATATGCTTGAGCCGCAAAGTTCGTTGTACCGATTTTTATAGTGATTTCTCTTCTGCACGTGGTTTTTTCTCGTCTTGGGTTTTCTACGTAAATTCGGTGTCCACTGTTTTTTCTTTCTCTTTTTCAAATCTCGTTCGTTATTTCAACGCTATTTTTTAACAATTGGTATCAGAGCTACGGTTAAGATTATCTATATCAATTTTCAACAATTGTTATTAGAGAGAAATTGAGGGTTTCTGAAAATCGAGATTTTTTGATTTATCGGAAGTGGAATTAGTTTGAGATTTTAGATTTTAGAAATTAGAAATTGGAAAATGGAAAAGAAAAAAAAAACTTTTTGGTGCTGCCAGCTGCCAGTGAAGAACTGCCCGAAGCCCTAGACCTGCCCGCATCTCCATCTTCTCCAGCAAGCTGCTTTCGCAGCTTTCTTCTCCAGCAACAGCGCCGATAACAGAACCGAAGAGGAGGCGCTCTTCAACAGAACTCGTCGGGTCGGAGACTGAGAAGGAGAAGCCGCCGATCGATTCTGTCCAGCGGCGAAGAACCAGCGTCACCCGATCCGCAGCGCCGTCGTCGAAACGTCTCTCGTGTTGCGTCGTTGATCGTCGAAGGACAGAAGCTGCCGAACTGTCCGGCGAAGAATCGCGCGCCGTCCGTCGATCCAGATCCGAGGAGCGCCGCCGTCGCCGATTATCGCGAAGTCCTACTCTGCACAAATCGCCGGAACTGCCCTGCTGCCCTCCGACTGTGAATAACCGTGAAGAAAAATTTTGGATTTTTGGGTTTGATCAAAAGTTGGATTTTTCTGGTTTTGCAGGTTTATTAGGCATTGAAATTTCTCTAAATTGGTGATTATTAGTTCAGAATAGCTTTTGATTGAATTATTGGATTATTCTGAAATATTTGGGGGCATTAATTTTGGAGCGTATATTTTGTCAGATTATTCAGGGAAAGTTTTGATTTTTGGGGATGACTTCAATGAAATATGAAATTTCGATGTTAGATCGGAATACGAGATTTTTAATATAGCAGATAAAGATGCAGGATGTTCTTACTCAGATGGAATTGGACAACACGTTATTGGGGGTTGATAATACGCCAACGTCTTTGACCGAGGAGGAAAAATTATTGAGGGACAGAAAAGCGTTATCTGTGATTCGTCTTCATTTATCAAATGCAATTTTGAAGGATGTCATGAAGGCGAAATCTGCTGCTGAAATATAGACAAAGTTGGAAGAATTGTGCATGCATAAAACCCTGACGAGTAAGTTGCATTTAAAGCAGCGGTTATATTTTCATCATATGAGAGAAGAAACTTCGATTGAAGAACACTTGGCTGCATTCAAAGGAATTGTTTCGGATTTGGAAGCAATGGAATGCAAATATGATGAGGAAGATTTAGGTTTGATTTTGCTATGTTCATTGTCTGCATCATACAATATTTTCTGGGATACCATTCTGTACAGTCGGGACACATTGACTCTGAAAGATGTCTACGATGCTTTGCTTTCAAAAGAAAAGATGAAGCACCTTGTAGTTGGATTTGGAACTCAGGGAGAGGGATTGATCACCCGGGGTAGAACATTAGAAAAGTCCGATAAAGGGAACAGTAACAGAAAGGGTTCAAAAAGCATATCAAAGTCTAGGAACAAAAACAAAGTTTGTTTTTTCTGTCAGAAAAATGGGCATATTAAATCTGAGTGTTATAAATTGCAGAATAAGATAAAAGAGCAAGCTGATCAAAAGGGAAAACAACCAGTGAATTCTGGTGAAGCTGTTGTCGCTGAAGAAAACGAGTGTGAATCAGGAGGAGATCATCTGGTAGTGTCTGACGGAATTTCAAAGCCATCCGAGGAGTGGATTCTGGATTCGGCCTGTACATTTCATATGTGTCTCAACAAAGATTGGTTTTCGACATATGAGCCAGTGCTAAAAGGTGCAGTGTTGATGGGTAATGATTCATCGTGCAAGATAGCAGGGATTGGTTCGATCAGAATCAAGATGTATAATGGAGTTGTCAGAACACTTTGTGACGTGCGACATGTTCCCGACTTGAAGAGAAATTTGATCTCGTTGAGTACTCTTGATCTGAAAGGGTACAGGTACACCGGTGAAAGTGGAGTTTTAAAGATCAGCCGTGGTTCTCTTACTATGATGAAGGGGCAGAGAAAATCTGGTAACTTATATGTTTTGCAGGGATCTACAGTTGTAGGGGATGGTGCAGTTGTTACTTCATTGTCAGATGAAGATCTTACCAGATTATGGCATATGCGTTTGGAGCATATGAGTGAAAATGAGATGAATGAGCTTAGCAGAAGAGGACTTTTGAATGGTCAGAGCACAAGTAAATTAGAGTTTTGCGAGCATTGTGTTTTTGGGAAACAGAAGAGAGTTACATTCACTACAGCCACTCACAGTACAAAAGAAATATTAGGTTACATCCACTCAGATCTTTGGAGTCCAGCACCGGTGCCGTCCAAGGGAGGGACACATTATATGTTGACCATGATTGATGATTTTTCAAGAAAGCTTTGGGTGTTCTTTCTCAAAAGGAAAAGTGATGTATTTGCTACGTTCAAGGAGTGGAAGACTTTAATTGAAAAGCAGACATGGAAGCAGGTAAAATGTTTACGCACCGATAATGGGTTAGAGCTTTGTTCGGGAGAGTTCAACTCTTTCTGCAGGTCAGAAGGCATTATGAGGCATCTTACAGTCCCGGGAACTCCACAGCAAAATGGAGTGGCAGAGCGTATGAATAGAACTTTAATGGAAAAGGTGCAGTGTATGATTTCAGATTCCGGTTTACCTAAGTCGTTTTGGGCTGAAGCTGCTGCTACTGCTTGTTATATTGTGAATCGTTCTCCGTCAAATGCTCTTGATAAGAAAACTGCTGAAGAAGTTTGGTCTGGTAATCCTGTTGATTATTCAGGTTTGAGAGTATTTGGTTGTTCCGCGTATGCTCACGTTGATAATGGCAAGTTAGAGCCAAGATCATTGAAATGTATATTCCTGGGATACCCGTCTGGTGTCAAGGGATATAGGTTGTGGTGCCCTGAATCCAAGAAAGTGATAGTGAGCAGAAATGTGGTTTTTGATGAAGCTGCTATGCTCGGGAATTCATCTTCTAAAGGGTTGATAGATAAGACTAATGATCTATCAGGTAGCGAGGTTGAGGTTGAAGTTGAAACAGGGTCGACATCAGAGTCCTCAGGTCAGACCAGTTCAGATAATCAGGGTGATACAGTTTCCGCACAATCACCAGGATCAACTTCGCCAGAGTATTCCATCGCTAAAAACAGGCCAAGAAGAGAGATTAGACGTCCACAGAAATATGGTGAAGCAGATTTGGTTGCTTATGCTTTGAGTGTAGCTGAAAGCATTGATTCCAGTGAAGAACCGTCTTCTTATTCAGAGGCCGTGAGTTCAGAAAATTCAGGAAAATGAATGATCGCCATGCAGGAGGAGATGGAGTCTCTTCAGAAAAACGGCACATGGGACTTAGTTAAATTGCCGAAAGAAAATAAAGTGGTTCACTGCAAATGGGTGTTCAAGAAAAAGGAAGGTACACCAAGTGTTGAAGAAGACAGGTACAAAGCACGTTTGGTTGCCAATGGGTACAGTCAGATTCCAGGTGTAGACTTTACTGATGTGTTTTCTCCGATGGTTAAGCACAGTTCGATTCGAGCTTTGCTGGGTGTTGTGGCTATACACGACTTTGAGCTTGAGCAGTTGGATGTGAAAACTGTCTTTTTACACGGAGAGCTTGAGGAGGACATCTATATGCAGCAACTTGAAGGTTTCATAGTCTCTGAAAAAGAAGACTATGTTTGTTCTTTGAAGAAGTCCCTTTGTGGTCTAAGGCAGTCGCCTAGACAGTGGTATAAGAGGTTCGATTCATTCATGTTTGCTCAAGATTTCAGAAGGAGCAATTATGACAGTTGTGTCTACATAAAGAACAGTCAGAATGAGTCAGTGATTTATCTGCTCTTATACGTCGATTATATGTTAATCGCAGCTAAAGATATTGAAGAAATCAAAAGGGTCAAAGCACAACTGAGTAAAGAGTTTGAGATGAAAGATTTGGGAGCAGCGAAAAAGATACTTGGTATGGAGATACAAAGAGATAGAAAATCTGGAAAATTGTACCTAAGTCAAAGGGGGTACATTCAGAAAGTTCTCTGCAGGTTTAACATGAATAAGTCTAAACCTGTTGGTACTCCTTTAGCAACTCATTTCAGGCTTTCATCCTATTTATGTCCGCATTCAGATGATAAAATTAATTATATGTCACGAGTTCCGTATTCTAGTGCAATGGGATCTCTCATGTATACTATGGTATGCACGCGTCCAGATTTATCTTACGCAGTCAGTGCAGTTAGTAGGTACATGGCAAATCCAGGAAAGGAACACTGGAGAGCTGTTCAGTGGATTCTTAGGTATCTACGGGGAACTACCGACGCTTGTCTTCAATTTGGAAGAACTCGAGATCCTGTTATTGGATATGTTGATTCTGATTATGCGGGGAATATTGATAAGAGGAGATCTCTTACCGGATATGTCTTTACAGTTGGGGGTTGCGCTATCAGTTGGAGAGCTACCTTACAGGATACCATTGCGTTGTCTACTACAGAGGCAGAATATATGGCTATTACAGAGGCTTGTAAAGAAGTTATATGGTTAAAAGGTTTGTTTGGTGAGCTCAGTGGAGATTTGCAGATTGCCACAGTGTTTTGCGACAGTCAAAATGCAATATTTCTCACTAAAGATCGGATGTTTCATGAGAGGATGAAGCACATCGATATTCGTTATCATTTTGTTCGTGAAGTGGTTGCTCGTGGTGATTTTTCAGTTAGTAAAATCAGTAGTCATGATAATTCTGCTGATATGATGACAAAGACTTTGCCCACACCCAAGTTTAAGTATTGTTTGAGCTTGGTTGGTATTAGCTACTGATTTTGCCCGGAGGGACATTTGTAGAAGAGGAGGTTTTTTTAAAGTTTTCTATTGTTATATTTATAGGGTGGAATTCGTGTCAAGGTGGAGATTGTTAGGGTTTAGTGTGACCCGAATTTTAATTGGGCCAGGCCAATTTGTTCCACATTAGAGGTTTCCTAATTCCTGCAGGATTAGGGTTACCAATTTCAGTATGACTAGGGTTTCCTTTATTTCCTATAAATATATGCTTGAGCCGCAAAGCTCATTGTACCGATTTCTATAGTAATTTCTCTTCTGCATGTGGTTTTTTTCCGTCTTGGGTTTTCCACGTAAATTCGGTGTCCACTGTTTTCTCCTTCTCTTTTTCAAATCTCGTTCATTATTTCAACGCTATTTTTCAACAATAGAGATAGAGATCATGAAATGGTGGGAAGCTATTATGGAAATAGTGGCGTAATACATGGTCTCGGCCATGGATGAACCAAGTACAACAATTGTAGGTGAAAGTAATGTCTTGGTGTCCGTCCAATTTCTACGAGTCTAAATCCAATCACTCGTGAGTAGTAGTTTCGCATCACGCCATCTGTTTTTACGTTTGAGAATTCTAGTCTTTTCCATAATTGTGATTGAGGGAACCAACGTTCGAAATAGCTCGAATACTTGTTGTGCACGAACCAACAACTAGTTTTAGTAAATGTTAGAAAAAAATTAATTTTAAAATTACAATTTCAAACTAATTTTGTGTAATTTTTTTCTATTTTTTAAAACAGAAAATACTTTTTAAAAAATTCATCAGACTCATAACCTTTTATAATAAATAGTTTCTTGGTACACAACAAAAAACCCAAGACTAAAACTACACCATCATCACCTCTACTTGATCATCACCTCCTCCATCTCCGCCATTTCCACAGCATTCTCTCTCCCTATCCCACCACAACTTCGTTTACTCTCACCAGAAGAGGAAGACCTACTTGTCAATGGAGTGGCTAAGAACGTCGGCTTCTCATCTCCTGCCATAACCACCAAAAACTTCTCTTCAAATACAGCCGGTGTAGGCTTCAGGGTTTCGCAGCATCCCCCTTCTCTGGCCAGGCCAGTCTCTCCAGCGGAACTCCCATTTTCGTCACTGAAATGGCCGGAAAGCTTCCAATAAGAACATGCCAACACTAAGAGAGCAAAAGCAATGAGAGCAAACATTGCAGCCAAACCACCAAACAAGTACGGCACCGGCGAAGTCCAGGGCGAGTGCTGATGATCGGACCTTGTTGTTACGTTAAATGCCTCTCTGCCAGACATCATTTCTAAGAAATGAAAAATGACGATTAGGTTTATGTCTTAGAAGAAGGAGGTGGAGGAGGGATGGTGAAGTTGAGAAAGAAAGTTTGAGAGGTTTTAATTCTTGAAAAGAATATATTTTATTTATTTATTTTTAAAATTCGATTAATTGGATGAGAGGGATGGTGATCAAGCCGTGCGATTGATATTGGAAATGCTAAATTCTAAATATTTTATTAATCAAATTATAATTTCCATTGCTTATTTCTTATATTGAGACCCCGAATGCGATTCTCACGATTCGGTTTGAAGATTTTACTCCAAAAATAACGTGACATCGTTATATTTTTAACTAAAAAAGGGGGACAGAACAGGGTACGGCAGTTGCTTTGTAGCACAACATACGTAAAGCGCTTGTCTGGTTCGAAAAAGCTGGAACAGAATCACCTGAAAAAGGGTCGGTTCAGGTTTTCATTAACACCCTTGGAAACGGCTCCATGCTTGGCTTGATGATGATGTGAAAAAAAATTAAATATTGCACGTATTCAAATTCCAAAGAACTGAAAGAAACACAGCCCCTAAATTCTTGAATATATATATATATATGTCGCAGTCGACCGTGAAGGCAAAAATGACTCAGATAAGAATCCGACCTATACCAGTTGAGGTGTTATATTATTCTAACAATAATCTATTAATGTGGTCCATGTTAATTAAAGTGACATTGACTTAATATTAATGTATTTAATGTGATGGTTGTTAAGCACAAAGGGACATTAAGTTAATTGGATTTTAATTCCCTCTCCTTAACCTTATTAAAGTGTATAAAGTACAGTTGAAGAGGTGTGAATGAAGAGACATAAATGAAAGGGTATGTATGGTGATATGCCTTTTGGAAAGTTGTCTTCTTCATCACTTAGAGAGAAATTACAGCAGATTTTCTCTTAGACATCGAATCTATCTCTGAAAATTAAGGTGAACTATACTCAGGTTTCTTGATCATCAAAGAGACGATAAAAGTTAAAGGTTTAAGGCGACAAAAAGAATCAACATCAAAAGCTTTTAATCATGGATCAATGTTGGTATTAATGAACTATTTATCTGCGTTTATACTTTATAGAAAATTAATAGTTGAATCAACAACGTTAAATATGGGATGTAAAGATTGTTTGAACACACATCACTCGAAAGAGTAGAAAATACATGATTTATAAATAAAATTCTCTTTCCCACTTAGTCCAATGTATTTTGAGTTAAATCTACTAACAAAATACATAGTCGACCATGACGACAAGAAAGCGTTGAGGGGCCACAATGATATCAAGTGGTGCAATCCATGTGCGGGACATGGTTGCACAATACCTGTCAGTTAAGAAAAGTGACTCCTCACCACCATGAGATGTTCACTCCTTCCACAAGATGTTTCATATTGCTCTTTAAGGGGGAAGCATGGTGTCAACTCTCCACCACCCCCGGGGCCTCGACCTTAAGCAAGCTACTTCGTGGTGTGCAGGTACACCACAATGTGCGGGTACTAGTGAGCCAAGAGGGGGCCTTAGTGTCTCCATCGAACTGAGAGTTCCATAGACAATATCGGTTGTCAATCCAACATCAGTATTGCGCACCTCCCTTGCGGCAGAGGTCGGATATAGGACCGTTGTAGACTCTATTATTCCCACATGGTCGACCCGAGGTAGGGAACAATGCACGTGGGGTTGACGCTGCATTGAGAGGAAAGAATGTTGTCATCGAGGATCTCGTGGTCGAATCACCCTCACTCGAGATGCATGTTAGGTTGCGTCAACATCTCGAGGCACGCATTTGGGCGGGAGTGCCCTCATGCCTGTTGGTCATTCAGGAAGCGTGCACAAGGACCCAGCATCAATGTTAGTGGGTTCCGAGGGAGGCAATTATGGATAACATCTCTCGTCGCTTGTTAGCATTGTTACTTCCGCATGCAGATTGGCACGAGCAGGCTGGCCAAAATGTACTGTGAATTCTAGTGCCGCATGGTATTGATCACTAGTACCGTCAAAAGCCAAAGTGGAGAAGAATGTCATGATTCGCGCAAGTGCCCAATCATGAGCCATGTGTCGATGGTCACATATTTTTCAAATGTTACAAGTAACAATCATTCTGCATAGTTTTTTACAAGCCAACGAATGTACAGAGAGTTTATTCTGGCCATCAATGAGTTAATATCTTCGCAACTCAAAGCTACGATTTAATCAGTGCAGTAAAAATAAACATTTGATTTGTCAAAACTATCAACTTAGTCATGTAAAATTATCAACAATCAACAAATAATTTAATTATTTATACATTTCTCTTCATTCCCACATTAATCCTCACAAGTGATTTTTTTCTCTTTTTAGATGAAACTATATTTGACTATTCATACCATCATAAGGACAGTCATAAAAAACCACCAATCTCAAAAACTGAATTGGGTCGAGAATAATTTGATCATTTATACATTTGTTATCAAACAAAATAAATAAACCATATGCACCACTCAAACAAAATGGATTTAAGTTCTTTAATCCAGTATTCAAAACATTCAATCGAAGAAACTCTGGGGAGGTGAGAACCTAAATATTTGAAGATGGCAAATAGTTTCAATCTTCAAAAGCTTAGTATTTGACATATTGATCTACTAGATTTGTAATATTGGAATAGTACACAATACAAAATATGAAACATTAAAAAAACCCAAAGGAAAAGTCTGCTTGCTTACAAGATACCGTCGACATTTATCTACCCTACAAAGAGGACCATCATTTTCCCCTGCAAGAAAGCATATGATTATGAGAGAGGAATACGAGAGAGATCATGTAAAGGAGGGAGAATAAACAGAGATGCAAACACGTATGAATGGACAGAGAGATATAGAACTTCACTAACGTGTTCATCATCAGAGTTATGTTGTCACCTTTTAGTAATATCCTCCCTGAATAAATGGAAAGAACACTTCAAATAATATCAAAATGAAATGAATTGGAAGGAAAAGACAATAAAATGATAAAAATTATGCACCCAATGACTTTCTGGTCTTCTTCTTTATGTTCACTTCCTCAGCATCCTCCAGAACTAAATTCATGTATTCATCAAAACCCTGTAGACAGAAAAATGAATACCTCAGCCATCAAAATGTTTAACTAGATAATCAAACTATAGGGTATGACCAACGATAATAGACCTATTCAAGATTTCATCCCTAAGATAAATGCACTTATAAAGAAGTAATAAGGCTAAAGTGCAGTGTGCAAAGAATGAGGACATGGTATAAAATCCAAAAGTCAAATGTCAAAATTAATCACATTAGATAGAATCAAAACTCAACAGTCAAATTAACAGCGCTAAACTCAAATGAGCTATTGTTTCTCATGAGGTCTTATATCTAAAATTATCGAGAAAATGTTCATAGCTATCATCAGTTGGAATCCAAAATTTAGTTAAGCATATTGAATAGTCATTCAAATCATATTTCAGAAGATATGAGATGCCTTTAGCATAGAAACACAGAAGACTACAAGTTCCATCTTCAGCATTGACCTCTGCCAACGGCAATGTGGAAGATGAGTTTGACTATTTTTAAATTGAATGTGCTCGACAAAAAGAAGAATGTATTGGATGACCAGCAGAAAACCACCAACCAAATTAAAATTTGAGATGTAAAGCCATTTTTCTCTTTTGGAGGAAAAAAAACACTTCAGAATTATATGGATGTTTTTCGAGTTCATTCTTTTCAGTTGCAACAGCCAAAAAAGATTTCTTTGTGCGGTAATGAATGTTCTTCCTACAAATTCACTTCAAATACAGCCTCTTCGAGAATATTTCAGGTATGAGAATGTCCTTTATGTTATGAAAGGGGAAAAACATGATACATAAATTGAGAATTTGATTCAAGCAAAAATCTTAAAATTACTAACAAAGCCTTTCTCCAAACAAAAAGTCTGCCACCTACCATAATATGTAAAAACATATATCTATAACTGCTATAAGAAACCTAAAATGAGATATGGAAGACGTACAATAATTCGGCCTTCAATCCTCTGGTCTTTCTGTTCAAAAAGCCAAATCTGAATCCGAGCTTTCTGCATTTATTTCAAAACACGCACACAGCAAAGTGAAGTCAGCGTAAAAATTCATCAGCGCGGTAGAACCCCAAATAAGAGCATTCCGAGAAAGAAAATAGTAGAAATGAACAAGATGCATAACTTACACTTTGAAGGAACCGAAAGATCAAGTTCTGAAGCCACAAAATCCAACCAAAAATAAAAAGAAATTGTGAGAGTCTAACACATGAATAGACTAAGAAGAAAATTAAATTGTTGAATGAAAACGTACGATCGGCTGGGTCATAATCCTCTGAACTTTAGTACTCGCCATGGCTGAGAAGTCCAAAAATGTGAAGATGCAGAGAGACGGTGAGCAAAGAAGCTTCAAACTGTAAAGCCCTAGGTTTCACACTTCCCTCGCTAATCAAGCTCGGCTATCTCAATCCGCCAATCTATTCTTAACTTGGAGAAAATTGCTGTTTGGGCCCTAGAGTAAGAGTAATTTATATTCGATGAGTAAACATTTTTCACCTTTACAGATTGAACCTCCTACATATTTATATGAGCATATTAATTTTATATCCTAAATCACATTAATATTTTATTTTTATTATTTATTATTAGTGAGAAAAACTCAAATATTAAATTAGGAGTTAAAATTATTACAATTTGTTTCAAAAATCACAATTTTCAAAGCAAATAATTTGTATTTTTGTTCTTATTGTTAGAGAATTCTTTTGGGTCAGACCTATAAACCAGCGTTATGAATCTCATTTTAACACTTTGTGTTTCTATATAAATTCGGAAAAAATGGAGTCAATGTAAGAGTAGTTCTTTCATGGGTCTACTGACTACTATAAAGAATAGTCCGACAAATTTTGTAGTGACTAGAAGGAAGGCAAAAAGGGAAGAATAGCCAATAGCTTAATCTTTCTTCTTCTATTTCAGGCTGCCATTTTTCAAGGGTTTGAACTCATTTTTCATGTTCTTCAGTGAAACATGCCACTTGAAAGATCCTACAAGATCACTGTAAGCCATTGAAGATATACATCACAAAGGGTGGAGAATCTCAGCCATCATTCTCAACCAAAAAACACTCAAGTGAACCTGATGATGAAGGAGAAACCGCGGCCTTCATTTATGATTCTCTGCAAATTTTAAGGCTATTCCCAGCAAATGAATCATTTAAAATCCTAATATGATTGGAAACTAGGCACATAATATAATTTACAAGATATCGGAAGACGCAATCTAGGCAGCAAACAATCTGGGGTAAAATGTTACTCGGCATTTATCATAGGCGACTGGAAAGGCACCCTCTTTATTTCCACAAATGTAGAGAAATCTTTGCTCATTGGCTGTTTCCACGGCTCTCCGTCCATTTGTAGGAACCCATTTTTCCATTCACCGCCCCGAATTTCTAAACGAATTGCAGCCGCCTGAGAAAAGAATTCCGGTGAAAAGAAAAGGCACTGATTTTTATACAGTTTCGAGACTATGATACGAATAATATGCAAGGGCTGAGTTCATCTATCTCATCGATAGTTCATTTAAACCATTTGGGTCTCAAATATATTTCATCTACAACTCATATTTGAGTTATAGTCATTTGATAAACTGTCAGAATTTCTAGCACCATCATTTACATCTTTGTACCATAAGCAAGACTTGAGAAGTAATGGTAAGAATATTCTCTTCTTTTTGAAGGCCTAGCTAGGCTTTGTTGCCAATTTTACCACTCCGGTGTAACAGGAAATTCTCCAATTTATTGAGTAATAAACATGTTTATCAAGTCCAACATATACTAATTTCAGATGCATATATATATAAACCTTGTAAAACAAAGGGAAAACTTTCTTTTCGTAGGGAAAAAAAAAAACAACACAAACTGACCTGGGCAATGTGTTTAGCAGAAATGAGTTCAACCATAACGAATGATGCATGCCAACCCTGCTTCAAGCCGAAAATTTCTAGAAGACCATCATCTGCATGGGCTTCGACAAAGCCTTTCTGAATGAATAAATAAGTACCACATAAAAATTCTATTTTTTGCAAGTGCCATGAGATTTCTTCGTTAAAAATATATAAACTTTCATAAACTTCAATTTCTTCATGATTATCTAAGAAAGCTGACGATGCAGTTTTTTTAACAATAAAAAAGGGCCAATGCATTGCAGAAAATTTACTAGAGAAGTATGGATTACGGAGTTGTAAATTGTCCATAAGATCTCTCAGATGAGAGGGAGACAGAAAGAGAGAGCATCAAATTTCCCAAAAGGAGCTTTCAGGATTCCAAGTAGACAAATTCAACAAAATTAAGCTAAAAAATTACTTTTAATTCTAATAAAAACAACCTCTAGCTGCAAATATAGAAACCAAACTTTAAACAATAGTTAAATATAAAAGAACTTAGAAAAGAATATCCCTTATCTCGTGTGAAACATTAGTTATAAAAAAGAACTTAGTATAACAACGTTAAATATAAAAGATATTAATAAGAAAGCTGTGCAAGTAAAACCAAGTAAAAAGTAATTTGCCTGTGTACGTGAGAGTATGACAAACAAACATTAGATGGAAGTACCCATAAGCAACTATGTGCCACCTCAAAATAAGAACCATGGAATACCTTTTCTAAATAGTCTGGCTTTAAATTACCCCAAGGATTTCTTCCACTACCATAGTTGTGGAGGTTTAAAGCAACGATTGCCCTTACGCTGCATGAAAACAACATGATATTTGCAAATGCAAAAGAAAAAAAAAACTAACACTAAAGTTTATCCCCAGTGAGAAATTATTCAAGCAGGTAATTACTAAATCCAAAAAAAAAAAAAAGAGAAAATGAAACAGAAATTACGGCTACCTAATTAACAATTATTTAACCCCATAGTTAGCGATTCATGGAACAGTATTTTCATCTGTAAATTTCAGTTTTTTTTTGTAGAAAACACTACAAAATGAAAAAAAAAAATTTAATTCAAGGCAAAGCATGAAAGATCTTTTCACTGCAATTAATACATGGCAACAAATCAATAACTGGTATGCTACCTTGATGGGACTGGAATCTGCTCCCACTCTGAGCCATTGACCTTTTTCACATGCATTCTAAGGATGTTTTTAAGTCCCCTACAATCAAACAAGCCATTTAAGTGAGTTAACTTGATACATATACTTTTAAACAAACATAAATGTCTCTATAACTGATCAACATGTACACTAAACCGTCCGGGAAGAACACAATTTTTGTTATCTGAAACTACATTCTTATCTCGACCATTCAAAGCAACTAAAAACTTTAGAAGAAGGGAAAAGAAGCGCATTAGCCCTTTATGAAGCTTATGTTCGTATATGCACATCCATGTGAAAAAGGTATGTGCATATAAATATTTATAACAGTACTCTATCAACTCATTCGCAAGTGAATTTACTATTCTCAAAATATTCACACCTATTTCGATATAAGGATTTAAGTATGCAAGCACTTCACAGTCAAAATATTTTTTTCATTTCACAACCGGATACAACAATGTGAGGGTGTCACAGTGTCATTCCAATTTTGCATTAGAGAAGAGAGGCAGACCTAAATTCACTAAAGTGCTTTCCCTATTGAGTCAGGTCCTTAGATATATTAGTGTTCACTGAGTAATCATGTTATGTAGGACTAAATTATTTCATGCTTATCATATTGTTTTTTACATATATTAATGTGAAAAGCTATCGGAAGTAAATGTTGAGTATTCATTTTTTCCAAAACCATGCTGGTGTTTCACCCCTACTCAATCTCCCCATTCTCTAGTATCCATTATCCCCACGCACTTTTTTGTTGGCATCAAAATGAAAAATCAAACTATTACAGGATATTGGATTACTAGGAGCTTCTTTCTTCCAAATGCATAATAAACATATGCGGAACAGCATTACTCTATATGCTTCTTTACTCAATATGCGAATGAAAAAATATGGCTATCAATTATTCTCAGATCGGTTGAAGCTACAAAGATATGAGATGAAAAAACAACAACCATAGAGAACAATCAAAAGTAAAGGAAACATTATCAGTTGGGGATCAAACCTTAAACTTGGATCACTAGAGCAAGGAGTGAAGAACCAACCTTGAGTACAACTATATCCAGAGTATATCAGCTGAATATAAAAAAAATAAATAAATAAATTAGTTGTACCACCTAGTTAATAAAATTTTCTTTTTTGCACAAAAGTGCAATGAAAGTTGGATTATGATAGCATGAAACCCTAGATTCAGTTTGATGTCTGACGGGAAAATCTGAAACTAAAACTAGATCTGAAGTTGAAGTTTGTTGTTATTTCCTCATCAGAAAAGTTGATCCCTCTGAAAAGGGAGGACAACGAAATTTACTATTGTTCATTAATAACAAAATTATATGACACATCTCCAAACCGTTATTATCATTTAATTCAGATTTTTATTGCGACAAAATTTTAAGTATTTTAGCAAGTTCACAGTGCACAAATTAAGAAAATATAACCTCCATCACAAATTAAGTGGTAACAAAAAGAATCCTCTGCACATGTTCCACAAATATGGATATTTATAACATAAGATTTTAATGTTGAAAGGTGAATAAAGATTAATTCCAAACCTTATTTGATATTGGACCTTGCGCAAGGTAAGGTTTTTCATTACGTAAATGGTGGAAGCCATAAGCAACTTGAGCATCCATTCCTGCAAGTCCAGAGGAATAAGAAACAAACAAATAAAAATATTCTGTAAAATTCAGTTATCATTTAAACGAAACCAAGTACTCGTGATTTATACCTATGCTGAAGTAATTATAAAATACTCCCTCATAGAAGGTCACTTTTTCAGGCAACTCTCCTTCAATTTCCAAACCCTGAAGCCAGAAGAAAAATATACTGCGTATAGATATAAGGAAGTATCCACATATTAAGTTGTCTTCACAGAGATATAAGATGCTATTGTGTGTTGAAGTGGAAGACAATTGCGAATAGGATATATAAGACAAGCAAGCAAAAAATTTTAATTATTTAAATGAGAAATTTGAAGACAACTTTGGGAGGAATATTCCATCTCTCCAAATTAATCACCAACAAAGATCAACTGAACTAAAGTGGTAAACAATTTAAGTAAGCAACTATCCACAAACCTCGTCAAAAGAACAATTTTCGGTAGCCTTCATTGAATGTGGTGTCTCAACCTCTTCACCAGCAGGCATTGATAATAGAAGTTGCCAGCTACATCATCCAAAAAAATATTTTTTGTGTTTTTTTAGACACAGAAATACAGTGATAAGCCTCCAATTTAGTTGGTTTATACAAGGAAAAAGAGAAAAAAAAAACATAATGCAGAACAAAGGGGCGACAGAGCTGCCAGCGACCAGGTCCTCCATCATAGGTGCAACACTGGGAATCCAGCGGCACAATGCTGATAAAATCTTGCAAAAAATTGGCAGGTAGCAGATTTGGCTACCTCAAAAGCTCTTGTAATGAGAGATAGATACTTCTTAAACGATTCAATTTGAATTTAATGTATTTGGTTACTAATCAAGATGAATAATAGCAAAGCTATAATCTTTTCCAAGGAAAAAAATAAACGAATGAAGTGGTTCAGAAATAAATTTTCTTCTATTGTTATTTCAGCAAGTTATAATTTCAAAAGGATATGCACAATGCAAATTCTAAATAAAGCAGACTGCTGAACTGAAGGATTCAACAACTGTGCCCAATCAGTTCACACAACCCATGGCATGTTCAGCAGTTGAAAGCTTTAAAATTTCAGATTATGGCTCGCTAAAAACTAGCATGATTTCTACCAATATCATTTACTTGTTCTGACAACTAGCTGTACTTCAGTAACAAAATATATGTTGGCCAAAGTCTCTCAAAGCTGAGCACATGCTAGTAAATGTAGTTTATGAAAATTTGCTAACCTATCTAGGCGGCAAACTGGACCCATACTTGCTCTGAGTAATGACCTTTTGACAGCTGATTTCCACGCAAATGGAAAAGAACCACCCTGATAAGAGAAATCAATCACATGGCTCAAGGAATAAGAAACCCTTTCTAAATTGAAAAACAACTAAAAAGAAAAAACTAACCCAACCAAAACTTCTAGCTAGGTCATTGCCAGTACCCAGCGGAATAATTCCTACGGGAGGAACCGGTTCCCGTCCCTGTTTATTAAGTTCTGCAAGACTTCCAAGAACCCAGCCAACCGTACCATCACCTCCAGCAACCTGCAAGTCACCCTGATCTGAATCCCCCAATTTCCCACATACTATACTCAAATAGTATGAATAATAAGTTCTTTCCAGCATACCATAACCCGGATCTTTTGGCGAGTTTCTTTAGCACCAACATTACCAAGATCAGCAAGCATCTCAAGGCAACGTAATCCATATCGGACAAATTCATGAGGCTTTACATCTCCCAAGTCAAAAACCTGCAATCCACCCATGGAAAGGAATTCTCAACAACATCAGAATCTTCTAATAATAATAAAAGCACATAAATTTTTCAGCTGAATTTTAGATTTTATTTTGATTTTTCCAGGTAACTAACATGAAATAAGAGCATACATTAATATCTACAACCATTGGGCTCAGTATTGTTGGAAACTAAACTAGGAGAAGTATTTTCTGGGATTGAACAAGAAAGTTAGCTATCTTGGGTCAGTGTGAGTAAACTCTACTACTATCTCTACAACATCCAAATTCCCAAACACCTTCCAACGTAACAAAATCTCAAAATACCTTCGAAGTTCAAATCATATGTTATAACTTAATCATATTAATTCCCTCATAAAAAAAAAAAAAACCTTCAACTACAACCAGAACAAAATGTATACCAGAAATAAAGAAAGACAGAATCACATGTATTTCATTGACCTGTTCTTCGCTGATTAAAAGCTGGAGTCTCTCTTTGAGCATCGGTCCGTGTCGTCCACCGCTACGCGGATTGATGAAAACGACCAAGGGAGATTCCGGCGACTCCTCATCCTCGACGGTAGAGGAAGAGCCGGCTCTAGGCAAGCGACTTTCGCCAGCGCCGGGATCTTTTAATCTGATAGAATCCCGCATGGCAAAACGAAGGTACTGCGGCATCCGAAGCTTCTTCCTCAACTCCTCCTTGTCTATTCGTATCCCCGAGAGTCCACACCCCTTGAACGACTCGATCATCGACGATCTCGCCGCAACCCGAACCGAATCGCCGGCGCCAGGAGACGTCGGCGTTTCCATATTCCTTTCTTCCGTCACTCTCCCCCCTCCTTGAAGAATCGAATAAATATTTTTGCAGAAATCAGATCCAGCTTCCCGTTTTTAGTTAAACCGGAGCATGAAACCACAAAGTGCGATGGCAAAATCGAAAATAAATGCTATAACCAGGAGTAATAAACCACCAGTTTTGTTAATTAATAAGAGAGAGAGAGAGAGAGAGAGGGCGGGGGGAGGAACGAGTCGGTAGGCGTTGGAGGATTTAAAAATCTGGTTGTAGTAGGGTAGTTTCCTTTTCAATGCATGACCATATTACCCTTCTGGGTCCTCTCTCTCTTCCACTTTCCACATATCCATTTCTATCAACTATCTACCAATCACAAGCCGACACATGTACACCAATTCTGTGATTAACGACTTTGCAGATTTAGCCCCGAAAAAGTTGAATTCTGGAGAAAAATTCCATAAATGGATTAAATTGTCCTTTTTTTTTCCATAATTTAAATATTTAATTATCAGCAAAACTACTAAGATTTGGCTCGGTTTGTTTTGTTAATTTATCTAATTAATTAATTAAAAATATAAAGTGACGAGGTAGAGTCAAAATGCATAAGAGCACGTGAGGGTGCAGAGTTTTAATTGGTTCAAGTCATGGGTATGAATGGGCAGACGATGATCGAATCCAATCCATGTCGGGTGACCAGATCTGATCATGGAGTAAAACAGCACCAGATGACGATTCCATTCGTTGACCAATTTCTTCATTGCGGGATATTTTAAATACTCATTTTCTAATTAATAAATAATGTCTCACTTTATCATGTTTTTTTACCATCTCACTTATTGTTCCCAAACATACCCAAATTATATCAAACAAACATGTATTTCTGTGAGCCTAAAATATATATGCTGTATAAATTTTATTTACTTCGAGAACAAAAGAACAGCAGCTTAAGATGCCATAATTTGGTTGAAGAATTAGTGGCCTTTATTAGGGGTGGGCAATAACCGACCAGAACCGAGAACTAACCCGGAACCGAGCTTCGGTTCTGGGTCGATTCCGGTTCTCGGTTTCTAAATTCCTATTTGGTTCGGGTTTGGTTTTTCGTTCTCTATGCTGTTCGGTTCTCGGTTTTATAAACAAAGAACCGAGAACCGAGAGTTTCATTGACCTGGAACAGGGAGACGCAGCTACAAACCTGGAACCGAGAGGCGCTACGATTCTACATTCCCAAAGGCGAATCCGCGAAGACGAACCAGCAAAATCGTTGCTTCTGACCCTTGCTCCCCTGATTCCAAAGGTTCGTCTGGTTAAAAATCGTCACTTCTAGATTTAGGGTTTGCGATTTATGTTTTGAGATTTTGACCTAGACTTTGATTTATGGTTTGCGATTTTATGGTCTGCTTTGATTTAGGAGTTACTTCTATTTTTAAAAATCGTTGCTTTTGTTGCTTCAATAATTTGTTTTTGCTTCTGTTGCTTTGAAAACCGTTGCTTCTGTTTGCTCCATTAAGATGGACGAAATATCACTGCTTTTTATTGCATTGTTCAATTGCTAATTGCTTGTCTTGCACAGTCCAAATTGCTAATAGTTATCTTAATCATTAATTGCTTGTCTTGCTAATTGTTCTGTCTCCTTTGATTCAGTGATTGCATTACTATCATAGTCCAAATTTTTGTCCAAATTTTATGTTCTTTGAATGCTAGAAGAACTTGCATTTCAAGTTGGGAACTGGAGCCGACCGGACCCGAAACCGGAACCGAGCTCGGTTCCAGTTCCAGTTTCGAGTTCGGGTCCTTGTGGTTCCGGTTCCAGCTCTGGGTCCAAGTCCGATTCCTTACTCTCGGAACCGAGAACCAAATGATCGGTTTCAAGAGGTCCAAAATTGAAATAGGAACTGAAACCGAAACCGAAACCAAAACCGAGAATCGATTTTCCCACCCCTAGCCTTTATCCGCTCAACGAGAGCACATTTATTAGGACCATTTTTTTCTGCTCGAAAGAGGGTTTATCTTGGGTCACATAAAAACTCTAATCCTCATCTCAACCCTGCGCAATTCACGAGCCGGCCCAAGTCACAACCAAGTGGATTTTCTTTTCTAAGGCTCACCCGAGATGGCCCCACCTTTCCAAGGGCCGCAGGCTCAACCTCATTCCATCTAAATTTGAATAGGCTCATGAGCCTCCATCCACCCAAAGAGTGGTCGGACCTCATCAGAGCAGCCTAGTTTCGGCGGGTCAGGACGGCTGGTACTTGCTTTTTTATGAATTTCAAAATCAATGTACTTAATATAAAAAATAAAAATAAAAACCCAAAGAAACAAATTCAATTAACAAGAACACAGAGCTTAGATGATCAAATAAAGACTTTTAAGCGACCCAAAACCAACCAGAGCCCCACAATAAGAAGAGGAAAACTGTAGTAGGATATCTTACTAAGAACATACTCCCTTTAAAAAGATGTATGCATGAATTAAACAATAAAAACAGCCCAAATTCAGAGCTTGTTTTAAGAGATGAGATTACGTAATAATTGAAGTCAAATAAATGTCTCCACTAACTTTAATGGCGGTTTTTATTACCAGCCTTCTTTTTACCTTTGTTTTTCCTCTTACCTCCCTTCATTTTAGGTCTAACAGCATGGACATCAGTGTCTGTTGCAGAAGCTGGGGGTAAAAAATGCTTCACGTTAAGCACACCCCGTCTAAAACGGCCTTCCGTCGACTTTAAAACCATTTCCTCAGGCTTCCATTTCGATGTGGGTCTCCTCGAACTGCTCCCTATCGTACTTCCAAATTCTCCGAGAAGCAGTTGCTGAAAAAGAAAATAGCGAATGAAGAGTTGAGAGTAGAAGAAATTTGCCGAATTTGGAACAAATATTTATCTGAATCACCTCAAGCACACACTTTTATTACTCCCCCTCTCGACTGACATCTCTCCCTTCCTCTATTCACTTAAAATCCAACCACCTCAAAAAAAAACAGTTATTAACATTCTCTTCTATTTTGCTAACTCCCAGCTCATTCACTTCCTTTCTCCCAACTTCTTTTATATGTAACCCAAATTGACCACGGGCTCAAAGACCAACCTTGTCCTCAAGGTTGAAACTTAGATATTGTTGTTTGATATGGTCATATGATGGCCTGCCTTTCCATTTAATTAGCACCCATAGATCTTTTTGTTGAAGAAGATCCCTTTTTACTTCAAGTAATAACTCCAACTCCACCAATTCAGCTTCTTCAGAAAAATTCAATGGTAAATCTCTAACCAACACGCCTTTCTAACATATTTCCCCAAAAGAGATATGTGAAAAGCAGGATGGATTGAAAGAATGATCCGGTAATTTCAGTTTTTAGGCTGCAGTCCCAATTCTTTGCAAAATCTGAGAAGGTTCATAATAGTTCGGTGCTAATTTCTCCCCACGGTTGCTTGTGTCAAAGACCTCTGTCTATAGGGCTGGAATAGACAAAGTCCCCTTCACGAAAATTCACCTCCCTTCTATGCTTGTTAGCCTGCTTCACCATCCGTTGTTGTGCCCTGGAAATATGAAATTTAACAACTCCAATGCTTGATCTCTATCTTTCATTTGACACTCCGCAGCAGAAAGTAACTTAGACCCTTTTTCAAACTTAATGATGGGAGGTGGGTCTCTGTTATAAACTGCAAAGAAAGGAGTAACTTTACTGGAAGTATGGAAGGAGGTATTGTACCAATTCTCCACCCATGATAGCTACTTGAACCAAGTGCACAGTTTATCATTTGAAAAACATAGTAAATGTCTCTAAACAGCTATTCACCACCTAAGTTTGACCATTCGTTTGAGGATGGTATGTGCTTCTACTCAACTTGGCCCCTTGTATTTTGAATAACCCCGTCCAAAATGAACTCAAGAATACCTTGTCATGATCAGATATGATTGATTGAGGGAAAACATGTAATCGAACTACCTCCCTTAAGAATACTTCTTCCACCTTTTGAGCTGTAAAGGGATGCTTTAAGGGCATGAAATGAACATACTGATAGGAACTAGAATATATTTCTTGAATTATCAAAGAACAATACAGAATATAGGACACTCCCTCACTATACTAGGCTTTCGAGTCCCTAGCGACTCCCTACAATATAACTCTCTCCATATATCTCTTCTCCCTCCCTACTATCCCTTAAGTCTTTACATAGACTTACTAACTAAGTAACATTCTTATTATACCCTTCTTAACCTATCATTACTCCCGCCCCAAAAAGACACCTTGTCCTCAAGGTGGAAAAAAATGAAAAATACATTTTTTATCTATATCTACAATATTCTTAAGAAAAAGTAAGCTATAATGAAACTCAAAATTTTTCTCTTCTTCCTTTGCATGGTCCAACAAATTTCTTAACCCAAAAATCTGGATTAAAAAACCACATTTTTCTATGACCCATGTACTATTGAAGTGGACCTTTGTTAGGCTTGGCCCAACCAGCCTCGTCATGGAGAGCTGTTGAATTATGGCCTCCGGAAAGAAAAAGTTTCCTCCTTTCTTCATTGCAATTACCTCTGCCAGCTCATCACCTTCCTTCATTGCAATTATCTCTGCCAGCTCATCTCCTTCCTTCGTTGCAGTTTTCACCCTTTTCGCTGCCAGCTCATCCCTGTCCACCATCCAGCGGTTTTCTTCGTAACCTCCAACGACGGTTACTCCATCTCCATCGTCGCCAGTTACTCCCTCTCCAGCGTCGCCGGTTCCGCCATACCCATTGTCGTCGGTCCTTCCATACCCATCGTCGCCGGCAACCAGTTCTGTTCCTGTAATCGCGAAGAACTCACTCCCTCCTTCCCCGATTTCTTTTGTTACCAGATCTTCGAGCGTGACTGTTTGTTCATGACAGATTGCATCAGTCATCGCTTCTCCTTCTTCCTCGGGTGATTCTTCGTCTTCAACCTCTTTCAGCAACTGATCAGAAAGAGTTTCTGATTCTTCGAATCTTTCCAATATCCTTTTCATTTGCTCTTGAATCTGTGAAATGCTGCGTTCCATCGCATCCAGTTTCTCTAATTTCTTTAACTCTTCCTTAATACTTGCCATCTCTTTTTGCCACTCCATTGCTTTTTCTCTCTGCGATTCTAAATCGAGTAATAATGCCCAATCGATCGACGATGCTCTGATACCAAATTGATAGGAACTAGAATATATTTCTTGAATGATCAAAGAACAATACAGAATATAGGACACTCCCTCATTATACTAGGCTTTCGAGTCCCTAGCGACTCCCTACAATATAACTCTCTCCAATATAACTTCCTAAGTAACATTCCTATTATACCCTTCTTAACCTATCACATACTTGCTCAATCTATCCACAACTACAAAAATCGTGTCGTCCTATTTGATTTTGGCAATTTTTCTATGAAATCCACATAAATATCATCCCATATCTTGTTTGGAATGAGTATTTAATGCGCCACAAGGACCAATAACAAGGCCCAGAGCCAAAAGGCTCACTAACCTTTATATATCCTCTTATTTTGCAAGTGAAGCATATGATGATCAATTGAGAGAACCTCCATCTACAAGTGAAGTGGGCAAATCAAAACACTTTCTAAAAGGAGAATTCAACAAAGCACCTGAAGCCTCCCATTCAACCGACACTTCCATTGCCACTTTTGGGAATACTTGAGGACAACAAAAAGAATATGCTTCAAGATACTCCAGCATTCCAAGGAGGTAACATAGAATCAATTTATGAATTATTTTGAAGTTATTGGATGTAAATGATAATATTGGTTTTTGTTGCTCTCAATTATGCTTAAAATAGCCGAGTTTGTGTCAAACATTGAATCACCATTGTTCCTTGAAAGTCTTGCGGTGATTTCTCTTATACTATCCATTCATTCACTTCCCACCAGAGGTGGATATCTCTAATGAAGGTTTAGAAGGTCTGCTAAGACCCAAGTTATATTGTCTTCCCCGATGGAAACCATTGAAGTCAATAGGTGCAATTTTGGCACCCATTCGGATTAGCTTGTTCCTTTCCGTGCATAGTTCTTGTCCAGACTAATTCTGCTTCTATTTTTTTGCAGGAAAACCTCTTCACTTACAGAGTGATTTGTGGTCCAAATTTCACATCATTTGGACATTATTTGATAAAGTTACGAGATACTCGATTTGGGCTCTAAGTCTACTCTTAAGCATTTGTTCAGGTTAATAGTACTTTTCCACGTATAACTTCCGTTTCCAAACGATTTTCCCTTTGATTTTTGGAGGTTGACTTGTTTACATATACAGAGGTACGTGGTCCAAATTTCGCGGATTTTAGACAATTATTGAGTGAATTGTGATTGTTTCCATTTCTGGCTCGAAATTGTCATTTTGGTGTCTTTCCGGACAGTCTCAATTGCTTTGCATAACTTCATCTCCTATGAGTATTTTCTTGTGATTTTTTGGAGAGTGTTCTCAACTCTCATTGAATTTAGTCTAATCCAATTTTCAAGTCAATTGGACGACAAACAAGCGAGTGGCACATTCGAAAATTTTGTGTTTTGTTTTAGCCGTGATAACCACCAGCATCCAAGGAGTATTAAGCTTTGCATCCCATGGTGCATCAATATCGCTTGCTAGTAATCCAGAAGGGGATAAATTCAAAACTTTATTCTGCTGGCAAATGTGACAGTTTTCCACATACTGCTGAACAACCTTTCTCATGCCCTTCCAATATACCTCTCTGGCTATTCTGTTATAGGTCCTTAGTACCCCTGAATGACCTCCCAATAATCCTCCATAGAATTCTTGCAAGATTGTTGGAATCAATGGAGAGGTCTGGGTAAGAACCACCTTTCCTTTAAAAAACAGTTTGCCTTGTTCCACTGACGAACCAGATTTTACAGGGAGCCCAAGTTGTATATCAGTTTTAATCTTCTTCAGCCATGGGTCCTCATCAACTCTTCGCCATTCATCTTCCATACATAAAGGAACTATGGTGTCCAAAATGGATAATTCATTCAATTCCGTCTCTCCCTGATATTTTCATGGCAGAGCATCCGCAGCACGATCTTCCAATCCAGCTTTATATTGTACCTCAAAGTCATATCCATTGAGTTTCGCCATCCACTTTTGATGCTCCACACAAATTTGCCGCTATTCTAACAAAAATTTAAGACCTTTTTGATCGGTTCTCACAATAAAATGAGTCCCCAGTGGGTATTGCCCCATTTCTGCAGAGCTAACACTATAGCCATCAACTCTTTTTCATACACAAAGTTTAATCTTGCTGTGGTGACAACTTTTGGCTAAAATATGCAATGGGTCGCTGCCCTTTCATTAACACAGCACCCAACCCACTTCCCGAAGCATCAGTCTCAAGTATAAAAGGATGAAAAAATTTGGGTAACGCCAAAAGTTGAACATCAATCATTGCCCTTTTTAACTTCACATACGCATCAGCTGCTTCTGGACCCCAACAGAAACAATCGTTCTTCAATTGATCAGTGAGGGGGGCTGCAATCACAAATCACCCCATAATTTGCCACAAATTTCCTATAGTACCCCATAAAAAACCTCTCAATTCTTTTAAGGTTTTAGGTTCCTGCCACTCCACCATAGCTTGCAATTTGACCGGATCAGCAGCTACTTCAACTGCTGATATAATATGGCCTAAGTAATGAAGTTGCGCTTTAGTAAAAACACACTTTTTCTCATTCCCGTACAACTGTTGATCTTTAAGAATTGTTAAAACCACTTCTAAATGCTTCCCATGTTCCGCCATACTCTTACTAAAAAATGAGTATGTCGTCAAAAAACACAAGCACGAATTTTCGGAGGTAAGGTTTAAAAACCATATTCATTAAAGGCTGAAAAGTAGAAGGGACATTGCTGAGTCCAAAAGGCATCACGAGAAACTCATAATGCCCCTCATGCATTCTAAACACTGCTTTAGGGACATCTTAGGGTTTCAACCGTACTTGATGGTAACCCAATTTTAAATTCAGCTTAGGAAAATACTTTGCCCCATGTAATTCGTCAAGTAATTCTTCGATTACAGGAATAGGAACCTTATCAGCCACTGTCTCCTTATTGAATGCCCTATAATCTACGCAAAATCTCCAACTTCCATCTTTTTTTTTACCAAAATTATGCGGCTTGAGAATGGGCTAATTGCTTGGCTGTATGATTCCTGCCAACATGTCCATTACCAATCTCTCGATCTCATCTTTTTGTACTTGAGGGCATCGATGGGGTCTAACATTAATGGGATTAGTACCCTCCTTCAAAACTATAGCATGATCATGGCCACGGGAAGGGGGAAGCCCTGCTGGTACGTTTAAAACTTCTCTGTACTTTTTCAAAATTTCCAATATCTCTGCTGGGATGTCTGTTTTTTTGTCTTGAACTTTTTCTTCTAACAGTGTGCACAGCTCAACCACCTTCGTGTTTAATAGTCCTTCTCAGAGCCTTCAACAATACTTTACTCAGTGCTAATTCGGGTTCTCCTCTAATCCAAGCAGACTTGCCATCGACCATTAACTTCGTTGTCAACTTTTTCCAATTTACATAGATACTCCCGGTTAACTCAAGCCATTGCATAGCCAATAATAAATCAGACCCTACCAAATCCAAGGGAAGAAAGTCAGCAATGATCTCTACCTCTGGTAAAGACAAATGTACATTTCTGCACACCCCATTACCCTTAACTTTCATTCCATTCCCCATTGAAAGTCCATATTTTGTGGTTTCCAGCACTGGTAAGTTCAACTTCTTAACCAGATCACTTGAAATGAAGTTGTCACCCCACAGTGGATCAACGCTATTACTTTTAACTGATCTGTTTTCCCAGTCACCCTCGTAGAATGTGGATTATTTAATCCTACCACAGAATTGAGTGATAGTTCAGTGGGACTTTCATCAAACTCCTGTTCGCCATCTATTTCGGGCTACAAAACCCCCTGAATAGGCTCTACCTCTTGGTCATCTTGTACAATTAAAACTTGAAGCATTTTCTTTTTACATTGATGTCCATTGTATACCTCTCATCACAGCTAAAACATAGTCCTTCATCCCTTTTCTGCTGCAATTCTGCTTCTGTTAACCTTCTTGGTAAATTTTTGGTTTCACATTTCCAGGAATAGTATTCATCTTTTGCATTCCCGAACCTCCTGTGTGAAACTTTCACTGAAAACAGTATATCCTCTGTTAGGCTGAATGAGAAAACTCCTTTCTTCAGCTAGTTGAGTAGCCTCCATGAGATCCCTTGGCCTGTTTGGTCTCATCAACCGCACATCTCCCTTGATGTTGTTTTTCAGTCCTTGAAAAAAACGCACTGATCAACACCTCCTCTGGGACCTGTGCCAAATTAGATACCAACATCTCAAATTGGAATCGGTCTTCTTCAACAGTACCCACTTGTTTCAATGTCAGCAGTCAACCACAACTTGTTCCTTCTCGGCAATCTTTTCAAATCTTCCCAAACATAGAAAGGACGCCTGCTATTTTCCCATTGATACCAAGATGAGGCTGAACCTTCAAAACATATGACCACAGCCTCCACTTTTTCCAATTCAGTCAAACGGTTAATATGGAAGTACCGTTCAGCTCTAAACACCCAGCTCTCAAGCTCACTTCCAGTGAAAACAGGTAATCTAATTTCCAAGTCAGAAATTTGTGCCTATGGAAACTCGAACTTCCTTCCCCACCCTGATCCTCCCGTCGATCATTTTCACGACAATTCTGCAAGCTGATCAGAATCCTTTCATTTCTTCCGTTCCCATCGTGAACTCTCGATATAGTAATTCGTTCCTCTAACCTTTTAATCATTAAACACCATTTGTTCTTTCAAGAAAATTAAATCTTGCTCCATTCCTTAAATTCATCCATCTTCTCTTCCATTGCTGGAATTCTCTCTCCCAGCTCTGGAATCCTCAACAAATCTTCTCGCAACATTTCCAATTTTTTTGCCACTCATTCTCGGAATCTTTAGGAGAGTCCAGACGAGAAATTACAAACTTCAAAGCCATGATCTCAATTTTTGTCTGAATCACCTCAAGCATACTTTTATTACTCAATAAACGAATGAATTACAACTGCAATGGATTTATAGAGTCCAGGCTGCTCTCCCCCTCTGAATTTTTCACTTCTTACAAAACTCTAGACTGACTTCTCTCCCTTCCTCAAAATCCATCTCAATAACTTTCAAACAGATATTAACAGTCTCTTCTATTTGCTAACTCCTAGCTCATTTTCCAGCTCATTCACTTCCTTTCTCCCAACTACTTCTCTTCTTTAATATGTAAACCAATGCTATATTCCTTGAAGACAAAAAGTCAACTAACAATACTTGAGATAACATTTATTTCATGATTACTAAATGAACCTATAATTCTAAGTTTTTTAGGATTCACCCTTTTAATTTGGTTCTCTCTAATTGGAGGAAAATTGTTATAAACTAAATAGTGTTTCTCTTTCTATTGTCTTGACAAGGGTTATTCCCCTTTCTTCTTTGCATTTTCTATCAATATTCTTTGTTTCTGATATTAAATACAAAAACGATTGAAAGAAACCGAAATTTACCTCTTCTCGCATCTTTTGTTCTCGTTCCTTTTGTTTTTTAATGATTGGTCGTGCTACACTTAATGGTCGCCTCTGCTGCTTTTGAGGCTAGATTCATTGAAAAAAAGAATTTAAAAAACGTTGACAGTTAATCTGCATTGTCATGGCAGAGCCGTAGAACAAAAGAAAACACTCAAATCATACCTTTCCACCAAGAGAAACAACCTTTCTGTTCTCAATGTCCTTCCTCTCCCTCCATGTCATACTTGAAGAGGCTGACATTAAAACATAGAAAATATTTCTTCACTTTTTTATTAAAGGGAATCTATAGAAAGGGAAAAACCAAAAACAACTGATAATAAAATTAATACTTGAAAATAAATCACAGCCAAAACCAAAAAATGCCTATTACTCTTTGAGAAAAATGAAACCCAAAAAACCACACTTTTCAGCAGTTAAATGTGAAAAACCAAAGAATGTAAATTACCCAGGAAGGCGATTTCCCTCTTGATTTGTCTAAGGTCCATCTTAGGTTCATTCAAATCGACGTCGCCTTTATTAGCTTTCTTCTTGCTAGGCATCTTTGATCTGTAAAATAAAAAATCCTATGAATCAAGTAAATGAAGTGACAAATAGAAGAAAAACGTAACAATGCCCATTGCTTACAAAAATTGCAGCAATCTTTCCTCGCCTTGATAACATAGACATAACACTTTAAACACCATTTACACTAATGTCCAAGAACCCTCTAACTTAATGTAACGTATCAAATTATTGAATTCCCAATCTGTAGCATTTTCAAACCCTAATTATCTTGCTTCAATTTCGATACGCAGAATAGACCATCAATTAAGAAAATCAAATCAATTCAATAACAATTTCCCCCAAATTCAGCATTAGAAAAACCCTAAATTGGAGTAATTTTTCCTAAGCTCCTACACGGTTGTCAGACAGCAAAGGAAAACCTACCTTGAATCATCCTATTTTTCCTAATTCTCTACGCGGAATTGATGATCAATTAGGAAAACTTTTCAAAATTCGAATTCATTTCAATAACAGTTCCCTAATCCAGCTAAACCGAAGCCCTAATCTAAGTTGGATTCCTAATCTGCTACGCGGAATGAACTGTTCCTAGGAAAGTCATAAATCTTTCCTTTTCTGTCAATGAATCTGGACCCTCTGGAGGCCAGATTCGAGTTAATCCTTTTGAATTGAATGAATGGTGAAACCCCCCTATAAATAGAGGGTCTCACCGAAGGAGGAAGACACACCAAAATCTCTAAGCTCTCGGAGAAATACTCACCTCTCTAGCGAAGGAATCCCTTCCGAAGTGACTTCCTCCAGTCGAACTCCCCTCCGCGGCGAAGTCTCTTCCTCCAGTGGCGACCGACGACGGACGAAGGACTTGAGGCGAACTCCCACTGCGACAGAGAAGGAGAAACTTTGTCTGTGAAGAACGAAGACCGAAGGAGAAGAAGAAGGAGAAGAGCTCAGTCAAAGGAGTCAAGTTGACCGGTTCAATTCAAGTGAACCGACCCGACCCGAACCGAACCAGCCGACTTGAACCGATCCAGTGACCCGACCCGACCCGATCCGATCCAATTTCGACTCGACTCGATCCGATCCAGTTTCAACCCGATCTGACCCGATTTCGTCTTCGACCCATTTGAGGTTTTTGACGGTAACGATATTCTGCCCAAACCTCTTTCAAGAATTAATATCGTTATTTTCGAAAATTAATAGATATATTATTTTGGAAGGTTTTCGACGATTTGCAACGTTCGTTCAACACTCTAAATCATCCTAACGTCCTAAATCTCTCGGAATCCAGGTAAGTGGAACACTTACAACGTTTTGGCCATAGGCCCTACATCACAAGGCATATAATATTTTCGTTATAATTATTTCGTTATTAAAGTTGTTATTTTGTTATTAGAGTCATATAGTATTATTCTGTCACGCACGATTAGTTATTGACACATGGTTTAATTAAGATAAAAACTATAGGTCAATTTGTATGCGCATGAAACTGATGGAATTGACGGAAACTGAGATGGCTAATGAAAGCCTGAACGCATGAAACCTTGTGATAGCTAATGAAAGCTTGAAACTTGGTAGGGCTGGAAAATGAATTCCAACCAGTATGTAACTTTCAAACTTAAAAACTTGGTAATGCATGAGATTCAACTTTTATGCACGTGTTTTCACTTACTGAGTTTATCTCACGTTTTAGTCTTGTGATGTAGATGAATTTTTAACAGATGAGGAACTTGGACTGATCGAGGATTTTTTCGAAGTAGAAGAACAAACAGAGGGAAATATCGAATATGTCAATGATGGGTTAGCAGAATGAATTTTATTAAAATTTTTATATTTTGAGAAGAACTTTATTTAATGTTTTAGTTTTATTTGAACAAGTTTGCATTTGGTTTTTCAAGGAACTACATTTGATTTAATAAAGTTTTAATTAAATGCTTTATGGGATTTTGAATATTAGGATTAACTCTAATAAATGGTTTTAAACTATTATGTTGTTTAAATAAATGCTTTCGCCATAAATAACTATTTCATTAACTAATTTTGTAAATTAGGATTTATAACGACTAAAGTAAACCTAATTTTGTAAATCGATTTGGGAAAAATTTTAGGGTTTTCAAAATTTGGGGATAATATAATTTGGGGCGTTATACTTAACCAGTTCAAATTCTAACTATTTCACATGATCAACTCTAGAAGTTTTTATAACAAGACTTCGGCTAAACACTTTCATAATAATTTAACTATATGACCATTCTTATTTAATAATTATATGATGTGTCCTTCACAAAGTCAGGGAAGGACAACGAGAAATCACACTATTGATTTGAATAACTGCCTCTTTTCATGTAATTTTAAGAGTCCCTAAATCTAGGAAAATGGCCAACTTTAGAAACAAAACCAGTTTTTAGTCAGCTGATTATTTACAACGGCTGGTCTAGGAACTAACGAGTCAAAATTAAGTTAAAAGACTGTACATTCGAAGAAAGCAGTGAAGAAGAGAACAACATAGTAAACACATAATACATGGTAAATCATGATGTAAAATATGTTCGTTTTGACAATAGACTTATGTCATGTTCTGCTCAAAAGTGCACTTAATTATTCACCTTCCATAAACTTAAGGGGTAACTCGATCAAAAGAATCACCCCAAACAGCACCTCCTGCATTTCTTCAGACTAAAACTAAAAGCAACCAAACTGCCTTTACTTACTCCTCCTACTGCTATATTTTGCAAAGACTCTTTTTTTTCTCATCAAATCTTTAAGGATTAGTCTTTATCTTTTTAATAAATTTTGCAGACTAGAAGTTACATTTTTTAGATTCACAAGCATTAAAAATACAAAAAGCACGGGAATAATTAGGATCATATATCTTTCAAGTTCAACAAAGGTGAATTTTTTTCATAACTTTTCAAAGCTTTCTAATAAGGTGTTTCTTACTTAATTCAAATTATGGTGGCACAGCAGATGGCACATTGAGAAAGCAGGTCTGTGTAGCATATAAACTAGAAACTAATCAACACATTGCTCTGAATTAGCACAATCCTGTATGGCGCAAAATCTTAAACATATAGATGAAGAAAATACCACAATCTTGATTCAGATTCACAACATAAATGTCATACAATTTGAACTTAATACAAGTACGAGTTTCTACATGTTCATCTCGCATTACTATTTGTCGTAAGATTGTCAAAAAAAAAGTTAATGAAATCCCAGCAAATCAAGCGAGATAGCAAACAACCCTATCCATCCCGTTTTGCCAAACAAAACTCCCAGATTCTAGTTCAATCACAATTCGCAAAAATATAAAATATCTACTAAAATAATTACTCAAGCCCTCGAAAATAAAAGGAAAAACACTACATAACAGCACTAAATTCAACAAGTTATCCCAAATTTTAAATTAAAGGAAAAAGGCAGCCATACTGTATAAAAATTTATGAGCGGGGAAGAACACAAAGCAGAAAACGATCGAACTCGAGACTAAGCCCCTAACCTTTGGCGGATTCAAATTCAAGACACCAGGGCACGAAAAAAAATATATGATTTCATCAAAACCCACTGCGAATGAAAATGAAAATAAATAGAAAACAAATTACCGGACTAGAAGAGGTCGGTTTACGTACCAACGCCCTCCTCGTGTCGGCAGCTTCTTCGACGGCAGATTGAAGACGCCACAAGCAGCCTCCAGCGGCCCAGTCGAGCTCGAGTGAAGTTCTAAATACTCCGTTATTTAAAGTTCCGTTCGTATGGAGAGGACGATTCACCGTCCACGGTGGTTTTATTGCTCAATCCTCCCCTGTCCTCCTCCTCTGTTCTTAGTTACAACTTACGCCTTAGGGTTTAAACTTTAATGATGGATGGTGGGTTCGGGCTAGGATGGGTAATGGGTAGGGCTTAGGTGGATTTGAATTTGGATGGGTTGGGTTATGAATATGGGAGAGTACTGGACTTGGTTCGGTTCGATTCTTTGTTAAAAGCGGCACGGGTTGGTTCCTAATGGTTTTTTGTACGAAAACCAATGACTCAGACCGTTAGCAACCATTCCTCCCTTGATCAAACTGTCACAATTTCATATAATATCAAAAGATTTCTCGCAAATTATACTATTTAATTCTATACTCTAATCTTATCTTCTATATTCATTCATTTTAACATTCTCAAATTCCTCCGTCTTTTTTTTCTTGCCTGAAAACATCTCATTTTACTAAATAGCATAAATTTAGTCTTGTACTTACTCCACCGGAGGAAAGAAGGGCAAACGAACAGACTAAAAAAGATACGTTAGCGACCCAACGAAAGGTTGGAATTTATTTACAAGGGCTTAGGGTCCTATTCCTGTATTTGGATGATCGGATAACCATTTGCGTGCTTGCCCAAAAGGAGAGATTGGCACGACCCGCTACGAGTACACTAAGTAAGCAACTCATTCTACTCTGTCGTTCAATCGTGACAGTCTACCTTTCCACAAAGATCTTAGTCCCAATAAATTGAGTTCAGATAGATCAGTTGAACGTCTATACATTGATTTGAATATGAAATGGATTCCAGAGCTTTCTATAAAACGAATTGAGAACTTTCCAATGCACAATCAGCCCCCTCAATGAGGTAAGGTATTTCATTAAGGATGAGATTTTAATCTTATCTTCTAACGTGGGTTGATCATTAATTAGTATAATTAATTTTTTATTTAACTATTTATAAAATTACTAAAATTTAAAAGTATACCTACCTTTACTCTTTCTAAAACCTTTATCTATTGAAAAAAAAAAAAAAAAAACTTTCTAGGATTTTCTTCTTATTTTCCCACCAGCCAAACAAAATTGAAGGGGATATTTTTGTCACCTCCCAAAAGAGAACCGAGATAGAACGAGAAACAACTCAATATATAAATGGACCGAATTATCTAACTCATATCTTAATCCAAAATTTAGTAACGGAAAATAAAAATTTAACTTACAAACTATGTCCAAAAATATAAGTCCAAACGTGACATCCAAATAGGGTAAAATAATGAAGTTTAAATAAATAAAATAATAATAATAAACTAAGTACGAACCTCACTAAAATAAAATATTCAAATTTTCTCTAAAAACGAAACCAATTGATTTGTGCTAAAAAGTTTCCAAAAGAAAATCTACTATTGTGATGACAATTGGGAATCACTCTGATTATTTCTTGAAAATGGGAAGTCAATTTGGGGTGAGTCAACTAAACTCAGTCGGAATTAAATTTTATATTCACATTTATACTATAAAAATATGTGTGTATTCCAATTAATTATTTTAAACAAATGTACTTATGAAAAAAGTAAAGACGAATAATAAAATTTAACGAAGGCGATACTTAGGTGATCGCAATAGCGAAACAGACCAATATTAGGTTTAGGGTTTTATGCACAGAGACACGGCACATACAACTGACTCTAGTTAACAATAAAAAGAATAAATGTACCTAAACTGAACAATAAATTAAACATGTTTAGTTAAGAAGAATGTTGTATATTCTATAATTTTTAACATGTTATGTATGGTCATGTCATTTAAAAACGGGAATGTGTCAAAAATATCATTTTAGAAATTAATGTGCGTTAAATATAAAATAATTTCTACTTCAATTTGAGCTAACCAATACCAAGATCTAACATAAACTGGTTCACTTAAGCTCAATAGCAACAAGTTTGTTACTTCATAAGTTTTGGAGTCTAACCATAATAATTTTACTAAAAATCAAGATCCAAGGATGACCTAAGGATATCAAGGTCGAGGACCCAACACGATCTAATATGGCCCTCGAAACGGCCAAATAACGATCGAATCAAAATTTGAAGTAAAGTGAATTTTCATCCTAAATAAAGCCAGGGTTTCAGCCCAAAATAGTGGGCCAAAGCCCAATCTAAATTATAGATTGAAACCCAGAATGTTCTGGGCCATGGTCCAGAACCCACTTTTTGGTTCATGGACCGGTTAGAGTGGGTCGAGTCAGCTAACAACGTCAGCTATTAGCGATTCCACTGCATCGCCTTTGGTTGAACAACCAAACTTTCAGTTGAAAATTCCTTCCCAACCTCTGGCACTCCACCCAAGACACGGAAATTTGGATTCGTACCCTTTCTCTAATTTACCTGGAACTGTTTAAATAAAAATATAAAACTCATTCCATCAACATTCTATACAATTAATCCAATACCAACCAACAATCTATAACTTAGCAGACAATCTTTTGAAAAAATAATGGATAATTTAGATTCTTACCCACAGAAATCTACTTTTCCATCAAATTACCTCGCCGGAAACGTCTTAACAAAGGTCGACGTCCAACACTCAACCTTTAAGAATAATCCAATTTTCCGTTAACCAATGTCCCGCGAACGAAGAACAAAAGTAAAGGAGATCAACACTAACCTTGATGATGAAGCACGGTTGTCTACTCGTCGGAGAAACTCACACTATCAAAAATCAGGATGAATGAGAAATTAAAAAAAAAAAAAAAAAATTGAATTGGGTCGGATATAAACATTTTACCACCTATGGCCTTGTATCATGGGGTTGTTCAAGTGATGTTTTTTTCAGCTTTACTTTTGTTCTTATCGGAGTTCACAATATCTATTTATCTGTGTTTTTAGACTGGGGTTCTTGTGTTTTTGCATTTCTATACTCACTGAGAATCAGAATCTATGATTTACAGCTGAAATGCGAGAATATTTTCAAACTAATATGTTATAACGTGATTATGGACAAAATAAATATGAAAAATAAAGTGTGATTTAGATGTTAAAACATTGTTTTTTCAACCTTTACATTAAAATAAATTTAGCCTTTCGTATATAAAATTAGGGTAAAATGCAATTTAAATTCTAATATTTTTGTTGTTTACAAATTAAACTTTAACTATATTTTTAGATAGCTTGTACCATCATTTTTTAGCTATTAGTAATTTGGATATTGTCGTTAATTATCTGTTAAATCTAGCATGTGCATACTATGTTTTTTCATTTAATAAATTATTTTAACTTGATTTCTAAGACGATTTTTAACCCAATTTCGAAAATTTATTGAGGAATTGACAAAGTTCAAAATCAGGTTCAAATCGTAAAAAAATGATAGAAATCTTGTTTAAACATATTATTAACTGGAAAACGTAATATGCACGTGCTATATTTTACGAATAAATTGATGACAATGTTCAAATTGTTGATACCTGAAACGTAGAGTTTTGATTTATCTGCAAAAAAATTCATTTAAAGTCTAATATATAAATTACTTCAAATGTTAGCGTTTAAACTATAAATAACTTATGCAAATTATCTATACCTAAGAAATATATGCACTATAATTTTGTTATTGTTGAAATTTTCTTTAATTATACAAAAAAAAAAACACATTAATCAACATTTAGATCGCTCTACATCTTACACACATTGTATTTTATGTAAAAAAAAAAATATTTGATGCGAGAATATTTTGTGCGTATAAATTGTGTAATACTGTATAATCCTCTTTCCCTATAATTTTAAATGCAAAGAAAATAAGTTAAAATCATTAACCTTTTCTTGGTAATTTCATTGTACACTTCAAATCTTCTTGAAACCCAAACTAAGAAATTCATGGAACTTACCCAAATAATGGTTTCAACCAAAACTAAAAGCACCAACCATTTGGATGGTTGATTATATTTAATGTGAGGATATATAATGTCACCATAGGCATGGCCCGGTCCATGAAAATCATACTCCAATTTTGGACTAGACTTTTGTTCAAGCCTAAGCTGACTTGAACAAAAAATAATGATCCAAACTCTGGTTGACTGACCTTCGATATTCTATCTTTACTTTTAAATGTAAGTCACGGCTAGAGATGTTGAAGTAGTGACCTCGAATAAATGACACAAACACACTGTTAATTGTTCAGAGACTAGCCTATGGACCGACCTGAAGGCAATTCTTTAGGTCTAGATGTAATCCATGGTTGAGTTGAACCATAACTAAATATTAAAATAATAAAATTTTGGATTCAAAGTCGTAAATTTAGGCTTGGACTCGACCGTCGTGGACTTTGGGCTTGATGATCAATATCAGTTGTTTTGAAATTTGTCGTTATAGGCATCACGAAATTCTCAAAAATACTTTCTTGTTCAAAAATGTAGTGAATGGTAATTTAACAAAGACTTCTTATATTCAATTCAACACTTGGGTGAAAGTTACTCAATTTCTAGATTTGTAAGTAATACTTTGACATCACTTTTAACTTTCATTCACAATGATCGAAAAAATTGGTATTTATCTTTTATTTTTATACTTTAATATTATTTTTTGAAGAAATAATATTTATATATAAATTTTTAATTAAAATAAAACCGAAATTATACTAGAAGAAATTAAGATCAACCAAGCATGCTCAAAAGTTGCCTTTCAAAAACTATGGTGGAGTTGACCCTTGACCAGTGCTTTGGTAGCTTCAAATTTCAGCTTTTGGACCATCTTTATTACCATTATTATTATCAAATTTCTTCCATTAGTTTATAACTATCATCAACTAGAAATGATGTTGACACCCTTTGTAACCCAATCAAATCTTCTAATATCAAACAAATAAAGTTTAATTATTTTTAATGCAAAAGTTCTAATCCATTAAACTCTATAAAAATTGTATTCTATAAGTTTAAATTTCCTTGGAAGGCTTCCTATTTTAAAGAATTATTGAATTTAGACTCTTACTTCAATTCAAGTAGGATTGATATTATAATATAGTTCAAGATATAAGATGTGTCACGATATTTTTCATGTATTATGATATAAGAGAAGCTAAATTTTCAACTATGTCTAAGATATTTTTTGATAATACAATGTATTTGATGATTCACAAAAGTATGCGAGAATCTCATGTTAGAGTGTCCTTTATTTTTGGCAAGGTTATAAGAAAAGTCTTTAAATTATTATTTTACGAGCTAAAAAATTATAAATCTAAATATAAATAAAAATTATGCACAAGAAACTAAAAGTTGCATATATATATATATAGACTTCTTAGTACAATATTATCTATTTTAGATCGAGTTCTGCATAGTTCTCGTTACTTATATAGAGAGAGTGTGTGTGTCTATAGAATTCTTAATACAATATTATATATTTTATGTTGAATTTTGCACAGTTTTGTTACTTTATTTATAAATTATTTACTTTTTACTCTATCAAGCGATCATCATTGGAATTAGGGGTGGGCAATTCGGGTTCGGTTCCGGTTCCGGACCGTCCGGAACCGATTTGTCTGTTCTCAGTTCCGAGAAGCCGGTACCGAACCCGGAACCGATGGGCACCGAAACCGAGGTCGGTTCTGGGTCCAGAACCGGCGGTTCTCGGTTCCCCCTGTGCATTCCAAAAACTGAGCAATACTCTCCAAAAACTGGGCAATAAAATGTATCTTCAGATTGTAAACTACAATCGAAGAGAAATCAAATAGATTGTAAACAGAGGAGAAATCAAACAGAGGAGCAGAATCAAAGTCGCACAGCTTCGCAGTCGTCCTCGCAGCTTCGCAGTGCTCGTCGCAGGCTCGCAGCTTCTCTGTCGTCAACTCTTCGTCGCAGCTTCTCTGTCGTCGTCGCACGCACCTTCGTCGTTGCAAATCGCAATGGCACGACTTCACGGTGTTCGTCGGCTCGTCGCTCACAGGTTTGCAGCTTCGTAGTGTTCGTCGCACCTTCTCAGTCCTCGTCGCAGTCGTCTTTCCCTTCTTTGATCGCAGTCGTCACTCGTCTTCTCTCGGCATCGGGTAGGGCTGGGCAATTCAGAATCAGGGACTCGGGGTCGGGGAGGGTAGGGCTTCTGAATCATAATTTCTGATTTTAGGGTAAGTTGTCGGTTCTCAGTTCTTTACCCTCTGGAACCGAGAACCGAACCCATTTTACATCACAGAACCGAGAACCGATTAAAAACCTTTTGGTGGAACCGAGAACTAGAACCGAACCGGAACCGACAGTCGATTCCGGTTCGATTCTCAGTTCTGATCGGTTCTTGCCCACCCCTAATTGGAATGAGCTAGGCCATCACAATTTTCATAGTGCGTACTGCACAAAGAAATTTTGTATATATTAAGAAATTTTGTATATAATAAAAATTGGAAATAATAAAAATAACATAAATCATATAATACAAAAATAACGCATATGAATTATTACAAAATTTGATTTTGTGACACGTAACACAAAATAATTAGATTTTGGGTGGTTATATCATGGCTTGGTAAAGCAAAGTTTTCAAAGGCAAACAAAGTGGAAAAAAGTAGTCTTTAGATGCTTCAATAAAGTAGGTTTCCCATTGTTAGTAGTTTTTAAGGATTGCAAGAAACTTAAAAAAAAAAGGTGTTAAAAAGAAAAAAAAAAAAAGATGCAATGTTCTTTCAAAAATATTAACTAAATAATAAATAATAAAGTAGTCTTGTTTGTTTTTATTGGGCGGTGCCCCTTTTGGTGTTGACAAAACTGCCTCATAATGCAAAGTTCAACAAATAATATTAAAATTAAAGTTATGATGTCATAAAGTATATTATTTTCTACCATGGCCATACAATATTTTAATTTAATTAGAAATATTATGTCATTAGTAAAATATCAAGAAACCAAATGTTATTTATTGTTATGTTTCTTTTTTTATTTTGACTTTTTAATTCTTATTTTTGATGTGATATTAAATGAGATTAATTAATTGATATAATTAATATAATAAATAAATAATAATTAAAATAAATCATTAATTATATCAATTAATGAGTGTCACGATTATTCTATAACATTTATGATACTCTAATCCACTTGGATAAAATAAAACTGAAATATTGTGTATTAGATTTAAGCATTTTGATCCTGATTTATGAATTTCTCAGCTTAAGCTTTTTCACGTAAAAATTATAAGTTAGATTCGTGTTTTCACATTTTATTTTATTTAGTCCTCAAATTTTTTAATAAAAAAATAAGCATAAATACTTAGTGTAATTGTGCTAAATTGAGTTGAGAAATGAAGAATACCCACAATGTTTTAATTGATTTTTTTTTACTTAATTGATTGATTGATGCTTCTCCTAAGAAAAATAATGTCATAAAAAGGCAAACCCACCTTTTATTTTGATTCTAAAACAAAGTGGTAGGGAAAATAAGGGAGAAAAAGAGAAGATGAGATTGTTTGAAAGTCTACTTGCTTTGAGTGCAAGAAGCTACCAACACTTTTTGGTTGCAATGTGTTTGCTTAAAGCTTGACCTTCTTCCCATTGGTATCTCCTATCTCATCAATTCCATTAGTTTGCCTTTTGGAGAAACCTTTCCTCATGCTTTTTGAAAAAGATTTATAATTTCATTTCACTTTGAAATATACTTTTTATCACCATAAGTGTTATAGTTAAACAATAATAAAATAATAATAATTAAGATTTATGTAAAAAATCTTAATTAGTAAAAATTTATTGGCAACATACTCTCACGGTATAGAAGTTATTTATCAAAAGCTTGGATCGCATACAAACTCTTTTTAACCACCTTAAACCCGAGCTCTCCTATTAAAAAAAAATTTATCCTTTTATTCTAAAAATTGTCACACTGTAAAATTTTTAGTCTGACTCGATAACAATTCAAATCATCATACCTTAACAATATAGAAAGTATATTGATCATAACCATAACTTTTAATCATGAGAACATTCCTAATAGATAAAACAAGCTTCAATTTTGAATTGGTAAAACTAGATTTTCAATTAGAATATGAAGATGATGAATAAGTGGGAGTCACGATCAACAAAAGCTTTCCATAAAGAAGAAGAAAAAAGCTACATAAAAAGGTGTTTATAGACGTGTAATTAAAAAAGGCAATGGTTTTTAGTGGGGAAAGGCTATTCTCTTCCTAATGAACCAACTACAAAGCAAACACCGTTTTTCATCATTATAATAAAGGAAAATTAACATTATAGACCTTATAGTTTTGAATTAGCAATATCACAAACTCTATAAAAAATTTACGAACAACTAAAACTTTGAACTATAGAAAAAGAATAACACCGACCTCGTAGTCGCGTTTCCCGCCAAGGCAGCAACAACAGACATCCATTAGCTTATAACGGACGTCCCTCATCTAACAACAGACGTCCTTCAGTCCACAATGGACGTCCCTCATCCAAATTTGGATGACTATCGTCCAAAACACACGTCCCTCTTCCCAGATCGGACATCCTTCTTCCCAGATCAGACATCCATAGTCCCTAAACGGACGTCCTTCAACTTGAGATTGCGTCGTTTTGTCCATAACAGACGTCCCTAGTCTCACAACGAACTCCTATCGACTTAAGGCTACATCGTTCAGGCTGAAAAAGATGTTCGTTTTTGGTCGAGGGACGTTTGTATTTGGGGAATGCCCTAAATCTATCATTTGGGGATGCCCTAAAGCTATCATTGGCATACATTCCGATTGAGGAAAGTCTGTCCCTCAATCCAACGGGCAGGATGGATATCACTCGCTTATTGTTACTGTTTTGGACGTCTCCGTTTGATGGGAAACGTGACTACAAGCTCGACATCGTTCTTTTTTCATAGTCTAGAGTTTTAGTTGCCCACGAATTTTCTTCAAGATTTGACTTGTGGTTAATCCCAAATTACAAGGTCTAAGGTGTTAATTTCACTATAATAAATAATAAATAATATTTTAAAAAAATAGTGGATTAGAAAGTTTCATACCAAAAATATGAAAGAATAATTTGATTATTTGGAGATCTAAAACAAGGTGCAAAGTAACAAAAAAAGGTGGGGCAGTTGGATATGTGAGGTCACTATTTACCTATGATGGAAATATAAATTAATTATTATTATTATTATTTTTACTAAATTAATGAATTTTACAATTTATTTATAGTAATTTAAGTTTAAAATAAACAGGCTTACAATATTTTTATCAAGAAATTATTGATGCATTCCCCTCTCGGCGGCTATAAAAAAAACATTTAAATAATCTCACGATAAAAATGTCTGATACCATTTTTTATTGGATAGATTTAATGTTATAACTATATAAAATCTAAAATGTTTTAAATATTTCTTAAGCTTCTAAACAATTTAATCTAATGTTGAAAATTATTATGACACAAATTAATAGAAAAAAAATAAAACTATTATTTGAGGATATATCTAATTATTGAATTTTAATTACCCTAATCATACTTTTTCAAAATCATTATATTTCAATTCTTAGGTTAAGTCGAAGAATAGGATCAAGTTTGATAAATTTACCCTCTGAAGTAAGAGTTCTAGTCCTCGAGAAATAATATCAACCACTTGACACTATTCTCATATATTTTGTATCGTTTTGGCAATATGGCTGAGCGGTAAGACGGGGGACTACAAATCTTTTTTCTCTGTTCAAATCTGAGTGTCGCTGCATTAAAATGAAAATGACTTTTCCGTTCAAAAATAAAATGTTCTAAATGCTCTCGGAAATTCTCGCTCCCATTGGACCTATTAAAATCATTACTTTGAAAAAAAAAAAATCTTTAAAGTCAAATAATTTGAACTTTTTGACCTTTGAATTTTAAAATTTCATACATAAAATGGAAATTTTAAAAAACATTTTCTTAATTATTTATTACTCCAAAATATAAGTTTTTTGGGAAAAATATAATTTATTAATCTAGCCTTTAATATATTTTTTAAAAAAATGACATGTATTTTTTACTTGTAGAAGAAAATTAGAAATTAAAAATTAAAAAAATAAAAATAAAATGAAATAACAAAAAAAAAAGTTGGTGTTAGGGGTATTTCTGTCATTCAGGCAGACACAGATACGTAAACTGCACGATAGTAAAGTTCAAAAGTTCAAACGCGGACGATTATCCACGTGTCACTTTTATGAAACCTCTTCAAATATTTTAATTAATTATTTTTAAAAAATTTATTAAAGGCATTAATGACATTATTATTATTCCCTTAAGATTAATCATCTAGTATTTGCTCAATTTTCTTGATAAATAATACGACCATGTCACTTTTATTATTTTTCATGTATTTTTTGTTATAAATTTTGATTGCAAAATAATATTTTTGGTTTATATAATAATTACCTTTGTGCTTACGTGACATTAATTAGCAATAATTATATATATATATATAAAGGTTTAATAGAATAAGAAAGAAATAATCAAGCATTTGACTAATAAATTGTTCAATTATCACGATAATCAGAGGTTGATCGTTCTTATCCACAATATAATAATTGTTAGGATAATATAATAGGTTGGGTAAATTAGAAATTAAATCTTAATCTCGATGGTCGTTAAACTTAAATTTTAATTTTTTTAATAAAATATATTTTGAAATTTAAATTTATTTAATTAAAAAATTTTTTTTTAATAAATTAAATTTCAAACTTTATAACGTGAACAAATTAGACGTTTTTATTAAAATTAAACACAACTCGGTTTTGCTATGATCGAAACCAAACCGAACCAATATCATAATATTTCTATATATTTTTTAATTTTAATTTTAAAAATTTCCAAAAAAAATGACCAAAATAAACTCAAACCTACCTAAAATTGAGTCCAAACTGACTGAAATTGAGTCCGAACCAAAAACATCTAAAAACCAAGACCGAACTTGAACAGGACCAAGTAAAATTAAAAAAAGTTGATTCAATGTTCATTTTGTTCAATGTGCAAAGTTCAATTTATTTTATTCAAAAAAATTTCAAAGTTTAAGTTAAACGAATCTCAAAATATAACGTCCTCAGTCTTTTTAGTATAATATTACTCATTTATGATCTAAACATGCATGATTTTATTTAATTATGATTATCATTACTTTTTACAAATTCATACTCAAAAGATAATTGTTTAATTTATTAAAATTTTAAATAAAATAAAAATATATATATCATATATCCAAATCCACCTAATCCTATCATCATTAAATCAATGGGAAAAGGAGGAAAAATAAAGGAAATAATAACAAAAGACAGCTTACAAAACCGCGTAAAAAGGCATGCTATACCAAAAGTATTCCCTCATCATTGCTTTCCTCAATCTTATTATTCACTCATTTTTTATATATAAATATGAATTATATATGAAATATTCATAATTTAATAAATAATATACTTCTAAGGAGGGGTGTGCACGGTACCGATCCGGTCCGATTTTACAGCGGTCCAACACCGGACCGGCGGTACCGGTTCTCCTTTTTGGAAGACCGGTACCAGTCCCATAGAGGACCGGTTTCGATCCGGTTCTGGACCGGGTTTTTCGGTACCGGTTCCGATCTGGTACCGGTTTTGATGGTTTTCCCATAGTCTTCAAATCTTTAGGGAACTTGCTCTCTCATTTCGTCTTTTGCTTTCTGCTCCTTGTAACACCCAAAAAGCCCTCAAGGAATTTTGTTCTTTCCTCCCCTCTTTCTCCTCATGATTGGACACATTGCTTCACTCGTCATAAACTGTCGTCAACCAAGTTTTTAAGTTTGGATCCGGAGTCCAGACCAGAGCCACATAGCTTCAATCCACTGCCATGCCCAACTTTCAATTTCTCACCTTCTTCTCTGCTGTCATCTTCCTCACAGTGCCTTCTCTTTCCTAGCCCACCGACCTCTTCTATGCTGGGTTCTCCCACGCAGGAGCAAATCTAACCTTAATTGGTGTAGCGAAGATTGATGACCATGGAATTTTGAAGCTGACTAACAAGAGCATTAAAGTACTGGGTAGAGCTTTTTATGCTTCCCCTTTTCAGTTTAAGAACTCTACAAATGGTAAGGTTTTCTCTTTTTCTTCATCATTTGCTTTCGGAATAATTCCTAAGTACCCCAAGATCAGTGGCCATGGATTGGCCTTCGCCATAGCTCCATCGAAGGACTTCAAAGCTCTTCTCGTTCAGTATTTGGGTCTTTCTGATTCCAGCGACACGGGTGATTTTTCAAACCATCTCTTCGCCGTTGAGTTCAATACTGTTCAGGATCTTAAGTTAAGAGATAACAACGATAACCATGTCGGAATCGACATTAACAGTTTGAAGTCGAATGCTTCCACCACCGCTGGTTATTACACCGATGAATCGACGAAACAGGACCTGAATCTGAAAGGTGGGAAAACCATCAAAACTTGGATCGATTACGATTCAGTGAATTCGCTGGCAGAGGCTGGACGACGGAGCTCGCTGCACTGGAGGAGACTGGCCGGCGAGAGGGTGAGGTCGTCGCTGGTCCGAGGCTGGAGGATTAGGGGTCGGGGAGAGGACTCGGGATTAGGGGTCGAGGCTGGCGCTGGACTCTGGAGGATTAGGGGTCTCTGCTCTAAATCAAAATCTAATGCCCTAATTAAATATGAAAGCCGGTGCTACACGGTACAGGTTCCATGGTACTGTGTACCAAGGACCGGACCGTGTAGCACCGGTCCCTATAGTACCGGATCGGATCCAGTCCGGTACTCCACTTACACGGACCAAACCCGGTACCGTAGGACTGGTTCCGGTTCGGTTCTTCCTTACCGGGCCGTCCTACACACCCCTACTTCTAAGTTAAGGTTGCCAAAAACATGTAGGGTCATTGTTATAGGTCATCAATCTATCTCAATCTATATTTGTAAAATTTACCCATTTAATTTTTCACTCTAATTATACCTCGTAACATCATAATTGTGTGTTATTCGTAATTTGTGTTATAATTTAGATAACTTATAAATAATTAAAACAAATAATTTCATTGCACTAATTAACATTACTGTTATGTTTACACTTTAATCTTATCTTATGATATGAAGTTTTCGTGTCACTTATTAATTGATATAATATCAGGAGATACAATTTAAATAATAAAGTTAAAGGGTAAATTTAACACCATTCATCAATTAATAAGTGTACTATCATAAGATGAATAAACCTATGGCAGTATGTCATGTGAAGTCAAAGATGACCAAAGTGTAGGTTTGACTTATACCAATATGAGTGCACAATCTCACATTGCTTAAAAAGTAAAAAATGCGTGAATTATAAATAGAGTTCTTCTCCCTATATCGTACATCGCGTTTTGGGTTAACCCTTAGAATAAAACCTTGCGAGATTTACCCAAAGTAAATAATATTGTACTGAAAGAACTGTGAGACGTTACAAAAACTAACATTACTCAAATAAAATTATAAAAATCCAATAGAAATAGATGAGAAATTTATTTTTTAAAATTATTTATTAGGGGAAAAGAAGAGAAAAATGAGGAAATTGTGTGGAATGTGATGGATAGTTGGGGAATAAAAAGAAAAAGAAAAATTAGGTATTAAATTAAAATAAATGGAGCACATAGACCGACTTGTGCATTTTGAAAAGTTGAACAATTTTAATTGAATTCCTAACTCCCTCTCTCATTTAATGCTTCCATATATATTTGTTTTGGGTGGTTGTCTTCTTGTGATTTGTAGGTTTCTTCCATTTTCAATTCATTTATTGCTTACCTTTTTCATACTTAATTCCATTTTATCTTATATTATAAAATTAAAATATAATTATCGATATTAATATTAAAATAAAAAATCGTTTTAACTTATATCTTAAATTTTTATTTTCATTATATAACAATTCAAAATTTGAAGTGTTAAGCAACGGACAAAGTCATTGTTAGGAGATTCGTTAAATAGTAGATACCAATGCTTTTGTGGATGGATGCCAATAATTTTGCGGGCACATCTCTTTCTGAAATTAAATATCCGTACTTCGACGATGAAACAATGTCTTAATCTGTGCTAGTAATGAAGATGAAAAAATATCTGATTTGAGATAAAAAAAATCGCAACGAATAGGTTGTGTTTCCTTAGCAAAATCATACATAAAATAGTTGTAGTTAAATATTTACTTTTTGCAGCAAAAGACAAATATCCACTGTAAAACTGATATTTTTTTACATAAAAAGATAAACATTTGCAGCAAAAAAAGTAATTTTTATAGATGATATCCGTCATTTAACAGGCTCCATAACAATAGAGTGTCCGTTGCTAATGCCTCAAGCTTTGAAGTGTTAGATAACAACAATAAAAATTCAAAATATTAGTTAAAAATATATCATACTTCAGGATTAATATTGATAATTACCTAAAATTAAATTATGAATATTTTAAATGGCCTTTTTTTTGGTAAATAAATGAAAACTCTTCTTTGTTTTAGTTTCTTCTTTTTAAATTTACTCGTGCAATGTGGTAACAGTTTTTATTTAAAATAGAAAATTTATAAATCATAATTAATTGAAAATTGAAAGAAAAATATTTAAATGTAAAAAAAGAGACACCTCTGGGTGACGAAACTTATTAGAATCAAATCAAACTTGATGTCACAAAGCAAACTCAAATCCAGTTCAAAACCCGAAAGTGATTCATAATTTAACTCGAACTCTATAAAACCGGTCTGAAACCAACCTCGCATATATACTACCGATTAAAATCAAATCATACTTTCCATGTTGGTCTTGGTTTAAGTTTCAAACTATTAACTTATCGTACAATTCAGTTAACTTTAAAACTGTGGCATCCCGCCTTGTGAAAACCAAGAAAGACCCAGGTGTGGGTCCGACCCATATCAGAGAGGTACAATCTTATATCGCTTGGGAGAGTAGAAAATGTATGGTTTATAAACATGGATCCCCCTCTCTACATAGTACAACGCGTTTTGGGCTAACCCCAAGAACAAAACTGTGCGGACTTCGGCCCAAAGTGGACAATATTGTACTGGGAGCACCGGAGGACGTTACAAATGGTATCAAAGTCAGGTTCCAACCGGAAGTGTGGCCGACGAGGACGTCGGGTCTCCAAGGGGGGAAGATTGTGGCATCCCGCCCTGTGAAGGCCAAGAAAGGCTCAGGTGTGGGTCCGGCCCATATCAAGGGGGCACAATCCCACATTGTTTGGGAGAGTAGAAAATACATAGTTTATAAGCATAGATCCCCTCCTTATCTAGTACAACGCGTTTTAGGCTAACCTCAAGAACAAAACTATGTGGGCTTCGGCTTAAAGTGGACAATATTATATTGAGACGATCGAAAAATATTACAAAAACCAGATCGAACCAAATCGTGTATGAATCAATAAAAACATCCTAACGTCCCAACTAGCTTGCGGTTGGCTTATAGTGCATTCATAGTCGATATACATTACTAGTCATTAAATAAATAAAAATAAAAAAGATAATTCAATTGTTTAGTAATTAATCATAATGTTAAAAAAGTGAACGGGAGTGGTTTAGTTGACGATTAAAAAAATGAAGAAAAAAAAAAGCAGATTTAGAAAGCGTGATTAAGTAAAAGTTAGAGAGAGAAAGTATCTGAAAAAGGCTGAATCCAAAAATGGAGAGAGAGAGAGAGAGAGAGATGAAACAGCAATCCAGGCGAAAGAGAGCAAGAGTGTTGGGCAAATCATTCGTTAAAAGAAGAGCGTGGAAGCACGGCTTTAAAGTACGAGTGGGGGTTTATAAGAATTATAAATAAGGATTAGGATAATTAATACAAGCAATTAAAGATCAAAAGGCGGTCAATGCAAAAGTCGTGACTCACTTTGTTCAATGGAATATTATTTAAAAATTAAAAAACTTAACGGGGGTGGTGATAGAACTCAAAACATGTTACCCGATTAATTAGTCAAAATAATTACTGCAACAGTGTTTATAATCATGTTTACTGAGCATAATCTTAAAATAATTAAGTTTGAGGAATCACCCAAATGATTATGAACTTAGATTGTCTAAATCATTAAAATATAGTAAGGTTGGATTATTGGAAATGAGATTTTCTCGAGAAAATGTTTCGAAAAGTGTAGATTTTCGCGAGAAATTGGCAAGCAGTTGAGAAAGAGAGAGGGAAGGTTGAAGGGAAGGGGTCTGATCTTTCGTTTTCGCGTTGAATTCTCAGACAAACCTTTTTCGCGTTTAATGTGTGAGACACAGCGAGGAGAGAGAGAGAAAGTGAAGCTCTTCCTCTCCTCAATTTTTGTTAATGTGGGTGGAAAAAGGTATCATTTTCGTTTCTGATTGATTTTTCTTCTCAAGAAATTTGTCGACTTTGAGGAATTCACACTGGACGACCTCCATAGCCGGGGCTGTTTTAAAGCTGAAACTATTTTTGGAGAGGTTTGATCTGGGTTTTGTTATATCGGAGAAGGAGCAGATATTTTGAATTTTTAGCAAATGAGAGCAGCGCTGAGCACGATCCAGCAGACCCTTACGCCGGAGGCTGCGGGTATATTGAACCACGCAATCGCTGAATCCGGCCGCCGGGATCATGTCCAGACGACTCCGCTACACGTCGCCGCCGCTCTTCTATCGTCACCGACGGGGTATCTTCGACAGGCTTGCATCAAATCACACCCTAATTCGTCTCATCCGCTCCAGTGCCGAGCTCTCGAGCTCTGCTTCAGCGTCGCGCTCGAGCGGCTTCCGACGTCTCAGAACATGAGTCCAGCGACGGACCCTCCGATTTCCAACGCTCTCATGGCGGCGCTGAAGAGAGCGCAAGCCCATCAGCGCCGAGGGTGCCCGGAGCAGCAACAGCAGCCGCTTTTAGCGGTCAAAGTTCAGTTAGAGCAACTGATTATATCGATTCTCGACGATCCAAGTGTTAGTAGAGTCATGAGAGAGGCGAGCTTTTCAAGTCCGGCAGTAAAGGCTACAATCGAACAGTCTTTGAATTCGCCGCCGCCAACGTCGAAGCCGTCTCCTCTTGGTTTAAACTTCCATCCCACCACCGGCGTTCCAGCTCCGGTGAATCGGAATCTCTATATGAATCCGAGGTTTCAGCAAGCAGGGGCGGCTCAATCTGGGCAACAAAGAGGGGAGGAAATAAAAAAAGTGGTCGATGTTTTCCTGAGAACGAAGAAGAAGAATCCGATATTGGTGGGTGAATCGGAGCCGGAGGCGGTGTCGAAGGAATTACTGAAGAGGATCGAGAATAAAGAAATGGGAGAAGGCCCATTGCAGAACATTCAGGTTATTCACTTGAAGAAGGAGATTTTCTCAGACAAAACACAAATACCGGCGAAGATCAAAGAACTGGAGAGCTTGGTAGAGACTCAAATGGCGGACGTTAACGGAGGAAGAGGGGTTATTCTTAATCTAGGAGACTTGAATTGGCTGGCTGAGCAGCCGGTAAGTTTCCCCATTTTCGGTTCAGGTGGAGAGGAAGGGCGGCTTGCAGTAGCAGAAATGGGAAAGCTCTTGGCTAGATTTGGAGAAAGTATTACTCGACGGCTATGGCTGATCGGAACTGCAACTTGCGAGACTTATCTGAGATGCCAAGTTTATCATCCTTCAATGGAGAATGATTGGGATCTTCAAGCTCTTCCAATGGCTGCCAAAGTTCCTCTTCCGGGCTTATTTCCAAGGCATGTTCTTCGTTCCACCATTTTCCCTATTCGAATTATGCATTCATGATCGAATAATTCACAAAATTTCGCTGCTTTTTGATCAAAGTATTCGTAATTAATTCGGTTTAACGATATTGATAGTCGGTTAGTTCGATAATTGAGTTCGATTTTGCAAAAATTTTGTCTAATTTGCTATGACCCTTAATCAGGCTTGGAACTACTGGGATAGTTAACAGTTCAGTTAAATGTTTATCCCCAGTGAAAGGTTTTCCGGCTGAGCAGTCGTCTGAAGTCCGGCAAGAACCTACTCGGCTACCTCTCCCGCAGTGGCTGCAGGATGGGAAAACAAACGATAAGAGTCGGGTAATTTATCGATTCAACTTGTTTGTTCAATATTTTAGCAGATAATACTACGTTTTCACGCTAATTTTACACTATAATCTCATTTCACGCGTCATTCACTCTTTGATAATTATTATAATATAATATAAATATTTGAAATAACTGATAATCAAGATAAGATTATAGTGTAAAACTTTAGTGTAAATGTATCGTTACTCTATTTTAACAGTGGAAATCATCGTTTTTAGATTTTACAGGTCTCAAGTTTGGATCCGATCTTGATGAAGAATAATGGAGAGCTAGAGAAAAAACGGAACGATGTTTGTTATCATCTTCATCCGAATTTCCACCATTCCAACAATTTGAGCTCGGACAAAGTTGGACCGAATCCCAACTTGCTTCGGCTCGAATTGTTTGAACCTGAGTTCCGGCCCGGTAGCCCTGTAAGAGTCGATCTGGTTCTTGGGCAGACGAAGACCGATCCGGTCAGTAGTGAAAAAACTCATAAAGAGAGAACTAAAGACTTTTTGGCCTGCATGTCTTCTCCAGAGCCTGAAAGGAACTCCATTGAAATCCAGAGCAATAAGCTTTTTAGTGAATTAGATGCTGACTCATATAAGAAACTTCTCAAAGGTTTAAAGGAGAAGGTTTGGTGGCAGCAAGAAGCAGCATCTGCCATTGCTACTACTGTAACTCAATGCAAATGGGGAAACTCGAGACGGCATACTGCCGGATCGAAAGGTGACATGTGGCTGTTATTCCTTGGTCCTGACAGAGTCGGGAAGAAGAAGATGGTTTCGGCTCTTTCCGAGTTTGTTTCTGGGTCAAATCCATTGATCATTTCTCTCGGCTCGAGACGGAATGATGGAGAATCGAATGCAAATTTCCGTGGAAAAACTGTGTTGGATCGAATTTGGGAGGCTGTTCGGAGGAATCCTTTCTCTGTAATTATGATCGAAGACATTGATGAAGTGGATTTGCTTACTCGCGGAAGCATAAAATTGGCGATAGAGAGGGGTCGTATTATCAACTCCCATGGCCGCGAAATTAGCCTCGGAAATGTTATCTTCGTCCTCACGTCGAACTGGCTACCTGATAATTTGAAATACTTATCAAATGGGATTTCGCTTGACGAGGAAAAGCTTGCTCGTTTAGCGAAAGGCAACTGGCAATTGAGGCTGTCACTTTCCAAGAAAACAACTAAGCGAAAACCCGATTGGCTAAACGGCGTAAATCCTTCAAGAAAGCCAAGAAAGGAGACGATCGGATTTGATCTGAACGAAGCTGCCGGAGGAGAAGATGACTTCGGAGATGGATCGAACAATTCGAGCGATCTCACCATCGAGCATGACGATGATCATGGCCTCGGTTACTGGCGATTCTCCACGTCTCGTGAGCTGATCAACATCGTCGACAATTCAATCGTTTTCAAGCCGGTCGACTTCAAACTCGTTAAACACCACATTACGACCTCTATCATAAAAAAATTTTCAGCCATTGTTGGCGATAGAATGACCATGGAAATACAAGAAGAGGCTCTTGAGAAGATCCTGAGTGGGGTTTGGCTCGGAATGACATGGGTTGAAGAGTGGACAGATAATGTCTTGATTCCAAGCTTCCGGGAGCTTGCGAATTGCCTGCACGATGAATCGACAGTCGTGAAGCTCGAGCTCCATGACGAGACGGGTAGCCGGGGCCCCGAAAATTTGCTTCCTAGTACCATCAAAGTGATTATCAACAAATAGAAAATGGAGATAGAGAGAAGAAAGAAGATTGTAGAGAATTAGATCATAGTAAGAATTTTGTTCCTTGTGATGAATAGATGTGTAAATATAATTCGAAGCAGGGCAGGTCCATTGAAGGCCTTCTCCCCTTTTTTTTTTGTATTTTTTTTTTAATTTATACAAAATTCGGATTGCAAATATTGTTTTTATTAGGGTAAATGACAAATTAACTATCGTGGTTTGAGGTCAATGACAAGTCAACCACTATTGTATTTTTTTAAACAAGTTAACCACTCACGTATGTTAAAATAACAAATCCAACATCCGTAGACGTTTACCGTTAAAAAGCTGGTTGCCAACAGCCGAACACCGGAACGCCCAGCTCCGGCGTTCTGAATTCAGAACGCCCAACGCAGGGCGTTCCGAAGAAAATCAGAACGCCGGCGGAGAGACACCGTGATTTTCCCACAAACTCGTCTTCCTTTTATTTCACTGTCGTGAGTTAAAACAGATAAGATGTTGTTAATGGAGTTTGCAGCTCTTTGCTTTCGTCTTCACTTGCTTCACATGGCTCTTCAATCCCTGTTATTGAATAGCAAATAGAAACTGTGAGATTAGAGAATGAGACTTGAAGTGAACCCAGTTGCAGAAAGTAAAAAAGGTACAGAAGAGAAGAAGAAGAAGAAGCTCAAAATAGGAGCAAACCTCTAAAATCAGAATCACAAGCTGAAACTCGATCCAAAACACAACCAAAATCACCAGAAGAATCTGAACAAACCTCCCTTCGCGGTCTCTCATGGACCCAAGAGACCGCGTAAAGCACGGTCTCTCCTTATGCGAGAGACCGCGTAAAGCACGGTCTCTCCTTATGCGAGAGACCGCGTTTTATGCGGTCTCTCATGGACCCGAGAGACCGCATAAAACGCGGTCTCTCGAGTCAGGAGAGAGAGACGCCGCACAATTGTGCGGCGTCTGGAGAGAGAGAGAGAGCGCAATAATGCGGTCTCTCAAAAAGAAAGAGAGAGAGAGATTATTGTGTGAGAGACCGCACAATAATGCGGTCTCTCAAGAGAGAGAGAGAGAGACTGCACAATAATGCGGTCTCTCAAACTCACTCTCTCTTTTTTTGAGAGACCGCATTATTGTGCGGTATTGTGCAGTCTCTCAAACTCACTCACTCTCTCTCTCTCTCTCTTTTTTTTTTGAGAGACCGCATTATTGTGCGGTCTCTCTCTCTCTCTCTCTTTCTTTCTTTTGAGAGACTGCATTATTGTGCGGTCTCTCGAGTCAGGAGAGACCGCATTTTTTCGCGGTCTCTCCTCTTGCCCAGAGACCGCGTAAAAATGCGGTCTCTCCTGACTCGAGAGACCGCGTTTTTACGCGGTCTCTGGGCAAGAAGAGAGAGCGCTTAAAAATGCGGTCTCTCCTGACTCGACAGACCGCGTTTTTATGCGGAGAGACCGCATGTTATGCGGTCAGTGCCTTTTTTTCGTAGTTTTAGTGTGAGACACGTGTCTGCCGTCAACTTAGTAACGGAGAAAGTTACCGCGATGTGGAATTTGTTATTTTTGCATACTCCAATGGTAAACTTGTTAAAAAAAATACCATAATGGTTGACTTGTCATTGATCTCAAACCACGATGGTTGATTTGTCATTTACCCTTTTTATTAAGTTAATTTTGAAAACTGTTTCTCTGAACTTTGCTTTTTGTCGTTGATTTTCCTCTCCTACCATTAATAATAGTTTTCCAAATGCAATGGAAGCCAAAATGTGTAAGCATCAAAAGAAGATGAGTAGCGAAGAAGCCCATCAACACCCAGTGAACTTATAATATAAACTGCTCTTTTTCTTCCTTTACCACATGCATTATCTTTATGAAATATAACAAAATTAACAAAACAACCACTGTATTATAGAATTAATAATAAGTCAATTACTAAATAATTTTTACTAACAAATAAAGCACTCAACTGTGAGAAATGAACAGAGCAAACATCATTGTCACGTTTACGGTTAAACAACGTTTTCTTTCTACTGTCGAATATTATCTTTCCGTTGCGAAAAGTGAGTCATTAGAATAGAAATCAAGAAAAATGACTTTTTACATAGGAAAGACGACTTTCCACAGAGGAAAAACCAATCAAGCTGTGAATTCTTAAAAGTAATATTATGTTTTTTTTACGAAAAATGTGACAGCGAAATTTGTGTTATTATTATCACGTGATATTTTGTTATTAAATCTAATGATAAAAATAGAACTAATAATTATAAAAAAAATTAGAAATACAAGACCAAATTGAAGTCAATCTTAAACTATACTAGCATATATGAGATACATATGTGTTTTTTATATATGTGTATATATATATATATATTCACATAAAACATCATTAATGAGTATTGTGTTATATATTATGAGTATAAATGTTGTTTAGAGTGGTCATGTTTCTCTTTTAAAGAAAAATTCTATTTTATTGTGTTTATGATGTGGTTTTATAGATTTGTTGGCTGCTTATGTTATACTAAATTATGTTTTTTTTACATATAATAAAATTCTATCAATAGAAATTAAAAATAGAGTTTTCGAACAAAACTGCATGTCATATGTCACGTATTTCACATGTGAACGATAACTAATATTTTAGTTGGTAGTAATTATTAAGAAATATTCGACTACGAGAAACTTGTACCAAATATTTTATGTTAATCTCTAAGATAAGAAAGTTGTAGTGGACGATAAGTTTGTCGATTGTTAGACCATGGCCTGTCGGTGGTTCAATCGTGTCCGGACCATTGAGTGGACCGATGGTCCGGCCAACAACTTTCAAAATGGCCCTAACCATTCCAAAGGGGATTCCATAAAACCTCATTTTCACATGAAATTTCATCATTTTGTGTAATTCTTCTTGGCTTACCCATGTTTTACCTTCAAAAATTTGCTCCCACGATATTTTATTCTTGTTCGTTCGTGATTCTTGATTGTTTGATTTTGTCTAACCAGCTTTTTGACCAATTTGTTTGTAAAAATTATAATTTTATTTCATCCATGTTTTCCGATAAATTTATCTATTTCATAATTCTGACATTAGATTTTTTTTTTTTTTTTTTTGAAAAATAAGCTCAATTTGAAAAAACCGAATTGAAATCGAAAAAAATCTAAAATCGAAACCAAATTAGAACTAAATTGAAAAAATTCATTCGAGATTTATTTTGTTCATGGTGTAAAATTCAATATTCATTTTATTTAAAAAAAAAATTCAATATTTAAGTTGAACTGACCTCTAAAGTTCAAGATTTAATTCGTATTATATCTTAAGATAAATTATAAATAATTAAATGAGATGTTAATTACAATAATTATTAATAGCAAAGACTTCCTTTTAACCTACTTCTTGATGTTATATTGCTCTTTTAGTGTTGCACAAACTACAAAAGTTGGTAATAAAATACAAATTATTAAACGAAACAATTACAATAAAGTTGTTCGTCCAAAAAAAACAACGACAAAATTGTCTGCTTTTGTTCATGTTTTAATATATATAATGGTCGATAATATCGACGAGATTCCAATTATTTATGTTTGATTTTATTAAGAATAATTGTTCCTAAAGTAGTAGAGAGTACATTTAAAAGCCATGAATGAAGAAGATTGTCTTCTAAGGAAAAAAAAGGGTAGGCCATGTTTGGTTTATAATCCACTTTTTTGAAAACAAACAATGATTTTGAAAAGCAGTTTTCAAAATCTGAATTTTCTCTTCTGCGAAGCTTGAGCTTCCATGCTTAAAAAAACAGGTTGCGTTATTAGTGTCATTAATTTATATCAACTAAAATATATATTTTGAATAAAATAATTGAGATTAGGGGTGGGAACGGTTCGGTTCGGTTCAGTTTTTGACCAAATTTGAATCGAACCGATTCGGTTCGGTTTTATTTTTGAAAAACCAAAACCGAACCGAACTATATAGAAAACCGAATCAAAAACCAAAACTCGGTTCGGTTCTAATTGGTTTGGATTTTTGTTTCGGTTTGGTTTTTCCATAATGTCAATTCTTAAGTATTCGGTTCGGTTTTTCGATTTTTACTTCGGTTTTTCGATTTTTACTTCAATTCACATTCAAGGTGAGAGTTCAAAACAGTTAGACTTGAGAAGACTGAAGAGAATATTGAAGAGAAGTGCAAGCTGCGATTGAAGAACAAAGCCCGAAGAAGATGAAGTCGTCGACAGATGCGAGCCCAAAGGAGATGAAGTCGTCGACAGATGCGAGCGTTTTCGGGGAGAAGACTGAAGAGTTAGAGAAGTGCGAACTAGAACTGCGATTGACGAACGAAGCCTGAAGGAGATGAAGTCGTCGACACTCGACAGATGCAAGCGTTTTCGGGGAGAACACTGAAGAGAACTAGAGAAGTGCGAACTGCGATTGAAGAATGATGCTCGAAGAGATGAAGTCCGAAGTTGGCGACAGATGAGAGACTTCTAGCTTTTGGAGTTCTGGGATTGGACTGGATGACAACACTGGCAGTAGTGGGTAGGGACTACTGACTAGGGACAAGAACAGAGAACTGGAAAGGACATGAAGGGACGTGAAGGGACGGATTTGGTTGTACAAAGCTCGAAGCGTCTAAGGGAAACTCGGTTCGGTTCAGTTTACCCGGGTTTCCCTTCACAAAATCAATAACTGAACCGAAAAACTCGGTTCGGTTCAGTTCGGGCATAAATTATTTTTTTGCTATATTAGAACCGAACCGAACCGAGCAATTTACCTGGTTTGAACTGAACCGATTCCCACCCCTAATTGAGATCGATTTAGTAAGTTTTTTTTAAATTATTTTAATTTTAAAAATCACTTGAAACAAGTATCGGTTTGATATGGATAGATGAGTAAATAATAAGATAATTAACAAAATAGCCACTAAACTTTGAAATAGTGACAAGACAAATACTAAATAATTTTTGATAATAAATAAAACATTAAACTATACAAAATAAACAGAGCCAAAATCACTTTCACTTTTTTTGTTAGAAATGTAAAAATATCTTTTCCACAGTAAATATATGTCTTATGCAGTAGAAAGCAAGTTTGCAGCAAAAATGTGTTTTCCGCAGTGAAAAGCAAGTCTTTCGAATTAACTTACTTTCCACGTCGAAAGACACATTAAATTTTTAAAGAAAAATGTAACAACGACGTTTGTTTAGTTCATTTCTTATAGTTCAGTATTTTATTTATTAGCAAAAATTATTTAGTCTTTGTCTTATCACTGATATCATAGTTTAGTGATTGTTTTGTTAATTTTCTTAAATAATACTTTTTTCATTAAATTTAATGGAAACTAAATTAAAAACTATTTAAAACTAAAATTGCCACAATAAGAATTTTAATTAGAAACTTACAACTGCAGGGACTAAACAAGTGTGAATAAACAAGTGTAAGTGGAATGATGGGATCAAACTTTATATTATGATATACAATATGACCTTTTACATTATTCATTTGTTTTTTTTCCATGATTATTATTTCTTTAGATTCAACTACTTAATATTTTAATTGAGGAATGTATTTGTTCATTGTTTTTACAACTAATTCATCCCAAGTAAATAAAATAATAATTAGACTAATATTTTTAAGGGTTATAATCAATATGACCCTTGAAGTATCGAAATTTCTTTAACTGATATCTTGAACTTCAAATTTTGAATTCTTACATCTCAATATTTGAAGCGTTAACAACTGACATCCTAAACTTCAAATTTTGAATTATGACACCTCAATGTTTGAGGCGTTATCAACTAATAACTCCTTCATTACTCCATCCGTTAAACGATTCACGGCCGTCCAGACCATAGGGTTGTTTCAACATGCGAACACCCAAACCTAGAAATGTTGTGTCGCGGTTGTCTAGACTAGAGAACAATTTTTATTTACGGACGATTGGGCATTGAGATGCGGATATGAGAAGCGAATATATGGACATGAGATGCAGATATCTATAACACATAAATTAACACTTCCGCGAACAACCGATATACAGTGTGTGGATGCCCACTGCGTTTCTTTCATTCTACATGCAACTCACATAAATCGTTTAACAGATGGAGCAATGAATGAGTGTCAGTTGATAACGCTTCAAACATTGAGGTGTCAGAATTCAAAATTTGAAGTTTAAGGTATCAGTTGGTACCACGTCAAACATTGAAGTGTCAAAATTCAAAATTTGAAGCTTAGCATATTAGTTGGTAACATCTCAAATATTGAGGTGATAGAATTCAAAATTTGAAGTTCAAAATATCAATTGAAGAGACTCCATATTTCATCAGTCATGTTAATAATAATCCTATTTTTAGTTAAGGAACAATCATGCACATGTTTTTTGAGATGTAATGTATATTTTATATTCCATAAATAAAAGTATAAAACATGCTGCTCATTGCGTTCCGCTTAACTTACTATAGTTATAAGGCCCGTTCCGCTTAACTTACTATAGTTACAAGGCAAGCCTGCCATCTAGGACAAGTTGAGCTAATCCAAATATATAAAAAAAAAAAGGTAAAGTGTAATTTAGAACTTAACATTTGAAGTCATCTATATATTAGACTTTAAATTATGTTTTTTTAAACAAAAAAGACCTCCAACTTTTTAGGGGTGTTCAAAACCAATCTGAAACTAATAAATCGAATCGAAGGTTGATTCGGTTTGGTTTTGGTTGGTTTTCAAAGTCCATCGAACAAACATTTGGTTTTAAACTTTGGAAAACGATAAAATGCGATTAGATTTCTGTTTGACCTATGAAAAATCGAAATTAACTTAACCGAACTAAATTATCGCTAGATTTAAAAAATTAATTTTTGGCATGTATGAATCTAAAAAATTTGATTAAACTTTTAGATTCTATTTTTGTAGCATTTAGTTCAGTTAACCATGTCTAATTGATAATTTTATTATTTATAATAAGAAATAAAATTAGGGCTGATTGGAAATTAAAAGAATTGAATTTTGAATTATATGTAATTAAGATATTTTTTATGATTTGAAAAATATTGAATTTTATTTAATTTCATTCTCAATTTTGAGCATATTTTTTGTATTAGCAATGGAGTTGGAATCAAATCAAAATTTTTGGTTTGGTCCACCAAAAAAATATATGGTTTCAATTCCAAAGTTACCAAACTGGTCTCTATTGGTTTGGTTCAGTTCTATCGTAAAATGGAACCGAATCGGATCATGACATTAAAATTCAATTTTCATCTATTAGCAATTTGAATTTTATTGTCAATTTATTTATTAAATTCAGTACATGTATGCAACGTTTTTTTATTTAATGAAGGGTTTTAATACGATTTCTGACCATGCCGACAATTTTTAACCAAATTTAAAACTATATAAGCGATAGAGTTGAAAATCGCTAGAGAGAAGATCGTCAAAGTTCAAAATTGGTTAAAAATCACCTAAAGAAATTAGCTGTAATATCCCATTTTCCAAAATACGTTTTTTTAAAACTTGATTTAAATTGCTTGAAAGAAAATATCATAGTATATAAATGCAAAAAACGTGAAATTGTTCTTTTAAAATAAAAATAACATAACTTAAAATCAAATTAACTCAAAAGCCTTAAACATAATTTAAATTTCTTTTATTTCATCTGTGAGTCACCCCCTGGCCATCACGCGCTGGGTAACACAAGTCCTCGTCGCATCATACTTCTTCCACGTACGCATCATTTGGATCATTTTCCTTACCTACATCATAGGGGAATAATGAGCCTATTGCCCAGTAAGAAATATAAATAAAATACAAATGCAATGTCTGTAACAACTCTATATGCACATGTCTGATAGAAGAGAACATATCCCTTCTCTTTAATTAAACTTTCACTGTCAACAAAGCATTGGAGATATTTCCTACAGGGAGATAGATACATCCTTGGGATACAACTTGAGTAGCAACTTCCGAGTCATCCCTACGTGGGAGGAGATAAGTTTTCTCAAGCAGATCCGTCACTATACACCTTAACCTCCACATGTCCATATTACATCTTTTATATCCATTATTATCTCGTGCAATGCATGATATGTGATCCTAACTGACATGCCTATATGAATGTCACACAACAGTTCATATATCTCAAGCAAGCAATACAATCAACTAACAGACAATGAAGCATGAATTTACTTTCATTTAATACTAGCATGCTGTCACTAACATATTATCAAACAAGATATTTACATATTTCATAGTAACCAAATGCAACGATAATATCAATCACTATTTTTCATCTATTTCCATCAATTTACCTTAACAATGTTATCATACACTCAAATTCCTTTATCTTTCACATGTTATCACCAACATATTACTTGCAGTTTCATTTCCAACAAGGTAACTTCTTCTTCTGATCATATTTATTCAGCGAACAAAGAACTTGCATAATCCCTTACCTTTCACCTTGATAAATCCTCATAGACAAAGCCCTTACCACTGAAACCTTCCTCCTTTCATCAACAGTTTCCCCCGGCTCGACATAGAAGGGAAAACCCCAAGAGAGAGTGAAGACGATTTTTGGCTTTCTCTTGTTAGAGATCGAAAGATAACCAGAAAAATAAAATACGATGTGAGATACAAGATTTACGTTAAAAAACCCTTTCTGGAAAAAACCACAGACAGATGAATGAATCTACTATGAAGATCAAAATACAAACTCGAGTTTTGCGACTCTAGCTTACATCAATTTATAGAGAAAACAAAACCCTAACTGAGATCTACAACGCGAACCTACCAGCCTGACCCAATAAAATTCGAGTCACATCGAAATCTAACAATCTCCACCTTGATATGAATTCCATAAAAGAGATCCATAACGCTTGCTCGCAAGCCCGACCCAACAAAACGAATTCAAAACCCTAGATTCTGACAATCTCCATTTCGAAACGAATTCTGATGCAATGAACCAATTTTTAAATTTTCAAATTTTTCTCTTCCACACCCTTCAAGAAGATATGCAACGAGGGCCTAGCTGCCCGTCTCAAAGAAATATACAGATCATCAATATAAAAGTTTTCAAGGGTAAATTCAACAACTGATGTTGACCGGGTTTTAAAATATTTAAACGACGATGATAACATTTTCAAATCCCACAAAGAGTCATATAAATCTATGCAAATATATCTCGCTTCTTGACTGTGCATTTCAAAATCGTCTTTCAAAATCTTTTAAAATCTCACTATCGTTATCTTATCATAACGAAATATCGAATATCAATTCAAAAGTGGAAGATCTACTTCAAAGATCTCATCGCCCTCAAAAACATAATTTTTAACAAAATATCTGACATAAAATTCACTGGCGTCAAAAAAATATTCATCCTCAAAATTGAAGCGGAAAACCATGGATATGACAAGATTCCAAAAATATCCCCAAAATTCAGATATTTTTTGTCATAACAAATCATCCCCAAAATCAAATCAAATCTAATCGCCAGAATAATCGCAAATATTATAAAATTCAAACCTAATTTCAATTTCAACCGAAAGCAATCTCCAAGATTGAGATATTCTTGCGTTTCTAATCTGCCATAAATCATCAAATTTAATCTTCCAAAAATCCCAATGATTTTTAATGATTTGTATCTTTGGCAAAAATCTAATTTTGCAAATGACACTCTTGCGGCAGCCCAAATCGAAACAACTTGACAATGAGAATGGAGACCAACAATGTAGATGATTTATGACGACTGACGATAAATAGAAAGCCCTCTAATAACGAACCTGTTGTTCGGAGACACAACTGCTTTGAAGAACTCCACACAAAGATGAAAACAGCACAATTGTTTCTAATGGAGGATGGACAATAGAGAGAATAAATCTCATGAGTAAGACGAATATCAGGGGAAAGAATTTTTCTGTTTTTTTTTTTCTTCCTTTTCTTTTTCCTAAAAATTGTAATTTTCTAAAAAATTACACAAATCTTGTTCGATGTGGAATGACCGGAATGAATTTGTTTCACCACTGGAAACACGAACTCCCGAAAGCAAAACTCTGATATTATTTGTTAGAGATTGAATGATAACCGGAAAAAGAAAATACAATACGAGACTCAGAATTTACGTGGAAAAACCCTTTCGGGAAAAAAACCACGGGCAGATGAATGAATCTACTATAAAGATCAAAATACAACCGCGAGTTTTGGGACTCTAGCTTACATCAATTTATTGAGAAAACAAAACTCTAATTGAGATCTACAATGGGGGCACATCGCCCCGAACAGATGAATGAATCTACTATGAAGATCAAAATAAAACCGCGAGTTTTGCAACTCTAGCTTACATCAATTTATAAATAAAACAAAACTCTAACTGAGATTTACAATGCAGGCCCATTGGCCCTGCTCAATAGAATTCGGGTCACACCGAAATCTAACACCCTTCAGCCAATACCCTTATATTTATAAGCTGAAAACCCTAGAGGGCGTTGAGGGGGAGTGATCCACATTTTACGCAAAATGATATGAAAGTTTGCGTCGTTCATTTTTTATAATTTGAGATTTTAGTTGTTTATAAAAATTCTTGAAGGTTTGCCGTATTTCTTACTCTCAACTTTAGGGTTTGTTTTATTTATTTCCCTACATTTTATAAAAATTTGTTCGTGATCTTCTCTAGTCTTTTCTACTTAAAACCACTCAACTATCTTTTTGATTTGTACGTTTCTTTAGATATGCAGCAACTTTCGCCATTGATCTAGCATGGCACCAGTGGAATCTTAGAGTAGATTTCAATGAATTCATAGAATTTGTGTTCGGTTTTAACACGGGTTGACGATCGACTCGAAGACCAAAGAAATCAATGATGACTTACGCTGATCTCCAAAAGAAAAATCTTTAAAATGATGAACAAGTTTATTCATGGCGTAGCGTAGCAAATAAGAAGAAGAGTTTGGGAAGCTGTTTTCTTTGAGCCCATACGAAAGAAAGCTGTGGAATTTGAAACCCAATCTGACTCGACGAGCCAACGGAAGATTGATCCAGCCCAACGTTTTAAGGATTTCTGCAACAAAAATTTTGGACAATCCCTTTCAACGATGAACAATCCCTCTTACGAGGGGTAGACAAGTCGGTTCTTAGTTTCAATTTTGGACTTCTTAGAACCGATTATTCGGTTCTCGGTTCTGAGAATAAGAAACTGGAACCACAAGGAACCAAACTCGAAACCAAAACCGAGCTCGGTTCCAGTTTGGTTCCGATTTCCAACTTGAAATGCAAGTTTTTCCAGCATTCAAAGAACATAAAATCTGGACGAAAATTTGGACTATGATAGTAATGCAATCACTTAATCAAAGCAGACAAAACAATTAGCAAGACAAGCAATTAGCAATTAAGAGAACTATTAGCAATCTGGACTATACAAGACAAACAATTAGCAATTGAACAATGCAATCAAAAACAGAACAATGCAAGTTCTTCCAGGTTTGATACTCAACTTGGACACTTATATATATGATTAACAGAAGATAAACAATCTACAGAGAATAAACAGATTATTGAAACAACAGAAGCAACGATTTTTAAAAATAGAAGCAAAAACAAAAATAAAAAACATAAGCAACTCTTAAATCAAAGCAGACCATTAATCGCAAACTATAAATTAAAGTCTTGGTCAAAATCGCAAACCCTAAATCCGGAAGCAACGATTTTTAACCAAAAGAACCCTCGGAATCAAGGGAGCAAGGGTTAGAAGCAGCAATTTTTGTTGGTTCGTCTTCGCAGATTCGCCTTCGCAATCGCAGGTTCGTCTTCAGGAACGCAGAATCGCAGCGCCTCTCGATTCCAGGTTCCTGGTTCGCAGTTGCCGTCTCCCTGTTTTAAGTCAATGAAACTATCGGTTTTTAGTTCTTTGTTTATATAATCGAGAACCAAACCACCCAAAAAATAAAAAATCAAACCTAAACCATTTAGGAATTTAGGAACCAAGAACCACAACCAACCCAGAACGGAAGGTCGGTTCTCGGTTCTGGTCGATTGTTGGCCACCCCTACCTCTTACCCTCTAGATGTTAGACGATAATGTGGGTAACAGTTGAGGAAGCTCCTCTTGCTTCTTCATCTTCTTCCTTTCGCTTCTGCAAACCCTCACTTCGCTCCAATCTGACTCGAAAGCCATTTATAGGACCAGAAATTCAATCTGTGGAGCTACTTTTCTCTTCGGACAAAACCCAGAAGCTCAAAGCCATGGAACCTCGGCCTCTTTCCTCACAGGTACGATTTCAAATACGCACTTGATTTTTCGGATGAATCTTCTGGTTAATGTTCTACTTGGGAAAGTTTTCATGTTCCACGACGAGTCTAAATGCATTTTCGTCACATTTATTGGCTAACCAGAGTGTTCGAGTTTATAACTATTGGGATATCCTCCCCTTGACGAGATCATTTGAAATTTCTGAAGCTATTGAGTACACTCCATATCTGTCTCTTAGCTTCTGGCTCAGATCTACCCGAAGTCGCAAGAGCTTCAGAAATAAATTCTTCAGTACACTACACTCGATGTGCTTCCGATGGATTCGCGAATGTTCAAGTAAGAATCTAACTTCATACCCTGCTATGGTAGTGTTTACTTTGGAATAAGATTTGTAATTGCATAAAAGCTTTGTGGAACTGTAAGAATACTTGAATACACTTCTCAGAAAGTTGCTTCCAATTAAGGCGAGTCTCCTGTAATTCATTAGATCTGTTAGACCCACCTCGAGTCGAGGCGGTCATGAGCTGTAGCTGAAGTGAAAATCCCTTCAAATTTTCTGCTTTTCCCGAGTGTTGGAACGTTTGGTGAAGATTATTCTTTGCGTCTGTATAACAAATTTAAAACCTGTTGGTTATTTCAATTTCTGGAAAGTATTTTATTTCTTATTACACTATTGACTGTGATCATCCCCTGGATCTCGGCGTAGGCGTATCTCGTGTGAGCTATGACGTTAAATTTAAAATAAGTCTTCCACTGTGAACAAAAACTTGGGCTTGGTGATCGAGTCTTTTGACATGACATTTCTGTTACCAAAAAATAGATGATATGATCTCGATTTTAAGCATTGATTGAATTTAAAGTACGTAATTCGTTAAAGATAACGTCTAGCTTCATTTCATCGCTAATTTGATTTTTGATTCCAAGATTATGATCAATATTAAGCGTATAATTACCTTTTTCAGTGCAGATCGATTTGGTAGGTACTCTTTTAACTCCCCACCGACATTTCTTCTTACGGCCTTCTTCAATTCCACTTGTCCGCTCTTGTAAAAGTATGGCTGCATTCAGCAAAACGGTAATATTTTCTTCCATTACTTTGTTTGTTAAAAGTAAAAATCTATGGACTACTTATTGGAGTGGTGGAAGTGCTCAAATAAGAAGAAGGGATCTTTCGTTTCGAGTTGGATCGTAAAAATAACCTAATGTCAATGCCTTCATGCTATAGGATCGGCATGAGAAGCCGGGGAGGCAAAAAGGGGGAAGACATGGAAAAGGAAAACAAAAGAGAACTAAAAAAGAATAGGCGGAAGAGACTTACATATAGATTTCGTAGTCAAAAAAGATGAAATCATTGATCAACTTTGGGATATATGCTTGATGAATTATGTGTTATGTTATGGCTTACTCTTTAATATCCCTGAAGTTCAAGAACATCGACGAATACAGCCCGGAATAAGGAAGATCGCCTTTTGTAGCGGAAAACGACTTTTTCGATCCAAAACAAGCGAATTATTCAACATCAGCAGCTCCTGAGGTAACTCTTATGCACACAAGTTTCCTATCTTTGATGATTCTAGATAGATTGCTAGAGAAACAAGAGATTTACATAATGCATTGTTGGAGATTCTCTAAAAAAACTAGTGTGAAACATCCTTTATACAAACTTGAAATTGGGTGAAGAAAATCAAAGAAAATGAATCAATAAATCTGTAATATAAACCTGTGTTTGATTATCTAAGTGTCAGTCGAACAAGTGTTTTTCCATTTTTCGTCAAAATGAGCTGCTGATCTAACCCGATACTCGAATCTATCTTTCGACAGGTCCTCATTCAAATGGCTGTAGCTTGGGTTGTGAAGCAATGGCAAGGCCTTGAAGCAACTTAATGACCTCAGAAGTATCATCAAGAAAGTATTTTGCCATACTTGGCTTCTGACCAACTGTGCAGGCAAAAACCTCAGATGTGGCTGGCAATGGCGGGTCTGTAGCTGAATTTGATATGCTCTCGAACATATCTTCGTCCGATCGATCGTCTCCGATGCACAGAACGAAATCTGGACATATGCCCTTTTTCTCCAATGAAGAGATTAGGCTCTTTACCACTAACCCTTTGCTCACTCCCTACAAATTCGACGAATTTGAAGTCAATTTTACTACGAAAAAAGAACTTGGTGGTGCTGAAAAACAGTTTTTGAAAATGGGTTTTTGAATACCTGCGGTTTGACTTCGACGATATGTTGCCCTCGTTTCACGACAACCGGCTCGTTAGCGAGCACATTTTCCAAATGATCAAGAAGCTCTTTTGCTTGTGATAGGCCGAAATGAGGGTCGGCTTCTTGATGGTGCCAAACCAATGCACTTTCCTTCTGTTCAATGAATGAACCATCTGTGGCTTGTGTGTAAAGAGCCATTACTGGCTCTGCCATTCTTTTCCAGTCGAAGTCCATGGGCAAAGACCAAGTCTCCCATTTAAGACCAGAAGACCACCTGTGAATCAATAAACTAATCAAAACCCATAAAACAGAAAACCCAGATCGAAAAATCACATGGGTGCTGAAAATTATGAAGATTCTGAGGAACCCAATGGAAAAAAATCGAACTTTTGAAACCTCTGTTTCATAATCAAGCATAATCAGAATGGGTAAAGAAATTGATCAATAACCCATAAAATCAAACAACCCAGATTGAAAAACCACATGGGTGTCTAAATTTTTGAAGATTCCGGGGAACCCAATGGAAAAAAAATCAAACTTTGCACATATTTGAAGCAAAACAAAATGGGTGTAAAAAATTTAGAAGCTTTCGAGAGTTTTATGCAAAATTCACCTAGTGAAGTAGCCATGTTCAGCGGAAATACCCAGTTTCTCAACAGGGGAGAACCATTTGCTCAGACAATCTTTCCCTCTGCCACTCACAATAAAAACCACATTTTTAGGGTCACTACAGAGACAATTCAACACTGAAATAACTTCACTGCTAGGAGCTTTATCCACAGATCCATTTGGGGTCATAGTTCCATCATAATCCAACAAAATCAACCTATTTTTAGTCTTCTTATAAGCCGAAACGATATGATCGACCATAAGTTTCCGAAAATGATGTCCTAACGCGACAACTCTAAACCCCAATCCAAATCCGATCCCCCAACACCTCTTTGTGTAATGATCGCGACAAACCCTTTCGAGATCTTGGTCGAAACTCCTCGCCCAATACGTAACATCATGAGAAGTTATGTACTTATAATGTTTTTCATGTCTCAATACTTTTTCGGTCTCCCCCATTGTAATCGCTGAATTCATTGCATCGGAGACGGCCTCGATATTCCATGGATTGACCCGAATTGCTCCGCTTAACGACGGGGAGCATCCGATGAATTCTGAGACAATCAGAACGCTCTTCCGAGGCTGCGACGATTCGTCGATCGATAACGCCTTGTCTAAGACCGGATTGCCTTGCCGGCATACAGTGTATTTGTATGGCACTAAGTTCATTCCGTCTCTAACTGCGTTTACTACGCAGCATTCGGCAATGGCGTAGTAGGCTGCTTTTTCTAAGGTCGTGACGGGGCCGTTGATGAGAATTATGGGCTCGTATTGTTCTTGGCCGAATTTGCGATTGATTTCGTTGGCTTCGGATTTGATCTCGTTTTCAACGTCTTGAACATCTCTTCCTCGGCTTCTTGCTGGGTTTGTAATCTGAATCAACAAAACTTTTCCTCTTAAATCGGTCCTCTGTTCTAGTAAATGCTTCATTGCAAGAAATTTCAAGCTAATTCCTTTGAACAAATCCATATCGTCTACCCCCAACATAACGATTTTCCCTCTGAATCTTTCTCTCAGTTCCTTGATCTTGTCAGCGGTAGAAGAGAGAGAAAGAACAGACTCGAGCTGTCCCATATGAATTCCCACCGGAAGAATCTTGATGCTGACGGTTCTGCCGTAATAATCTAGTCCGATGTAGCCCCGTTTCGATTCATAATCAAGACCCAACATTCTACTGCAACAAGAGAGAAAATGTCTGGCGTAATCGAACGTCTGAAACCCTATCAGATCGGAGTTCAAAAGGCCCCGCACGATCTCCTCTCGGACGGGAAGAGATCGGTAAATTTCCGACGATGGAAACGGACTGTGCAAGAAGAATCCGAGCTTAATCCGGTGAAACCTTCTCCTCAAAAAGGTTGGCAAAATCATTAGATGATAATCATGAATCCAGACGTAATCATCTTCCGGGTTAATTACCTCCATGATTTTGTCGGCGAAAATCTTGTTCGCCGATACGTAAGCTTGCCAATTTTCCCGGTTGAACTGGTCCCCGTTAGCCGGAGATAAAGGTAACATGTAGTGAAACAGAGGCCATAGATAATGCTTGCAAAACCCGTGATAGAACTTATTTTGAATTTCAGGGGGTAAGAACGTCGGAACACACCGGAATTTTGCAAGGAGAACTTGAGAAACCCGATCTTGTTCGGAAGCGTCGATATCGGCGTTTAGAGAGCCGACGTACATCACCTCGACCTGTGGAGAAAACCCATCTTTCAGCTGCAAAACCAGGCTATCGGAATTAAACTCAAACTCCCATTTTCCAGTTTCCACATCCCGATGAGCTCGAATCGGTAACTGGTTCGAAACGACGATTCGCCGCTCCAGCGATGATAATTTCCCGTTAGAATCGTCGTCTTCTTCAGCTTCGAATCGGGATAAAACGCCGGAAACCGTCATTACTCTTGGAATCCGATTCAGAGCCGGAAAATCATCAAATGACGTTAGATTTAATGAGATTAAAGAGGATCTTGAGAGCATAACGCAAATCAAGAAACAAAAGATTAAATTTTTGGATGAAAATTCAAATGGGTGTGAGATTTTTCGCTGTTGAACTTTTATAGGAGGGTATTACAGACGAAAATAAATCTTGGGGTAGTGGAAATAAAGGAAATTGATACGGTTTCCATAACAGGAGCTCGAAGAATGGAAAGCGGATAAGGACGAAGAGAGAGATATGAGAGAGAGATAGACTCCGTGTGTACATATATATGTACGCTGATTGATCAGACGGTAGAGAGTTGATTATTTTAAGGGAAATTAACATATCAATAATGTATAATTGAACAATAATTTTTTTTAATAATTTAAACATTAAACTAAAAAAAAAAAAAATAGAGTAAATACTATGATTATATTCAGTTAAATAACATTGTTGTTCTTCTGTCGAACGTTATCTTTCATTTGTGAATGTTAGTTTTTCACAGCGAAACATTATCTTTTCACTGCAGAAAATAAGATTTTGAAATAAAAGTAAAGAAAGTCATCTTTTCGCAGAGGAAAGACAACTTTCCTCTACATTAAGATAACTTTCCACAGAAGAAAGTCTGCAAATAAAAAAAAATTCATTGTCCTATTCGTAGAAAAACAAAGACAATCCATACAAATTGTGATTCTCTTATGGACAGTAAAACAATTCTAAATCATCCACAATCTAAAACATTAACATTCTTTTACAAAATCTTCTAAATTATAAAATTAAAATTAATTTATACAATATTTTCTCAAATTGATTCTCCATGGATATTTACTATTTTTCACCGAAAGTCTTTAAAATCACAAATTCTTATAATTTTTTCTATGGGTATTAGCTTTTTTTCCACTGTAAATTCTCATATAGTTAACAACGATATTTGGTCCATTTATTTTTTATAGTTCAATATTTAAGTTGTTAAGAAAAATTATTCAGATTTGGCATTAATTTCATAATATGTGGTTGATTGGTTAATTTTCCTTATTCAACTCTTAATCGATTTGATCTCTTGAGGTAGTCTATGACGTACGACGGCGTTTTAAGGTCATGAGATGGATAAGAGTGATTAATTGGTAAATAATTAACGTTATTTTGAAATAATAATACTACATTTAATCTTTATTTTTATTTGTAAATATTAATTTATATAATTTATAATTTATTATATTAATTACACTAATTAACTTTTGAGAAAGTTATAATAATAAAGAATAAATATAATATTATTATTTTTTCTAAAACTGAAATTTGAAATATAGTATATTTTTGTACTTTAATAAATAAATAAACTTTGGAAATTATATTCCTTGCATTGAGAAAATAGCTATTAAATTATCTATGCTAATTTCTATAATTAATTCCTCTATCTCTTAGTTCTTATGTTTTTTTTTTTTAAATATTATTAATATTTTTTAATTAAAACATAGAAAATAATAAAAGCTGCTACTTTAATGTAAAGACACGTGAGTGAGTTTACTAAAGAGGACAAGGACGTTACTGGTGCAGGCCAAATTATACTGTGATATTTTTCTAGAGGAAGCTAAAAGTGGCAATTTGAAGATATTTCTAAGGGCAGTTTCGGTACCTAGACAGCAGTGTCTCGGACGGACGAAAATGAAAATGGCAATTTTGTCCAACTTAGGTACACGTGTCACATCCTCTTTTCTCCATGTGGCATCAATCCCTTTTTTAGAATCTTATTATTTAATAATTAATTTCCTTCCTGGTAATTATCTAAAAAAAAAAACTAGTTAAGTTAACAAGTTAAATATTAAATAATTTTAGTTAACAAATAAAAAATTTAACAATGAAAAATTAATGAGTCAAATATTGCTGTCACATTTTTCGTTAAAAATTTTAAAATTTTTTACGCAGCGGATAAGTTGTTTTTCCAGTGCAAACCCATAGATAAAGTAGTTATAATCAAGAACTTATTTTTCGTAGCGAAAAATAAGTATCTGCTATGAAAAAGGACTTGCTTTCCTCTTAGAATACAAGTATTTGCTGTGAAAATGGTAATTTTTGCAGCATATATTTTGCCATTGCTGAGGAAATGGTCGATCAGTCAGTCGAGCAAGCTATATGGAATGTGAAGAAGCGGTATACCGGTATGCTAAAGCAGTTGACCGGTCCAACTATACAACGCAACTGATAGTTTCCAACGGTCAGATAGCGGTTGACCAAAATGGAGGTGGTCGACTGACTTCACAATTTCTATATATAGAAGACATTCTGAAGCTCAAACTAACCAAGAGAGAACCGTACCGAAACGCTGTCAAAATCCATACTCAAGTTCTTTAAACAAATAGAGTGTCAAACCTAATTCTTCAACTCCTAAACTTGAGAATTTATATTTTGGAGAGTTAGAAATTTTAATTTTATGTTTTTATTGTAATCAAACTTTGAAAGGCTAGATTGACGCCCATGAATATCAATCCAGAGGGTGACACCTTGAGAACAGTCTATAAAAGTTTGGTTGACACTCGTGAAGTCAATCATCACCAATTGGGAAGGTTGGGCGATCAAGAATCTCCAAGTCTGAAACTTGGAGCGCAAACATAGGTCTGGGTTACCGAATCGCATAAACAAATTGTTTGCACTTTCTATCATTTATCTCTTTAATAATGTTATTAATAGTATGCTTAATTTGTATTAAATTATTCAGGGATAGAATAATTAATATAGCATGAAAAAGTTAGTACACTTAATTCACCTCCCCTCTCTATAGGCGTACATAGGTCTTACGATACTATGAGATCAATGATAAGTCAATCACTGAATAATTTTTTCTAAGAAGTTAAACACTAAACTTGGAAAATGCACAGAGTAAACACCACAGTTATGTTTTTTGTTAACTAGCATTGTCGTTCCGTTGTGGAACGTTATTTTTCCACTATAGAACGTTGTCTTTCCACTAAACAGATTTAAAAAATTACTTTTCATCACGGAACGATTACTTTCCACTGCAGAACGACAATATTCTGTCTGCAAAAAGATTACTTTTTGCGATGGAATGTAAGACATTGGTGATGAACAATAAACGACGACGACGGATCAAGAAGAGAAAATAGAAGATGGTGATGAGACAGTTAAAATTTCTCAACAATTAACAGCAATATTAACAACATCCATTTATATAGTTCAATATTTTAGTTCTTAATAAAAATTATTTAATAATTAATTTGTCATTAATTCTATAATCCATTAGATTTGTTAATTTCTCTTTTAATTTTTAAGTAGTTATTCTTTTCTTTTTTCTTTTTTTTTCAATAAAGTTAACAAAACACGGCGGTGCTTTCCTTTTGTTTACGTTATATTGACAGGTCATAGACTTCTTGAAATAAAAGTTTTTTGTTCAGTTTAACTGTTTTTTTTTTTTAAATTAAATTGATTTAATTTTAAAATAGGAGAAAAATAGAATGGATAAAAATATATGACGTGGATAAAAATACAGTCACATAACATACTTTATTAATTTTATCGACCAAGACGGATGGAAGGATTATTGATAATTTCGCTTAATTTTTATCGTAAATTTTAATATTTTGTTTAATTTATTAATTTATAATTTCGCTTAATTTGTTTATCAATAAATAAATAATATAATATTTATTTGATATATTACATTATCTAATATAGCATTGACCACTACAAACGTGTCGTGTGGCATAGTTGAATGCTGAGTTGGCAGACAAATATCCATGAAGATCTTGTTCAAAGCCCGGTAGATTAACAACACGTTTAATAAACTCTATCGTTGTGTGCACGCATATTCTGATTCTTCTCATATTTCTGCTTTTCTTTCCTTTTTTTTTTTAATTTTTATTTTTAATTATTTTTTATTGTAGATAGTCCTTATCTTTGATGTTGTGGTAGTGCAGGTAAGATTTATTGTTATTATTATTATTTGGTAAAAATAATTATATATATTTTAAGATTAAGTATAGTTTAAATTTAAGGTGAGGTCATTTTCAGATTATTCTTTTTTATAAAACATACTTTAATATTTTTGTTATCGATAATTTAGATTTTGTCGTTAATTTATCTATAAAATATAGTGTATGTATATCCTCTTTTCAATTTAATCAGGTGTTTTAATTTGATGTTTAGCCCATCATGCAATTTCTAACTCAATTTGAAACTTTGCTGATTTCTCGATAGAATTTGAAATTACCGGATAAGAGATTGACAGAGTTTGAAATCGAGTTAAAAATCTCTGGAATTGTTAGAAATTTAGTTAAAATATTTTATTAAATGAAAAATATGGTATATGCGTGTGATATTTAATGGATAAATGAACTAATATCTAAATTGCTGATAGTTGAAAAGTAGATATACACTTTGTCAAAAAAAGAATAGTTTAAAATTTAATCTGTAAATGATCATAAATGTTTGGTCTAAATTGTATTTTATTTTATATTTTATTATTTGATTTACTTAATTAATTTAATTTTGCAACATGTTGAAAGGTGGAAAGTTTAATTTGATCAACAAGGTAAATTAGATGGAGATTTAAAAAAATGTTACAAGCTAGATCGTGTAACAATAAATTAATCAAATATAAATTTGAGTAGGCTTATTGTTGAGATAATGTTATGGAAATTAATTAATCACATTACAATAAAAATATTTAGAAAAATGTGTTGAAAATTTTTTTTAAAAAAAATTAAGGCAATGGCATCACACGTCAAAAGCATTTGATGTATAGTGTAACATTTATTATATGGTCATTTTTATTTTTGAAAATAAATGTTTTGAGTGGGGAGCCTAGAAATTTGTACAAGTGTGACAATTTAATGTAAATTAGTCTTCTTATTATAATAACTTTTTATTTCGATATAATGTATATATATATATAGATATATTAAAAATAAGAAGGATATCAATACACATTAACCTTAACTTCACCTTATCACATAGAATACATGAAAGTGACGTGCAACAAAAGTTAATGCACCCACAAAAAGATTATCATTATATTATGTTTATATATATATATATATATATATATACTAACATTATTTTTATCATAATTAATTTAATGCTTTAATATGCAATTTAAATACTGATCTTAAAAATCATTTACAACAAACACCTCAAATTTTATTTGGAATAAAATAGACCTTAACATTTTAGGTATTAGCAAATATACATTTACGTTATTAAATTGTTAAATCTATAAAATATAATGCCCGTGACAAAATTTATTTTTAATTCTAACTTACTTTTAAACTTGACATGAAACTTATGTATTATGTTATGTGATTAAACTTAGAAGAACTGCAACACATGCAAAAATTGACGATCGATAAATCACCACGTTTGAAGAGTATAATAAATGAGATTCGTTATAATTATAATTAAAAAAAAACTGGTAAAAATGATATCAAAACTTTATTTGTTTTACGATATAACATCAAAATTTAAACGAAATAAGTTTTCATATTTTATTTAATTATAAAACATAAGATGATCCTCGTATTAGTTAATATCTAATATTTCTTTATTTATTTAAATAACACAAAATTAAAAATTAAATCTACAAGTATTAAGAATGCTTATGAAGTGGGACAGGTGATGACGTGGAGGAATATAAGTGGATAACAGGACAACGTAAGGAATGGAGGAGGAACTGGTCCGGGTCTTGGTCACATGTTGTCAGCTTCATAAGCTTTTTGGGGCATTTTTCAATCCCGAATTCATGTCTTGTCCCAAAACCGATATGTCGGTCAAAACGGGGCCCACATTCGGCTGCCACGTAGATGGTTAATCTGGGGTCCACTTTATCCCCAAACCAAAATAATAATAATAATAATAATAATTCAAATTATTAACAAATAAAAATAATAAGAACAAAAAATTGGACATGGGCGGCATCTTGCCTTCAATGGCTGAGAAGTTTGGTATTTGTGCACTAATAAAAGGGAGCAAACTTCATAAACATTTTAATTATATTTGCAAATTCATTACAAATTATAATTATAATTCTACTAATTCCTAAACATTTTTCTTCAAAAATTATGGCATTAGCGACATATTTTAAGATCTCGATAATTATTCACTATCAAACTACCGTAACTGAACTATTTAAATATTAATTGAGATAGCAGAGACCTCTACTCTGGCAAGAGTAAGAATACAAATTCAATCTCCAGAGCATAATATTAGATTTACCTTTTTAATTTTACAGTATAAGTTTTGTCCTTTAATATAACGTTTATTAATTTATGTAATAATTTAATTACATCAGTTGACAAACGTTACATCAGGAGATAAAACTTAAAGCGTAGAATAAAAAGATAAACCTAACAACACTGATCTACAAAAACATACTTATCAAGAAAGTTTTACGGTGTAAAAAATATAAAAATTATCACTCGTGTCGTTTTGGAAATACCTATTCGATAAAAAAAAAAAGTTAGAGAAAAAATGAGAATGTTTTAATTTTAATAATTTGAGAAGAATTGAAAGAGGTTTTTAAAAAAATGTGTTATTTTTTTATTGAGAAAATTGAAAAAAAAAATAATTATTCAAAAGTTGTTTTTTCATAGGTGAATAGACTTTGACATTTGAACTTTATCTTTTAAAGGGATTACTAAGTATTTAAAACCTCCAATAATAATGTACATGGACATAGCTAGGGTTTATAAGAGGTGTGTTGAGGCTCCCTAATTTCTTCTCTTTGACCTATTCAATAATTAATTCACATATTATTTTCTAACTAAAATAAATAATTCATTTTTTTTCAAATTCAAAGATATTATTTTCTTCAACATAAATAATTTATTTCTACCAATTAGTTGGTCGATTAATAGAACCACATGACTAATTTTTCATAATTTCCCATGCCAAAATACATGCTAAATAGTTTTAGATCCTTAATTCCTAGTATTATAGTAATCATATCTAGTTTTGAACCTTTCGGGTCGTATTTTCTTCGATGTTCAATCGATTTTCTCATGAAAGAGGAGGGTTTAATGTTGAACAAGTAATTTTTTGGAATATAATATCTTCAATTTTTGCATTATTTATTTTTTATATATTTACTTTAAATATTAAATTAATCAACCCACCATATATTTATTTAATATTATTTATTTTTTGCACCAACGTTTTTTTAACGAAAAACACGACTGTGAGGTTTGTCTTGTTTATTTCTTATAGTTTAAAGTTTCAGTTGTTTACAAAATTATTTTAAGATTTAACTTATTGCCGACTCATACTTCAAGGTTTATTTTGTTAAATACCCTTTTATTTATTTATTTTTCACTAAATTGTTAGGAAAATATTCTTGTTTTATTTAATATTTCCCTTAATAAAATGAAACTTTTTCTAAATTTAAACAAAAAAAAACCATCCAAAGCAAATTCCCATCAAAATTAGAAAATTTAGGGTTGTTATCAAAATTATGAAACTTAATATGATAATTGTTTTATTTTTTTTATTTTTTTATTTTTTATTTCCACTAAATGGTTAGTAATCATCCATCACAAAAAAAACACAAGCAAATTCATTGCATCTTCATATTTTCAACTAAACCAAGAATAATCTAAGGTAGCTAGGAATATTCAACAAATTAAAGATAAGGCATATCCTATTTATTATTATTTTTTTGTTGTATGGTATATACCTTAGGAATATTACCAAAAAGCTTAGGTCTTTATGGTTCTTCTTGCTCAAAGTTTTGCTGCAAAATAGAATTCATTAGACTTAAAATGTGTAATTAAGATTGCTAATTAAAATTAATCTAATCATATCTACAAGAAAGTTGGATGAATATGTTCTTATCCAATGTGTCAAAATTAAATCAAGGGAGTGGCATCATTGACGATTATGTTCTTGATTGATAATGTAACATCTTTTCATACGATATAGTTAAATTTCTGACAATGACGGAAGCTAAGGTAAATGACGAAAGTCTTCAAGTTATATTTATCGAAAGATCATTGATTACGTCCATCCTTAACCCTTTGTCTTTATCAAATAATGAACTTTTCATAGTTTTTATTCCACGATGTACAAGAAGACTATGCAAAACCTTATTCAAGTCAAATTAGACATCCTTGGAATTTCACAAATACTAAAAAAACACAAAAATAAGAACATGTGTATGAACTAAAGTTTGTCCAAGAAAAACAATTTTGGCTTCATTTGTATATTTTTCAATTTCGGTTGAATTTATTTCGTTTTTTAAACGATACAATAACGTGTTTTTCACGTCTTTGTTTCGTACCAGTTGTCTTTTTGTGCTCGTTGGATTCTCTCTTGAAAGGTTTGATTGCTCCACAAAGAATTTGAAATCTAAGAAAACTATGTTAGAACACAAATAGTATACAAATTAAAATCTAACCAAAGAGAGTAGCTAAAAAAAAAAGGTAATGGAAGATCATCCTTGGTTATTATTAGAGTGATTGATTTGGGTAAGGTACAATTTCGCTCTTAACTTAGCCATCATTTACACAATTATTTTTTTGAATAAATTGAACCGTGTTCTTTTGATTGTGAGTAAATAAGGCATTGCTGTTATAAAGTTTGTTAAATTAAACCCTGATCTTAAAAGAATGAGAGAAATAGACTACTCACTATTTGACACGTGTACTTTTAAGTGTTGGATAACTATTGTGTATTGCGTGAATGATAGATTCAACAAAACTCAGAATGACGATAGTTGATTTGTTCACAGTCAAAAGACCAGAGTTTAATTTATTAAAAAAAAAAGTTTAACGTACCAACTCTATATGACTCATAAGTTCAGGGGTTAATTGCACTTTACCCTCACGATTATAATGAGTTAATGGACTCGGTCAATTAAGAAAATAATACATAAAGTAACATTTGACGATTAATATTAACCTAACTACCTTCTTACAGAAATTTGGTCATCTCTTCATTTTTTCCTTATCAAAGAATAATGATACGGGCTAAGAGAGAGCAATATCGATTTTTAGGATCATTATTATCAATCTTGTGTGGTGGTCGATTGAAGGTCTTCACGGATTAAGACATATAAATTAATCTATTTGAATATTGTTAGATCTCATAATTTTCAAAAGATCTTCGTAATTATCATTTCAATCCACCTTTCTTGTTGAAAGGTGGATCTTCGTAATTGTTAGATCTCAGATAAATCGATTAGGAAAAGAGTTGGTAATCTCGTTCGAGCTTCCCAGTCTAGAAACTCTTGCAAGTCGAGCCCTCTTCGCAAACTTGTACTATCGATGCCTCACAATAGAATTTGAACTTAGATGAAGTTCTCGTGTATATTCTATGGGGAGTGAATGTAAGAAGTGCTGATGGATCAGGCTATGGTCAAAGTCTAAGGTGTCAAACACATCTCATCCACGAAAGCTTAGATATTCAACGCATGCATGGAAATTTCTTCCCAAAAAGTGGAATTCTTTATTAATTGATTTATTTAAGTAAATAATTTATTTTATTACATTCAAACACACGAAAAAGGAGCAAAAATTCCAATGGCTCTTTCACCTCCACAAAAAAAGTTTGGTCCATTCAACCATCCAATAGCAACATGCCACGTAGATTAAATTGAATTTCTATGAAATTTTGGAGGGACCCCACTAATCTTTCTCAAGATTATAATGAGAAAAATAAATAAATGGAAACTAGATTTATAATTAAAAATTGACGTAATAACTAATAATGTTTTCAAAGGTGGGTGCCTCTCAAACTAATTAGCCATTAATTTAAAATTAATTATAATTATGTCACATTATTATGAAAGGATAAGAATAAGATAAATTGTTAATTAATGACCAAAAAAACATGTCAAATTCTTAGAACCAAACTTTAATATTTGGTCGTGTACAACTACAATTGTTGTGGTTATCCAAAACTTGTGGAAGTGTTGTCCCATTTTGACTATGTTCTTTCCTAGGAAGCTGCCTCATTCATTGCCAGCCTAATTTTCTCCATTTTACACATTTATTATATATATATATATATATACAAGATTTCAAAAAACATAGTTTGGTAGACAGTGGAGAGCAAATGAACCTACCGCCACTCACCTACTTGTGTGAAAGCTCTAAAGATTGAAATGATAACATTATAGTTTTGAAATTCAAATTTTAAAGCAAGCTTTGAATTACTCTTTCCACGTAAATCTCATTTGAGTTGACTCGTCTTCAACTTTGAGCAGCTTCCAAGGAAAAAAGTGGGTTTCAATTTTGAATTTTGGAGTAATAATGACCAAAATTATGCATAGAAATTCATGTTTTTGCAATGTTACAGCCATGGGAGGTTCTAAATGTTGCATTTTTGGTGCCCAATTTCAGGTACGGCCCACAGTATTACCCTGCGTTGTGATTTCAACCAGGCCCAAATCCATAATTAGGTCACCATTTTTTGGGCCTATTTATTTATTCATTGCAAAATCAAACTAGAAATGGGGGGAAAAGAACAAATAAGTGATTGTTAAAACATGATAGAAGTAAGAGAAATAATAGATAAAAATTAAACTCTAAAAATTTTACTTGGAAGCCTCCAAATTGGCAAAAAGCCAAAAAGATCAAGTCAAGAAAGATAACTCTAGCTGTTTATAAATGTATACCACCTATTTTTCTCTCCACCAAATATCGAGTAAATGTGTTTTTTACATTTAACTAAGAGAGTTTCTTGTTATAATACAAGGACATCACAAATGGACATCACAAATCAAAACTCCAACTTCCAGCTATATACATGGCCGGTAGGAAGAATTTGGTAGGCAAAAACATAGGAGAACATTGAGTATCTCGTATACTTCGTTTAGTCGTATTTTATCTTTGGGTAATTATCAAATTTCACTTTTAAGTTTAGGATAATTTTTATGAATCCAACAAAACTGGAATGAAACTGTGTAGAGTATCTACAACAAAAATTACATTTGTTCTTAAAAAATTACACAAATCAAATTTCAAATGAAAATGCAACAAGATTGTGAACTACCCCATTTAAATCAAATCTCAATCGTATCTCGTAGCTTGCAGAAATGAGATATGGGAGGATAAATTCAATCAGACTAATTGATTCAGAGTTAGGCAGAAGTTTATACATAGTAACCAATGATTATAAATCAAAAATAGCAGGAAAAAGCTCAAGAAGGATCAACACTTACCCTCGATCCTCGAAGTAGAAAAGGGGTTCACAGAGCATGGGTCAGAATTGCGGAGCAGGATTTGCCTTCTCAAAGCTAGGGTTTGCTTTCGCCAAGCAAGGGTTCACCTTCGCGGATTTGGCCTTCGCAGGTTCACTACCTTCGGTCTGAAATTGCAGAACTTACAAACTATAAGGTGATATTTAAAAATATATATAAAAATTACTCTTAACTTGAAAGTGAAATTTGATAATTACCTTTTATCTTTCCATCAATGTATTATTAGATTTTCTCTTCTCAGTGTTATAAACTATATGAGATAATTAACTATGCAGACATAATTATTTGATTTGTAGAAAAACCCAATCTTGAATTATCTAACACAAGAAGTTGAGTTACATGACACATGATCTATATGTGACCTGAAAATAATATTTGATACAAGCGTCACGCAACCAAGGTAGATCAAATTAAAGGGTAACAAAGTGATCATCATCATTACAATCATCACCACCCTTGATCACGTTCTTTCTTCTGCAGTCGCAGTAATAAACGGTGTTGATTATGTACCCGAAAAGAATCACCATTCCGTACAATCCAATCAACCCCACTTTATTGCCTATCCCTGACCCCAATGGCATCGTCACCGTCGGGCGCTCAATCCACAGGTTATCTGGGACGTCCATCAGCGCCTCCAGCATTCCTACGATGCTCCACGAAGCAAGCGTAACTAAACCCGTCAACACCCAACCGGATTTCTTCTTCCCTGAGATCAAACTCAACCCGACCCGAATCGCGTCCCATCCGGTTCTCTCCTCCGCGATCGAAACCACGACGGCTAGGCTAAGGACTGCGATAAGGTAAATTTCCAGAACCGATGCCGTGATTAACACCGGAAATCTCACCGTCGGAGATCCGAGCAGAGCCGCTAGAGTTTGCGGAATGAAAGCATAGGCCGTTGAGACAGCGTAAGCGCAAATGGATGTAGCGAGAAGCCTCGCCCACGACGATTTAAAGGCATTTATGGCAGTCCGGAGAGTGGGCCGCTTGCCATTAACAGCGATGGCGGTGGCGTTGACTGTGGCAGTGGCGGCGAGGAGAGAGAGCAGGCAAACTGGTAGTAGAAAGAAAGCTTTGAGCCGGAGGAGCGCGACGGCATCGAGGCGAGACTCTTCGAAGACATGGCGGAACTCGAATCCCGTGGGTGCGGCGCGGGCGACGGCTTCGAGGTGGAAGATTCGGGACTTGAGGGGTTGGGAGGAGAGAGAGAGGGAGAAGAGGAGGAGAGAGATTGGGAGAGTAGCGCCGGCAAAAATGGAAAGGAAGATCCGTTTGTTTCTGAGGAAAATTTGAAAAGAATCGGCAAGGGCTTTGAGCGGAGAGAGAAGCTCCAGGAAGAAAGACCCGTCTCCTCTTTCCGCCATTTTCTCGAGAAACTGGATTGACCTATCCGCTCCAATCATCGACAACCTCCATTATTTCAACCTTCTGTGTTCTCAAGAACTCCTGTAAAAAAGTAAATCAGAGTAAACTGAGTAAAAAAGTTTTACCCACAATTAAAGATTCATGCTTTCTGAATCTAACCTCACAAATTTCATTGCTCCATGAAATCATCATTGATCTAATCCATAATTCCACAGATAATTAATGAACTAGGTGACATTAACACAGCGTATTTCTTTCTGAAAAAAAGTTTGTCTTTACAGATCAGTTTTATTTTTTTGTTTCCCAAACAGATCCCATAAGTTTACCGATATTTCAAGAACAGTTTCTAAAACATATCCATAGTTATCAATCTGGTCATAGCCATAGAACATTGTCAGATTTCCCTTATCACCGATTTTAATTTTTCAGTAATATTAATTTGCAGTATGGAATACTAAATGCTAAATTGAGCACATTGAAATTACCCAGGATCTGAAGTTGCTGGTTACATAACTGGCTTTCCCTGAATCTTCATCCTTTCTGCATCCCCACCTGAGACAGGAAGGAAAACGCTAGATATTAGAGCTATCTAATGGTGTTCATACTATGTTGACAATACATCAGACAAAAAAGAGATAATCTTGTTAAGAGTGTTCCACTACTAAATAGATCTGATTGCAATAAACAATCACCAAATTCAGATAAATATTAAATTATTTACACCACATTACAAATACCAAGAAGAAATTAGGTAATCTCATGGAGAGGGAAGAAAAATGTTCGAAGGAATTCACGATTGGTCAGCAACTACTGCAATTTCCAGCATAATACTCAGGTAGAAACAAAGAACAATCATCACTGGAAAGAAAATTTAAAAATAAAGAGACGATTTCAAACAGGAATAACAAAATCTTGCTGGTGAAGCTTTACTATGATTGGATAGACGAGTCGGCAGGATTAGGGTTGAACTTAGTAGAAAAGAAAATTTCCATCGATTTTCTCGGCAACCAAACAATGTCTGGGAAATGAAATAATTTAAACACAGAAACTGGTGTTCTACTACGAGCAGAGAAGTGGGTGTGAAAGATTAGGAATAAAAATTACCTGAATAAAATTGCAGAGAGATTAGGGCTGGAAATCAATGAGCAGTGAAGAAGATGAAGGGGCCAGGCGGCCGCCGTAGGGGTTTCTTTTCCTCAGAATATCAATAAACCCTGGTACGGTAATAGCAGACCGGGATCTAGAAATGTCTTTGAAAAGTAGATCAGATTTCTTCGTGAAAAGTCACTTTTGTCCTCAGATCTAGCCAATTTCAATTAATAATTTATAATTTTAAAAAACATTATAATATAAAATTAAAGTATAAATATAATATAATGATCGAATCTGAGGGTGACAACTCTTCATTTAACAATTAGAACAATTACAATTTGCATCAAGTTTGATTTATTAAGTTTCCTTGAATGCATTTTTCTTCTACCCTCCTTCAACATCAATTCTAATTAATCATGAAATCTCCTCAATTGTAGAAACGTAGAATTCGCTAAACGTATTATCACAAAGAATTAACACAAATTTAGAATTCTCATTCGAGAGTCAAATCGTTAATTCGTTCGACCAGATATTTCTATCTTTGTCTAAGTCGGGACAGAATTGCTCTAGTTTTTGGATTTGACTCGACTTTTGTAGATCATCAATGAAGTTAATCACAACACACCAACAAATCTTAGTCTTCTCCAAAAAACACACGTGACGAAAAAAAGATTTTCGAACTCAAACATGAACAAGCATAAACTACCATGAATATTTGTTCTTCCTATCCTTTTCGGGCTCGAGGCAATTTATACTTAAGGAAATTAGCAATTTGATCTACTTGGGTAAGGGTGGCTGGCATCAATGCTGTCACTTTTTTTTTTTTGTTTTGCGCAACATCTCGTGATCTTCTTTGTTGGGTGATTTCCACTGAGAACAAGTTGCGATTTTGGCAAGAAGGCGATTTACAGAGGAGATTTTCATGACGTTACCGAACTTCAAAGGCTGAAAATGCCCTCTGAAAATCGTTTTTCGTCAAAATCGCAACTTCTTTTCTTTGGAAGATGTTACGTGAAAAAAAAAAACGTGACTGCATTGGTGGCATCCCTAATGACGAGCAAATCAACATAACAATAGAGTAACTTGATAAACTCTTCAAGAAAAAACGAACGAAAAACGATTACTAGCAACTTATTTGATTCATTACACTAAAGTTGGTTTATCCTTTCCCTATTCTTCATCTCTTGTTCGTTTTGATCTTTCATTCTTCTGCAAATTTCCTGCATTTCCTACTGAGAGATCTACAAAATCAGGCAGACACACAATCTATACCTCTCAGTCACTTGAATCTCACTTCTAGTTTCTCTTATTCTTTGAAAATGAGAGACAATTCAAGATAACTATACCATAATACAGAGTCTTCTAGACAATTATTGTGAATAATTCGAGTTATAAAAACAGTTGATAACCTTCCCAAAACATAGCTTATGATCCTTTCTCTATGTTATGCTTCTCCTTCACTTCTTATGTCTTTAAATTTCCAGAGCCTCTTTCCAAACTCATCATGGTATATATATAGAATAGAGCTCATTTTGCTCAGGATTTCTTCAGATGGATGCTTAAAACTTAACCTGAGTTGTGATCTTGTTATACCCATTTGTAATCATGTGGTATTTAAATAAGAATAAGATCTATAAATGATGCAATTCTGAGTGGAAGAAACTAAGCTACATAGAGTCTAAATTATGAGAAGCAGAATAGACAAAAGGAGCAGAGCAATTCATATCTGAAATCGTACATTTCACAGGCAGCCAAACGAAATCCAGCTGATGAAAAAGCATTTAGGATAACATTCCAAAAGCAAATCAGTAATTCTTATCTGACACTATGTATAAATCTAAAGAAAACAGGGGAGAAACTGAGAGTTTTTGGAGACCTACCAAAGCCTCCAATCAGAACGCCTATCAGATGCCCCCAGCTTGTTCGCCTCTTCTTCTTCCTCGGACAGCTCCGAATTCGTATCCCCACTGATGGAACGGACACGAGTCCGACAAATCGGACAAGCGGAAACCTTGATCAACCAAGAATCTAAACATTTCTTATGGAAAATATGGCCGCAGGGACGGAGTTTTCTGCACCACTGGCCATCCTTGAACTCATCCAAACAAACTATGCACTCTGTTTGCGATTCCGGTCGGATCCACTTGGAAAATCGAAACTGAGGGAGCTTCTTCAGTTCGGCGGAGGAAAACCCAGATGAAGAAACTGGAAATTGGATGGTATGTCCTCGCCGGTTACGCCGGTGGTGGAACACGCCGGCAAGGCAGAGATGAAGGAGTAAGAGGGCAGTAGCGAGGCCGAGGAAGAAGAAGAAGAGGGAAGTTACAAAGAGCATGATGATGGCTTTGAGAAGAAGGGAGAGGAGCTTCGTTTCCGGTTTAGGCGTTGGAGATGGCGGTGGACGAGAGATGCGATTTTCACCATTGTTTGAGTAACGCTGAAGCGGCATTGATTGCTGATTTGGTACCTATCCTTGGGAAACAGGATTCTGAATTGGGGGCCGCAGAAGATGCAATAAAATAATTGTGCAGGAAAGGAACCGCTATTCAGATCAATCAGAGAAAGTCGGACTTTTAGGGAGAGAGACGTCTAACATTGACACAATTTTAAATATAACCAGGAATTGCATTAATCTCACTTACCCTGGTTGTAATTCTTTTGATTGTATATATTTGGGGAGAGAGAAGGTCGGCGGCCATTGAAGCTTCTGGATTTTGGTCTGAACCCCTTCAGCCTCCACAAAAGCCCTGCCCAACTCGGCTTGTTCAACTAAAATCAGGCCTAAAGCTTGCTCTCCCTAACCTTTTCACGGACTTTGCTTTGCATAAGCTTGTTCAACTAAAATTAGGTGTTTAAGGTTTGGTTGGATCCGACGGCTAGTAGTGAAGAGTGCCAGTTAACCATTTTTCAACATATGGAGCTGTTAGTTTGGGGTTTGATTGCCACTAATGTAATCAAACTTAGCCCATTCTATAAAATCTTAAATCTATGAGCTGTCAAATTGAAATGAAGTTAAAGCCAACTCCAGTTAGGGGTGGGTGGAAATTCATTTGGTTCGAGCCAGATAATCAAATCGAATCGAATAATTTTACTCAGTTCAGTTCAGTTCAGTTTTAAAAGAATTTAAAACCGAACTGAATATAACTAAAATTTTTTATTCAGTTCTAGGTTTTAATGAAAAAAAAAATAAAGTAAAATCGAACCGAACCGAAATAAACCTGAACTAACTCATTTATATTTTATTTTTTATTTCTTGGAGTTCAGTTTCTCGGTTCTATTTGGTTTTTTAAAAAATGCAGTTTTTTTTTAAGAAATCAAATGTAGAGATGAGTGTTTGATGTTGCTCTAACTTAGCTAAATAATCTTTCCTTCACGTTCTTAAAATTTTCTCGTAATTTTTTTGTATTTTAACGAAAAAGTGAATCAGATGAAAGAAAAATTTCTCAAAAAGCTAAAATTTCTATAAGATTCATCGAGCCGTTTTTATGTTGAAATTTGAGTTAAATTTCTTTGAATTAAAATTTGTTTAGCCAAATACTAAGAAAATTCAAATTTTTTTGATTTTTTAAAAACCGAATAAAAAAAACCAAAAATCGAGAAAAATTGAAAACCGAGGTTTGGTTTTTAATCGGTTTTTCAATGGATTCAGTTTAGTTTCGATTTTTTATTTTGAAAACCGAATCAAGATGGTTCGATTCCAATTCACTATAAAACCAAACCGAACTGAACTAATTCCACCCCTAACTTCCTGCATCAAAGAATATATGTAAATTCAATTATCAAGCTAAACGTAATGACTTGAATGACAGTTAGAAACTCCCTACTCAACTATAAATTTATTTACAAAATTTATAACTTGTTATTTATTAATATATATAATGAATTATTTTTAGATTTATTATATTAAAATAAGATTTTGAAACATGAAATATAATAGTTATATATTATTTAACTATACTATATAATAATCTATTATTTAACTTTTGCTTTAATCATTTCCTAGAAATAGAAGAAATATAGCACGATTATATTTATATAACAAAAATATATTTTTATTTTAAATTAACACCACCACAAATTAATCATGAAATATTCTTTAATTATGAGTACCAAAAATATTTTAAATAAAAGTTATATTATTGAAATCATGATATATTTCAACTCAACTATATAGTATATAAAATAATAATAAAGTTTTCAAATTAATAAATATTAAATAACTAAAAAGTTTAGGGGTGGCCACTGCCCTTAATCCAATGGATCGTGTCCCAATTAATTCAAGGTGATCAAAACTATATTATATAATATTTCAACTATATAATAACATTACTTTTAAAACAAAGAGACAAAGTGTGGGGGGGATATAATGTCTTACCTAAATGTTTCCTTATTAGACTTTTTTTAATTCCTAATATTTAATAAAAATAAGTTTTATAATTCAATTTATTTTTAGATTTTTCCAATCTTTCATAAAAATATATCTATAATGGTGTAATGTATTATTATTAACGTCTCGAGTTCTCTCAATACAATATTGTCTATTTTAAACTAAAATCTGTATAGTTTTATCTTTGGCGTTAACTGAAAAACATGTTGTACTAGTTATAAAAGAGAATCCTACTTATAAATCATATGTTTTCGCCTTTTTCAAACAATGTGAGATTGCATACCCCCACTGATATGAGTTAGACTCTCACTTGAATCATCCTTACTATTACATTGCCGCAATTATGCGCAGATAAATAAAAAGAAATGAGATGGATTGTCACGACCCGTAAAGGACCCCAGACAGAACGGGGAACGACTCGGCCCAAAAGGACTGAATCATCCGAATCATTTAATTTGAATTTAATATTTAGCAGCAGAAGACTAAAATTTATTTATTAAAGTCATGGCCCAACATACAATGGGCTTAACAGGTCCAAATAAAAGAGGAATTATGCGGAAAATAAATCAAGAATTTAAGGATTACAATTATCCAAATAAATGAGTATACCTCATTAAAAGTCTCTCAAGAGAAATTATTAAAATGGTAGAAACTAAATAACTTTGCCGAATCTAATCCTGACTCGGCAACTGGAAGTCTGGTTGATAAATTCCTAAAAATTGTCATTGGGGTGAGTTGACTAAACTCAATAGAGATTTAAGATTTTTAAATTAAAAGAATTATTATTAAGCATGAATAAATTTAAAAATCACATTTTATGAATTCATTTTAAGGAAAATTTTACAAAATGGCATGTGTTTTAAATGACCCACTAATACATGGTATGTAATCAAAATAGGCAATTGTTGCACTAATTAAAATCACAGTGAAAATGGAGCCACTCACGGGCTCCGAGCACATCATGCATAGGCATATAAGAGAATAAAACCCTGAACAGGTTTAGGGATTTGCAAAAATCAAATAACACCCTGAACAAGTTTAGAGATTCGCAACCCAACGTGAACGCTTCCGATCCTAGCAACGAACAAACCAACTCTGGCCAAGACTCCCTGTCTCGGCCAGTCGTCCACTAACTGACTACAATGGTTTGGGTTAATGCGCATCACAGCTCAATGTTAGTTGAGCCGCTGCTCGACGTTTTACACTGACGAAAGTTCGCACAATAGAATTGGAAAATTTCCAGATTATCCAGTCAATAACAACTTATTAGAATCCAATAATCTAACTCAAAATAATGAAATCAACAGGAAAAATCCATATCTTAATCTTCAGGCCAACACCAGTAACCAGAAACGAAAATCAAATGGAAAAATTTAACTTTTGTACCTTCAAGTTCACAGCTTCCAACTGCACGAATTTCTCCCAATCGACCGAGAACTTCAACCCTTTTCCTTTAACACAAACAATTCCCTTCAACAATCCCAACCAGAGCTTCAGAATTAAGTCAATGTATAGAATCTACAGAGAGGTAGAGGCGAAGACTTACCGAAATTGTCAATGACTCGGTTACAAAGCTCTGCAATTATGTCCAAAAATTGACGAATGTTGTATTGATATGGAGAAGGAATTTAATGCGAGAGAAGAGTGAAATAGAGAGTAGAAGGCAGACGTTTTTAACACTGGGGAAAGAAGGAGATTTGGGAGGAAATCTCTCATTCTCTCGAAATTCATGCCATGATCTTTCATTCGGGGAAAACGTTCTAGGATACGTTTTTTCCCAATTAACATTATATATATATATATATATTATTTGTTTGAGTTTTGGGGCAGATATTACACTGACAATAAAGGGAAGTGGAAGGAAAATAGATTAATATTTTAGGTAATTTATAAAATAATTCTGTAAGAAATCATAAAATTTTAAATAGTAAAACAATCACTAAAAATACATTTGATTGAAATATGCATAAAGCTATTTTTTAATTTTTATTTAAAACAATGTATTACATCTCTCTCACATGGGATTAATCTAAATCATTAATTCAAAATTTAACTTTTTTAAGGAAAGAAATTTGAATTAAACAATTATTAAACTTTTTAGGTATATTGTATTTTTGGTGTGTTCAAGACAAAAAGGAAAATCAATATAAATAATTTCAAAATATGGAAATTGATTTTTAATTTACAGGAAGATATCCTCTTTCAAAATAAGGTAATTAATAAAATAAATCATAAATTATTTGGTAGATAATCTAAATTTTAAAGTAATTTTATAAATAATTAAAATATCAAATTATGAAAAAAAATAAAAAGGGTTAGACATTTTAAGAATTTTTAACAAAAACGAATTGGATTGACTAGACCTTCATGGTTTATTTTTCATTAAAAAAAGGTAGTGAAAAGACAAAAGGGCCCTCCACATTAAGTAGAAGTACAAAAACGGTACAGTTGGCCCACCAGGCCACCATAAAATCCCATTAAGAACGTGATGTTCGTCTTCTTCCTGTATGGACTGGATAGTGTCGGCAGAAGAAGGATGACCGGCGGGAGTTTCTTGCTGGAAGAAAGAAAAGGTCGTCGGCCGGCTTCATCATTGTATTACGAGATTTGACCTTCTCCCCATGCTAGCCATCATCTTCAACCTGCTCTTCTTCTTTCTTCTTTCTGGTATTTTTTTTTTCAAACTAGATGTTCATCTTCTTGATATGGAAAAATTTTGCAGTATAATTAGAAGAAAAAAGGGGAGTGAAAATTGCCAGACCAAACCCACAAAACGTTTATCCTTTACAGAAGAAATATATGGAACAACAAAAATTACCATGGAAGAGCTGATTTCACTCTCTGTCTGCTCTCCCTAAGTAAAGATTTCTTTCTTTTCTTCTTTAGGTTTCCTTTCCCATTTTCCGTCACTTTCTCGGGAAAGAAACTCCTAGAAAATTAGCTCAGAAAAAATAATGAAAAATCTAATTTACAGATTCGACGTGCTTGTTGCAGGCTTGTATCCATAATATGACAAATACCATTTGACAAACTTCTTCAACCCCGTCTGCAAATCCGTCGTCGGTTTGTACCCGAATTCCCTCCGGGCATAGCTTATATTCGCGTGAGTAAACGGAACGTCGCCGTTGCCGGGCATGTCTACGATATTCTTCGTCGCCTTCGTTTTCAAATGCCTTTCCAATATGCTAACCAACGTCGGAACGGTCACCGGCGATGTGTTGCCCAGGTTGAAGATCCGATATGGCGCCGGTCCGGTTTTCTTCCCGCCTGAGCCGGTGCTCTTGCCTGACGTATCCAAAGAGCCTAGACAGCCTTTGACAATATCGTCGATGTAGGTGAAATCTCGGGCCAAGTCCACCCGATTCTTGCCCCGGTACACTGTAATCGGTTTTCCTTGTAGAATATTTCGGGTGAAGGAGAAGTAAGCCATGTCGGGTCTACCCCATGGCCCGTAAACGGTGAAGAATCTCAACCCGGTTATTGACAACCCGTAAATGTGGTTGTAAGTGTGGGTGATTTCTTCGCCAGCCTTCTTCGTCGCGGCGTATAGGCTGGCGGGTTGATCAGTCCGGTCCGATTCAGAAAAGGGAACTTTCTCGTTTAAACCGTAGACGGAGCTGGAAGAAGCCCAGACGATGGACGGTTGAGGATTCGCCGATTTACAGACCTCGAGGAGATTGACAAGCCCGGCAATATTGCTGTGGACGTAAGAGTTTGGATTTTCCATTGCGTATCGGACGCCGGCCTGAGCGGCTAAATGCATGACGTGGCTGAAAGCAACGATGTCGAAAAGCTTGTGCAACAGCCGGACGTCGTTTATATCGCCTTCGACGACGAAGATCCCGTGGTTTCCGAGTAGATTTTTCCGGGCCTTTTTCAGCGACGGATCGTAGTAGTTGTTGAAGTTATCAATTCCGACGACGCCATCTCCTCTTTTCTTGAGGGCGAGAGAGACATGAGTTCCGACGAAACCTGCGGCACCGGTGATGAGAACGGACATTCCACCAGAACGATGGATCTGAGCGGAGTTTCTGACCTGCTTTTCCCACTGGATCCCGCCCCATGAGGCGGAGAAATAACGGCTGCCGGAATCCACAAAGCTCTGGAAGCTCAAATAGGAGGCCGTCAAAGCAATCAAAAACAAAGCCCAAAGGAACATCGTGCTGGTGGAGGTAAAGCAGCGGTGGAAATGGCGGTTCATGGTGTGGGCACGGTCGATCTTAAACTTTCCCGGGGTAGAAGGGAAGAGTTCGTCCTCCAACGACGGCATATTCTCGGCGGCGATTCCTGATTTCTCGGGAATTATATTTTTTCCCTTCCAAGATTGAATCTTTCGCTAATTTCAAGAAAGAAAAGGAACTGAAGAAGAAGAAAAACACAGATGCAGGGAGAAGGAATTAGATCCTTGGCATCTGCTAATCGTGGAAGAAGAAAGAGAGGTGGATATATAGCGGCCTCCCACATCCATGGAATCAACCAAGCTTTCCCACCGCGTGATGGCGTTGTTAATTAATTAAATAAATAATTAATTAATTTAAACTCTATTTAGGGAAAATTGGAAAAATGACAAATCTATAACAAATCAACCACTAAACTATTTTTACTAATAAATTAACTATTAAACTATAGAAAAAAGTCATTGCAAATATTGTTGTTGTGTTTATCATCAAACGTATTAATTTTATTCCACGATGGATCGAATATGTATTGATTTTAATCCACAACAGAACGATATTTTAAAAAATAACGTTATAATATCAACGTTCTGCTGCAGATCGAGACATTTTCCGCCGTGAACTGACCACAATTAATGGCGGATTGACCACGATACGCAGTGGATTGACCATGATCCGGCGGCCGGCGCAGATTGATAAGAAGGAAATTTTTTTCTTTCATCTAGAGAAAACAGTAAATTTTTGCAAATCGATAATTCTTTCAATTGTCAACGATTTTGGACACTTGATGACCTTTTCCAAGCTACCAAAACCTCTTGCCAATTGATTTTGAGTAGCTTTATCAAGATCAGAAGAGAATTGTGCAAAGGCTTCTAATTCTGCAAATTGAGCTAATTCCAATTTTGATTTGCCAACTACTTGTTTCATGGCTTTAATTTGAGCTGCGGATCCTACTTTGGAGACGGAAATACCCACACTAATAGCAGGTCTGATTCTAGCATTGAATAAATCGGAGGATAAGAATATTTGTCCATCCGTAATAGAAATTATATTAGTAGGAATATAAGCGGAAACGTCTCCCGATTGGGTCTCAACTATTGGTAAAACAGTCATACTTCCTTCACCTAAGCGAGAACTTGATTTAGCGACTCTTTCCAAAAGGCGTGAATGCAAATAAAAAACATCCCCCGGATAAGCTTCATGGCTCGGCGGTCTTCGTAATAAAAGAGACATTTGACGATAAGCTTGTGCTTGTTTGGAGGGATCATCATAAATTATTAAAGTGTGTTGTTTACAGTACTAAGGCAGCTTACCCTAGTTTCAAGGGCTAAAAACGCTTCTACGCCCTCTAATTTCCCTTACACAATTCAAAATCGTGAAGTTCCGCACGTTCAGATGACTGTTTCTCCCCGCTGCGGCCAACGTTTTTTTGTACAAGTCACTTTGATCTTCTCCTAATACACATGCGCGACACATCTCTAAAAATGGCGCAATATTATGGTGTCTGCAGAGAGCATTTCCATGGCGAAGTAAGGTATTGCGAAATCTAGGCAAATGAGAGAAGAAAAAAGTAAACATATTATTTTATATGTTGAGGTTGTCTTTCTTCTATAAAAAGTTTCTATTTTATGAATTGGTTTTTATATGTCAACTTAGGCAACAAGTACACGATCCCTTATGATTCTTTTTTCTTTATTTTTCATTCATAAAAATTTTTTATCCTACATGTAAATTTTTTATCCTGTATGCATGAATTTTTCGTCTATATTTCCCTTGCAAATAGAGAAATTCCAACAATTTTCAATTCCATTTGCATGGTGATAAAAATATTGAACATCATTGCTCGTCAAAAATAAAGAAATTTTCCTAGAACGAGGTACGATGATCCGCTCGGATCGTGGTCAATCCGCAGCAAAAAATGTCCTGATTTGCAGCAGAACGTTGATATTATAACTTTATTTTTTAAAATACCGTTCCCCAGTAGATTAAAATCAAAACATGTTTGATCTGTTGTGGAACAAAGTCAATACGTTTAATGGCAAATGTGACAACGATATTTGTGATTTTTTTATAGTTCAGTGGTTAATTTGTTAGCAAAAATAGTTTAGTAATTAACTTGTTATTGATCACAAATTACAATAGTTGATTTGTCATCTTCCTCTCTATTTATATGCAATTTAGCCACTAATACACGGTATGGAGTATTACCCATTAATCACAAATGAAGGAATTAAATTAGGAAATTAGAATATTCATCGTTGAAACCATATAAACATACATTGAATTTATTTCCCAAAATATTTTAAACTCTTAATTAAAATATTAGGGTTAGTTATTTTCTCTATATATTGATGCTTGAGTCGCAAAACTCATTGTATTTTGATTTTCCTATAGTGAATTTCTCCTTTGCCCTTAGTTTTTCCCGTGAGGGATTTTTACATAAATCTTGGTGTCCTTGCTTTCGCAGTTTTTTTTTTCGTTTCAAGTTCGATTCTCAACAATTGGTATCAAAGTTTGATTGAGGTTCTCTATACCAATTTTCAACAATTGGTATTAGACTGAAGTTAAGAGTTTCAGCACTCGGATCGAACGAAATTGGCATTGCAATTTTTGTGAAAAATTGCAAATTTGTGACCAAACTCAGCCCAAAATCTTAAAATATGGAATCTCAATTCAAAAGTGGAAGATCTACTTCAAATATCTCATCGCCCAAAAAAATATAATCTTTAACAAAATATCTAACCTAAATACATAACCTTAATACATGTTCGATCTGCTGCAGAACGAAATCAATACGTTTAAAGACAAACGTGACAGCGATGTTTGTGACGACTTTTTCCTATATTTCAATGGTTAATTTGTTAACAAAAATAATTTAATAGTTAACTTGTCATTGATCACAAAGTACCATAATTGATTTGCCATTTTCCCCTCTATTTATATACAATTTAGCCAGTAATACACTCTATGGAGTATTACCAATTAATCACAAAATTAAGGAATTAAAATAGGAAATTAGAATATTCATCCTTGAAACCGTATAAACATACATTGAATTTATTTCCCAAAATATTTTGAACTCTTAATTAATTAAATTAATTAATAATTTTGCTCATCACTTCTTAAAATAATTATCTATTTAGTTAATTAAAAACAAATCAAAATGATTTTAAATAAATATTTAAAAAAATATTAGGAAACACTAGCGAGGAGCGGGTTTTCCATTAATTTGACCCGCTAATCTCTCTCTCTCTCCTCATTTTTATTATTATTTTTTTATTAATTTTTAAAATTCAGTTGTAAAGATTAATTAGTTATTTTCCCTATATTTTCTCCGGAAAAATCAAAATAATTATTTTTTCTTTTTTTGAAAAAGATTTGCTATCATGATGGCAAATATCAAAGGGGTGGGGTCCATGGTTATTAATTTAAAAAAAAAAAATCCAAATATTTAATTTTGCTTGTCTTGGCAAAATTGTGGATATACAGCTAGAATCTATTTTGGTCAATGAGTTTATAAGTAAATAAACAAGGTTATGATCTATAATAATGCTGTCACATTATTATAATTAAATTAAAATTTGAAACCATATAATATATAATTAAAGCCAACGGGTGCCGACTTAAATTAAATTCAACGAAATTCATTATTATTTTTTCATTTATTTGATATATAAGGACAAAATTAAATATAATTATTTTATTTCATCAAATCTATTACTTTTTTGACTTTTTAAATGTAGTTTTAAAAATTGTAATATTAAATTTAAAGTTATGGTAGCTTTGATATAAGCATATAGTCATCAAATTGTACAATCACGTATATGACATGTGACATCATTCCGTGTGATATCACATGCCTGGATAAAAAGTAATGATGCATTGGACATTGTGTGAACGTAACATTAGATTAGGTTGCCATTATTCTCCATTGACTCGTACAACATGTAGCATTGTATTATCCCATGACAATTTATAACATTAAATTAATATTTAATTTTTCTAAATAATTATAAGGGCAAGGTGCAATCTAGTTTGTCCATTTGGAGGATAGAGATAGATAATTGATGCCCTAAATTATTTTTTTGAGCAAAATTGTTCTTAAACTTTGAGTATTTAACATATCAGACAGTCATGATAAAATTTGTCCAATGTCTCATATTTTTTGTTTGTAATAGTCATTTTAATATGTCGTGTTTATCTAGACTCATTCAATTTCCTGTACACACTGAATACGAAAATTAAAATACAATTTGACTAATATATAAATTTGAAATTGAGTGCAAAATTTAGTATACATGATAAAATCAAATGAATCAAGGTAATTATGGTGAGTTAAAATTATCATCACGTGTTAAAAACATAAAGTATTTAAGAAATTTTGTCTCAGCATGGGTTGTTTTACTGATAAGTAATAACCCAAAAAACAATGATTGGTTTTGCTCAATAAAATTATTTAGGGTATCAACTGTCACTAACTTTAAGTACATGAGTTAAATGTTATTCTGTCCTAATTATAATACATGAAAAAAGACAAATGGTTATATAATGATATTTCTACGTGACATCAAACTTTGTTCTATATATGTAACGTCTTTAGTTCTTATAATATAATATTATGTGCTTTAGGTTCAATCTCTCACAATTTTGTTTTTGGAATTAACCCAAAACGTGTTGCACTAGGTAGGGAGGAAAACCCTATTTATAAATCATGTATTTTTCACTTTCCCAATCAATGTGAGATTGTACACCTCTACTAGTATGATTAAGACACTCACCTAGGTCATCTTTACTTTCACAAGACATGCTACCACAATATACATTAATATACAAAGTCAACACGACGTAACCAATGTTATTTGGCTTAATAATATAATTTATTTAGTAATCTTAAATGTTTCAAATTTCATTGAAGTTTCTTGACCATTTCATAGATAGTAGAAAATGTCTTAATAAGTGATATTTTAAGGCACATGTCTAATTATACAAATGCCAAATTGTGTTTTAAGAAGGCGTTTTAAGAGTAGTGAACAAGAACAAATCCTTTCCGAAAACTCTTTTTTTAGAGATTTGTTTTTTGAAGTTGAAAAAAGTTCTAAAACTATTTTTTTGGAAGAATTTACATTTTCCTTAATCTCTATTAGAGGAGGTATGTCATGCCTTCCTAAATATTTAAATTAGGATGTGTGGCATGTATTAGCTCAAGCTTTAATTTTTTTGACAAGTTAACTCTAATATATTGAATTGTATTAAATAAAACATTTCATCATATCGTGGGCAATGGTATCATTAGTTTTTGCAAAATTAAAAGTAATGCAGCCAACTACTAGAGATCATCATTTACTTTTAGTTAAATTAATTTAACCATCATTACTTTGACCTTTTACCAATTGAACCGCCTTGATAAGTTCTACCATTGTTGGGGTTATGATTAAGCAAGAGGGTAAATTAAATTTACCAACATGATAATGGTGTGGATAAAGAATCAATTAATGTTTAAATTTTTGACAAGTTTGTTTAATTGTTTGGATTTTATATATTACTAGACTTTGGTACGTTCAAGGCACGTACACGTTAAGTTGGATATATTTTTTGAGCTCAATTTATAAGAGATAATATTTGATAATTAAAATAAAAAATTAATTAAAATAATATACATTATATTATTTTGCTTATAACGTTTGTTATGGATAATTAAATATATACAGAATGAAAGATATTTCAATGTTTTGTTTATACCTGCATATCTTGGTATGGGGAGAAGTGTTGTGACAACATAGATATAAGGAAATTAGTTTTATTGTTAAAGAACAATAAGTTTCGATTATTATTAAATCAAAAGCGAGGTAATTAAAGTAAAAGAGTTATCAATATTAAAAGGAAAAGAGAAGAGAGGTAATAGACATGTACCATCTAAATATTCATGTGAAATCGTATTAGACAACACTTATGAAAATTTTAATTTGAAGAAAATAGATATGCACTATTGCAACGATTAGTGGCAAATTTATTATGTGGTAAACGAGCTATATGGAATGAGAAAAAGAGAGTAAGTAATAGACAAATAGTGAAATGAGCACAAAATAAAGGATGAAAAGAGACGGAATAGAAGGGAAAAATAAATGAGAAAAACAATACGTGCCAACAACTTTAAAACATATGTTAAGAAGTGAAAAATCACGATAGTATAGCTCAATTGATTCAAGATGTTTTGCCAAAGATGACTACTCTATACCAAATATAAAGGCGAACAACAACAAACTTACTCATATTTTTTGTATGTCAAACACTTAAAGGCAGCATGAGTTTTGGATGATGTTCAGAAACAGAACCAGCTATAACATTCAAAAGTAATATATTAATACTACTTTACTGTTTTCTTGTTCTCTTTTTTACCATTTACTAATATTTTCATAATTTATTTTCTAAATACAACTTCTATGTCAAGAAGTACAAAATCAAAATAGTATCTAACTTGACTAAGAATTGAAGTTGTTTTGCCAAAGACGACTACTCTCTACGAAATATAAAGGTCAACAGCAAAAAAATTACCTAAACATGTTGGATACCAAATCTTTAAAGACAACACGAGCTTCAAATGATATCCAGAAACAAAACCTAATACAATATTCCAAAAATATATATCAAAAGCATAATAGGAGCCATTATTTTATTGTTTTCTCATTGTCTTTTTTAACATTTGCCAATCTTTCAATGATTTTTTTTTTTCAAATAGAAAAGCTCACTATCATATCTACATAGTTACGCTATGCATATTTACATGACAGAGAGCAACTTTTTTTTATTTGTTTCTATTATAATACACACTTGATATTTGTCCAAAAAAGACGTGGCTGATTACACAAATATTTATGATACATGAATCGAACATAACTAAATGGATGAGAAAGATTTAAGAACTAACAATACATTTTTAAAAAATCTTGAAACGATAACAAAAAGCAAATGTTTACCAACGACAACTTTTTTGTTGTAGAGAGAATGATTTTTTTCCAAACCATCGAACTTTCCAAAACTACCAACAAAAAAAAAAAATCAGTTTTTGCATTAGCAAATTGTTTTAATGTTGTTATATCAACTCTAGCTTTGTCAAGAGAATTTTTAGTGTGTGCAAGTACCTTAGCTTCTGCTAAAGCAAATTTGTAGAGGAAGATCATGATGATTCTAGCAAAGCAAATAAGTCTTATTCACACCTTCTTTTCTAGCAATAAACTGAACAATCTTTTAACACAAATAACAAAACCTTAGTTTCTCCCAAAGCAAATTTGTAAATGAAGCACGAAGCGAACGCTTACGAACGACAAGATTTATGATGCAGGAAGAATAATTTTTTCCAAGCTACCGAACTTTCCAAAACTACCAACACAAAAAATTAAATTTTCCATTACCAAATTGTTATAATCAACTCGAGCATTGTTATGAGATTTTTTTTATCGGAGCAAGTACCTTAGTTTCTCTCAAAACAAATCTGTACAGAAAGATCATTAACATTTTACCCAAGCAAATCAGTCTTACTCAACAATCTTTTAATAAAAGCAACAAAACAATGGATGATGTTCAGAAATAGAATGTGATATAACATTCAAAAGTAATATATCAAAACAATAATATCGAAGTTACTACTTTACTGTTTTCTTGTTTTCTTTTTCACCATTTGCTAATCTTTTCATAATTTCTTTTTCAAATATAATTTTTAAACACATGTCAAGAAGTGCAAAATCATGATAGTATCTAACTTGACTAAGGATTGAAGTTGTTTTGCCAAAGACGACTACTCTCTATGAAATATAAAGGTCAACAACACAAAAATTACCTAAACCTATTGGATACCAAATCCTTAAAGACAGCATGAGCTTCAGATCATATATGAAAACAAAACCTGATACAACATTCCAAAAAAATATATCAAAAGCATAATAGGAGCGACTATTTTATTGTTTTCTCTTTCTATTTTTTAACATTTGTCAACCTTTTGATGATTTCTTTTTCAAATAAAAAAGCCCAGCATCATATCTACATTTTTATGCTATGCATATTTATATGACAGAGAGCAGACTTTTTCATTTGCTTCTATTATAAAACGCACTTGATATTTGTCCAAAAAAATGTGGTTGATTACACAAATATTTATGATACATGAAGCAAACATAACTAAATAGATGAGAAGGATTGAAGAACTAACAATACATCATTAAAAAATCTTGAAATGATAACAAGAAGCAAATGTTTACCAACGACAACTTTTTTGTTGCAACGAAAATGATTTTTTCCAAACCACCAAACTTTCCAAAACTACCAACAAAAAAAAATCAGATTTTGCATTAGCAAATTGTTTTAATGTTGCTATATCAACTCTAGCTTTGTCAAGAGAGTTTTTAATGTGAGTAAGTACCTTAGTTTATGTTAAAGCAAATATGTAAAGAAAGATCACGAGGATTCTAACAAAGCAAATCAATTTTGTTCACACCTTCTTTTTTGGTAATATACTAAACAATCTTTTAACACAAACAACAAAACCTTAGTTTCTCCCAAAGCAAATTTGTAAATGAAGCACAAAGCGAATGCTTACCAACAACAAGATTTTTGTAGCAGAAAGAATAATTTTTTCCAAACCACCGAACTTTCCAAAACTACCAATGCAAAAATTTAGATTTTCTATTATCAAATTGTTATAATGTTGCTATATTAATTCGAGCATTGTTATGAGATTTTTTTATTTGAGCAGGTACCTTATTTTCTCTCAAAAAAAATCTGTACAGAAAGATCATCAACATTCTACCCAAGCAAATCAGTCTCACTCAACAACCTTTTAACAAAAGCAACAAAACAATATGAACAAAATGTAGAGTTATATTTGATAAAGAAATGTACAAACTCACATGAAAAGCATACAACCATAGTGTTATCTTGTGATTTCAGGTAGATAAAATATATGAGGATTCACAAAAGTAACTTAATAAATTAGCAAAGAGAATACTTTGAACACACACATCTTTCTATCTATCTTTGTAATTAATAGTAGTGAAAGACCACATATTAATATTTGTTATGGTAAGGGCCATCACTTACTGTATGAGAACGTGAGAACAAACTATTATAAGATTTTGTGTTTCCACTTGCTTCTGATGTCTTACGTTCCCCCACCCTCTTTTCTTTAAAAGATTTTGAAGTTTGGCTCTTACCATTTCTATTGAACAAAGCAACATGAAATCTGATAATCCACACAACAATCCTGAGTAAGTGACACCTTAAAAATAACTTTAATATGGTTGAATTTAAAAGTACAAAAAAATATAACAGACCTCTGTTTTCAGTAAGTGTTCCTCTGATATGCACACATAATTTGCAATAACTTGCGTTGAAAACTTAAACTATCCAATTCTTCTAATGCCCTGCAAATAAGATAAAGTATAAGAGAGTACTGTTAAAGTATTTTGGAGCTTATAATATCCAAGATTTTATTTATTTATATGTTGAATATAGAAAAAGAGAGAAAGAGAAAATGGACTAAATATGCATATATATCAATTACATCAAATTTATTGTCAAAACTGTAATCATAGAATAAATTTTATTTCTTTGATAGAGCAAGTTATGGGGTAAACATAGAGTAAAAACATTAAAAGTAGTTTTTGCATATATGAAGTTAGGTGCCTTTCACTAATCAAATAAATTGAAATAAAGTCAGTTACTTATAAACAGAAATATTTCTAGAAAAAAAAATCAAAAGTTAACAGTAGTTTCTGCATATACAAAAGAAAAGATATGTACGTCGTCGTTGTATATAGTAGTGTCTGAAAAATGCAATAAATATCTAGAAGTTATTCTTGTTCATTTATCTTTTAGGCTGTGTTCATTTCACTATTCTTTGAAAACAAAATGAGACAATCTGCAACAAAACAAAGAATATTAAACTTTGAAAACAGAGTTGAAGATGAATAAAGTAGAGAAAGAAGAAAATGATGACAAATGCTAATAAGTACCTATAAAATTGTAGATATGCAAATACACTGAGAATGTCAAATTCTTTATACAATAGTACGAGATTCACCATTGATTTCATCCAAGATTTTTCTGTAGATGACATTTTTAGTTAAATTTTGTAAGTTTGTTTGCATTTTTGGAGGCCTAATAAGTACTTAGACAGATGATAAAGTTTTGGTGTGTGATAGAGCAATATATAGTTGTCCATGAGTGAAAACAAGTTCTGGAAGATAAATGTCAACGAAATTCATTGTTTGACCTTGCGCTTTATTTATTGTCATAGAAAAACGAATGCGTATAGGAAATTGTGTGCTTCTGAAAGGGTAAAGATTCCATTCAGTTTCAAGCAGAAGAAACGAAATACAAGATAAGAAAACTCGCTTGCCATTGTAATCGCCTGTATATATTTTTGCATCTATAATATTTTTCTGAAAATGTTGGCATATGAATCACGTGCCATTACAAAGTCATTCTGATGGATTGATATTGCAAAGCAACATCACCAGACAATTTTGCTTTAAAAGTAATTCATGAGGAGTAAATCTAGAAGGTGTTAAAGTATAGATAAAATTTTGGTTATCATTTCCACTTGTTATCTCTAAAGCACTATCAAAGCTATAATAGCGAATAAGTTGTAATACCCAGAATTTAGCTTAGATTAAGGATAATAATAATTGTGAATTGTGGAGATTTTGGGATGATTTGATTACATAATGTAATACCTCGAAAATAAGTTGGTATAATTAATATGATTATTGGAATGGGGATTTAAGACTTATTGTAAGATTATTGGTTAGAATAATTGGTGAATTAATGTTTAAGGATTGTTAAATTAATAAAGGAAGTATAAAGTTAAAGAAAAAATGGTAGTGGCGTTAAGGAGAAGGGTTGCTGCGTGGGAAGGGTTGATCAAATGATCAACTGGGTGTGAGTAAAAGAAGGATTCAGTCGACTATGAAGGAATCAATCAACTAAATGGTCTACTGCTAAATATTACAGAGACGATTCTTCAGAGGCGGTCGAGCATCATTGACCAAAAAATATTACAGAGGTGGTTAATTGAGCGGTCGATTAAGGGGTCGAGTATTATCAACCAAAAAATATTATAGAGGCGAAATAACATGGGTGAAGGAAATCAATGTTGGATCGATCGATCATGTGATCGACTAGGAATTTTGCCTACGTTGGACCGGTCGATCACTAAAAAAATGCAAAAAATGAGTTTTAAGCATTGGACCGGCTGATTGCTTACGGTTGATCATCAATTGACCACTCCTACATGGATTCTGGCCCTCGAAGAGAAAAATGTGAATCCCGAAGCAGTGTGTTTCTGGGATCCCTCCACGTGTGTCTCCTTTATAGATGGCATTGTGGATTAAGGGTTAGGTGAGATTTATGGGGATAAATGTGAAGCTTGTATGAGAAGCCTCTATGAGGAAAATAGAAAAGAGGGAGAAGGAGAGAGAGGTGTTCTGGTTTGATTTGGTTTTTCATTTGATTTCATAGGCAACGTTGAATCTCTTGCCACATTGTAGAGCTTCTCCATCACATTGAGATCTATATAGCTGACATGGTCTCTATGTCCATCATGAGGCAAAACTGTGTGGGTGATAATGTGATGGATGACTCTTGCTTTAGCATGTAAGCCCTTTGATTTGGGCCAGGAGAAAGATTCAACGACTTCAGGATTGTGAGCCAATTGCTTTAGCATTGCCAAACCTTCTCTTTGTTTTACAAAGTCTGGGTCCTTGGATACGTGGAAATACTCCTCCGTCGGCTCCTCTGTGGAGCATCCAATAAGCTCATTTAACTCCTTAAGAGATCGCCTAATCTATTTCCCATATAGAAACGTCCTCAACTCAGTAGGGTTGTCCAACTCCAAATTTACGTAAAATAATTTCACAATCCTCTCATAAGAATAGCCCCCCATCGTGCACAATCCATAGAGACCAATGCGTTCAAACATGTCCTTTTATCCAAAGTCAGCAAACACATTGAAATCTACCCTTCTAGATATAATTACGGCACAGGGTATAATGTCATTATCCTATCGTTGTTTGGAGAATGTTGAGCTGAACACCACGGGTTGTGCCTCTGCAGACATGAGGGTAGAATCACCTCGTGCTAGACCTTCAGGCTTGGAGGGAGCCACTTTACACTTCTTCGTCACTTGAACGGCCTTCGACGCCATTTTCCGCTTTAACAAACGTGAGGATAGATATCGAAAGTTCAAGTTGGTCGGAGGAAGTCAAAATTTCTCTTGGTAATAGCTAGGGAACAAGACGTCCTTCGCGATTATATAGCCAGATTTGTGTTCGTCGAGAGGAGAAACGTTGTCGTTTAGCATTCAAAGAAGGACCGTCGGTAAAAAATAGACGTCCCTTGTATTAAGAAGGATATCCGTTATGCCCTGAACGACGATGTCTTAAGATGAGAGACATCCATTGTGAGGTTAGCAACATCTGTAATTGGCAGAACTATGTAGTCTTGGGGTGAGAGATGTTCGTTATGGACGAGAGACGTCTGAAATAGGTTGAGTGATGTCCGTTTTGGAAGAGGGACGTCCGTCTTAATTGAGGGAATTCCCGCCTTTTAAAAATGCGTATGCCTTGTATGTGACCCTTCAACGTTAAAGAATTTGGAGTTCATCCTGATCGTCCATTCCAATCCAAGGACGTCCCTCGCTTGATCCAATGGCCATGGAATGTCGTCTGCCATCGCCTTTGGAAAATGGCAGATTCAATCCTGGCCGTCAATCCCTATAAGGGATGTCCCTCCCTCGATCCAACGGCCATGGACGATCATCTGTCATCGCCTTTGGAAAATGACAGATTCATTCCTGGTAATCAATTTCGAGTGGGGGATGTCTTTCCTCGATCCAATGACCATTGACAATCGTCGCTAACACCCAATAATTTTTTCAATGCCCATCCGTCTTTCAATAGGCAGAAGGGACATCCCTCGCCCCCGGATAATTAACGTCTTTCGTATCCGTTCAATAGTCCTTGGCGTCAAAGAAACTGAGGCGTTAACGACGATGAATTTGGACAAAAAGCGTGACTACGAGGTCGCTGACAATAATTTTTCATAGTTCAGAGTTTTAGTTGTTAGCGAAATTTCTCCAGGCATTGACTTGTCGTTGATCGCAAACTATACGATCTGTAGTGTTAATATCTGTTTAAGTTACAATAAAAATTGCTCGCGGAACTATAGAGCTTAGATTTTATATAAATAAAAATGTTAAAAATTTGTGAATGTAGTTGTTTAAAATGAAATTGAGAATTTGATTATCGTTTTTAGTATTAAATGTTTAACATATCAAGGTATTAAAATTAGATAAGATAGCGAGAATCAGTTCATAAATGTTCACGAGAATTAAAAATGTCAAAAGATAGACGGATTGAGATACTTAGCGAATATGTGTTTGAAGACCAATGAAAATCAAGGCATATCAATAATCTTGTGGATATTAGTATATTCAAGATAAAGACTTAGCATAAATAAAGAAGGAAGTTTATTATTGATGAAAATAGATTGAAGGAGTTTTTGCCTAACCATTACCAAATTAAGGGACTGAAAAACAATCATCTTGACAAGTAAAGGAAAAATTTATGACAAACAAGAGAATTTAATTGATAAAAAGAAGAGTTATATCAATACAAGAGAGAAGAACTAAAATTCACTTGCCAATGACCTTTGGGAATGTTTTTCTCGTGAATGACTTCAAAAATTTGAGTTAGAGGAATCATTTATATTTGAGGTTTTAAGTTCTTCGTTACAAAGGAAAACCCAGTGATATGCCATATAAATTATTCAATTCCCAATTACCAATATTGCTTTAGACATTTTCATATATTGACACTAAAGAGATACATTCCTAACTCAATCAAATGAGCTCATAAGAAGCCAAAATTCGACCCAACATGATTCTCAACTGAAAGCATTGATTTTTCCTTATTCCTAAACACCAAACTCAACTCGGATTTTTTGTTGGAAGTAGAATCACTCCTCCAACTGAACCGAAATCGATCTAGCAGAACCAGAATCAATTAGATTTGATCAAGAGGAGTGATTCTATTGGTCAAATATTTTTTTTTGCTCATAGCTAAATCATCTATGCATGAGTCATTCTGACATACTTTATGCTTCTTAATTAGCGTGTTCAAGCCATTTAATGACTTATCGAAGCTATAGTTTTATCTTATCCTTTCTTAATTCAATCATTAACTTCACATTTACATAACTTTTCCATTCTAAACCCAATTCACTTAATTTTACGGTCAATGAATTCCTTATTTTCCCCTCTTTCATTATTTATTATTTGAATGAAAATTTGAGCATGGTCTTTTTTTTTTAATTGGAGATCCTCTAAATTTAGAAACAATAGATATAAATATAATATCCAAGCCATAATATATAATCAAACAGTATCAAACTAATATAATAATCATATAAATATGTTCAAATCATAATTAACAAGTTAATTATATTAATTATAGTTCAATCTATTACTGAAAATAACTATATTCTAATTATATATTTTAAATTTATTTTCTCGTATTTTTTTGTACCACTTATTTATTCGTGTAATAATTAAAATAAATAATAAATATTTAAGATAAAATATTAATTATATAAATTATTCTTAAAATTAGAGCGTAAAATTACTAACAAAACATAACATTACTAGTTGAATATTTAGTATTTAGGGTTTAGTTACAAGCATAAATTTCTTGAAATTGAGGCCTTGGAACCATTTTCATTGGTTGATGGTCACCTTTAACACTAAAAGAACGTCAACTAACAACAAAAATTAAAGGGAAAATGACAAATCAACCATCGTGATTTTCAGTCAATGACAAGTCAACCACTGTGGTATATTTTCTAACAAATTAACCATCCACCTATGTTGGGTATGACAAATCAACCATTGCTGTCCGCAAAATACACTGAGGGCCCCGCAACTTTTGCCTGGAGGCCGCAACCTCCGGGCAAAAAAAGCCTCTAGGCAAAAAATTCCCTGGAGGCCGCGGCCTCCAGGCAAAAGTTGTGGGGCCCTCAGTGTATTTTGCGGACAGCAATGATTGATTTGTCATACCCAACATACGTGGATGGTTAATTTGTTAAAAAATATACTACAATGGTTGACTTGTCATTGATTGAAAACCACAATGGTTGATTTGTCAATCTTCCCAAAATTAAAGCTTTCCCCGCTAAATTTCTTATTTCTTAGGAGTTAGAAATATAGCTTTGTTCTTTCTTTCTGAATTTGTGTTCAAGGACGTCGTTGTGCTCAAAGGGTCGACGGTCGACGGTCGGCGGTCTGCCCATCTTTTTCCGCGAGGCAGATCCCCCAACTGAACGTAATACACCAAGGGCATCTCGTAAGTAAGTCTAGATTCCTTCTTTATTGACTTTTTTTTCAGATTTTTAATCTCTCTTCCAACGTCTAGGGCATCCCTGGTTTTGATTTTTTTATCTTCAAATAGCTTCGTCTAGTCTGTTCATTTCGTTTTCTGTGATGGGTTCTAACGTTTGCTCCTGACGATCATACCTATGGCTAAAGCTAACAGCAATTACTTCTATTTTACAGTTGAAATTGTTTCTTTGAGTAGTCAGATTTATTCTCATGATTTCTTTTATCATTCTTTTCAACAAAATAGTTTTTAGGTAAAGATTTGTGCTATTGATACTTCAATGGGCGCAAAATTTCTCATCTTAAGTAACAAAAATGGCTCATGAAAGTAGGGATTTCGGATGCGTGAGCTATTTCCCTGATTTGAAATACTCGTCGAGTAAATTTTTTCTACACTAGATGTTTATCTATTGTTTTTCTGTTTGGGGCATTTTTATTGACTGAATGGATTCTTATGCATACTTCAGAAAACTGCAAATGGAAACAATTGGTTTGCAGACTATGAAATGATGATTTGTTTTGCCATTTAAGTGAAACAATTGTTCGAAGAAGCTTTGTTTGCTAACAATGTCATCAATATAAACTGATTATAAAAACTCTTTTCGGAAGAGATTAGGAGTGAAAAAGAGGCTTACTGAAGGATGCGAAAGACGAGCTTCCTGCATAATATTTTCTGTTATTTTCGTTAAAATGAAAGTTTAAGTTTGGAGTTTTGATAAGTTCGATTTGAATTTTTGAATTTGCAAGATTAGATATGATCGGGGAATCAAAGAACTGTCGAAAGTGAAAATGATTGATGCAAGATGCTGGTCTGCATATATAAATTTTTTTTGCTTGTGGCTGCAACTTTCAAGAGATAAAGACGTAGTTGATCGACTGCAATTTTCTATATTTTAAGTTTTCTTCCTAGGGATTGCTCTATTTTCTAGAATGTTTGTATTAATATTGTCGAATTTTGTCTCTCAAAATTTTCAGATTCAGAAAAATGGTTGATAGAGGTAAAGTTCCATCAGATTATGATAGACGTCGAGTTCAAGCTCCGGGGCTGATGCGGCATGGCCCATTTCCCGGGTTAAACTCTTCATCTAGCCGCCAACCAAACGAATCGCCATCACTAACTGAAGTCTTGGAGAATAAAATAAAAGTGCAGACTGAAGACATCGACCAACTTTCGAGGGACAATCATAAAATGGCGGCAACTCATGTGAACTTGAAGCAGGAGCTCATTGACGCACAAGAGGAAGTCGAAAGACTCAGGGCCCACATTCGTAGCATCCATACTGAAAGCGATATTCAGATCAGAGTTTTGGTCGATAAGATTGGAAAAATGGAAGGCGATGTAAAAGGTAGTGAAGGAGTGAAACGAGATTTGCAACGGGTCCACAAGGACGCGCAGAACCTGGTGAAAGCTCGGGAAGAACTAACCGTTCGAGTGCAACAGGCTACTCGAGAATTGGAAAATGCTAGGACAGAGATCAAGAATCTTCCGAAATTGATGATCGAGCTCGACAATTTGAGGCAAGAGCACCAACGATTACGGTGAGTAATTGAAATTGTCATTTCACCCATATTTATGAGCTTATTTGACATATTGTGCAAATTCTGACAACAGAGCCACATTTGAGTACGAAAAGGGTAAGAATATCGACTTAGTCGAACAACTGAACGCGATGGAGAAGAATCTCATTGGTATGTCACGGGAGGTGGAAAGGGTGCGATCGGAGGTCTCGAATGTAGAGATGAGAGCCAAAGGTATAATCACCTTCTAAATTTATGCGTTCAAATTTCATGTCAAATTATCTCGAGATTTATCTTATCTTTTTCTTTTATTAGCAAATCCGCACGGCTCGGCCTATGTAAACTCAAATTCTCCGTTTATGAATCCGGTTCAAGGCGACAGGGGCATAGGACGACCGTACGGCCTAGTGGCAACAGGCTATTGGAGGCCGGAAGATGCTTCAAATGGAGTAGCAGGTGGTGAGGTCGTTTCCGGAGGTGATGCTCGGCCGCTTGTCCCGGACCGAGTATACGATCATCCCTCACTTCCCGGAATGTGAATTACAGCGTCTTGACTCTTCATCCATCAATGGCTGTAATTGCTTCTTTCTCATGTGTTTTATTTTTAAGCCACACGATGTAGTGCCCCTTTATTTGGAATGGGAAATTTTGTTGATAAGTCGAACACATTACGCATGAACCATGCCCAAATTTTAAATGAAGGTCAAGCCGATAAGGTCTACTCGATTAATTGCTTTTCTTGATCAAGATAATTAACAAGTCAACTATTAAATTATTTTTGCTAACAAATAAAATATTTAATTATGAGAAATGAATGATATAAACATTGTCGTTAGATTGAGATAAACTTGACTCTACAAATTTTGGTTTAGATTTTGGAGTCAAGATTTGAGCAATATAAATGAGTTTCTATCACCTTGTTCTAAATTTACAAATTGAAAAGAGTTAGTACACAACGATATAAACCAAAAAACTTTAAGAACTTGTGATTTCAGGAACTTGCAGTGGAAAAGAGTTAATACCTTTGAAAAAATACTGTATAAGTTGATTTTAGTTTTATAATCTACAAGATTTTATAAAAGAATATATAATATTTTAGATGTCAGATGATTTAGAATTGTTTTTCTGTCCATGGGATCTGTGTTTTTCCACAGATGAGACAATAGATTTGTTTGTTATACCCTGACTTTACACAAAGGAAAATAATCTTTTATGAGTCCTATTTCAATAACTTACTTTATGCAGTAAAAAGACAACATTACGCAGCGAAACAAAAATATTTTTTAATAAAAAAAATATGACACTAATTTTTATTTTATTTATTTCTCATAGTTAAATATTTTATTTATTAATAAACGCTGTTATGTGATTATCTTATTATTAAACTCATAATTAAGTTATTGTTTTGTAAATTTATCGTAGAATTAACATGCTAATAAGTAAAGTTTGCGATTATTGTAAGTGGAAGGTTAGAGTAACACGTGGCATGTTTTAAATGGTAACTGGACGAACCGGAGAGGAGTCTTCTTCTTTGCCCTTGTATTGCAAATACGGTGTACGGTCGGAGTTCTGCATTTCTCGCTCGCTTCTTTGATCTCGTCAGCCATGGCCGAGGTTCTCTCTCCCTCTCTCTCTATCTCTAACTAGTTTATTTGTACTCTTAATCGATGTAAGCTATACGTAGTGAATACTTTGACAGGGTTCGGATTCGATGGTTATTATGTTGTTTTTCTTATTTATTTTTCAAAATCTGCCTCTTAAGGTCGAATTTTGTAGAACATGTCGATAATTCTTCTCAGCACTATTCAAAATTTCCTCAAGTAATATTCTAATTTATCTGTGCGGCAATGTTTCATGATTCTCTGTCTGATATTTACTTGAATCGGAATTGGGTTTTGTAGATTAGTGTGCATCTGTTATTTGAATAAATGTTAGCGGGAATAAAATGGGGGCAATATGCTTTTTATTTGTTTAAACGGATGCGATTCACATATCAGAGTATCTGCTACCGGTTTTAGAAATTTTGTTTGTAGATTTTGATGACGTCTGTTTTGTATTATGCCATTCAACTTATCTATTATCAACATCATATATTTCTCTGTCTGGATTGTGGCTTTTTTGATTTTCTAATTTAGTGTTGTCTTATTAATATCCTCTGCTATTTTGTCTCAGGTTGAGCTTAAAACAGCACCTGTTGATTTCCGATTTCCAACAACAAACCAAACAAGACATTGTTTCACCCGTTACATTGAGTTTCACAGGTACTTATATCTTGCAAAATTTGGACTCTGAGCAGGCTATGTTATAAAAAATACAACATATACTTATTTTCAGTATCCAATGTCTTTTGCAGGTGTGTATCTGCAAAGGGCGAAGAATCCAGTGACTGTGTGAAATTTGCAAAATATTATCGTTCCCTTTGCCCTGGTGAATGGGTGAGTTTGCTTACTATCTTTGTGGTTCCTGCATTAGCTAGGCATGAATTGGTGTATTTACATAAACCAGACAATGCTCTGGCGTAGTGTCTGTGCACAGCAAATCTAAGTTCTATGCACATTAGTTAATCCACAACATATATTATCTTTTTTTCTTCACTTTGTTACTAAAAATTTGGCCTAACTAAACAAATAAGAGTCTTCCAAGTATGCAGTGTTCTATTAATGAAGCTATGATCCATTGTGTTTATCTCCATTTCAGATTAATTTTAAAGTTTTAACTCTTTTGGAGTGGGGACACGCTTATTGTTTTCTTTTACTTAAGCTTAAAATATTTGAAGCATCTACACTTTGATTTTTTATTCTCTTTTCAATTCTATTGTTTCGTTACCATTTCTTATTCATTCCACCTGTAGTTCTAAGTAATGGCTTTTAGATTTCCTTAAATCATTTAGATAGAGCTTTCAATATAAATTTTACGTCTGCTTAGTTGAAAAAGTTTAGAACTCAGAGGTTATTAGCAAACTTCAGTTACAAAACATATAGATTGTCTAAGTTTAGCGGCTGTATGAACTTGTGCTTCCTTTGTGTTGCTTTGCACACTGTCTGCTTTATTGAAATCCACCATACTCTCTTAGCAATAAGTTTCTGCCTCCCAGCTGGTCATCATCTTTTCAAATTTTCTGCAAGATATCAGCAGCCTTATCCTTGTTCTGTGTGCTTTATGCTATTAAATCTGCTAGTACTAGATCATGGAGAGTTGTACCTAAGAACCTTCCTCTTGTCTGCTTTTAAGAACAGGCACCTCATTTTAGTCTGGGTGTTTGTGTTAGATACGTACTAGAACCAACACTCATTCAACACACCAAAAATAGGAGGAGAAGAAAACACTTTTATCTTATTTACAAATTATATAATGATATGAAACTATTTTGGTTTTATATGAACTATATGAAACTATAACCAACATAAAATAAATAAATAAAGACTTGTATGAAGTTAAGATGTGTATATATTCTTATAATGACCATGTGATCTAGGATGAGATGTAGAATAGGAAGATAAATTAAGGAATAAGAAGTAGAAGAAAAATAAAAAGCTATAGAAAGAGAAGAAGAAGAAGAAGAAGAAGAAGAAGCTTTAGAGAACAGAGGAGTTGGAATATAAAAGCTATTTTCATTCAATAATCATCATTACATTTCCGAGTTTCACTTTGAACTTTAAATATAAAAATAAACACAACCCTAGAAGATGAAAGGGGGAGAACTAGAAGGTCAAATAACAAACCCTAGAAGGTGAAAAGATTATATCCTCTAATACCAACCAAAATAAACATAAAATAATTAAAACTCCATTGAACAAAGCATGATAAAATATGTGATGTGATGTCCTCATTAACTCTCAATGTAGGAGAAAAACACGACCAAATCATGTTGACAATTTTCATCAAACATCAACTTCATAAAGTCAAACTAGGAAATTGCAGGCAAATATGGACTATTGGGTGCCATGATGATAAAGGAGAGACTCACTATCTCCTTAAACTGCAAAAGATATATTTTGATCTAAATGTGCGCCGAGCAAAAAACATATTTTGATTGACTGCAAAGAATAGTAAACATGATTTGGTTTGGATTGCAATGAGGTCCAAGATGACTCTATAGTATGAGAAAACAATAAGATTAGGCTGTGATGCCAATTTGATATTAGATGCAATCAATAAAGAAGAATAAGAAATTAACAAGAGAAGAAAAGAAATTAGAGATAAAAATGAGAAGAAGAATTAGATTAGAAGAATTAGAAGCTTGAGAAGGGAAGAATAAGAAGTATAAAAATAAGAAATTATAGAGAAAGAGGAGGAGAAGCTATAAAGAAGAGAGAGGTTGGAAGATAAAAGTCATTTTCATTCAATAATCATCATCTAAAATACAAGCAATAGTTATCACAATCTTTGAAGATGAAAGAGCAAGAATTAGAAGGCCAAGAGGTTAAGACTATTAATACAAAATATAATGAACATAAAAATAATTAAAACTCCGTCAAATATAACATAATAAATATGTGATTTGATGTCCTCATCACCATGTCATAGTTTTTTGAAAAATAAGTCTCAGAGTCTAGTTGTAAACACATCTCCTTGTCCGACGCTTTTTTTCTTAGCTTGTTGCTGCGTTTGAGATTATCGGCTAAAATCGTAGGCATAATACACAATGTTCAATGAAACATGACATAAGTTTTTGTCACATGTAAATTTGTGGTGCATGAATTTTGAGTATCATGTAATCAAACTTGAATATAACTTAAATTGCATGAATAATTATTCGACCAATGATTTGAAACAACATTTCTTCATTGTATTTCATATACGAAAGATATTCTATTTAAGAATTGCTTGAAAGAAGCTTTTTAAATATCCAAGGAAATGACAAAGAACAGAGATTTTATCATTATATTTGTTTGTGTAATTGCTGCAGGTCGATAAGTGGAACGAGCAGAGGGAGAATGGCTGCTTCCCTGGCCCTCTTTGAGGTCTCATATATGGACGTTTTAAAGCAATTTCCTGAAGCTTTCTTTCTGAATATTGTTTTCCTTAATAATGCACAAATTATCTATTGAGGACGAAGAATAAGTTTGCTGCATGTTCACCATTTCTGTTCATGCTTAAACCTCCATCAATGAATTGAATTTTCTGGGTTTTAACTGTTAGTAGAACTAATTTGAAGGTATTTTCTCTCAGAAATTGGAGCAGCAACTTATTCATGCAGCTACATTTCTTGTTGACATTAAATTTTAAAGGCCAATTCTTGTTAACTATCTATTTTAATGCTTTTAGCAGCCTGAGCAAGCTATTTACGAATGTTTACTATGGAATTAAAATTTATGGTAAAGTGCAATTTATGCACTGAGGTCATTTATACACTTCAATTTTTTATACCCATAATTTTTATATCCATAAATATACCCATAATTTTTTTAGCATGTTTTTTAAAAATTAAAATTAGTAGGGAGAGTATGGTGCAAAAAAATATGGCTCACAATTTTTTTATCTAACACATCAATGAGACGTTAACAACAGACACTATTACTGCTAGAGGGTTCATTAAATGATGGACACTAAGGTTGCGGAAAAGAGATTTTTCGCAGTGAAAACGTGTTTTCTGCTGCGAAAATGGTAATTTTTGCAGATAATATCTGTTATTTAACAAGCCTCCTAACAGTGATGGTGTTTGTTGCTAACGCCTCAAGCTTTGAGTTGTTAAATAACAAAAATAAAAGTTTAAGGTATTAGTTAAAAAGAATTCTATGGTTCAGGGTTTATATTGATAATTATCATAAAATATATTACAATAATAATGAATTTAATATAAATATTGTCTTCAAACTTATAATTTTGTAATAGATACATGCCCAATTGACGACGGTGCATCAATTTGTATTTTCAAGCCAATGTGAAAGTTGACCAATCAAGGTGATTAAATTAGTATGACCGTTACAATTTTTTCAATTAATTAAATCCAGGTTTTTGTAGCTGGTGTTGACGATTGATCAAATACATGATGTTTAAGTGCGAGCATTTAAAAATTACAACAGAATGAGCTCCCATTCTTCTTATTACCACTTATTTTTTAGAAAAATAATATAAATTCAATTAAACATCGATAGAGATGATGAAGTTGGCTACGAAGTGGAAATAGTACAAAATGTCTAAATTTTGAATATTATATTAATAGTATGAGTCAGTAACAAAATTATAGTTTGTGACATTGAAGAAATTAGATGTCACGAGCGATGAAGTTGGTGTAAATTAAGCGAAATTGGCCAAGAATGATTGAAATTTAGAAGCAATTTCCGATAATAATTATAAATTGTAAAAAATAATATTATATTTATTTTCAATTTTTATTTTTTCTTGTAACAAATATTTTTAGTGTAATTAATGTAATAAATTATAAATAATTAAAATATATAGTTAATTATACCAATTAATAAGAATAAATATACCTTTCTTCAATTGTTAAAAGTTGTGGGTTTGGTGGCAGAGTTGTTGGGCATTCTAAAACGTGTTTTGAAAATTGACACAATTCAGTTGGCATTTTGACCTTTTGGAATAGTGAATTTACCAAAATGAGGCTCAAAATGAAAAGATGAAAACGTGTTACTTGTAACTAAGACCAATAATATTTCTTTAAATAAAAAATGTAAAACAACAAATAAATCACTAATTATTAAAATTATCAAACCAATAGATTTGTTTAGGAGAACCAACTTGGTAGATGCAATCTAATCAAATTTGATTTTGAAGCGCTTAATTCGCCCCTCGTCCAAAAATACGAATATTTGTCTAGACAATAATAGTTAGTCCAAGGTTTGGTCGATACGCTCTTACCTAAATTATGTTAATTTGAGTTAAATCCGAGCGGAGGACTATGAATTCTAAGTTGATCTTTATTTGTTCATAGTCAATTGATGTATTAATTAAAATAAATTATAATAAATAATCTTAATTTTATATTTTAAACGTACGCATCATATTATTCAACTATTTATAGAGTTATTATACTATAATATAAATATTTAAAATAATTGATTACATCAATCAATTAGTAAATGATGCATAAATGTTACATCAGAATGTGTATTTAAAGTATAAAATTAGAATGTAAACTGTAACGTTCCTAATCTTCTTAGGACAATATTGTTTGCTTTGGTCCAAAATTCGCACGAATTTGTTCTTAGGATTAACCCAAAACGTATTGTATTATCTGGAAGAAAAATTTTATTTATAAAATATGTATTTTCCACTCTTCCAAATAATGTGAGATTATGCACCACCAACTGGTATGATATGGATTTATATTTGGGTCGTTCTTACTTTTACAGAGTGGCTACAACATAAATGTATTATTATTTAATTATAAATAATATATTATTTGAAATAATTAATTGACATTATAAAAAAAAGATAAAATTAAATTATAAATTTAACATTATTTAATTTAATTAAAGTTCGTATCTCGATTTAATTATCGTTTTAATAATTTGGGTAGAGCCGGCCGAGGCCGACCCTACCCTCGAAGCAACTATAAACCATTGACTTTTTGACCAGGTAAGAATAACACGTGGACATTTCTAATTGGTTTGGTTTAAATCATTAATTGCTTGCCCTAAACGTAAAAAATTAGAAGTAAAAATGGAAAATTTGGAAACTTCCGACGGAAAAACACGTACGTTTCACACTCCATCCATTAGCGCGTGACCAACACTATATAATTCCACCCATCTGATCTTCGTCTTCCTTCTTATCCTCTCTCTCTCTCTCTCTCTCTCTCTCTCTATCACTCCCTCCCAGAGTCGTGACGATGTTTCGAATCAGCAACAACCTGGTAGGTATACTGAATTTTGTGACCTTCCTTCTCTCGATCCCCATCCTCGGCGCCGGAATATGGCTGAGCAGACAAGGTACTACCGAGTGCGAGAAGTTCTTAGACATTCCGGTCATCGTAATCGGCATTTTTCTCATGCTCGTCTCACTCGCCGGCCTCATCGGCGCTTGTTGCCGAGTTTCCTGGCTCCTCTGGATTTATCTCCTTGTTATGTTCCTCCTCATTGTTCTCCTCTTCGTCTTCACCATTTTTGCTTTTGCTGTAACTAATAAAGGAGCTGGTGAGGCTTTGTCTGGAAAGGGGTATAAGGAATACAGGCTTGGCGATTATTCGAATTGGTTGCAAAAGAGAGTGAATAGCACTAAAAATTGGAATAAAATCAAGAGCTGTTTGGCTGATGGGAAAGTCTGCTCAGATTTTGCTAATAAGTATCTTAATGACACCGTCACGCAGTTTTATCAGGAGAACTTGTCTGCTCTGCAGGTATTATGTGGTTTTGGTGTTCATCATCATGGAAAATTTTTCATGACTTTGAACTTATATTATGATTTTTGATAGATTCTTGTATGATTGATAATTTTCATTTGTTTTTCCCCTTAGATTTGTTTCTTAGTTTAAACCATTGGTGGTTTGTACTCATCTGGAGTTCTGAATTGATGCTTTAGAGCTTCAATTCACTTTCAGACACTCTTAAACAACTGTATTTGGATTCGTGTATTTTAAAAAGACACTTTTCTGAATGATCAACTTTCTATCTTTAATAATTAATCTCCTAGCTTTCATGCTTTAGCTTAATTTTTCACCAAAGTGTTAGATCTCTTATTTAGATTGGTTTCTTGAACTTGTTGCTCATGGGTTTTCACCAAAATGTTAGTTTGCATGAAAATGACCAAATTAAAGTTTAAGTTGTTTCCTCTAATCTACGTCTTTTCATTATTTTTCTTCATTTCAGATGCTTAGGGGACTTAAATTTGAGTTAAACGTGTTCATTGTAATATGTCCTCTTTGACTAGATGGTCTTTCATAAGCCCTGATTAAGAGATATTTTTATTTGGAATCGAGATACTAATGATATGCCTCAATTATTGTGGATAGAGTGCGACATGGATTGTCCTTTTTTTAATGTGTGTGGTCTAGAGCTTTCATCTTTTGGTACATGGTTTGCATATGACATAAACTTTTAAAACTTATAGTCGCACTGGCCTTCTTAAATCTATCATACCCTATAGTTTGTCTTTCTTATTATCCTAGTTGTTGTAAATGTTGTTTTTACTGCGTAAATATCTATACACATAAAGTTGGACGTGATTGATTGCAATCTTGGTGGTGATGCAATTACATGGACTGTACACTTTTTAATCTACTTTTTGACTAATAAGTCATGGCCTTTAGATTTTTATGGTGGGGTTTTGTAGTGGATTCTTTTACTAATTCTCTCATCCTCTCTCTCTCTCATACACAGTTTCTTTCTCATCTTAAGCTCTAATTGATCAAATTCTTATTTATCTGATTGGTTACATATTAGAAATCAAGTTCTGGGAGAATCTTGATAGTTACTTTCTCGGTCGAACGTTGTTTGTGTGTTTAATGTTGAATATCCAATTCTAGAGACAATGATATGTATTATTTCTGGGAAAATTAATGGACTTTCTTCAGTAGAACTCTGTATGATCAAGCCTGAAGTCTCTACAAATTATGGTTTTATTTGTTTTATTATGTAGTCTGGTTGCTGCAAGCCATCAAATGACTGCGATTTCGACTATGTAAGCCCGACTGTCTGGAACAAGCCAGCGACCACAAATTATACAAATACCGATTGTGATTTATGGCAAAACAACCCATCGGTTTTATGCTTCAACTGCCAATCATGCAAGGCCGGATTGCTGGATAATATCAAGAGTGATTGGAAGAAGGTAGCCATTGTCAACATCATCTTCCTTGTTTTCCTCATCATCGTCTACTCTGTTGGGTGCTGCGCTTTCAGGAACAATCGGGAGGACAATGCGTATTATCCTCGGTGGAAATGAGGTGATGTTATTGATTAGTAAATGTGTGTAAATCGATTAGGCAATTTCTTTTTTGTCTGGAGTTAGTCTTTTGAGAATTTGACCTATATTTGTATTTTCTTTTATGACTTGTGCTTGGCCTGTTTTGAGATAATGCATCTTCCATTACATATTGCATGATCACTTGTATCTACTTGTGTTCATCTAGTTTGCTAATACATTGAGTACTCATTTGCTTGTGAATTTTCTTCTGTGGTGATGAGGGTTGGGTTGGATTGGATTTGGGTCAGATTTTTCAAACCCCAGTTTGATTCGGTTCAGTTTTCATGATTCTTGACACTAAAACTGTGGACTGAACCGGGACTGATGGTTCTACCACATCCAAAACTGGATAGAGGTGAGAACCTGATCGAACCGGGACCAAATCTTTGTTCTAGTTTGAACTGCAATTCCAGTTCGGTTCTTCCCACCCGTGGTGATTTTGTGATGGTCCACCCGAAAAGGTCATTAAGGGGCCCTGTACATGAACTTCATCGGCAGTTCCATTGCTGTAATCTTTTGTGGGCTGGTTGGTTGGAGCACATGCCATTGACTGAACAACACTTTCTAGCAAATTATGAGCTCATCCTAGCCATAGATTACCCACAACTAAACCAAAAAAGTAGGAGCGGGCAAAAACCAAACCGGCCAAAGAACCGAGTTAATCTGTTTCAGTCTGGTTCAAATCGGTTTTTTCCCCTACAAGAATTGAACTCGGGTTCGACCTTTCAAGAATCAAAAGTTCCTATTCGATTGTTCTACAAACTAGGAATAGAATTGAACTAAATCGAACCGAATCGAACCAAACCGAACCTAAAAATCAAGGGAAATATAACTTGAATAATTGGAGAAATTAATTACCGTTTTAAGACGGGCATTACCTAAAAATTGATGAGGTTGGTGGATAATTAATTATATGAGATGGTGGCAGACAATCAGAGCCACAGATTTAAATATCAACGGTCCCACATTCTTTATCGCATCTTCTATTTTTTTCAGAAAATGATGATCATTTTCGAGCAGACAATACTTTATTCCAAACTTTTTATGTCATGACCTGTCAACAACCTAATCACAGTTGCCCACCCACAAAAACTAATCAAGATTAATTATTTAATAATTATGATTATATATCACGTTTTTATTTACATAAACACTTTGGTGCCCTCTTGTTCTCTTCTTCAATTAAGCTCCTAATTTCGCAATTAGAAGTATCATTTTCCATTTGTTTGTGTATTTCTTTCATTTGGTTCGGTCCGAGTGGGTGTAAGATTGATCGAGAACGTTCATTTTTTCTCGAAGAATCTTAATTTTCATTATTTTGTGTCTTTATTTTTGAACGTGTTTTTAGAATTTTAACTCGAGGCAATCTAGTTCCATTTTACGAATTAGGAAGCAACAATCTCCCCCAAACGTTTCAATTGAGGCCTCAATATTCAAAATTTCTTCGTAGCAAATATTCATTTAAATTGTCCTATTCATTCCACATTTGAAATTGCGTTTTATCACAAACTTACCCTACGCCCAATAAACCCTAAACAATATTTAGCTCGAGCTCGAGCTCAAACTCGCGCTAGCTTGGGCTCAGGCCTTCTTAGCTCGAGCTCAAACTCGCGCTAGCTCGGGCTCGGGCCTTCTTAGTTAAACAACGTAAGTTGACATGAAAAGAAGCCAAGAAAAAAGTGGAGAGAGAGAGAGCCTTGCAAATATCTGTATTCACAACTTTGGATAAGTGTCCTGAGTCCACTCATTCAGAGCTTATCCAAGACCGCAACCCTAGTGCACTTTCAATCTTTGAAGAACACTGTACTAATATGAAGCCAAAAAATTGTTAATTCTCGAAGAGTGGATGTTGGGCACTATTCGATTTTGGGGCCCAATCGAACCCAAACTGTGATTTAATGGTTCCTATGTTTTGGAGTAGGAAATGAAGTTGTGGATATTATGAATCGAAGCAAAACGGACCGTGATACGAGATTTATTTTCGATTTAGTTTCAAAATAAAAATAAATTTTTTAAAATTAAAATATATAAGTTTAAGGTTGAGTTGGATGGATTTTGTTGGGTTTAAGTCAAATTCGGGCTAAAACACATGTTAATTTTGAGTTTGGCTTGAACTTATGATATATGCTTCGATTTCATTATAACTTTGATTTTCTCTAAATACAAGTTATGTAGATTGCGATTAAATGGTTTGATAGATACATTTGTACATTAGCTCGGGATTTTGACCGATAACCACGACAACTAGTTCCGTACTTATATTTACCAACTAAAATTCTTAAATATATATAATTATAATTGTGTATTGTAAACAATCATAGAGTTAAACTCAGTCCAAATAATTTCTCATTCTATAACGAGCCAAATCAAATTTAAGACAAAAACAATAACAATTTAATTAAGGTTATGTTCGATAAGTCAAACAAAATTTTTTATTCATTGTGATATTTTATCGTTAGAAAAATATGCGTAATTGGTAATTTTCCTCTATATAGAAACTCGTTTTGATTTGGAAGACCACAATCTCTCAAATCAAGATCAAATCTTACAAAACCTAGATCAAGACTGATGTTGTGGATTGAGGTACGTTCCACATTTAATTAACGCGATGATTTTGACATGAAGGATACGTGTTGTTTCGTTCAGGTTATCATGAATAAGTGAAACAAATCAACATTACAACCATGAGAAATGAGTTTTTGTAACATCCCCTGGTGTTTCCAGTACAATATTGTCCGCTTTGGGCCAAATCCTTCACTGTTTTGTTCTTGGGGTTAGCAAAAAACGCGTTATATTAGGTAAGGAAAGGAACACTACTTATAAACCATGCATTTTCTACTCTTTCAAGCGATGTGAAATTGTACACCTCCACTGATATGAGCTAAACTCACACTTGGACTTTTCCTTACTTTCACAAGGCGGGCCAATCAATTCTTTGGCTCTAGTAAAATTGATAACCAGCAACACTACTATGAGTTTGAGTTTCAATGACCATGAAATGTTGTAAGGAAGATAGAAATAGAATTGATGTTATCAAAACATAAATAATGATTAACAATTTCATAAACTTTTTTAACAATAGTCATGGCTTCCAACAATGTGGGTCTTTTTAGAACAATTAAACATCATTAGAAGTCATTAGGCTAATGGTGGAAAAACCTTATAATAACTAAATTTTAATAAACAAACCTTAATTAGCATGATTTAATTAAGAGTAAAGTGCATTTTACATTTTAAAATTTAAAAGTTTTAGACAACTAATAGTCTAAACTTTTTTTTTTTTAACTTAATAGATATTGAACTTTTGACCCGTCTGTAAACAATAATTTGTTAAAATTATCACGTATATCATATGTGACGGTGCAATCAAATCTGACTTATGAATGAGTGACACCTCTGTCACAAAATATTTTCTTCTACTAAAAAGTTTGAGATGTCTGCTGTCTAAATTCACTGTGTTCATGGTGGGAAAACGTTATTATAATTCAAATATATTATGGATCCCACCTCATTAATAAAACGACACTCAAGGTACAAAATACATTTAAACGTTTTATTATCGACTATCGACTAAATGATATTCGCATAGTCACTAATCATTTTTGATTCATTGCATCTAATGCAACTTGTCCCCCCTCGTCCTTTTTTGTTCAAAACAACCAAAAAAACATTTTAGATGTTTTTGTGCTTATTTAAAAGGTGAAATTAGATATGATTAAGTTAATTATTTTATCAATTAATTAATGATATATCAAAGTATAATATTAAAATATAAAATTAGAGTGTATTTCTCGCTTTACTTGATTAAATTATGTTGAAATAATGTCTATTTTTCATTTTATAATTAAGTTATTGATAATTTCATACGCGTATATGTAGTCAATGTAAAAATATTTAACAAAAGTTCAATCGGGGAAATTTAAAATAATTGATTTGGATATTATCATTTTTAATGGATTTAATTATAAATAATTAATTTTGGAAATAATAATTAAAAAATAAAATGATAAATATTCTTTTCATGTTTGAAATGACAGGGTAGGAGGTGGGGACAAACGTAGAATAGGTTAGTGATGTGGGACCCAGAAAGACACTCATCAACGGCCAGATGAATGACATGTCATTTTTCAATCGTACCATCAGATGAGGTGTACACACGTGGATACGTACTAGGTACCTAATTCCTAACAGTATGACTTTTTTTTTTTTGTTTTTATTTATGTATTTATTTCATTAGCTAAAAATCACGAAAATGCCATAGGATAAATATGTAATGTCTTTATATTTTTAAATTTATGGAAAAAATGTTTGCTAACCATTTATTCAAGAAATAAATCCATTGCCTCCTATCAAAACAATGTTACACACACACACACACTTATTTATATATATATATTATTCTATTTATTCAAAAAATAAATGTCAAAACTTTAAATTATGTCAAAATAGAAGTATTGAGAGAAATTTTGTACGTGTAGTAACATGTATAAAAACCCTAGACCCCAGGCCTATGGATCTATCTCTTAGATTTCGATGATTTGAATTATTTTGAATCAGAAACTCGCAGTTAAATTTATTTTTCTCTGTTCGTAGTTTTTTTCTTGTAAGAATTTTTCACATTAAATTTGTGTGTTCAGTTTTGTATTTTTTTTGTGTTATTGTTCGATTTCTAAGAATTTCATGAAATTGGAAAACTATGTTGTGACGAATAATGAACATTACTATAACTTTGGAGTAGAATGAAATTTGATGGTCATGTGACATAAAATCAAAACTCAAGGGAAACAAAAGGTGGTCTATTGTAGATTAGGTTCATTATTTTGGATTCAATTGATGTGGTCCATTTACATTGCAATCTCAATGGTTCTAACTACAACCCTAAGAACAAGCCAAAGAAACATGATCCAAAAAGTCATGCCCATCACTACTTCCACACTACTTATCCAAATAACTTGGTTTCATTATATTATCTTCAAGAACAACCAAAATATTGATATGGGTACCCTCTAACTTTAATCGAAACCGATAATTATTCGATTGATTTGTCGGCAACTAATTGCCGTTCTTCCGAATCATCTTTTTATTTGTTATTTTATACTTTGATCATTATTTTTACACAATCCCTTAGTCGTCTATGTATGCTTTTATCTGCGTCGTGACAATGAGGAACCTTGTGATACTAACAGATCACAAACAATTTAAATCCACGATGAACTGTAAATCATTCATAAGATGATGCCAAATGACACCCTCTAGCGAGAAATTATTGATAATCATAGGAAAAATGATTAATTTTTTTTTGGGTTTGTGTTAGTCTGCCTTAGGAAAAGGAATGAATAATGCCACGTTTTGTTTGGGACAAAATATGGGGGTTTGAAAAGTGAGGGAAGAGCAAAGTTTTAGGGTAAATTGGCCTACACACAATAATGGAGAAAGTGATGATAAGGGAAGGGAAAGGAAGGGGAGGATGAGACCAAAATTATGGCTTTTAGAAATGTCAAATGAGTATGGTCACTCGTCCCAATCAAGCATACACCTCCTTTCAACTTCTCCCTTTAGAAATCCATGCACGTGTGCTGCATTAACTTCATCCCCCACCATCCAACAACAATTTGACTTCACACACACACACATCTCTCTCTCTCTCTCTATATCTTCCCTTTCCCCCTCTCTATCTATCTATCTCTTACTTCCTCTCTCTCTCTCTCTCTATCTCTCACTACCTCTCTCTCTCTCTAACTTTGTATGTCAATCTCTATGAGGTGTTCTTTTAGGGTAGAATGACAATCACTTTTGTGGGGGGTTGAAATATCATTGATCATTATTTTTCTTTTGAGAGTGATGCAAAATACTAGTTTCATGTTACAATAACATGTTATGTTCTAACCCGTTAATCAAAAAACCAGTACACAAATGAAATGTCGACACGCCCTCATCGAGCGGCAAATGATAATGCTGAACATCATTTTCCTAATTAAATTGATAATTATCAATTACCCTTATGATAAATTATTAATATTTTGATAATTTCTTTTTTTGCTCCTCCATATTTCATAACCTCTCCATGTACCACCAGACAGCTTCTCAGGATGGTTAATTCTCTCCTAATTATTTCAATTTAATTAGATGACCAAAGTTAAAAAAAATACTTAATCGGAATTAGTGACTTAAGTTTAACAAATGACGTATTTTGAAATAATATGAACAAGAACATTACTCGATAGTAGATGTATTTATAGTAAAAGGACCATGGATAACAAAGACTAATTCAATGATATGTAATTAGTGATTGTTAATTATGATTTAACTACTTTAAATTTGAGTCCCATGAAATTAAATTAGATATTGCCTTACCTAGAATGTGAATGATAATTATTTGAATTGATTGAGTGTATGGCTTTGATTGAAGGAGTTAGGTAGCTATCATTATGTACGAATTATCCACTTTCTTAATCATGCTTTGGGAGAGCCATTCACGTGAGAAAAAGGTGGTTAATTGGTTAATTAAGTTTACTTTTCTAGAGTTAATTTAGCTATGATGTCCAACTATTTTTTTAATTTTCAAAAAAATAATAAACATGAAGATAAGGTAGCGAGACAAGTAGATTTATGTTAATTATTGGGATACAAGTATGTAAGTCATTATTAACCAGAACAATTTAAAAAGAATAATATTATAATTTTAATATTTATAATTTTTTTTTGTGTATAATTTAATATTTTAAATATTTATATTATATCATAATAATTATAATAATAAGTAAATAATAAATAAACATCACGTCAAAATTTAGAACGAAAATTAAAGTGTAAACTTACACCCTGGTTATTTAAAAACATTTGGGTAAATAACACTGTAGATCCTATAGTTTACGATCAAGGACAAGTCAAACCATGGAGATTACTTTTTAACAACTAAAATCCTGAACTATGGGAAAATATCGCCGACGACCTCGTAGTCACGATTTCCATCCAGAGCCGTCGAGGTTAACGCCCCGTTTGTACCCTGTCTAGCGGCGTCGAACGGAGTCGAAGGGCGATCACAGAGCCGACGGTCGAATCGTCCAGAGCCGACCGAAGTACGACATTGGTTGGCCGTTGGATCGACGAGGATTGTCCCTCGTCTGGATCGACGGCTAGGATTGAATCTGGCGTCCCTGCCAGATGCGATGACGGACAAAGATCCTTGGCCGTTGGATCAAGCGAGGGACGTGCCTCGGATCCAGGATTTAATCGGCCTGGCGAAGACGGACGTCGATCCTTGTCCGTTGGATCCTCGCCTGGATCGAACGGTCAGTAGTGACTCCAAATTAATTGGGTCACGTGCGGGTCACATGCGATCCTAAATCGCCAGAATTCCCCATTATGACGGACGTCCGTGGGAATACCACGGACGTCCGTCTTTAAATAACACATCATCAGCATCTGGACAGCGTCCGTCGGACCATGACGGACGTCCGTCATAACCAAAACGACCGCGTTTTCGTCCTGACGGATGACAAAACGCTGCTTATACTCGCGAAGGGCGTCCAAGCCCTAGAAATCCCCTTGTACTTCAAATCGCGAGCGAATTCCTGATTTCCCCCGACGAATTCCCGAACTCCCGATTTCCCCCAACGAATTCCCGAACCCCTGAGTTTTGAATATGAAAATGGCGCCGAGGAATAGTCAAGCGTCGAAGAAGCGTAAGGTGGTGGCTCCCACCGAGACGACGGGTCCAGTGTAGTCTGCTTGTGGTTTTCTTCATACTGCTTTGTGGTTTGTTGTAGGTGTAGGCTGTAATCTGCTTTGTGTTGGCGCGAGGGGCGCCCAAAACAGGGCAAGTGCTGGCTGTCTGCATGTGACGGACGTCCGTCAGAAGGGGTCGGACGTCCGTCTCAAGGTGACGGACGGCCGTCTGAATGTGATGGACGTCCGTCTTAACATGACGGACCTCCGTCTTAACATGACGGACGCCCATCACATGCAGTGTATTATACATGAACAAATATTATCCAAACAACTACGTAAATGGACCAATACACTTCAATGTATTAAAAACTTTAGTGTATTATACATGAACAAAACAAATACGTAGATGAAGCTCCATGATTAAGGATGTGGGTGTGGGGTGACGGACTCCTGCAAAACACAAAAGGAAGTTCATGTCAGACGAAACGCTCATAGTGAGAACAACGTAAGAAAGCATAACAATCTAAGCACCTGTGTATCGGCAATAATGTTAGACCCCATGAAGGTGTCGTATGAGCGTTCTGCTCTTACACTGCCACTTGCGGTGCCACCTGTTGAGCCTCCGCCTTGACAAGAACGGACATTGTGGCCTACACCATGACAACGGCTACATGTCAAAGGGATATGTCTCCTGCTGAGTACCGTGCTGCTACGGGGCTCGTCTGCATCTCGCACTCTTCGTTTTCGAGGCCGACCCGGGACCCGTCGTCTCGGTGGGAGCCACCACCACCTTACGCTTCTTCGACGCTTGACTATTCCTCGGCGCCATTTTCAGATTCAAAACTCGGGGGTTCGGGAATTCGTCGGGGGAAATCGGGAATTCGCTCGCGATTTGAAGTATAGGGCGATTTCTAGGGCTTGGACGCCCTTCGCGAGTATAAACAGTGTTTTGTCATCCGTCAGGACGAAAACGCGGTCGTTTTGGTTATGACGGATGTCCGTCATGGTCCGACGGACGCCGTCCAGATGCTGATGACGTGTTATTTAAAGACGGACGTCCGTGGTATTCCCACGGACGTCCGTCATAATGGGGAATTCTGGCGATTTAGGATCGCATGTGACCTGCACGTGACCCAATTAATTTGGAGTCACTACTGACCGTTCGATCCAGGCGAGGATCCAACGGACAAGGATCGACGTCCGTCTTCGCCAGGAGGATTAAATCCTGGCCGTCGATCCGAGGCACGTCCCTCGCTTGATCCAACGGCCAAGGATCTTTGTCCGTCATCGCATCTGGCAGGGACGCCAGATTCAATCCTGGCCGTCGATCCAGACGAGGGACGATCCTCGTCGATCCAACGGCCAGCGAATGTCGTACTTCGGTCGACTCTGGACGATTCGACCGTCGGCTTTGCCATCGCCCTTTGACTCCGTTCGACGCCGCTAGACAGGGTACAAACGGGGCGTTAACCTCGACGGCTCTGGACGGAAATCGTGACTGCGAGGTCGCCGGCGACATTTTCTCATAGTTCAGGATTTTAGTTGTTAAAAAATAAGCTCCAGGGTTTGACTTGTCATTGATCGCAAACTATAGGGTCTACAATGTTATTTACCCAAAACATTTTTAAATATTTAAATAAAAATATTATCGTCTAATTATTGGATCAAGCTTTTAAGATTTTGAAGTAGGTTTTCTGAAGATTTTGTGTTGATCTTTGTCTCCACTATTTTTGAGATTAAAAAAATGATTATATGCGTCAAGCATGTTCAATTAAAAGTGGAAGACATCTAATTTTCTATTCTTATTTGAAATCAAATTATTTATTTTCTCACTCAACCTACTTCTCATTTATTTAAGTTATCTAATTTTTCATTTTATAATTTTGGATTCGAACATTTTCAGCATTTTATTATTATTAGGGTAAATATTGATCCATCCAACTAATACCCTACGTTATTTTTTTTAGTGTTCAATAAGTCAAAGTTCAAACGGCTAGTAAGAGAGATGCTGGAGAGAAATAGGTGTTAATTCAAATACACCTCTTGTGATTAAACCATACTTTCTCCCACCTTATCATCTTTCTCGATGAAGTTGGAGTGGTTTTGTGATATGGATGCAAAATCATCGTTCAAGGTTGTGCCACGACACCGAGCGATGTCTGCAGCCACGATGTTGTTTTTCCAGTTTGAGTTTTCTAGCTTGGTACGAGACCCATTCTCTGTGAGTTAGTTTGTGAACTCTTTTAGGTTGAATCTGTATAGGTTCAGAAAACTGTGCGGACTTTGAACCAGCCCTTAAAGTTGCTGCTTCTTATGGGAAAGGAGAAATCACTATTGAAGTAGAGATTTTATATTTAGTTGCATAGCATTGCACTATTTTTTCCCAAAATTGTATTTTATGGGTTGTCACATATGAAAATGATGAGCAATATGTTAGCCTTTTTGTTAGGCTTAGTTTTATTTTAATGATGACCAAATAGTTTAATGGAATGAAAACAATAAGTTGGTTAATTGTGTTTTTATTGATAATGTATTCAATATTTTATTCATTATATTTTTACTCAAATTTATCAAAAATACCCATATTGAGGGTATTAAAGTGTGCTAACATGTCTATCTAAGTCCATGTAGTGAATACATATCGTTTTGGGACTTAGGAAAATCAAGAAGGAGAAGAAGGAACAAAAGGTTGACGAAACAACACAAAAGGTCGACCTTGATGGGCATCAATGAAGGAAAGGGTCGACCTCACGGTCGACCTAACTGTGAAGCAGAAAAAAATAACTTGCCGAAAAATTCTGCAATGAAAGAAACGGTCGACCGCTTTGACGAAAGGTCGACTGCATCATTTGAAAACTCCTTTTTCTCACCCGTCTTCAAAAGTCCACTGGAGGTCCATCAACAAAGAAAAGGATCGACCGCAAAATGGACAGATTGCTCCTGAAGTTCTGCACGAAGGAAAGGGTCGACCGCACGGTCGACTGCGAAATAGACAGATTGCTCTAGAATTTCTACATGAAGGAAAAGGTCAACCGCACGGTGGACCGCACCATAGGTATTTTCCCAACGGTCAAATCTCAACGGGAAGAATTGCAACGGCTAGTTAAAAGGGTCGACCGTTTGGGCATAAGATCGACCGTTTGCATAGTGTCTATAAAAGTGGGGTCACTCCAAGCTCTCCACAACCAACAAATCAAATATTCGAGGCGAAGCCCTGGCAAAATCAATACTAGAATACTACTCTATGAGCTTCTAATTGTGTTGTAAATTCAATTCTCCCTATTTCGAACTTGTGAGTTATATTTTGGGAAAATTCGGATTAGTTAGATTTAAGCTTAAATTTTCGAGTTTAGTATTGTGCTTGATTGTAAAGGGTGATTCCCTGAGAATTCATCATACGAGGGTGACAACCCGAAACACATATAGGCTCGATTGAACGCCCGTAAGTTCAAACATAGGGTGACGCCCCGCAATTGTGACGACCCGTTTTATTTCTCTTAATAATTTTTTTTATAACAATATAAATCAGAGTTACTCAAGCAAAAATAGATATTAAAACATATTTCATGTCTTCCAATAAAAGTTTAAGATTACAAAACATTTATTTAAATTACTCATTATATTGTGAGCCATAACTAATCAGGTCGAACCCGGCTGATAACCCAAGGGATCCTCCTGAAATATCTTCTCCTCTGCTGGTATATCAACACTTGTATCACCTACACCAACAAGACTTAACTAATGAGCCTATTGCTCAGTAAGTGATAGAAAATAAAATAAACATACAATGCATTTTAAAATCATTTTTCGTTTTCCATTTTTATTTCTTTCCCATTTCTTTTCTTTTTTTCCATATTTCACTTTTCTTTTCTATCCAGAATACCCCGGCAAGACCCTCGGGCTTACCTTGAACTTTATAGCACTGGTCCTAGAGTACCCCGGAAAGAACCTCGGGCTTACTCTAGGCCTTAGTCTCAGAATGCTCCGGAAAGAACCTCGGACTCATTCTAGACATTAATACTGGAATGCCCCGGAAAGAACCTCGGACTCATCTTTTACTTTATCGAGTGCCCCGGAGAGAACCTCGGGCTCACTCTTTATTTACGTTAACTTTTACCATTATTCATTTTCATTCTCTTTTCAAATCCATTCATAAAAATCCATTTTCATATCATTTAAAAAAAAAACCATGATGCATGATGTTCATATAGTCCTATTATAATCTTAAACATGTTCATCTATAAAACATATCATTAAAAGAACCTAAATCTAGTAAACATCCATCAAATAATAACACAATATATGGAACATGCTCAATTTATGGTAAAACTGTAAATCACCTAAATATTCTATAAAAGCAATAACAATCAGCATACAACTCCTAATTCTTGTGGTGTAGGGTCCGAAGACCAAAGCACAGTAAGTATCAACTTACCTGGATTCCTTAGCGTGTTTAGATCGTTACCCTTTTTCTCGTTAATACCTTCACAATAACATTTATTAATTAGAATCCATTATATATTAATTTGTTTATTTCATAAATCGTGGATAGTACTGATCAGAATATTCCCATGAAAGACTGGCGGTTCTTGACAGATCACTTAGAACCAGTCTCCTTAGACAAAATATTCGTTCCAAATAAATTCCCAGGACACATTGGTGGGTCACAACGGATCCTCTTAAATACCAATCTCCTTAGACAGAACTTATTTGCACACTACAGTTATACCACTAATATTATTTGTGATAATAATAGTATATATTTATTTCTAAGCAACATGGTGATAATAACACTATTATATTTTAATTGATCATTCCTAATTTATTTTGGTGATAATAACGCTAATATATTGAATTTAACATTTCAATACACTTTTGGCGATAATAACGATATATTGAATTTAACATTTCACTATAATTTTTGGCGATAATAACGGTAATATATGGAACTAAACATTTCAATATAATTTTGGCGATAATAACGGTAATATATTGAACTAAACATTTCAATATTTTGGCGATAATAACGGTAATATATTTAATTCAATATTTCTAAAATAATATGCCAATAATATAACTAACAAATAACTAACTTAAGGAGGGTCGGGAATCGTTACCGAAGTTTCTAGACTGACCGCGTAATTTTGTTCCTTCAAAAACTCCACTTATGACCAAAGTGATAAAGCTACCCCTGAACTATACTACTCCGAAATTCCCACAAAATTTCACTATTTCTTCACCCTTTCTCCTTCTCAACACTCCCTCACTTTTTCTCTAACTCTCCTCTTCAAATTGGTGTGGATTGGATGAAGATTTGGAACCTATTTATAGGCATGAATGGAAATTGATGGATGGTTGAGATGCATCCATTGGTAATAGTTAGGTGTAGTAATAAATGGATGGTTGTACAATAGTAAATGAATGGTTGTACAATAGTAAATGGATGGTTAAGATGCATTCACTTGGTAATAGTTTGGTACAATAGTGAATGGATGGTTGAGATGCATCCACTTGGTAATAGTTAGATACAATAGTAATTTTCTTATTTATAATATTTATTCAATTTCCTTTTTATATTTTTAATCTAAATTTAACTATTTATTGTATTTATCTTTTATTCATTTATGATATACTATACTTATCATATATTAATCGACCTAATTTGTACGCTCGGTTCATTTTAAATTATTCTCGATAATAATTACCCGTCTAATTTAATTTATTCCATTATATTTTCAATAGTTGAGCCCGATAGATTTTAGGGTATTATAGCAATAGTCAAATTTAGGGTGACGACTCGTAAGAGTCTAAGGTTGACGACCTTATAATTAGTCAAGGGTGACGCCCCGTTTAATAGTCAATTTGTAAACGATTTTATTGGCACCCGTAAGCCAATTGCTTAGTGTATCTCCAAGTAGAACTTGGAGTGCGGACATAGGCTAGTTTGCCGAACCGCGTAAATAAATATTGCGTGCACTTCTTTAACCTTTACTCTTTACATTATTGCATATATTTGTTATCGATATTTTAATTATATGCATTAAATCACTTAGGGTAATTAGAGATTAAAATATCGCACGAAAATATTAGAAACGCTATATTCACCCTCCCCCCCCCCTCTATAGACGTATATCGATCCTTCACATTATTCCACAACACGTCCGATTTTTATATTATATGAACGTGAGTTTTAAATATTTACATTTCAATGTGCATGATATTTTTTTTGTAGGTGACTATTAATTTGAGAAATGAATCCTCTTGATGCTTTGGATGGTCTCGATGTCAAGTCTTAAGAGGCTATCCTGATGCATCTTCTACTATTTGAAGATGAATGTTTGTACATTATGAAAGTGAGTAATAGGGCGGTGATGACTTGCTCATTGGGTTTTGAATCACTAAATCTAATTAGGGTGTTTTGATTATGTATGCGTTGTGTTGTCGCGGAGCCTTGCTCACTGGCAACCCGAGGGATGCTGCCAGGTTTTCAGACCGCCGTCATTACTTTCTCATAGCTCATGAGGTGCTGCCCAAAAATGGTTGCCGCCTTTCTATATGAATGAACGAAGAAGCTCTTGCGTGATCTTCCCTTTTCACTAAAGACTAGTTTTAGTATAAAAATACAACGAGGGTATTTTGGTATTGTCTGTCTATGTATACAATTATAATTTTAATCGATATCTCGTTGGAGAACTTCAAGGCTGGTTTTCTTTAAAATGGTAATAAAGATTTTGAAAATGACTTTAATGAATGCACGTTTCTCAAGATCTTGGTTGTGATGACAAAGGGTAAAACAAGTTTTATATGCATTGTATTTAGTGTAAGTTTCCTCTTGAGTTAGTCACTCACCCTAATGACCCCTCTCCTACAGGTAAAGACAAGATCGGTTTGGATTGTTGGTGTTCTTGCCGAGGAGCTTCCATTTATTTTGTTTCCTTGTAACTTATTTTATTTCTTGGTAAGGATAATAGTTAGACTTATTGTATAACTTTTTGGATAATACTGGCTGTTTAGGACTTGGTTGCATAATGTTGGATTTAACTAATATTTTAGCTTGTATCATTATTCTCGTGATCGGTATGTGGATCTAGGTGCATCTCGTGTGGATTACGACTTTGGTTATGGTTTAATTCTTCCGTTGTGAACCAAACACTGAACTGAGCGATTAGATTCTATTTGTGAATCGTGTCATTCAGCCCAACATTTTGGTCCTGCCTTTGAGTTGTAACATCAACAATTTCCAAATCTCAGCTTCTTCAATTTTGTTGAGGGGGACTAGGAAATTGCAGCTTGTTCTTCTTTGTCGCAGCTAGGGCACGATTACCACTCCCCTTTTTTTCTCTATTGAATGAACCGACCATGACGTAAAGGTGTCCATTGTTATCACCTCTAAATTTCATGTATTGAATATTAAAAAAATAATATGGGGTGTAGTAGTTATATGAATTTTCTAATTTTAAGGTCTATATTGATATTTTTTCTTTTTCTTATTATTATTATTATTATTTGAAAAATTTGGACATCACATAAATCTTTATGTCAAGTAGATATTTAAAATGAGCAAATATCTTAGTGGTTTTGCTCTTCTTTAAGCTTCAATTTCATTCTCTCTCCCATCTGTCTCTCCCTGTCCTCTTCACACACTGCCGATGAGTGTCTGGGTTGATAGATGCCTATATAAGTAAGAATCTTCTGCACAGATAGTTGAACCTCATCTCTCCATTGTTCTTCTCTCTCTCTCTCTCTCAACAATGAGATCAAGCCATTCTTTTGTATGCAGAAGCGGGGAAGTAAATCCTAGTGGAAGGAAGAGAAAACAGAAGATTCAGATCAGTAAAAGCAAGAAGGCGACAGTCAAAACACCAGTCTACAGAAAGCTCAGGCAGCTTCAGAGAATCATTCCCGGCGGCCATGAAAAGGACAACCTCGAAAGCTTGTTTCACAGCACTGCAAATTACATCACCCAACTGGAAGCTAAGCTCCATCTTCTCCGAAATCTCACTACTTTCTTTGACAACAAATAGCTTGCCAGAACGAACCGAGTTTGAAGATCAAAGGTCCGGCTACAGCTGCCTATATATTATGCTATTATAAAATATAATTATACCAAGTTTCCTGTTCATTTGTTTGCTTCTGCAAATGTTGTGTAACGCAGAAGATTCTAGCTTGCATCAGAAGTCGTAAAAATGAAAAAAATATAATATTTGCTGTGTTGTAATTGGAGTTATTCCACAGCTAGCAACATAAGTTATTTTCTTCATCTTCTTTTGATTCAAGTCATTTTGATAAAATACTATTACGTTAGAGTTTAAAGTGATCTGAATTCTAATTAAGCCTGGTCGGTCCCATATGCAATATTAAAATTATTTATTTTTTCTATATATTAATACTTGAGTCGTAAAATTCATTGTATCTTGATTTTTAAATAGTGATTTCTCCTCCGCCCATGATTTTTTCTCGTTAAGATTTTCTACGTAAATCTTGGTGTCCCTGCTTCTGCAGTTTTCTTTTTTCGTTTCGCGTTCAATTCTCAACATTAACAATCCTACGTGAAAATTAGAAAAGAAAAATATGAAATTTAAATACCGAAATTTATAATGAAAAATTCTATTGAGAAAAATCATAAGTAAAAGAGAATATTTACCGTGAAAATCAAATTATAACAACAAATTTTACTACCCTAGAAAATTTATAGCAAGCCTATCATCACGACCTGAAAAAATTCCCATTGCTAGCTGAACTCTAATAATTATTTTCTTATATTTTGTTGTACAATTCACTTATTAAAGATGCACTTTTATATACATTATAACAAATGGATAAATGTGTTATAATAACGATTTATAGCTCTAAAATATACATTATAACATGTTATATTAGTAACCCAATATTCTTTTTTCTAATCTATTTTTTCTTTATCATAATTCCTAATATCTTTTTTCCATTTTGAGTCTTCAAGATATTAGACATATCCAAATCCATTTGATTGTCTTACTGAAAATACTTGTCACGAGAGAGTTTACTTTAATTAATTAAAATTTGGCCGGTAATAATTTATTACTGTGGCAGTCTGGTTGTTTGTTTGTCAACTTAAGTACTACTCAATAAGTTATTGATTGTGAGAGTCCAATCTATATCAGTGAGACATACAATCACACATCGTTTGTAAGAGTCAAAAGTGAATAATTTATAAGTAGAGTTATCCTCTCTACCTAGTACAACGCATTTTGAGTTAATTCCAAAAGTAAAATCGTGTAAAATTTGACTCAAATAGAATAATATTATACTATGAGCACGAGAGAACTCTACAAGTGCATCATATTTACTTTTTCACTTAGTTTATTTATTTATGGATAATTTATGTGAGCATGACATATTGAAATAAATGACAATATGTTTGACCTTCTGTTTTTTTAAGTCTAGAAAGATCTAAATTTTTGACGTAATTATCATTTTGTCCGTTACATAATATTTAAATTACACCTTTGTTTTTATATATCTGGGTCTATGTGTGCAATATATATCATCTTATATACTTTAAGCTTAATAGTTCAATCCTCGTTAAATCACTTTTAATGAGTTTTATGTGATTATAATATATAGTATATAATATATGACAATGCAGGGATATAATATATTATATCCAACATTATAATCTCAAGACTTGTGTCTCTAAAAAAACCAACTACTCAGTTCATTCCAGACCATATATTATAATATATAATGTACAATTATATATGGTTGCAGTCTTGCAGAGGGACAAATCCATTTTGCATCTTGAAAAAATGGACATCAATCAAATAATAATAAATAATATTTAATTTATCTGATGTAATATTGGTCAACGAATAGAAAGTAGCCATTCTGAGCACGAATTATCTATGTATCATCACACCGTTGATTTTGATTTTTCTTACATCATATTTGATCGACTGGTTTATCCTCAAATCCAGATCATCTTCATTATCTTCTGATTAGTCACTCTGAATTGACACAGCAACTTTAATATAGATGGTATTGGACGTGACATTAAGATAATTAATTAATTTAACTAATTTAATATTTTTGAAGCAGCCCATCTTTAAAACATAATAAAATATTATTGATTGTTAGGTGCGGTCCATATCAGTGATGTGTATAATCTTATATGGTTTGAAAGAGTAAATTTTGAATGGTTTATAAGTAAAATTCTTATTCTTGTTGAGTACAATGCATTTGGAGCTAATTTTAAAGATAAAATCATATAGATTTCGATCCAAAACAGATAATATTGTACTAAGAGCGTCGAAAGCTCCACAATGTTCATGATCTTCTGTTTAGTCGCTGAATTGACAAAGCAACTTCAATATAAGTGATGTTCGATTGTGACATTAAGATAATTAATCATAGATATTATATGAAGTCTCCAAACATGTTATGTTTATATATTAAAAAACTTATGTTGTTTGGACTTGTGTTTCTTCTAATTATGTATTTTTTACTCTTTGGTTGCCTATAAAAAAAATCGAATAATTTTAAAGCTAGGTACAACCAATTTTATTGATTTGTTGAGGAATTTTAAATAAATATTATTTAAATAATTTTATAAATATTTTATTTTTATATACAAACATTAACAAATATATAAATATTTTAAAATTTAACTAAGACAAAGTGAATTTTTCATTTTAATAAAATGCTAATAATTTATCTTTGGGGAGGAGCATTAAAAGGACCTAGAGCCAAGCCAATCTATGTCTATGTGCTATAGCTTAGAACTAATAATCTATGTTATGTGACATACTTCTGTCGAGCAATTAAGATTGTTACATAATATTGGAGATAACTTCGAACCCATAATTCATTTTGTAATATAGTTTCTTATTTAATTCTTTGTATGACAGTTAATAGTTTAATCTATTCGTATCTAATACAACTATATCTTGGATAAGGTAGGGATGGAATTGATTTGGGTCAACCAAATAAATCGAACTAAACCGATGATTTTTGTCTGATTTGGTTCGGTTTTAATTTTTGAAAAATCAATTTTGGAACTGAGCTGAGTAAAACCAAAGTTTTTGGTACGGTTCTCGATTACTTTTCTTAAAAATTAATCAAAACTGAACCAAATTGACAATATAATATTTATATATTTTTTAATTTTAATTTTAAAAATGATAAAAAAGCTGAACCAAACCAAGTACAACCGACATAAACTGACAAAAACCTAGGGGGTGTGCAAACCGAACCAAAACTGAAGAACCAAACCGGAACCAGTCGATTCGGGTCTGTTTGATTCAGTTTTGTACACCAAAAAATTGAATTTCGGATCAAATTGGTAAGAATCGGTTGTTGCGGTTCAGTTTTTGGTTTTGGTTTCTCAAAACCGACAAACCAAAACTGAACCTCATTGGAGCCTTTTAGAGTTGTTTCTTTGTTTCGTGCTTGAGTGTTCGTTCCTCGTTCGTGCCTCTGCAGTCCGCTCCACTCCGCCTTGTGCTCGTGGTTCTTCTTCGTTTGTCTCCAGTAGTCCAACGCTTAAAACTAGAAGTGCAGACTACAGATTGAAATTGTAGAAGATGGTAGTCGCTCGACGCTCGTTGATCTGCTTTAGAATAATTTTCTCTGCTCCCGTGCTCTGGTGTCGATTTTCTCGGTAAGTAATAATTTTTACCCTCAATTCTAATCTGATTGTGATTGCTGTGATGATTTGGAGTTGCAACTTGGTATGATGATTATTTTTTACCCTCAACCGGTAGACATATGTTACTAATTGTAGTGAACAAAATACACTGAATGAGTTCTCTGAAACTAAATTATTTTCTCACTGAATGAATTTTCTGCTAAAGAATTATTTGCAGCGAACATGGTCACTGTAAATTGCAGTGAACATGAAATTATTTGTAGTGAATAATGATCATTGTAAATTGTAGTGAACATCATTCGCTTATTAATTTTAAGAAGTTGTAGTGAATGATGTTCACTGTAAATTGCAGTGAACAACTAAAATTATTTACATTGAATGATGTTCACTGTAAATTGCAGTGATTAGTGAACATGAAATTATTTGCAATGAATATGGTCACATATGTTAATGATTATTTTCTCACTGAATGAATTCTCTACTCAATAAATTTTCTGAAACTGAATATAGAACATTCTCATTACAAATTGCAGAATTCTCTGTTGAATAGTTGCTTTTTTGCTTCAATTGTTTTAGTGGTGCTAACTGTATATTGCTTTAATTTCAATAATTTCAATGGTAATTGATGATTACTTAATTTCATTGTTTTTTAATCTTTTGAGTTTTGATGGAGGTTTTTGTTTGATAGTTGTTTTTGTTTATTTCTGAATGAATGATTCTTTATAGTTCATGTAGTTTATAGAGTTTGATGTATTTTTTTTCTTTATGATTACATATAGATCTATGAACTATTTTCAATAAATATATACATGATCTATGATAAAGATATTGCACGGCTCCACAAGCTTTTCAGTTGAACTTGCTATATTTTAATGAAATGTTTTGTTTGGATGTTGATTCTTGCTTGCACATACAGAGTAGATGATTTCTCATTACGAGTCTATTGCTGTCAAAACTAGTGAATAAGGAAGATGATTAGATTAGTGTGCATGCTGATGCAAGTGCAACTCAAAATATTGAAGCCATAACAATTAACAATGTTGTTGGTTGAATTGCTGAAATGAAGTTGGACTCCAATGAAGTGATATGTGTGGACTGACCTAAAAACAATGGGTCATTGATAAGCTGGATGCCCAGTGTATTTTTTTTTTTTAACTTTTATTTTGATATTTGAATATATATAATGTAAAATTGGAATCGAACGGGAACCGAAATTGGAATCAAAATTCTGGTTCGGTTCCACAAAACCGAAATCTTGGCATCGGTTTGGCCATAGTCAAACCAAAACCCACCGGTTCGGTTAAGTTCTATAGCAAAACCGAACCGAACCGAACCGGGATTTGTACACCCTTACTAAAACCAATCCGAAACTAGGTTTAAACCAAAAAAAAAAAATCTAAAATTGAAATGAAATTATAACCAAACCGAATAAAATTGAATGTTTAGTTTCAATAAAGGTTGGAACCGAATCAAACCGAACCGATTGGGCCATAAGATTTGGTGACAAAGAACTATTGAAAAAAATTACTTTTGTCTGATGAAAAGTCATCATCAGACGGTTCAGTTCAATCTGTTGATCATCCGTACATTGCTATTCAAGCTCCCTCTCTTACAGGATTTCTACACGTTCATACACTTTTGGACTTTCTTAAGCATTGTTCACCGAGAGATACGGACCTACAATTTCTGTAATTGTTCATTGTTGATGCCTATTCATATTATGAGCTTGACTCTTTCTTTTGCTTTTTGCTTTTTTTTTTTTTTTTTTTAATTTTCAATTTTCAAGTTATTTTAATTCTTAAAATTTAAAAACAATTATGTCCTTTACAGCCTCGTCATTGTTCAAACATGTAACTCTAGTCCCTGTGCTTATTTAGTGAAGATGATCGCACCCGCGCTTGCTAGATGGTTCGATGGTAGATCAAGCTCATTCCCAAACGAAAACGTCTAGAAGAATAAACTTACAATTATTTATCTAGATTATTCATTTTTAATAATGTATTTTTGTCATTTTTTTTATAATTTTGTTTCCGTCGAATATTTTCAAGGAATTATTCGATTACAACCTTGTTTTTGTTCGATAAGACCTGGCTTATAACGTATTATGAGCAAGATTTCATGATGGTGTTAAGAATAATTTATTACATCTAATGGACCTCCATGTATTATGTACTATGATTGGGCTTTAAGAACAAGCAATGTGACTACAATTTTATATTAGAATTTGTTTGTTGTTCTTGAGGTACACACTATATATATATATATATATAGTCAATTTTATATTACAATTTTTTTATTTGGGTACTTTCCCCTGTCAGCCACTCGATATTTAGTCAATGAAAGAAGAAAATACAATCATATCATCAAGATCATCATAATATCAAATCTGGAAATGTAAAATTAATCTTCTCTTTCGAGGTTGTGTTGTTCCTTGGTGCAGCAATCTCTATCATTAGATTGTTGTCATACGGAGCTTTGATTTATGTTTTGAAAAATGGAGATGGAAAAAGGCCCATCCTCGATCTTCTTCTGCTGCCTACAGTAGGATGAACTTCCCTCCGTCATATTCTGATTGTCTCTTTGTTTTCTTCTCCTTTATGAGATCTCCTTTTCAATTCTCTGGTTCTCTTCCTACTCTTTTTTTCTTGGTCCGCTTCTTTTAAATTGAAATATCTTTCTTAAACACTTACAAGCTCTCTCTTCCAACCCATTTTTGAAAATAAGATAAAATATCTTCTCCCTTTGAAAGTTTCATCCACCATATCTTTTCTAACCAACTTCTCTTTCATATCTCTTTAAATCTTCTATGTTGCAAATCTTTTTTTCTTTTTTCTTTAAGGGAAATTATCACCGCAGATTCTATAATTTGGGGTCAACAACAAGTCAAACTTGAAAAAATTTTGCTAACAACTAAAATCCTGAAATATCAGGAAAGAATGCTGGAAACCTCACAGTCACGTTTCCGATTCAAATCCGTCGACATTAACGCCTCAGTTTCGTTGACACTAAGGACCGTCGAACAAAGACGAAGGACATCAATTTTTGGGGTACAAGGACGTCCCTCCTACCCATTGGAAGACAGACAGTCGTTGGAACAATTATCGGGCGATGGCAGACGATTGTCAATGGCCGTTGGATCCAGTTGGGGACATCCCTGGATCAGAATGGACGGTCAAGATGGACTCCAAATTCTCAAACGTTGAAGGGTCACGTGCAAGACACATGTGTTTTTAAAAGGCGAGAATTCCCTCAATTAAGACAGACGTCCCTCTTCCAAAACGGACGTCACTCGATCAATTTCAGATGTCTCTCGTCTAGAAACGGACATCCCTCGATCCAGGACTACCTCATTTTTTCAACTACGGACGTCGCTAGCCTCACAATGGACGTCTCTCATCTTAAGACGATGTCGTTCAGGTAAAAATGGACGTCCGTCTTACTACGATGGACGTCCATTTTAGACCAAAGGTCATTCTCTAAATGCTAAATGACAGTGTTTCTCATCTCGACAGATGCAAATCTAACTATATAACCGTGAAGGACATCATGTTCCTTAGCTATTGCCGAAAAACGGCGTCAAAGGCTGTTCAAATGACGAAGAAGAGTAAAGTGGCTCCCTCCGATCCCGAAGGTCGAGAACAAGGTGATTCTACCCGTGTGTCTACAGAGGCACTACCTGTGGTGTTAACTCAGCATCCTCCAAACAATGGTATGATAATGACATTATACCTCATGCCGTAATTGTATTTAAGAGGGTAGATTTCAATGCGTTTGCTGACTTTGGATTAAAGGAAATGTTTGAATGCATTGGTCTGTATTAATTGTGCACGATAGAGGGATATTATTATGAGAGGGTTGTGAAATTATTTTACGCAAATTTGAAGTTGGACAGCCCTACTGAGCTGAGGACATTTCTATGTGAAAAACAGATTAGGCTAACTTTTAAGGAGTTAAATGAGCTTATTGGATGCTCCATAGAGGAGCCGACGGAGGATTATTTCCACGTATCCTAGGACCTAGACTTTGTAAAACAAGAAGAAGGTCTGACATTGCTGAAGCAATTGGTTCGCAATTTTGAAGTCGTTGAATCTTTCTCCTGTCCCAAATCAAAGGACCTAAATACTAAAGCAAGAGTCATCAATCACATGATCACCCACATAGTTTTTGCCCTGTGATGAACATAGAGACCATGTCAGCTGCATGGATCTCTATATGATGGAGAAGCTCTACAATGGCAAGAGATTCAACATTGCATATGTCATTATTAATCAAATAAAGACAATCATGAAGAGTCCAAAGAAGAATCTCCCTTACAATTGGCTCATTCGGAAGATCATTGATAGTAGTGGGTGACTGTCTCTCCCAAGGAGAGACGAATCAATGAAAAGACACTTGATGTGTACAATCAAGTGACATTGGCTCGGATGGGGCTGCACAAAGTGGGAAGGGAGTGGGTATTCAATGGCGTGAACACTCCCTCCGCTCAGCCTGCACATCCTCCTTCCATGTTGGTTGCACCTCCTCCATCAAAGTCAGCTGCACAACCTCTATCAACGTCAACTGCACTACCTCCTTCGGCGTCGACTGCACTAATTATGTGGACGCCAGTTGCACAACCTTCAGATCACGTGGAGCACTAATTCATCCCTTTAGTCGACCTCTTCGTCTGTTTTCGCTTTTCTTGAATTTTCTAAGTCTCAATACTTATACTATAAGCTGCATGGACTTAGGTAAACATATTAGAACATATAAATACCATTGCTAAGGGATATTTTCAATGATGAGCAATATAATTATAAGGATAAGACTATTAAGCATATTTAAACAATAAACAACTTATAATTGCACTTAACACATTCATCATCAAAATAAAAAAGCCTAATACCACTTAGGCTAACAATAGTAACAAGTCTAATTTCGTCTTTCAATGGTAAATCAAATTTTAAAAGCTTTTTGATTCACAATAATTTCCCAATACTTCATAAACTAATACGAGTTTTCTTAGTTTCTGTAGGTATTTCATTCTCCACCACATGGAATAGTACTTTTCATATCGACACAAAAATTATAGATGCCATAAGACTAACAACTTGGTTAGTAGCCATAAGACTAACAACTTGGTTAGTCGTTTCAGCACAAATCTCTGGACCTATCGCTGATTAAAGTTTTTGATAGTTTTCTAACTTTTAGCTTCTTGTGTGGAAGGGCTACTCCAAATTCAAAGATTATTGTTGCAATTGCTGAAAAAGTTCCTAGTCAAGATGGAGCATCATCCTCTACTACAACACTCATGAGACGAAGAAATAATTGCAATTAATTGTATTCCTTCTAATACAATCACGGTACATAATGGTTAATTGTTAAATATTTTAATTACTAAATTGTGAACTATTGCTACTAACTTATTGTTAAATTAAGGTGCTTATTTTTGGATTCGTGGTACATGATTGATTACAATACAAACCAACAATTTTATTATTTATGTTGAGACAAATGTACTAAAACCATTTGTTGTTGAGTGCAAAATAACTTAACTTGTGAGTTTTGTGACTCTCCTGCAATAAAAATTATAGCAAGGTATGGATGTTACATGAATACTATAGGATAATTTTTTTTTCTTTCCATAATAGTATTGTCACGACCCACAAGGGACTCGAGACATAACAGAGAACGACCTGGCCCAAAGAGCCGAATCGGTTGACCCATTTCACTTAAATTTATAAAATAGTAGCAGAAGACTTAAAATAATTATTACAAGCCAAAACCCAAAAACTTGAGCTTAACAGATCCAATAGTGATATTAGATAACATGTAATATAAACCAAATAAAATGTTGTGCAAAAAGTAAATTAAGAATTACAGTTATCCAAATAAAGTATATTTCAAAAAATTGTCTCTCAATAATAATTATTAAAATTACGGAAATTAAATAAACTCCATCGAGTCTAATCTCGACTCAACAACTGGAAGTCCTACTGATAAAATCTTGAAAGGTGTCATTGAGGTGAGGTGAGTTGATTAAACTTAATAGGGATGTAATAATTTTGATTAAAAAAATATTGTTTAAGTATGCCTGAATTTAAAATCACATTTTATAAATTCATTTTTTTTAAAAATGTGTATAAAAGGGTACGTGTTTAAAATCACCCACTAATATGTGGTATGTAATTAAAATAGGTCATTGTTGCACCAATCAAAAATCACAGTGAAAATGGATCACTTACGGACTCCAGACACACCATGTCATAGACATATAATAGAATAAAAGCAATGCTCAGCGATCGTGAAAGCCATATTAAATATCCTGATCAGATTTAGAGTTTTATGCTTAGGGAAAAGACACATACAACTGTTTCATTACTCTAGTTAACAACAAACAAACAAATTCTCAAATGGCCGAAGGTGCATAAAATAAAACAGACCCCGAATCGGGTCGATCCAACTTGGTTGACACGACCGAGTTAATCTAGAAATATAATATGCATGCTTAATTTAAACGTGTACAGTGAAAAATTAAATATAATTTAAAAACTCAATGACCATAAAATAGATGCATCATTTTAATATGAGACATGTCTCAAAATAATTATTTTATAAAATTTATGCAATGCAGTTCATAAAATAAATTTTTACATCAAAGTGGCTTATCCTGACTAAAGCCCATAATCCAATTAGTCCAAATCCAACGCCTACATATTTTTAATTTGATATTTGGTTACCTATATTCAAAATATGTCGCTAAGTGTTTAGGTTAAATTTTTATTAACTAAATTTCTCAATTATTGCTTAAAATTTATTAAACAAAAATTTAATTTGTTATAGAACCTTGAACTGGGCCAAAAATTGGTCCATAGCAAGTTTTGGACCGCGACCCAAAAGGGCTGGACCGCAGTCCAAAATTCCAACCCAGCCTGCAGCCTAGACTGCAAGCCATACCCGATTTAGACCATGTGGTCTGGTTCGCGATCATTGCAGAGAGGAATCGCCTCCCCGTGTACGACTTGGTGAGGCCGTTCGCATCCACCCGCGACTCCGCCGATCGCGCCATTGGGTGAGATTGGGAGTCTCGGCCTGTTGCTTAATCTGCTAAGGCTAGGGAAGCATTAAATTGCAGCTCAGCCGTGGCTGAGTCATGATTTGGTGGTGTTCGTGTCCGACGCAAAGAGGGAGATGCTGAAACACATGAATTTTTTGAAAACAATTAAAAAAATTGAAACTTTCACCAATGAAATCAACCATTCAATCAATGTAGACTAAGCATCTCAATACACTATTATTTCAGAGACAGACAAGAACAACATAAAAACCAAATTTTATTCTACCTCTGCACACTACAAACATTCAAAATTTTGATTTCCACAAATCTCGTTGCTACAGCCAAAGTTAGGTGATTATCTCCTTCCAAGTTGTACAGGAGACAAGCTCAAGATTTCCCCTCCAAAATTGAATGAAGAAAAAGATTAGAACTATATAAGCAGAGATTACAAAGATTATTGTGTTGTAGCTAAGTGGAGAGTCTAAGTGTTCAAGAGAGAAACAACTCATATTACATTTATATTTATGTAGGCTCCTTAAAAATGAAGTTCTTTATTGCATAAATAATAAACATAGCCATATAATATACTATTAATCATATATGCACAAAATAAAATAAAATGTTTCATAATATAAAGTTCTTAAGATGAATATTTGAGATTTTAATTTAGATTTTTTTTGTCTTATTTTGAATAAGTCTTCCTTTTTTTTTTTAAGAGGAACTTTAAGAGCTTTCTCTTCAATCCATATTGGTTATACTTGATGGTCTATCTTATTAAGAAATTAGATTTTGTAGCTTGGCATGTGACGATATCTTTAATATGCACTAACCTAATTGAGATATATTTAAATATAGATATGATTTAGAGGAAGATCGTTCATTTTCTTGGTTTTATTCAGTTATGTATAGTTAAAAATTAATTAAAAAGAAAGAGAGATGCAAACAAGTAATGTGACAACTCGCACTGTGAAAGTAAGAACAATCCAGAATTAGATAATTGTAAGAACGCAGTTAAAATCACGAGAGTTACTTGATTTCATATCGCTTAAAACAAATAAAAATAAATAGTTTACAATAGAATTTTATTCTCAACTTCTTATTGAGTATTTTGGATAAAATTTGAGAATAAAATTGGGTGGAATTCAGTGGACAAAAAAAAAAAAAAAACACAAGAAAATGTGGGGAAGAATACATTAAAATAAAGTTTGTGTATTTATTATTGTTCGTGGCCAAAAGTAAGAACTCGTGCCCTAGACTCTCTTATCTTGTAGGGACCCTTTTGCCCTCCCAACATCTCCATGTTGTTTGTGGACCCTACCCATTTCCTCCATTTATGAAGATTTTAGAAAATAAATCTATTTTAATTTTTTTTAGAAATTAACAAATCAACCTATGTACTTTGTGATCAATGACAAGTCAACCTCTAAAGTATTTTTGCTAACAACTTAACCACTGAACTATAGAAAATAGACGCCAAAAATATCGCTATCATGTTTGTTGTTAAAAAACATTGTCGTTCCTCTGCATAACATTGTTTTTTCACTGCGGAAAATAAATTTTTGAAATAAAACTCAGGAAAGTAGTCTTTTCACAGAGGAAAGACGACTTTCCATAGAGCAAAGTCTGCAGATAAAGAACAAATTCTTTTACAAAATCTTCTAAATTATAAAATTAAAAAAAATTAAAATCAACTTATACAATATTTTCTTAAATTCATTCTCCATGAGTATTAATTCTTTTCCACTTAAATCCCTACAATCACGAATTCTTACAGTTTTTTCCACGTGTATTAATTCTCTAGTTCTTAGAAAGTTAACGGCGATATTTGGTATGTTCATTTTTCATAGTTTAGTGTTGAAATTGTTAGTAAAAATTGTTCAGTGGTTGACTTATTATTAATTCTATAATACAGTAACTATTTTGTTAATTTTCTTTTTTTTTCCTCTTATTTGTTTTTAATTTTCCAAAGTTTGGTCGTTCATTTCTCACACCAATGTGTCATTTATTTTCAATATTCTTTTTTTAATTAAATGAGAGTATAGCTCATTGGTAAAATCATATTTATTTTTAAACAATAAAATAATTGCACAATTCTTTTGCTAGAAAATTTTAATCAGATATCATTTTGAATAAGACAATCAAATTTATTCATCCAATTTTTTTGTTAATAACAAATTTTATTTTCCTTTTTTTTTAATTATGAAATTATTAAAAAAAATTGATTTTTTGAAGTAGCTAATTGGGTAAAATACAAATTAAATTTTGAATTTTAACCGTCTGTTTAACTTAAATTTTAAATTTTTTTTAATAAAATAAATCTCAAATTTTAGAATTTGTTTGACTTAAATATTAAACTTTTTTTTAAACAAATAGAATATTAAACTTTGTATCATAAATAAAATAAATTTTGAACTAATTTTTTCAGTTTTGCTCGGACGAGTTCAATTGGGTCATTTTGTTTGGTTTTTATTAATTTTTAAAATTAAAATTATAAATATTATAATTAGTTACGTTCAAAACAAAATTGACACATCTAATTTGCTCAAATTGAAAATTTTAAAATTTATTTTGTTTAAAAATTAAATTTAAAATATTAAACAAACTTTTAAAATTCAAGATTTATTAATTTGACTTGCGACCACCCTTGGGAACCGAGGGTGGCCACCACTTTTTGTTTTTGTGATAACTAAATAAAATCTATATAAAAGTTAATGCAGTTTGGCTAAGCAATTCAGAAAAGGGTAGTCTTGTTTTTTTAGAGAGAGACGTAATTATTGTCGGATAGGGGAACCATAAATTTAACATAATAATAATAATAATAATAATAATTCATCATTTTTGGAGAATGATTTTAATTTCTCTCAACATTTAAATATATTAATAAATAAATAAATAATAGAAAATATATTAATAAATAAATAAATAATAGAATTAATCTTTCTCCATCTATGATTTCTTCTGCAGTGGTCATAATTGCCTTGCATCGATAGGTTTTTTTACATCTCGCGATGACGTGTGTACGTAAGAGTTAGTATTTACAGAAGTGTTGGTATCCTCAAATACTTGGTTCAGAAAGACGCGTGACTACGCATTAGTTGTGCCTGTGGAATGTTAAGTGTGAGGCAAATATCTACAGCGGATGTGCAAATTTCCACAGCAAATATCTGCACCGCACTTAACATTCGACGAACCCAACTTATGCCTAACCACGTGTCATTTCGAAACCAAGTATTTACGAATACTAACACATCCATGAATATAATTAATATATATATTTTTAAAATTACACGTGGTCGTGCATGAGTTGTGTCTGCATAATGTTAAGTGTGCGGCAGATATCCACAGCAGACGCGTTGATTTCCGCAGCAAATATCTCCCCAACAGTTAATATTCCGCAGACATAACTCATGCATAACCACATATCCTTCCAAAACCAAATATTTACGGACACCATCACTTCTGCCAATATAAATAATATATTGTTTTATGAAAACTAAATTTAACGTCCCGAAACTATATGTATTTAACTATATTGTGGAAGGGAAGTGTGGGTGTCCACAGAAAAAATTAATATATTGTTTTTTAAAAGGACATGTGGTTATGCATGAGTTGTGTCCGCAGAATATTAAGTGTGGTGCAGATATCTGCTACGAAACCTGTGTGTTTCCTGCAGATATCCCCTCCCCACACTTAACATTTTGTAGACACAACCCATGTGCAACCACGTGTCCTTCTGAAACCAAATATCTGTAGACATCAGTAGATATTTGCAAACACCAGGAAATATTCGCACCACAGTTAACATTCTGCAGAAAAACTCATGCATAGCCACGTGTCATTCCAAAACCAAGTATCTACGGACACCAACACTTTTGTAGATGTAATTAATATACTGTTTTTTAAAAACTATATTTAACGTCCTGAAACTATATGTAATTATATTGTGGAAGTGCGTGTGTCCACGAAATGTTTGATGTCCGTGGATATAATTAATATATTGTTTTTTAAATGACGTGCGACCGTGCTGAGTTATGTCCACAAAATGTTAAGTGTGGTGTGGATATTCGCTGCGTAAACCTGCGTGTCCGTTGCAAATATCTGCCTCACACTTAACATTATGCGGACACTGTTGAATCAATGTGTACGCCTATAGAGGAAGGGGGTGAATTAGGTATGCTAAACTTTTTTGTGTGATAATAATTCTCTAAACACTAATTGATTTATGTAATACCTCAACTATTTTTCCCCCATTTTGTTGATGTATTAAACTTGGATAATTAATATATTTGAATATTATATCATGTTGTGTGACGGAACGCGTTAAATCATGTTTGGAAAATATGGGTTGATGTTGGAAAATGAGTTAAGTGTGAAAAGTTCAAGGAAAAATACATAAACTGTGAGTTCCGGACGAATGTGGACGACACCTCGGACGACGTGTCGCGTCCGCAAATATGTTGTGTTGTGTCCCTGTACCTTGGGACGATATGGGGATGGAACTCTGTGTCCCAAACTCACTTCGGACGGGTCCAGACGAACGGGGACGAGAATGAATCGCGTCCGATTTGAATATGTACAATTTTGGCACACATTCGGACGACTTGCAGACAATAGCGGATGAAGAGGGACCGCGTCCGATTTGAATCTGTACAATTTTGGGACACATTTGGACGCCTGCGAACACTGCATGTGGACGCCAAACCTCGTCCGAATGTCACTTGCAGACGGTACGAACAACACATTGGGACGCATTTTCTCGTCCAAAATCGTCTTTTGGACGAATGCAGATGAGACCCGGGCGACTTTACGCGTCCGAATTATCGGGAAAATCTGAGAAACCCATTTATATTTTCTTCTCTCTCTTCCGATTTCGTATTTCACTCAGCAAAACCTCTCTCCCTCAGTCTTCTGCTGCAACGTCCATTCGTCTCTGGATATGTGGAAGCTTTCCACGTGGGTCTCCCTCAATGGACCTCCTCCTCTTGGGTTGGGCAATGCTCAACATCCCTTTTTGCACCTTATCCCCTATAGTTGCTATTTACACTCTCTCCCTTTCGTCTATAAGAGGTAAGTTCCTGTGTGTTCTCTACTCTGGCAATAGGCATTTGTGAAGTGTAAGGGAGTGTTGTATTGTTCAGAGTGTGGACTAACTGGTGAGTGAGTGAAGAGTAGTGTGATACAATTGGGGTGTTACTCTGAAGAAATTGCTGTGAGGTCTGCCCACCGTGAAGGTAAGAATTGATTTACTGAATTGTGGATCTTCAACAGCTTAAGACAAGTTGGTTATGAGTATTGAATTTAATCTCTATTGTTGTATATACTTAGGAAATATTGGGGGTTGGAAGAATTAGAAAACCTCACCTTGGCTGTTGTTTTGCTTATTGGATACTGAGCTGGATATTAAGGTAAGAATTTGGAATTGTAGTTGGCCAATGGAGCCCTACTTTACAGGTTAGAATTGTTTTAGATTGCTAAGTTCCTCTTGATTTTGCTGGATTGAGTTGAACTGTCACCATATTGTTTAAGACTGTCCACTGCTTTGAATTTATTATCAAGAGATAAGCTGGGATTGTTGTACTGAATATTGGAGCGTGAAGAACTAGAACTAGTGCGTTGTGAATTAATAGCTCTGCTCATCATAGTTGAATGTTGTGCATATTAGTGATGTTCTGTTACTGTCAAATGTGGGTAGCATAGAGTGATAAATTGAATATTGTGAAGCATGGATTGTTAACTAAATAGGAAATATGTACTGCTTGATGTTGATTTGAGTATCAATGTTAGTCACTGTCAAATGTGAATATGGTATAACATGATAGTCTGGACTTGAGAAATATGAACTGTCAATCTACTCATGTTTAGTATCCTTGTTATTGTGGGATTATCATCTACTGATATCCTTTATCGAAATATGAAATAGTGCACGTACAAACACTGGAAATTGTAGTTGTGTAACTCTCAATTCAAAGTTTCTATGTGCATAAGATTAGTTGAATTATAGTGGAGCCCTGTTAATGGATTCAAGCCGTTTTCCTGCTTGTAACTGTCAAGAAATAAACCAAAAATTGAGATTGCTATCATCTTACATAAATGTGAAAAATCTCTATGCTAGTTTCAATGGTTTTGTGTTAATATTAATGATAATGGTTACTTCATCTCTAAATTGAATTCCGTCTACAAATCTAATTATAGATGTTGTTTTTCTTTCGTACGTTTTTCTTGTGAATTAATTGTGGCATTCATACATCATCCTAGAAATTATGAAACTGCTTACATGCTGTATTTCATAATTTAATATATGTAAATAGGCATGTGGGGGTGTGAGTGAATAGGTGACATTCTATACGGTAGGATACTCCCATGTAGGGAGCAGTAAGATAGGAGTTAGCTACGTGGAATCAAGGGTTCACATTTCCCCCGTTCTGAAATCCCCAACGTCTCTAACAAAAAGGATACCGGCTTGTGGAACACTCCCGATGGATATATCTCCACGTCGGAGTAACTGGTTAGACCACATGACCCTAGGGAGTATTCCAACTTGACTTCCAAAAGAGTTACGGTTCTCTTCTGTAATGCATTGTGTTAACATGCATATCATATGCATTGCATTTAAATTCTGATTTTTGCTGGGTTTTAGGCTAATTGTTTTTCCCGTAATGTAGGTGACATTTTTAATGATGATGACGTGCCAATGGAGGAGGAGACGTTCTAGGATGACCCATCGTGTTATTAGCCGATTTGACCTGTTGGGTGTGGCTCACATGGTTTGGGATATGTTGGTATTTTGGTATTAGTACTATTTTGAATGTTACAAACGATTTGTAACCAGGGACTTTGGGACTTTTGATAAAATATTGGAAATTATGTTTTTGAAACCCCATTGGTTATTCCTCATAGTTTACTTTGATGTGTTTCTTTTAAATGATTTTCGAATGTTGAATAAATTAAACAAAAAAAAAAAATTTATATGACGGATTTTTAAATAAGAAAAAATAGTTTTAAATAATCGGGGTGTTACAATTTATCACATATAAAGTATATAAATAGTAATATTAATAATAATAAAGAGCTTAAAGATAAAGAGTGCAAACAGTGTTGTTTACGTGGTTCGGCAACCCTGACATACGTCCGCGCTCCAAACTTCTCACTTGGAGATCATTTATCACCGAACCTTCTTGGTTGGTAATGATTGACTCCATGGGTGTCAATCAAACATTTACAATGACTAATTCTTTGGCCGTCACCCTTCTCTTGACTATTCATAGGGTGTCACCTTCAGTTTAAGAACAATGAAGAGTAAATAGAAAATTACAAACAAGAACCTAACTCTTCCAAATATAAAACTCAAGTTTGGAAATATGGAAAGTTAAGTTTGACATCCTATATATTGAGAGAACTCGAGTATGGATTTTGGTAGAGCTTCTCTATGGTTCTCTCTTAGTTACTTTGAGCTTTAGAGCATTTTCTATATATAGAAACTGTGAAGCTGGTTGACCATTTCCATTTTGATCAACCGCCATATGACCGTTGGAATCTATTTGTTGCGTTGTACAGTCAGACTGGTTGACCACTTTATCATATCAGTTGATCGCTTCCTCAACCGCAAAACTAGGAAGGAATCTTTTTAATGTTTCGGTCGACCGATCCTTCAGCAGGTTGAAAACTTGAGCAATCTGTCATTTTGATCGGTCGACCATTTTCCATTTGGTTGACCATTTCTTCAGTCTTTTACTGACTTGGTCGACCTCCATTTGGCTTTAGTCAACCTCTTCTTCGTGTTTTGCTCTTTTTCATTCTTCTAAGTCCCAAAGATCAATATATAAACTACATGGACTTAGGTAAACACGTTAGTAAACATTAATACCCCATATTAAGGGTACTTCCAATGAGTATAAATAACGTATTTACTAAATTCAACAATTACACATTNCCACGGGTGTCCGCAAGCACCACACTTAACATTCTGTCGACACAACTTATACACGGCCACGTGTCCTTCCAAACCCAAACATTCGCGGACACCAACACTTTCGCAGATATAAATAATATATATTTTTTGAAAACTATATTCAACATCTCGAAACTATATATAACTATACTGCAAAAGTGTGGGTGTCTGCGAAAGTGATAGTGTATGCGGACATGTACGTTGTCGCGGATCCAAACACTTCTGCAGGAACACTTACGCTGATGCATTACACAATATTTTTTCCTAATTCTTTTACACCCAGCTTTCCTTCCGCACCCACTTTCCTAATTACTTAATTTTCTTAATAAATCTTATATTTTTATAAGTATAAAATTCTTCACTCCAACTTTCAAAATTTCATAACTTAATTATCCTCACATTTTTATTAAAATAAAATCTTTCAATGTACAATATATACAATTCTCCAAATTTATGACACAAATTATTCTATTTAAATTCTAAAATGTCACATTACATATAAAATTTTTTATGCAAATTTTCCAAGTGTTACAACTTAAACAGTCGTCCACACATTGCCTTGCGGAAATGTTTGCTGTGGATATCCACTTCACACTTAAAAATCTACGGATACAACTCATGCGAGGCCACATGTCCTTTCTAAACCAAGTATCCATGGACCCTCATGCTTCTGCAGACACCCACACTTCTGAGAGCACGTGTGTAACACTCAAGAAAGTTTTATATACGATTTCATACAAAGTGATATTTAATATTCGAAAAAAGGTTAATTGTTATTGATTTGGATTAAGTTAGAATTTTATGGATAGATGAAATGAAATCCTATATGTATGAAAATTGAGGTGTTGAGGGTATTTGTGACTAAGTGCAAATATCCAGGATTTCGATGCTTCTTGAGTGCAGAAGAATAAGTGTCCTCAAATATTTGATTGTAGTCATGTGATGACGTGTCTGTGAAAGTGTTGGTGTCCATAGATACTTGGTTTCAAATAAGCATGTAGTTGCGCACATCATGGATCTGCAAAATGAGGTTTGTCGGCAGAAAGTTATGTGAACGTGAGGGATCGTTGTTGGGAGACAATATGAGCGGATATCCACAACGAAAGCATTTGTGTCCTTAGATATGAGGTGGAATCCATGGAATGAGGTTTTTCTGCAGAAAAGATATATGAATGTGGCGGATCGTGGTTGGAGGACAATATGAGTGGATATCCACAATGGAAGCGTTAGTGTCCGCGAATGTGAGGTGGAATCCGTGAAATGAGATTTTTTCGCAGAAAGATATGTGAATGTGACGAATCATGCTTGGCAGACTATATGAGCAAATATCCGCAGTGAAAGCGTTGGTGTCTATAGATGTGAGGTGGAATCTGTAGAATGAGATTTGTCCTTGAAAAAGATATGTGAATGTGGCGGATAGTGATTCGCAAACAAAGTGTGTAATATCCCAAATTTTTATATCGGCATTAACAATTAATAAATTGAAAAATAATTGAAGATATTCGAATTAGTCGAATAAGTTATCAGGATATTACTAATGACATAATTGTTAAATATGGATTAAATCGATTTTGGTTTGGCTTGGTCCAACAAATTTGGGTAATTCGGTTTTAAAAATGAAGAAAATAATAAGTGGGGTTAAAAGGTATGAGAAACGATGAAATGAGGGGTTAAGTAAATTAAATAAATTATATACATTGAAAAGAAGAATTTATAAAGGGAGGAGTGAACCGGTTCCTCCTGAACCAGTTTAATTTAAGTTGGGTTGGCCTTCGGCCATCGGAAAGAGAGAGAGAGAGAGAGAGAGAGAGAGAGAGAGAGAAGGCAGAGAGAGCGAGAGAGAGATCGGGCGACGCGAGTGACGGGCGGAGATGACGATCTCCGGCGACATGGTGACATTCGGGGGACGATCAATGGTCAGCGACGATGTGGGTTGTTGCTGTGACTGCGGGCTGCGGTGTCGTCTGACAGAGTCTGGTGAGCTAGCGGGTTGAATCGACGAAGCTCCGTCGAGGTGAGTGTTTTGTCAATTTTTGATTTCTTCTCTTGTACCTTGCCTTGGACGAACATGAAGGCTGGATTGTGGTTGTGAGTTGCTTTGGACAGTGACGAATTGGTGATGGCAGAAGGGCTTCGGTTCGGTTCGCTAGGTGTTGGTTCGGTCCTGTTGGTCCACCGTTGGGCTGGAGTGATTTGGTTGGCATCATACAGGTTGTCCAAGTGGCATCTACGTATCATACACAGGTTGGACCTCCATCGTGTAATTGTTCATCGGTGTACGTCTTCTCCTCCTCGGCTATATATGAATGGCCACAGTGTACACTATAATCTTACAGAGTGGTATGAATACTGGGTCGAACAAAAAGGAGAAGATGATGGAGTGGGTGGATGGTTTCTGGAAGTGCTCACGGGTTTCCTTGTGAATTCTTCAGGTAAGGAGGCTTTCTCCTTAGTCTTTATTGTTAAGTGAATGGAGGATGAGTATGCTCTGTTAATGATTGCCCTTTATTTGTTTTGGAGTGTTATGAGGCCATGAATAATTAGAAAATGAGAGAAGATAAAGCTAGGAATTAGCTTTTGGATGTTCTTCAGGTATTAAATTCTTCCCTGTTTTGGTTGTGATTACTGGATAAGGCTCTTGTCGACTATGTTGAGTGTGTATAAGTTGGATGTTGCTCATTGTTGCTTGGATTAATGTTCTTTAGTGAAATTAGAGCACTGTCTCCTTGAATGTTAAGCAATCTATTGATGTTGTTTGGTTGTTAAGGTCGGAAATGATTTGTTGAATATTGGTTATATATGCTCTGTAATGAATTTGTTTGAATTTGGTATTTGGTTTGGCCATAGAAAATTGGTGCTGTTAAATGAGTTTGCTGTTTTGATGCTCTTATTAATGGTTTTATTGGAAATGAGATTAAGTTAAATAGCTGCTTGGTTAGAAGTAATATGTTGTTTACTAATGGTCTGTTGTGGTTAAGTGACTTAGAGTAGTGGATTATAATACTCTGTGTTGATGAATAAAGGACAATGGTATTGTTAGTTGCTATGTGCGGCTGTTTAAGGTGGTCATGTTAATTATTGGTGTAAAGATAAAGGATTATATTATGTCAATGAGATGAGATTAATGGATAGTGTTAAATTGAGAAACATGAGTAATGTTCTGTATGTCGTTGTTAGCTATAAGTCTTGAATGCTTAAGGATATATGAAGACGGATTTATAAAGTGTTCACTCGGTAATTTTGTATTAAAGAAGACGCATTAACTGGTTCTCTACTCTGATGTAGGAAATATGGATTTATGATAAAATACTATTCGGTTTTGTAAAGTTACTTTCTCTTGTCACATTGATGGAATGAGCAACATTGTGAGGATTATTATTCCGTTGTCCATGTTCAGATAATGAAAGTGTTAAGTCGTAGAAGTAAGATTGATAAGACGTGATTTATATGTTTTGAAGGTACAAAGAAGCAAGAAGAAATAGAAACGCGCTATGGACGCCAGGTAAGTTGATATGGATTGTGTTTTGGTCTTCGGACCCTACATCGCAAGAATTAGGATTGTATGCTGTGTGTTTACTAGATTTAGGTTCTTTTAATGATGTATTTATTAGACATTTATTGCATATAGGATTGTATGATTTCATGAGCATATTATATGACATAACTAATCTATGTAAATAGGCATGTGGGGGTTCGGGAAGTTAATGATGTCCCATTGTCATATAGATCCATGTTGGATGGATTAGAGAGAAAATAGGTTAGCGACATTGGATACCAGAGTTCATTGCTTCCTGTTCTGAAATCCCCAACGTTCTTGTAACAAAGGAGTGTATACGGCCTGAGTAACCCCTTGATATATATTGCTCCTTTGTGGATTGACTGGGTTACTCATGGTCCCACGGTATTTGTCATGTATGCACTCTTGGCCTAAATTGCATTGTATGATCATGCATATCATCTACACTTCATTTTATCACTTACTGAGCGTTAAGCTTATTAGTTTAGGTCTTGTGATGTAGGTACGAACGAGCAACAGATGAACAGGTTAAAGACAATTGATGAAAGATTTGCACGGGTGGATCTTGTGGCTGGCTGGGCTAAAGAGTGAAAGGAAAAGTATTTGAAAAAGAGTTTTGTAACTTATTTCTTATTCTTTAATGTTGTTTTTATTCTGCTGCATTATATTCAAAAAATGTTATGGTTTTTGAAAGTAAACTGATAAAGGTAAACGTAAATTGATAAAGGTGAAAGAAAACTAAGAAAAGTGAAAGTAAAGAGTTTTAGCGATCGGGTGTTAGCGATCAGATTTTATGAAGGAAAAAGACTCTGATGTTTTTTACGGAAAGAAAGTTTTAAATTTTACGTATTTTAAAAAAAAAGAGAAAAATACGGGATGTTACAAAGTGAGTGGCTATCCGCAGCGGAAGCATTGGTATTAGTAAAAGAATAAATGACCGCATATATTTGATTTTATGCGTGTGATAACATGTTCACAGAAGTGTTAGCATCCGCAAAAGTGCTAGTGTCCGCATTTACTTGGTTACGAAGGATACGTAGCCGCAGATGAGTGGGTCTCCTCGAAAAATTATGTGTGAAGCAGATATCCACAGCATCCTGTCACAGTTTACTTAGCTTTCTTTTTTCAAACATTTTTCAAAAGTAGGGAGAAGATGAGCACTTCTATTCTATTTTTTCTTTAGTCATCATATCAATTATATAAAATTTCATTAAGTATAAGGTGAAAATATCATGAGTTATCTGTTAAGTTGAGATGTCAAACTTCTAGTTGAGTAATTCACCCAAGTTGGTAAAGAAAATGCTGAGTCATTTCATAAAATTATGTCATCTCACCATTAAAAGTTGATGACCTTTCAACTTCCCGGTGGCCCAGCATGTCCGTTGCAGATACCTACAAAAGAGCTAGAATAGATAAAGCGATCGACTAGAGCTAAGGAAATGGACTGTCAAAAATTAGATAGTGAGCTCTGCAATTTACAACGACTGGAAAACGGTTGACTGGAGAATAAGTAGTTGACCAGAAATTGGTTAGAGTCGAGCAAAGTCTAAGATGTGAAGAAAATCGAGGCTAACAAAGTGGACGACCTAACCGAAAGGATTTATCAATGGTAACATTCTAAAGGTCGAAAGGTGGTCGACCGAACAAATGGTGGTCTACCGGTTGTGTTGTCTTCTATATATTGAAGCTCTTTGACTTGAAGTCCAACCAAGAGAGAATCATACCGAAACGCTGCCAAAATCATTTCTCTCAATATCTGAGTGCTAGGCCTAATTCTCTCAATCATCAACTTGAGATTTCATATCTTTGAGAGTTAGGTTTTCTAAATTGTAATACTTACATTTCCCTTATTTGTACTTAAATGGTGATCAAAAGGGTGACGCCCCGCAACAGTCAACAAATGCTAGATTAACGCCTGTGAAGATCAATCAATGCATGATGCCCTGGGAATAGTCAAGTGTAAGGTTTGATTGACACCTGTGAAGCCAATCATCACTAACTGGGGAGCTTAGTTGGTTGAGGATCTCCAAGTAGAAAATTTGGATTGCCGACGGAGACTAGTTTGCCAAATCGTGTGAATGAATTGTTTGCATTTTTCTTTCCTTAACTCTTTACTTTTATGTATGTGTTGATTGCATATTAGTGTTAAATCACTTAGGGAATTGAGATTATAATATCACACAAAAAAGTTAGCCCATCTAATTCCTCCCCTCCCCTCTTTTTAGGTGTGCATATGGTCCAACAACCAACACTTCCACGGACACCAATAGTTCCCGTGGATGCCAACTATTCTGCGGATACTCACACTTTCGCGCCCACATGTCCTTTCGAAACCAAGTATCCACGAACACTCATACTTCTGTAGATACACACCCATACTACAGGAAAGATTTGTGCAATTTTCAAATATTTTTTTTTACCATGAATTGCTTTTCCAGACAATGAAGATCTTTCTTGTGCGTCAGAAGGTTTGCTTTCTTAGGATTAGTATTGTTACTAATCAATATACATCTTTTTTGGGTTATTCTATAGCTATCTTTCATTCAATTATTCTATTAAACTTTCAATGTTGATTGTTTGTTGCTCAGTTGCCTATCTTTATATTATTTTCATCTGTTTGTAGACATACAACAGAATTTTCTGTTGTGAAAATTATTTTTCAATATTCAGTTGTTTTTTTCTCCTAAAACTTTAAGAGTAAGAGGTTGATATCTACGTGTAGTTATTGTCACCATATCAAAAATATCTTTCATTATGTATGCCTTTCTTTCTGAAAATTCTGTCAACCTATTGAAGTGTTCTTATTATATGAAAGTGAAAGAGAGAAACAAATGATTTTAAAAGCTTTAGAAGAATGATAAGAAATATTTCTACTCTTTAAAAGCTTTTAAAGATTAATTTATTAAATTGACACAAATTTTATATATTTTTTTGATAAATTGATCGAGATTATTATTAAACTTTATTGAATCTTGATAGCATATATGACGAACAGAGTCATAGTTGGGAATAAATTTCTCCAAAATTAAGAATTCTCCATCTTTGTAATAGGAGAAAAATTAAAATATATTTCTTTACATTTTCAATTTAAGATTTGAAATTATTAATAATTTTTTAACATATTAAAAATGAAAATGAAGGAAGTTCCTTCATTATTCGGTGGGAAAACATTAATGGAATAAGTAGACTTACCCAACATCCTATTCTATGAATTAAAAAGTAGGTTTTTGACTAATTTGTTTAATTGATTGGAAATATTATTTTTTCTCAAAGAAGATTATTTATTAAAGACTACCTGAAAAATCAAATAAATTTAAAAAAATATGTATGATTACTATAAGGATAATACTACCTTTATTGTCTCATTTTATTTTTTAATTCTTAACTCTTGATATAACAATCATTAATATGTGTAATTAATATGATAAATAACAAATAATTAAAATAAATTATTAATAATTAAATTAAAAGGTAAAAATAAAAGATAAAAATAACATTACTTTCATTCAAATAATGTTACATCCCCAAATACTTTGTGTATCCAACCTTGGTGATTATCAAAATAGTGTTATCCACAAAACAAATTGCTTTCAAAAAGAGTTTTATAAATAAGTTAGTTTGAGAGGTATTTTTATGAATAGCTTTTACAAATATTCAATAAAAACATGAAAAAACATGATGATTATGTTTCTCTAACTTGAATGAAGAAAAGTTATATTGGAAAACATTTGCTTTAATTATTTATCAAGGTATAATTTTCAAAACTTAATATCTAGAAATAGCTTTTTGAAGAAAAAACATTTTTCTACACTACTTTAAAAAAACCATATTTTTTCAAAATTAAAAATTAAAAAAAAAATAGAAAAGGCAATTTCATGTACATAGAAATAGTCATCAAGTTCAGATGCATCAATAAAGTGTTGTGACTCATTCTTGCAAGGAATTATTGGAACCCATGACTAAGTAATTAGATAACAATTTCATATTACTTGAGCGTGGTCTTGGAGTGTATTATATAAATAAGATTTTATCTTCAATTAGTATAAGGTCTTTTAAAATAAAACCAAAACTAGAGTTGTATTGGTCTTTGCAAAAGATACAATATTATACTATTTTGAACTTAGAGAGGATATACAAAAGTAATGACTTCACACAGATTACTCAATCTGAAACCATGGAAGAAAGTCAAAATTCAAAGAAAATAATGGAGGGAAAGCCCTTAAATGGTAAGTTATTATTAAAAATTGGAAGACTACTTTGTTACCACTCAAACATAGTCTATATAATTAGGGGCCACATGGTACAACCCCATTAATGAAAAGCGTCCCATTTAGTGAATCTTGTTTACCAATATTAGGTTTTCATATGCATTTTCATACTTTGTTTGAATTTCCGAGCCAATAAATCTCATTTTCGTTCTCGAAACACTAGCAATGCATTTTACTCGTTTAAACTATCTATCAAACTTCTTTAGTATAATCATGGAAATGAAATACATTTCTATTATTGCTTTTAACATCGAATTTATTGATGATTTTTTTAAAAAAATTCTTACATTATATTATTCTTTTAAATTTAAACTCTAATGTGTTAATTGAACTACTACACCTGTCACGACTCAAAAGCAAATCTAACAGAAACACTAGGTCGAACGACATGATTCTCAGAGAAGACTCGATTGCCCAGTTTAAGGCTGGTTAACAATAAAAGACTTAACATAAAACAAAGTTATATTTCACACGAAATTGGCCGAGGTCTCCAAAGTGATCACCAAAGAAATAAAGATAGTGTAATAATAAACATAAGAAACATACTATATAGGGAAATAGAATGATTCAATACCATACAACTAATTCTATAGACCAGAGAAGCAATACAATTCTCACCAAGAACAATACATAGCACTCTCAAAAGAAAATAGAAAACTGGAGAAAACCCATACTACAATCATTGCTTTTGACCCCTTCGATCTTACTTAGGAAGGAGAGGGTTGTTTGGAGTGAGTGACTAACTAACTCATTAGTAAACTTATACTATATGCAACGTATGACAAAACTGGTTTTATTATTCCACTCTAAAACTATGAGCCATATAAGATGTTGTGCATGAATTTACATTCATCAAAACTTTTTTATCGTTTTAAGAAAACTAACTCCACGAGCTACTAGTGAGGCGGTATCGAAAACATTGCCACATATATACGCTGCTATATTAAAATTAGCATGCATCATTGCCTATAGAAAATAATCATAGTAAAAAAAAAGCCTCTCACAAACCCCAACATAACGATTGCCACAAGGCGCGTAAGGAATGACGACGATACGAAGATCCAATTAGTCGCATGAGGTAGAAAGAAAGGACTATCCGAAGACCAGCCAAAGGTGAAACCATTGTATAAATAAACAAACTGAGTAGGTTTAGGGACTCGAACCCAAAGACATGTCATCACCGTCCTATTACCCAATCATGTCGTACAAACAAAAACTTTCACGCACCAAAAGGTGTACATGGATAATCTCATGTTGTTTTGACCCAAAAATTGTCCAAAACAACAGGAGATTCATCAATCAATGCACATGTAACAATATAATGAAATATCATGCACGCGTAAAGTAAACGTGTAAAACAAGTGTACATATAATATAAAATAGGCGTGTTGTAAAAGAGAACATGCTAGTTTTTGCGTGATAGCTTACAAAAATAAAGTTTTGAAAAACATGATGCAATGTAGTACAATATAAAATCTCTATCTTAATGACGACAAAAGCCTTGTCGACTAGCTAGAACACGCTATCATGGACAATTATCGAAATCAGAAACACCATTGGAACCTAAAACGAAACCGATGTCAAAATACCAATCAAAACACTAGAGATATACCATGGATCCTGAACCGAGACTAGGAACCTAAATCAGAAGGGAATGAGAAACAGATGCGAAAGGCTACTGCGTTGTTGTTGAAAACTTTGCAACGAACACCTGGACTTTTGCCACGATCTCCCATAGCAGAAGTCTAAGTCGCTGCCGTAGACACCCAGTCTCTTAATGCAGATGCTTGCAGAGGACATCTTGACCCCTCCTGCAGATGTCTGAACCTCAGTTGTGGTCGCCCGTAACGAAAATTTGAACTGCTGCCACAAACTTCCACAATGGGCGTCCAGACTTCTGTTGCGGTTGCCTGTAGTAGATGTCTAGACCGATGTTGCGAACTCATGTAGCAGAAATCCAAATGCAGGCTTACAGACCTGCATCCTTCACAGATAGGGGTGAGCAAACCAAACCGAAATCGAAGAACTGAATCGGAACTGGTCGTTTCGGGTCAGTTCAGTTCGGTTCGATTTTGCACACATAAAAACCAAATTTGGTTCCTTTTAGCAAGAACTAAATTTCGTGGTTTGATTTTCTGTTCAAGTTTCTGAAAACCAAAAAACTGGAACTGAACCATATATCCAATTATACGCAGATTTGAGTTTAGGCCTAGGATTGTTAGTTCTGTAGAGTGCGTCTTCCAGTTCTAGCTTCCTCCCTAGTCCCGAGCACCGACTCTCGATTCTCCTCTCTTCGTTGTCAACTCATCGTAGTTTGTCCCGAGTTCCCATCCGTCATCCACTGTTCGTCTTCGTTCCTAACTCATCGTAGTTCGTTGTTTGTCTTCGATCCGGTTTCCACTTAAATCTGCAAGTGTAGATTGCAGAAGACAGACAGTTCACAGACTAGTCGGTCACTGCTTTCCAATGAAGGAAACCTTCTTTCGAAAACCCAAAACCCAGTGTTGGCAGCTGCGAGAGTGAGTGAGAGCTCGTAGAGCAACTCACCTCTTCTTCTCTCCATCTTGATCTGGGGTTTCTATCTCTCGCCTCTCGATTTGCCCGATTCCTCTTATTTTTATGGGTTCGATGGTTCTATTCTATCATTTTTGGGCATTTTTGTCAACTTCTCTGCTTGATCTGCCATGGTGACTGTTGCTCCTCCCCCAACTACAAATCGTATCCTTTTTCGGTCCTATCTTCTCTTTTTTCGCTTGCCTGGCTCTGATTTTTTTGAATTGGATCTTGATTGTAGATCGGGGTTATGCGTGCTTGTAGCTCTCCTTTTGGTGTTTAGTTTTGGATGTTTCAAGTCGATTGGTATTTAGGTGTAAGGCTTTGAGCTCTGACTATGTTTCTAGCGATTTGTTATTTGGAAAGTCAACGTTTGTGTATTGTTTGTCTTCTGTTCAAGGTTTTTTTTTTTAATTTAGTATTCGATTTGTTGAGCTTGTCTTTTTTTTTTTTTTTTTCGAGTGACAGAGGATGGATAATTATTTGATATTTGAATAACAAAATTTTTTGAAGGAGGAAAAACTTGAACCAAACCAGAAATGGAACCGAAATTCTTGTTTGGTTCCGGTTCGGTTCCAAACTGAATAGCTAGTTTTGGTTTTGACATTTTAAAACCGAAACCAACCAGTTCGGTTCGGTTCCACATTAAAACCGAACTGAACCGATTTATGCACACCCTTATTTGCAGACGGCCGACACAAACAGTGAATGTCTAGCGACGACGTTTTGGCGACAGACATTGTAAAAAATTTATCCTTTTGCCGATTTTTACCTCCAATCGGTTTAAAATTAAGCATAGACCATAGATCGACCCACAAAACACAAAAACAACTAAGGATCTCAAGCTTCCAAACTCGAATCCGAATTCAACATAAAACTAAATTTCAAATGAGAAAAGAGGTGTTAGGAAGTCGACGTACTCTTGAAGAACCTTCGCAAAACTTGAAGATCGAAATGTTAGAAACTCGAATCAAATAGAGGAACGGTCGGTCACGCACACTCGACCTTCTCCCTCTTTCGCTCTTCTATGTGATCGGCTGAAGAAGGAAGAGATCCACCCCCTTCTTTAAAAAAATTTAAATAAATAAATAAAATATTATACTATATATATTAAATAAAATCTTTAAATTTCAATAAGACAGAAATCCATACGGTATACAAAACTCAATCTGGTAATTTTGAATTATCAAATACTATTCTCTCAGGTTTTGAATCACGCAGTACACCCCAGTTTTACCAGTTTAACCTTGATGAAAATTTTATATATAATCGAAAATTAACTATTCCAATAATATAGTCAATACAAAACAAATTGAGATTGAATTTCGCAAAAAATTATTACTTAAAATATTATTAATTTAAAAATAATAGATTTTACAATACCAAATAAAAAAACGATACTTTAAACAGTGAGTATATAAGAGTGTAATTGAGTATATTTTTCAGGGGTAGCAATCGTTGTTGACGTGTACACGAAATTTTTTTTGATTGGTCACATTCAACTAGGAAAAAAATAATTCTTTCCTAGTTTCTCTGTAGGGTATATGTGGTGGGCCACTGCCACCATGTGCCTGCATGTGCTGTGTCTTTCTTGCAACGCCCCACCATTCCCTCTTCTTTAACTCCATAAATTGTCTTCCTTCGCTTTCTTTCCTCTTCTCATTCCTCTCTCTCTCTAAAAAATTCTGGGATCTGTAGAACTCCTGCAACAGTCTGCAAATCTTCAAAAAACATACTTTTCAGCGGACTTCATCTCCTCGTATCAACTAGAAGATATAAGCAAGGTAGTTATGATTTAAGTACGAATCTCCATAAGTGCTTTACGTTAAGCTTCATTAAATTCCATTTGAGAAACACTATTTTTGTAGAAAACCCTACTTTTTGTTCATCAAGTTTTCTTACCGTCATCTTCTTTTCCCATTACAGAATGCGAAATCCTACAATAGTCAGACGAAAACTCTTCAAGAAATGGATAAGGGTTCTTCAAATATGCACTTCTTCAAAGAAGAAAATGAACATCATGGAGAGAGCTAATGCAATAAAGCTCTCGGCAGATTTAGCAATGGCTTCCTCGAGAAAAGGAAGGACAAACTGGAGCCGCGCCATAATTTCCAGCCACCCAAACTGGAATGTCCAGGAGCAATTGTCCAGTCACAAGCTATTATTATTCAAGAGCCTAAAGAAAGCTGCAAAGACATCAATGGCGAGGAATATGAGGGTAAGGAGGAAGATTTTGCAGAAGAGCAATGGCTTAATTTCTAGAGAGAGAAAGTCTTATTCTAATTTCGTAGCGAAGAGATTGATCCAGAAAAGAACTGAAATTCTTAGAAAGCTTGTTCCTGGGGGAGAGTCCATTGAAGAGAAGGCTTTGATAGAAGAAACTCTGGATTATATAGCATCTTTGAGAGCCCAAATTGATATAATGAGGTTCCTCGCCATTGCCAATCAGGCTTCCAAAAACTAAGACCAACTGATTACTACTCTCTTTCTTGAACATTTTTAGTTTCTCTACTTTTCTTTGAAGCGAGATTAGATTATAGATATATGTGGTTATAATGTTTAGGAAGTTGTTGAAGACGAAGAAGGTCTGTATAATCGAACAACATATTTTGTATATATATAATATATTCCAGTTAATCAAAGCTTTATTTTACTGATGTTTCTGGTTGCTCTGATCATTTTCAATCATTTTTATTTACATTTTTGATAAGTGAACTGAAAGTTCCGAGTTCGTCAGAAAAACTACAAAGAAGGTGAACTTCCAATATATTAAAAAACAAAGAAATAAATTGTGGAATATAAACAAAGTACATAGTACATAACTTAAGAGGAATCTTTCTGCAGTTTCTTGTTTTTCCCTATTTTCTGAAGATTGTGTATTGCAGAGGAAAAAGACTAGTTTGGTGTATACAGACTGACACATCGAGAAGAAGGGAGGGAAAGAGAGAGAGAGAGAGAGAGAGAGAGGCTTGGGAGGTTCTTCCATGGCTGCAAAATTCAAAGTTAATAATGGTAAAAGGAGAATTGGAAGTTGTGAAAGGATGGAAAGCATTCTAATATGTGACAGAAAAGTTTTCAAGAAACAACGAAAGGCCAAACCTGCTACACCCGTGCGCACACCTCCCTTTTTTATAATATAATTATTATGTGTCTGACACCAACAATGATTTTTGATGAATTAATACACATTATATATTATATTTTTAAGGAAAAATGACAAATTAACCATCGTTCTTTGCGATCAATGACAAGTCAACCATTATCCTTTATTTTCTAGCAAATTAACCACTGACTGTAAAAATGACAAAGCCAACATCCCTGTCACGTTTGCCGTTAATAAATTGATCTAGAGCCGTGGCGTTCGTGGAAAGAAGGCCAAATTTGGACTGGACGCCACGGCGGTCCGTGGAACAAAGGAGACTGCCAAATTTGGCCTGGGACATGGCGGCGGTATCCATCAGAACGCCTTCTGCAAAAATATTTGGCCTGGACAATGGGCGGTGGCTGGAAAAATTTTTGATCGTAAATTTGAGGGCTTAAACGCGTGATTTTGGGGTCTAGCAAGCGTTATCATAGGGTAAACCTTACAATAAGTTGTAGATATCTGAGAGAGCTTCAATTTGATACCTTCTGCAGCCAATTCCGACACCTGTAGCCAAAGTTATGGTCTTTTGAAGTTGAAGAGGTCAAAAATCTAATAAAAACGTTGGATTCGTGAAACATATACGAAGTAACCATGAAACACTAAAAATCGAGAACTGCTGTGTATTATAAAGTAGCCATGCATGAAAAATAGAGAGTTCTAAGGACAGGGGGTGTCCTAGGACGCCGCGGCGTCCTCGGAATCTTTGGCTTGGACGCTGCGGGGTCCCAGGACCCTTTGGCCTGGACGCTGCGGCGTCCCTGTCAGCTTCTTAACGGCGAACGTAACAGCGATGTTGGCTTTGTCATTTTTTCTTACGTCAGTGGTTAATTTGTTAGAAAATAAAGGATAGTGGTTGACTTGTTATTGATCGCAAACCATGATGGTTAATTTGTCATTTTCCCTATTTTTAATGTGAAAAATGTCACTTCTTAGAAATTTGATTCATACCCTATATTTTTGAAATATTTAACTGGCAGCATCCGGAAAAAACTTATTTTGAAGCAAGTATATTTAATTTTAGGGAAATTAACAAAACAAACCCTACAATTGAGGATAACAAACCTTCAAAAATTTTTGTAAACAACTAAAACCTCAAATTATGGAAAATGAACGACGCAAACTTTTCTGGTCATGTTTTCCATCCAAAATTGTAGGGCAAACGATGCAACCACTCTAACGTCAAAGTTTGTCCAAATCCATCCTAAAATATTCATTTTTCCTTATTTAAAAAGTTTTTCCCTCACTGTTGATCTCCTCCGTCGGCGTCAACCTTCAAAGTAAATGTTAGTCCTCCAAGAAAAATGAATTTCACTATTAAATTCTACATTGCGATTAAAAAAAATCGAATATTCAAGAATTTTGAAGTTTACCATAGTGAAGGACATTCGTCAGAGACCTCTACTCTCCTCTGTGTTGTCGGCCCACTAGAGAGAAAACATTATCGATCCAGATTGCCAGAGAGACGTTCGTCTTAAGTGAGGGACATTCATTTTGAATTAAGAGACTCTATTTTAAGCTGAAATGGTGTACTTTTTAAGTGAGGACGTCCCTCATAGATTGAGGGACATCTCTCATATGTTGAGGGACGTCCCTTATAGGTTGAAGGACATCCCTCAACTTATAAAAGACGTCCCTTATAGGTTGAAGGATTTTGTAGGATCGATATACGCCTATAGAGGGGGGGTGAATATAGTGTTTTTAACTTTTTCGTGCGATATTTTAATCTCTAATTACCCTAAGTGATTTAATGCATATAATTAAAATATTGATAACAAATATATGCAATAATATAAAGAGTAAGGGTTAGAGGAATGCACACAATATTTGTTTACGTGGTTCGACAAACTAGCCTACGTCCGCGCTCCAAGTTGCACTTGAAGATACACTAAATAATTGGCTTGCGGGTGCCAATAAAACCGTTTACAAATTGACTATTAGATGGGGCGTCACCCTTGACTAATTTTTAGGTCGTCAACCTTAGACTCTTACGAGGCGTCACCCTAAATTGACTATTGCGGGGCGTCACTCAAGTGTGATGAATTCTAAGGGAATCACCCTTTACAATCAAGCACAATACTAAACTCGGAAACTTAAGCTTAAATCTAGCTAATCCGAATTCTCCCAAAATATGACTCACAAGTTCGGAATAGGGAGAATTGGATTTACAACACAATTAAAAGCTCACAATGAGTAGTATTCGAGTATTGATTTTGCTAGGGCTTCGCCTCGAATATTCGATTCGTTCCTTGTGGAGAGCATAGAGTGATCCTCTATTTATAGACACTGCCACAGCGGCTTTCGGACGACCTCAGTGTTCGCACGACCGTTACAAAAATGCCCGTTGAAAATATAGCCGTTGGACAGAATTCTGGGCATTTGCGGATGCCATTTTCATCGTCTGCTTCGTCCGCACAAATCCAAAACTGGACAGATTCAAAGCGGACGCCAATATTCGCGTCCGCACCGTCCGCACCTACTGGGTCCATCGTCCGTGACTGCACAAATTTGAAGGGGACGCCAAACCATCGTCCTCTTCTTCTTTTCCGTCCGCACACCTGAAGATCTGCGGATGCCATTTCACGTCCGCCGCGTCCGCGACCATCGTCCGCTTCTCACTGAATTGGACAGAGGCAAATCGGACGACTAAGCCTCGCGTCTGCCTCATCCGCTGCGTCCGCAACTACACAGCCCACTTCATACTTTCACAAAATGTTTCCTCTAAGTCATATGAACCTTCCATTCTCCTGCATAGACTTAGAGAAACACATTAAACATTCCCAATACCCTTAATCAAGGGTATTCTCAATTTAATCGATAAATATGATATAAAAGAATTCAATGTATAAACAACTTTTACACTTTATTAAATTTCACATCATCTAGATCACATAGTCTAAACAATCTCCCTTATTGATGATGTCCATAACATATAAAGTTGTTTATATCCAAATCCAAACCTTAGCATGTGCCACAAATATTGCATATTTGATTTACTCAATTAAGTTATGCAATTTATCCACAAATTAATCCAAGCCACATGCTACTAAAATACAACTTATTGATTTACTAAATTAACACACAATTTAGTCATCATCAAAATAAAACTTAGCCTAACAAAAAGGCTAACAGATTTAATATCCCAAATTTTCGTAATGTTAAGCGTATGTCCTAAGTGATAATTTTGGGATATTAGGAATTGAATTGGACGATTAAGATTTTGGTCAAGAGAAATGTAATTGTAGATAGTGAATTATGATACCCCAGATTATGTTCATAATTAGCTTAAGGAAAAGATTAAGGTTATTGAAGAATTGTTTGATGATATTTGGAGTTAGATAGGATGATATTAGAACTGAATTACTGATTGATAATTAGTGAATTGGAGGTGATGGATGAAAGTTTTTGTTTAAGGTATTAGTAAGAGAAAATATATTTAGATATAGTAAGGTTGAAAATAATAAGGTTGTTAACATTTAAAGGTATATTGGGTTTAGTAAAAAATAATGTGAATGAGGAATTTTAAATAATATACCTTTTAAGTATGAAAGAATAAATTTAATGATAGTTTGAATAATTTGGAATAGTGGTTTATGTTTTATTAATAATATATGTATATATATATTATTGGGGAAGAAGAAATAGCATGGCAGTTGATTTGTAGAATGAGGTGGTTGATCGATTTGGAAGAAGAGGATCGACTGGCAGTCAAGACAATTCTTTACAGAGAGATGACAATGTGTTACTAGTTGATGGTCCAAAGGGAATCGATCGACTGGTAATTCACTGAATTGTGAATTTCAGATTGGCGGTTGATTTTCTAAAGGGAAACGATCGACCTGTGGCGAAGGAAGTTGTATTCTAGACTTTGGCAGTCGATCACCTAAAGGAGGCTGATCGACCGACAATCTAGAGCCTGGAAACATAAAGATCGGCCACTGCTACTTCATGGGCACTCGAGGGGTTGCATCCCTTGGCTTTACACCTTCATTGGACACTGAAGGGACAGTGGTAATGTGCTATAAATAAAGACAAGAGGAGGAGTTGCATTATTTTGGAAAAAGTTTAGAGAGAAAGGTCGAGAGGTTCTGGAGATGAGCTTTTGAGAGGGAGGATGTTGTTGCTGTGATTTAGAAGGAGAGTTTGAAGAGAAGGTGTGAATGAGAGAAGTCTTTTGGAAAATGGCAGAGAGCTGGTGAAGGAGAAAATCGTGCTGTGTTTTGAATAGAGACCGATAGGGTGAGGAGTTGCTGTGAAGTTTTGGAAGTTTAGAGAGGGTAAGAAAGAGTAGATCAGTGAGTAGCATTCTTGCATGCTTAGTGTGTTTTGTTCTCTGTGAGTTGTGTATAGCTGTGGTTGTTCTCCTGAAATTTCGGTGTGCTGAAGGAGGAAGAATTTGGCAGGAACAATTTCTTTAGTGAAGTCTTGCAAGGAGAAGAGAGAGAGGAAGCAAACTGGTGGGAGAGAGAAAGAATTTGAAAAATAAGGAATTGTGTAGTAGTTGTTGTGTGTGGTTCTTGCGCCTTTGATTTCTTAGAAATGCTGCGATGCTGATGGCTTGATGAAGAATCTGGAAAAGAGTGAAGTGAGGTAGTGAAAGAAAGGTAGCACTGTTAAACTTACAGGAAATGATTAGCAATTGAGGTAAGAAGTTTTGTATGTTCTTTGCCCGAAAGGACCTACATCCCAAGAGTTAGGGGGTGTTTTCTTAGTTGTTTACTGTTTTGATAATTACTGCAAAAATTGCTCCCTGTTAGATATACTGTTGGTAATTGATTTACTCTGTTGAGTTGATAATATTGCTTGATAAATGCTGTGAAAATGGCTCCCTGTTAGAGTGGATATGCTGTAGTGTGTAAATTATTGTTAGGACGTGAGGATTTTATATATGTGGTTTGGAAGTGTCCTTTGGCATGTTTGTGCTGTTGAATAAGTTTAGTTATAAAATAAGTCAAAGATGTTAGTTTGAAAGTACTCCTTGACACTTGATAAACCACTATCCTGTTAACTACATAAAACGCTAAGTTGAAGTCACGGTTGAATTAAAGAATTGTTATATGTTCTATTACTCTTGGAAATTGTTTGGATAAACTATTGGACTCATTGAATGATAATTCTCCTTGGTTCCTGTAATGGTGGAGTATTATAGCATGGCTTTTAGAAATGTTAAGGTGTTGTTAGATGTTAGGATGATGCTTGGTTAGATGTTAGGTTTTGATCATGTCTTACTTGGAGATGTATTGATGCTTGTTTGTTTTATGATTGTTTGTTAGATCTAAGTTATGATTCGGTTGTCAATCGAGGATGTAGTAATTGTGTGCATTCATGCATCGTTGTTTTCAAAAATGTAAACAGATTTCCCAATGTTTAAACTAAAAAACTGATAATAGAAATGTAAACTAAATAACTGATAACTGAAATGTAAACTGAATGAGTGAAAAGCTTGAGTTTGTTTGTTTGTTCTCGATTGATGTCGAGACAGACTAGCTAATGGTTAGTGAAGCTATTAGCGTTGATGTGCATGGCTGCTAGTATGTTCTCGATTGATGTCAGAACCGATTGTTGTACATTGAAGTGTACAACCACTAGCAAAGCTTTTGGTTGATGCCGGAACTGCTTATCGAAGGTGATGGGTTGTTGTGCATTGAAGTGCACAGAAGCTAATAGGGCATTCGATTGATGTCGAACATTTATCAAGAGACGTTATACATTGATGTGTATGGCAGTTAGAGTCTTCGATTGATGTTGGGACTTGTGTATAATGGTTAATGCATCTTCGATTGGTGTCGGGACATGTGTAATATGATTAATAAGTCTTCGATTGATGTCGGGACTTAGTGCATGGATGTGCTGGAAAAGAAAGAAAAGAAACTAAAATAAGAAAAGGATTTTATAAAAAAGGATTGAAGTAAATGCATTGCATGTTTTATATTTCATTTCACTTCTTACTGAGCATTATGTTCATAGTTTAATTCTTGTGATGTAGATATGAATGGTGAGGATAGAAGTAGTTAATGAAGTATTTGTACGTTTCGGGCTTAGTGTCTGGTTAGGCTAAAAGATTAAAGATGAAACGTAATGATTAGTAATGATGCTTTTAAAGAAAGTGAACCTTATTTATAGAATTCTGTTTTATTAAGAAGATTTTTCAATTGTGTTTCAATTCCTTTGACTTTGTAAATAAAAGTCTTCTGCTGTTGAAATGTTTTAAAGTTATAAAGCTTTAAATTATTATACGTTTTAAGTAATAAACGGTTTAACGAAAATAACTTTATTTATGTACTTCTCATTTAAGTTAGTTTTCAAATATAAAGTCTTCCGATGTAATTTAAAAAAAAAAAGGTCTTCAAAATCATAAGTTTTAAATTGTAAGAAAAATTGGGATGTTACAAGGGATGTTCTCAACCTATAAGGGACGTCCCTTATAGGTTGAGGGATGTCTCTCAACATATGAGGGATGTCCCTCACTTAAAAAGTACGTCATTTCAACTTAAAATAGAGTCTATTAATTCAAAATGAATGTCTCTCATTTAAGATGAACGTTTCTCTAGCAATCTGGATAGATAATGTTTTCTCTCCACCTGGCCGACAAAATAGAGGAGGGTGGAGGTCTCCGACGAATGTCTTTCATCGTGGTAAAATTCAAAATTCTTGAATATTTGATTTTTTTTTCAATCACAATATAGAATTTAATAGTAAAATTCATTTTTATTAGAGGACTAAATCGACTTTGAAGGTCGATGCCGACGGAGGAGATCAATAGTGAGGGGAAAACTTTTCAAGTATGGAAAAACAAAAATTTTAGGATGGATTTGGACAAATTTTGACGTTAGAGTGGTTGCACGATTTGTCTCTATAATTTTGGACGGAAAACATGACCGAAAGGTTTGCATCGTTCATTTTCCATAGTTTAATATTTTAGTTGTTTACAAAATTTTTTGAAGGTTTATTGTGTCTCTTATCCCAAACTATAAGGTTAGCGGTGTTAATTTTCCTTAATTTAATTACCTTAGTACAGCTTGTTACGCTCTTAGAGAGATTCAAGATAAAGTGGGGAACGACCCGACACACAAGAGAACCAAATCGTCTGACTCTTAGCTATAATTTATTATAAGCAACAAAAAATTTACAAAAATAATTAAAAGTCAAGGTCCAACAACACTAGACTAACTTACAAGTCTAACAGTGATATCAAAATAATATGATATGTTGTGTATAAAATTAAACTTCTATCTTATATGGGTTTACCAAAGTTAAAGAGCAAATATTGAAAAATCCAAAAAGTGCAATTCTCGTCTCAAGCCTCGATACCTAACAACAACATATCATCATCATTACCAATCCAAAATTCTCAAAACAATTATTGGAACCCACAACCGAGATAGACACCAGTTCTTGAATCAAATGGTTTGAAAATTGAATTTGGCCCAATCTTGTATAACGTCGTGGCATAGTCCTCATGTATGCCTTGACATTCAAACATCTCAGCATAATATTTGGGAGTGCCTCGGTGTCAAAACATCTCAGCATACCTTGACTGAATGTCGTCGCATAGTCTTGGCACATCACATTGACATGTGTAAACTTTTGTGCCTTGGTGTTCCGACCTCGAATGGACATTTTGAATTTCTGTGAACCTCACGATCCAGTCAAAACGCCGTGATATAACTCCATATTACACTGCAACATAAAACTTGCGATTTCATTTTTTCGTTTTGAAAAATGTTGTGGCATTTTAGAATATAGCGGCATTATGTTCTTCAAATTCTATGATCCAATCTATTTCTTCCCAATTCCAACCTTAAATCATTACTTTAACAATTTTGTTCAATTTCCTACAAGTTACAACCACCAATTAAACTCTAGAAATAAAAATAATACTCTTGATCGAACTATATATGTAACTAAAAAAAATATCTGAAAAGTAACAATTTTCACTGTTGATGATAGTCTATTTTTTGGTTATTTAATGTCCTATCATTTGATTTCTTAAGCAAAAACACCTCCTAAGTTCTAATTCCCAATCACTATTCAAGGCCCCAAATTATTCTCTTCTTTCTCAACATTAACCTAATTCTCACATTTTGGAAAGAAGTTGGTGGGGTCATTAGGATGCAAGTAATTTAGAGTCAAAGATCTGGAGATTCTAATTATAGATCGACGATCTCCACGCGTCAATCTACAACAAACTCATAGGCTATTTGAGGGTAAGTGAAATTTAAACATATTTCTTGTAGTTTCTATTCAAATTTGAAATTTTGAATAAAACTCTAATTTTGAATTTGTAAACTCAAAATTGATGAATTAAATTGATTATGATGGATGAAAATAATTTACAATTGTTTTGGCTTGGGTTCAACATCGATCGGTGTTGAGAAATCAAATAAATATCAAGTTTTACGAAGAACCTATTCTGATTGCGTAATCAGCATTGCGACACAAGCATCTAACTTCGCAGTGCCATTGAATGTTGGGGTGGCACTATAGAGGTGAAGAGCATTAAGTTGTGACATGTCAGGGACAGACCCTGGCTTAGTCTCGCCTCCTGGATTCTCGAAGTGGGATGTCTTAGACCGATGCCGACCTAATGAGAGGGGGAGGGTGAACATTTTTCATGTGATCTTATAATTCTATTTCCTAAGCAATTTATTACAAATATATATATATATATATAAAGAGTAAGGGATAGAGAGTTAACATCGATTTGTTAACGAGGACGGATACAACGCGAAATCATTCTTGGGAAAATGGATATAAATTCCAACTCGAACTAACGATTTCAATAATCCAGATAAGCTCGGAAACCCACGAGGAACCGAGACGTGAACAACATTCCAAGGGCAAGAATCTTGAACTTAAACTCTCACAAGCCCAAACAAAAGGGACAACCAAAAGGACCGCAAACTAGGGGTGGGCAAGAACCGACCAGAACCGAGAACCGACTCGAAACCGAAAACCAACCAAATAAGCTCGATTCCGGTTCCAGGTCTGGTTCCCTGCGGTTTCGGTTCCGGGTCCTTACTCTCGAAACCGAAAAATGAACGGTCGGCTCCAAGAGGTCAGGAATCGAAACCAAAAACCGATTTGCCCACCCCTACCGCAAACCCCTGGCGTTTGATCTAAATTTTCAACCTCACAGGCCCGCACACGAGAAAGAACCCAGTCGAGTTCACAGCTCGTAATCCAAAAAAATTTCTCTTAACGACCCACGGAGTATACCCAACACTCACATGGACAAGGAAAGGACAGAGTCATCATCCAACAAACGACTCCCGATGCCTTTCTATTAGCATCTTGACTCATCTAAAACTTAACTTGGTGTTGGACAATTCCATGCACAGTAGACACATGACTAATGCATTACACTATCAATTCCTCAAGTGATTACTCCCAAGAAGAGCAGAATCATGCTTTGATACCATAAAATTCTGTCACAACCTGAAGGTGGGCCGAACAGAACCCCCCGGTCAGACGACCCGACTCTCAAAGAGAACCTGGTTACCTAGCCCAAGGCGTGAATTTTTATGCGGAAGACTTAACAAGATTAACACCAAGCCCAAGCCCAAATAACATGGGTTGGGATCCACAGAGTGATCAACTAGAGACATGATAGCATAATATAAGAAAATACTGTGCAGAAATCAAACCAAGCAACACCAAAACTAAAATCCCAACGTACCGGAAACAATGCACATCCATACAAATCCTCAAAACAACATTTCCATTTAACACAATACCTAAACTTTCTAGCACATCCTCAATCCACAATGACATACCCAATATCATAATTATCCTAGCATCTTGTGATGTAGGCCAAAAGGGTAAAAAAACACACACAACATTACTTACCTAAAGGTCTTCACACAATGCCCTGCAATTTATGGACTTATCTCCTTAATCTTCAATAGCTAAAACATGACAATTTTCCACATTAGCACCCATTCATGAACTAATAACTTAAATCATGCATAACTCTTATCATACTCAACCAAATCCTTTAGTTCCAAACTCTAAAATTAACCAACATAGTGCATATTACATAATCATTCAGCTTGAATAACTCATAAATATTTAAGATAAAACACATCAAAAACTTATTCTAATATGCATCAGTTTCATTTATCTTCACAATTTTCATCCAACTTCAACAATCCATAACTCAAGCTATATTTAACCAATGCTACTAATTCCAAAGCTTATTTTTTCCTTGAAGTGTCTAATATAACATAGTGGAATGGATTTACATAACAATGACCTTAGTTTCCAAGAATCGAAACTATGTTGTTTGATCCATTTCATATCCTCCATCATTTCCACCCATAAATCTAGTTAAACTCTTTTAAATTTTATAAACCTTAAAGATAACTTAACTTACCTTCAAGAAGTTGAGAGAGAGAGAGAGGATAGATAGCCCTTGAGAACTTTTTTCTTCCAACTAAATTCCCACGAATGGAGCTTCAATCTAAAGGGAAAGAGTTCCTTATATAACATAGCAGTTCCAAGCATGAGGTGTTGTTCCCCTCAACATTTAAATGTTGAGTAATGAATTTTCTCTCTTCTTAAATCGTGACACGTCATAAATTTTCAAGTGACTTTTCATATTCCTGGTTGACCCCACCTTAATTTTCTGTCGATCACTCCCTGTTTCCACATAAATCCAACATCAAATATTCCTTTTGGCAAACATCTATCCTTTCGCAGACGATTAGCTATCTACTGTAGAAGCTAACCTTCCACAGAAATCTATTTTGCACTATACTGGTTGACCACAACCTCACATCCGATCGACCGTATTTCTATTTGAGACACTAATTTCCTATGAACCGATCGCCCAGTCCAAAACATATGTTTTGTCTTCCAGACGTCCATTCCAGAAGCAATGTTCCACATGTGAATGACAGCCCAAACAATGCGGACGACCGCAATTCAGTTTCCAAACATGAAACTAAGACCGGACGTCCATTCCAAAGACTTGTTTCCACATGCGGACGTTCGCCAACTAGACAAAATCACATTTCCATACTGAACACTTCCTACCTTATAAATCATCTATATTTTCATCAATCCTTGCTTAATATCCAATAATTCATGCCCTTAATAATCATACATCAACCTCCACACTTAAACACTGATTAAACGTAATCCTAGCACTATTAGTATGATAAAATTTTGGGTATTATATATTTTGTCCATGAGTATGTGATGCTTACTGATTGGGGAGAATCAAAAAGTTACCAAGAAGCTATGTGTCATGAACAAAAGACACTGTGGCAAAAAGCCACACGAGGACATAAATTCTTTTAATGAGAATCGTACATTTGAATTAGTAAAACTGCCTAACGGCAAGCGAGCTCTGAAAAATAAATGGGTCTACAAATTGAAGTCTGGTGATGGTTGCTCACAACTAAGATATAAAACTAGATTAGTTGTGAAGTGATACAGTCAGAAGAAATGTGTTGATTTTGATGAAATTTTCTCTCTAGTTGTGACGATTAAATCCCTTAAAACAGTTCTAGGTTTAGTTGTTTATTTGAATCTCGAGATTCAACAACTTGATACGAAGATTGCATTCCTTTATGAAGATTTAGAAGAGGAAATATACATGGAACAACCAAATGAGTTCAAAGTCAAAGAAAAATGGCATTTTGTTTATAGACTAAAGAAAAGCTTATATGGATTAAAGCAAGCACTGAGATAGTGATACAAGAAATTTGAATCCTTCATGACAAGACAAGAATTCAATAGGACTAATTTCGACCACTGTGTATTTATAAAAAGAGACGCTAGTGATGATTTCATCATTCTACTGTTATATGTAAATGATAAGTTAATTGTGGGTCAAGAGGTCAAGAAAATTGACATGTTGAAGACAAAACTTAATAGGTCATTTGCGATGAAAGACTTGAGACCTGCAAAACAAATTTTGGATATGAAAATTACTCGCAATAAACAGAATAGCAGATTGTGGTTATCTCAGGAAAAGTACAATGAAAAAGTACTTGAGAGATTCAATATGAGCAAGACAAACATAATTTCTTCTCCAATTGCAAATCACTTTAAATTGGGTTCAAAGCATAGTCCCACAAGTGATAAAGAGAAAGAAGCTATAGTTAAAGTACCTTACGCATCAACAGTGGGTAGTTTGATGTATACTATGGTGTGCACTCAACCAGATAGATTATTAGGTATCTCAGAAGTACTATCAAAATTTGTTTATGTTATGGTAATGGTGCGTTTGTGGTTTGTGATGTAAGGTTATACATATTCTAATTTGCTAGGCGACGTCTATTAAAAAAAATCAACTTCTAGGCATATGATTACTTTTTAAGGGGTAGCTCTTTGTTGCTTTATTGACTACACAAACTAAATATTAGCTATCACTGAAGCTTGTAAGGAATTTTTGTGAATGAAGAGATTTCTATAAGAGTTGGGACTTTCACAAGAAAAATATGTTCTCTATTGTGATAATCAAAATGTGATTCACCTTTGTAAAAATTTGATATTTCATGCAAGATCCAAACATATTGATGTTCGATACCATTGGGTGAAAGATAAAGTCCAAGCGTAGAAGTTTTTTGTTGAAAACATTCACACCGATGAGAATGACTCTGATATGATGATGAAGTCATTACTTGAGGAGAACCTTGAGTGTTGCAATTAGAAAGCAAGAATGGTAGAGCCCTTCACATGAGGCAGAGAGGGAAATTTATTAGGCCCACCTAATTTTTGAGATGGTCTCACAAAATAATAAAATAAAATAAAATATAAAGAGAGAGAGAATTGTAGAGTGTGATATGACTAGAGAGAGAAGAAAAAAGGGAAATCAACAAATCAATCATCGTACTTTATAATCAATGATAAGACAACTACTAAAGTATTTTTGCTAACTTAATTATTGAACTATTGAAAAAAGTCGCCACAAACATCGCTATAATGTTTGCCGTTAAACATATTAATTTCATTCAACGACAAAACACTACACGTTCCACCGAGGAACGAAAATTTAAAAAATTAACGTTCTAGCATTGACGTTCTGCTGCAGAATGTGACACATTCCACTGTGGAACGTCAATATTTATTAAAAATTACAACATTCCACCGGGGAATGATGACGCTCTACTATGGAAAGTCATGTGTCGTTCTGCGTTCTTGTGTCCTAGTATATAAGACTCGACTGTGCACTCCGAAGAGTTCACTGTAAACCATGAAATCCTCGGCAAACATTCGGACACTAAGACCTTTGTTCCTCACTATTTCATTGATTCTAATAGATTCTAGGGTAAAAAAATTGACGCTCAAGGGAAAGGGTGGTCCGTCGCAGCCTCAGCCGCAACCACAAGAAAAAACAACGAACTCGACCTGTGAACGAAGTCAGCTTTCAACCGAGTTCATTGTCAGTCAGTTGCACCGCAATGTATCCACCATGGTTGAAGGTGGAGCACTCGAGATTGAAAGTGTAGCAACTGCCGTTCAAGTTGGAGCAGTCGCGGTTGAAGTTTGAGGACCCACTGTTGCTCCTATTGGCCAAATCGAAGCACAAGCCGAGGTTGAAGCACAACCTCAACCTCAACCTCGATAACGACCAGCAGTTGGTCCATTGGTCCATTTCCAACCTGTTATAGAGAGGTTCCATTCCACACTCTTTAGGGCAGTCGAAGCGAACGAACAGTATGAAGCTGATGTTAAACATCGTTCAATTATTATTTCTAGAAGAGTAGACTTTGAGTTGTTGGTTGAATTTGAAATTGAAGAATTGTTAGAGGGGGCTGGCTTAGCCGGGTTGTGCAGATTGGGTGGAAGTTTTTGTTAACGGATTGTCAAACTCTTTTATGCCAATTTGGAACTTTCTACCAAACCATTAAAGGTCCGGACTTACATGTTTGGATGAGAGTTGAGAATGACTCCCAAGGATATTAACGTGCTGCTTGGATGTCCGACAGAGGAACCAAGAGAGCACTATTACCATGTGTCTTAGGAGTCATCTTTTATTAGACAAGGAAAAGGTTTGGCAGTGCTTAGATTGTTGCACCGTGATCCCGAGAACGCAGCGTTCAAAAACCCAAAGTCTAATGACTTGAACGCCAAATCCCGAGTGATCCACACCATCATAACGTACACCATCATGAAGCACACCATTTTGTCTTAGGATGGACATCGAGACCATGTTAACTTTATGGATCTCTATTTGCTAGTGAAAGTGTTCAACAGGAAAAAAGTAAACATCGGCTACTTGATTTTGAGTCACAAGTACGAGGTGTTTAACAACCCAGCTAAGAGTCTACCATTCAATTGGTTCATTTAGAGGATTGTTGAGCTTACAGGGCACCGGTATCAGATGAGGAGCCAAGAATTGATGAGAATGCCACCGACGTCTACAACATATTGAAAGTGGACTGAATGGGGATCAGCAGAGTTGAAGGGGTATGGGTAAGCAACACTCCATCGATGCCTGAGGAGATTACCGGCTGGATGTGAAGGATGGAGGAGCAAGCGGAGGAGTGACATCTTTCAGTGTTAGATCGAGTCCAAAGGATGGAGGACCGACTTGTCCGGATGAAGGAGCTCCATCAAATGGGACTGCATATAATATAAATGATGGGGGAACACAATCAAATAGGGCTGGTTCAAATGCAAAAAATGGAGGAGCGAGTAGAGGAGCATGATCATGAAATGTTGGCTGAATTGCAGAGAATGAGGCAACGAGCAGCCCCTCCAACAGCCTCTCTAGTGGCCTCTCCATTGTCTTCTTCAGCAACTGAAGACACAGACTGCTAGTAAGTTATTTAGTTTATATGAAAAGTTCATTATTTACTTCATTTGTATGGGACGTAATAACGTGGCTCAAATTTACAGCACCATTTTCCTCATAAGCCAACCTTCTCTTCTTACCGTGCTTGCCAAGGTGCAGGAGATAGTTTCTCCCCTTTCTCCATTGACTACGGCAGGTGGATAGCAGCTTCCGCCACTTAAAACTGTGTGTGTGGTACATCTTCAATTTGGTTATCTACGTGTCTGCACTTATTCTTGCTTTATTAGTCTGACGGTAACTTGTCAATGTTTTTTTGCAGCCAAGCAAACTGATGGATCTCTTCGTAACTTATATTCATGTCAATACCCAGAAGAACCTGGAGACATGCGCAATTCTTTCAGGAATTATGGTAGGCTTTTTCATTTTGTATCAGTAAGTGTTTTGGATCGATATTCCACCTGCTGTTTTCATTTTCAGGTTCGAGATGAGTATCGCATCACTAAGATCATCTTCCAGATGCAAAAAAGGACAACAAACATGGTAAGAATAACATTCTGTTACATTAAGTAGTTCAGAAGATGTTATATTAGTACTCATCCTGCTTTGCATTCTTTGTATGCAGTGCTTTGTGTTGAAGGAAGAAGAATATTTTGATGTTCAATTTAAAAAATCGCTCATGACATTAAGGTAGATTCACATAAGTAAACATCTCATTTTTTCAGTTTGTAGATTCACATAAGTAAACATCTCATTTTTTCAGTTTGTCGTTTATGTTTCAGTAGATATAATGCGTGCTTCCTTTGCATTTCAGTCACACCCAAAGCAAGCGTGTTTTATGTCGTCTGTTGACCTACACACTCACTACCCTTACCAGTTGTTGCTGCCTAAAGCTATTGCGATCGTCGTAGCGCTAACGGACAAAGAGTGGTATATATTTTCCCTTGTGTAGATTCATATTGCTTTGCGCTTATGTGCTAATTTTTTCCTTTGCATTTCAGCCTGAATGACATCTTTCGGTATACGAGTGAAGGGTTAGGGGTGATCCAAAATTGCAAGAACCCCGACTTCCACCATCGCGATGATCTACCAGATAAGAGTCTGCTGTTCGCCAAAGCGTCCAACGTATACGTGGACCCACAGTTGTCATTTGCGATCACAGGTTTGAGGAAGAAATCTCGCAAGAAGGTGGCTTAGTCTCATTAAGATGTGTAGGGATACAGATTAAGATATTGATTTTGTTGTACATAAGAAAAAAATTCATTATCTGTTTATATGTTTATGTTTACTTAGTGTACTTGGATAATATATGTTTATGTTTATGTTTACTTGGATAATATCTATTTGGAAAATATCTATTTGGATTTCTGGTTTTGATAATGTCACAGGGGGGATAGACTAAAATAAGGGAAACTCTTGCAAAATTTTCATTTTTTTGAAAGAGAAAGAAAGAAACTTTGACTCAAACCATTTTATTCATCATCAACAAACAACTAACATGTTCATTGCAGCAATTTAAGCAACATGTGCATAACACTAAAATATACAAGGCAAAGGAATGCTGAAGTTTCGTTGAGGAAACATGTCGTTTTGCCACAAAAACACATCGTTCCATTATGGAATGTATGATTTTCTGCTGTGGAATGCCAACTTTCCTCTGCGGAAAGACAACTTTCCACCGCAGAAAGTCGACATGGACGCTGACTCTGGTTCTATGTGGTCGAACTTGGCTATGCATGGTCGATCACCCTTTGAATTGCAGTCATTCGTAGCCTTCACAGATTCAAGAAAATTGAAATGCTGTCGATCAAAAAGTGAGGGTGGTCGAACGGCTGAAGTACAGATTCAACATTGACGAGAGATGAAGGGCAGTCGATCAATATGGAGAGGTTGTTGACCGATTGGCTTGGGGAAAAGTTGCTAATTTTACATTTTCATACTAATCAAATTTCATTCATCATCAACAACCAAATTATCAATTTCATTACAACTATATCACGTACATGTGCCTTACAAATGCATACCAATTTATCAATTCAATTACAACCATATCATGCGTATGTGCATTACAGACGCAAACCAAATTATTAATTCCATTACAAGCATATAATGTACATGTGCACTAAGACTTAGTGTGTCCCTAGTTGGTAACATGCAGTAGTAACTTGTCATTCATTTAACTTCTTCATATATCTTTGCCCACCAATAATCACACATACCTGAAATAGGATTTGATAAAGTAACTTGTCATTCATCTAACCACATTAAGCATTTGTATTATTTTCTAAGGAACATCAAACTATCTACCTTGAATAAACTATTGTAGATGATATATACCTAGTCTCAACGCATGGTTAATAATCACTTTGATTGAGCGTTGTCTTTTATAATAATATCTTTGCCCACCAACAATCTCACATATTTTAAAGCAAAGCCATATCTAATCAACGTTAAGGTCCACATTTGTGTTTGCTTGTGTTTGTGGACTTGTGCATCATACTCCTGCATAATACATTGCAAATAAAATTAGCATAGTTAAAATAACACATGAAAATGTAAATGTAATAATGTGTTCACTTGCGTCTCAAGAACTATGTTAGGAACTATCTCAGGGACTTTGTTGGAAACTGTGAAACCCATAAATGTGCCCTATGATCTTCCTCTACCACCTCTGCCTTTAGACCTGCGAACGCCCAATGCACTAGACTTTGGGCCTCCACCTTCGCACTTGTGGGAATTGAGCCCCACATCTCCACACTGGCCACACGTCATATTCATATGTCTCATAAATAGTATTGTAAACGCTTGGGGTCTCGTGGCATAATTGGATCAAGATTCATCATAGGAGGCCACATGATTTGTCCACTGACCGAGCGAACAAAGTGGGAGTACATCATGATGTATATTTCCTTGTGGTGGCACTCATGCATAAAGTCCTTGGGAGATCTTTTCATAAATTGCATACACGGGATTGCATAGCCAAATGGGATGTTAGTTAACTCCCACTGATAACAATTACAAGTATGGATGTCCAAATTAACATGGCAATATTCGTTACCATTGTTCACTTCAAAATGGGCCGCGCTTGAAAAAACAGGACTCCAATTGCGACCTGCAAGTTGTAGTCTGGCAAGCTGATTCTTGACCTACGAACACAAAAGGCCCATTGAGCGCCCCATCTTTTCATTTTTTTAACGATCCTACCATGGTGATCTTTCGTATAATCTCAAACATACTGAGAATTGGTTTATCTCAGGCTAGTAGGATGTAGGCGTTGAAAGACTCGCTCAAGTTGTTGAGGCTTATGTCACACTTTGGGATGGAGGTGAAGGCATTTTGGCCTAGAATCACACATCTATTCCACGTAGATATTCGTGGGCTGTCGAGTTAAGCAAAAATAGCTTCGTCATCTCTCTCTCAAAGTGCGCTAATGTTGTGGCTTTAGAAGCAGCTCACATTGCATCCATGAATAACCAATCTTTAAATTATTTTTGAAAATTTGCATACAGGTGTCGGATGCAAAAATGATGCTCCGCTTGCCCTGCGAACTCTCTGACAGCTGGCACCAGCCCCTACAACAAATAACAGTATGAGTCAAAACATTGGTACACAATGCATAATATAAACATAGATGGCAAAAACAATCAACCACACCTTTTGTCCATCATAAATGATTGTCCATCCATTGTCGGATGGGGTGTTGAGATCCTTGAGCAACAATTCCAAAAACCAGCTCTAAGAATCCTTATTTTTCGCTTCAACCACTGCTATAGCAATCGGATAAATTTCATCATTCCTATCGATACTGACAGCAATGAGCAGGTGGTCCGGAGTTGCTCCCTTCAAGTGGCAACCATCCAAACAAATAATCGGTCTACCACAGTTTAACAGTCTCATCTTATATGCAGCCAAACACATGTACATCCTTTTAAATGTACTCATCTCTAGCTGAACACGCAACAAGCTTCCAAGATTAGAACTCCGAATCTCCTCGGCATACGACCATATGAGCTTGTATTGTTTATTGTCTTCCCCTTCATTCATTTTTTTGTGGCATTTCTTGCCCTTCTAGCAAGGCTGGGTGTGATATTGAGGTTAAAATCTTTCTTGAGTGTCTCAATTATGGCAGGAATGTCTCAGTCTGTCTAACTTTTAAATCTATCCAAGTAATGCGTTGCCACCTATGTGGCAGAGGCATGGCAGCTTTCCATCTTTCTCGAGCAAGTGTGAACGTCGTTATAGCTCTTTATTTGATACGTCATTTCACCTTGCATTTTTTAAGTGTGCATCCACCACGTGTATCCTTCCTAGCAGGTAGCCCTCAACTGATGAGAGTCACTGTGGGTGAATTTTATCCCGTACCCATTCTTCAACGTATAATCGATGATTTCTTCTCTAATTTTATTCAATGAACTATATTTCTTGCTAAGACCCATACCAGCGAATGTGCATTTTGCTTGTGGTGGTCATTGAGACCTACTCTCGGCCATCTCCATGTCTTTGTCACTGGATTCACATAATGAATGGAGCTACTATTTATCTAGAGTTGCCGAGACAGAATGCACCACTATAGCAACTTCGTCTCCAATTGCACGTACCTCATTTGCCAAAATTACAGACATGGGCCCCACTTCAAAGGCCAGTTAACAGATTTCTCAACACTCCTAACACCATTGGTGTTCAACAAATGCTTCAACTTCACCAAAATACGATACATTTCAGCTCTCATAAACCTCTAGAGTTCGTTAATCGCTAAGAAAATCACTGAAAAAATCGCGATGAGTGTAGTGTGAATTTATACAAGGCAGATGATGCAATACTTTTCGCGATGGAAAGCTGACGTTCTATGGCAGAAGGTTGACGTTCTGCGACATGAAGTAAATGTTTTGCCGCCAAATGTTGTAATTTTTAATTAATTTTCACGTTTTGCGGTGGAACGTGACCCTATCTGCCTTGGAACATCAGTGCTTTAACGTTAATATTTAACATTGACATTCCACGGTGGAACGTATAGTGTTCAGCTGCATAACAAAATTAATATGTTTAACGACAAACGTAACAGTGATATTTGTAGCAATTTTTTCTCATAGTTCAGTGGTTAAGTTGTTATCAAAAATATTTTAGTGGTTGACTTGTCATTGACGATTGATTTGTTAATTTCCCAAGGTAAGATGAATTTTTTTTTTTGGTTTTTTAGATCAAGTGTGCAAAATCAAATGGTCAATTTTTCTCCATTTCTTCCAAGATTTCAGAGTGTTCTTTGTGTCGATGAGATCTACAATTCTACCAATTTTTATTATTGAAAAGTCAAAGTCAGGTTGTCTCACTAGTCAGTTTGATGAGATCGTTATATTTTTCTCTTGTTTGCTAAGAATATTAATTATTGAGATTAATTGCTTTTACTATTATTTCTTCTAGGTTATTCTAAAAATGATTATTGTATACCTATTATTTTATAGTAGAAGATCGTATAAGATTTTAGTTTCGTGCTAGTAGGCACATTGTCATTATATATTTAAGGGAAAATGACATACCAACCATCATCCTTTGCAATCAATGACAAGTCAACCGTCATCCTTTTTTTGCTAACAAATTAACCATTGAACTATGAAAAAAGGACGTCGCTAACATCGTTGTCACGTTTTCCGTTAAACACCATAATGTCGAGCCACAGTGGTTAGTCTACAAACCTCCGCAGCTTCATATTTAAATAGAATAACATTTCAATTTGATAGCCTAACGATTAAACCGCAGCGGTGTGATTATAAATCGTGGCGGCTTCACCACGACGGTTCATCTACAAATCTCTATGGCTCCATATTTAAATATAATAACACTACAATTTGATGGCCCGTCGATTAAACCGCGGCGGCTTCATATGAAACGACAGTGGTTTATCGTCACACCGTTACAGCTTCATATGAAACCGCCGCAGTTTATCGTCACACCGCTGCGGTTTAAAACATGCTTCGTTCAACAATTTAAGAAACCTGTGCATAAATAGGTTTCACAGATTCGAGCAAATTGAAACGCAGTCGATCAAAAAGTGAAATGTTGGCTCAGGAAAATATTGCTAATTTTACAGTTTCATAATAATCAATTTTCATTTCATCATCAACAACCAAATTATCAATTCCATTACAAATATATTATGTACATGTGAATTACAACTACAAACCAAATTACCAATTCTATTATATTACAATCATATAATGTACATGTGCTCTAAGAATCGGTGTGCTCTAAGAAATTGTTGTAGATGATCATTGCATGTTTGCTCACTCAATCCCATTATCTGATATTCCTTATTGGATCGACTTGCCGTGATGCAAAACCAATGCTCTGCTTGCTACTAGGCATGACAGTTTTCCATCTTTCTCGAGCAAGTGTGAACATTGTTGTAGCACTTTATTTAAAACATCATTTCAACTTGCATTTCACCTAGCAGGCATCCCGCAACCGATGCTTCGGCAAGTTGACCGCCAACCACGAAGTCCTAGGCTTTGCTGGAAGTGGAAGCAATGTTAGAGTATAGCTCAATGACGATGTTCTAAGGGTTAAGTACTATAGTTTTCATCTTCGATTTTTGGGAGGCTAGGTTTCGGCCATTGTCGGTACAGTTATAGGTCTCCAAGTGCTCTGAGGCACTCCATTGTATGCGACCGGCTCAGAGCACTCGTAGTCCTGTAACTGTCCAACAATGGCAGAAACCTAGCCTCCCAAAACATTGAAGACGAAAACCGTTGTACTTAACCCTAAGAACATCGTTGTTGAGCTCTACTCTAACATTGCTTCCACTTCCAGCGTCGCCGAGGATTCTGTGGTTCGCGATATACTCGTCGAACTTTACATGCGATTCTTATATACTAGGGTTCTGGGAACGCAGAACGAAAGACAATAAACCACTGCAGTGTCATATGAAGCCGCAACAGTGTGACGATAAACCATTGCAGCTTCATATGACACCGCAGTGGTTTATCGTCACACCGCTGCGGTTTAGTACATGAACCGCGGTGGGTCATCAAAAATATCATGTTGGTTTTTTTAAAACTATGGAGCCGCGGTAATTTGTAGATGAACCGTCACGGCTCAACATTATAGCGTTGAACAGCAAATGTGATAGGAATGTTAGCGGCGTCATTTTTTTATAGTTCAGTAGTTAATTTGTTAATAAAAAAAATGATGATTGACTTGTCATTGATTATAAAAAATAATGATTAATTTATCATTTTTCCTATATTTAATAATGTATTTTTAATGACATAAAGGAGGGGAATATAATTTATTCACTGAGGAAATAAATTTTACATGGTGTTTTTCCCACCACATTTTGTAAAGTATATTTGACTGTTTTGCTATTGATTGTTTACACTTTTTTTTTTTAGAAAATTAAAAGAGAGAAACTTATTTGAAATATAAGCAAAATGGGACTGGCACGTTAAGATTGTTATGTGAATTTTTCTGAAAAATTAAATGAATTAGTTTTATACAAAGTGGATATGTGTGGTCTTCTGATATCAGTCTGTGATCCATAATCATTTATCTTTATGGTTTTTAATTAAATAAAAAAAAAAAAGATTAAAACATCACATCCAAATTCACAAAGAAAAATATTTAGAGAAGGGTACAAGTATTATGTACAACTTGGAAGCAATAAAAATTCATGCAACTATTTTTAAAAAACAATAAAGACATTTTTTCATTTATTTTGATATTTTAATTACATTTTATAAATATCTCCTGGCTTAGTTTTCTTATTTTTGAAAGGCCTACAAGCTCTTAATATCAAGACTAGAGAAATCAAAGAAAATTTCATGTCAAAATATAGATCAAGAATATCCAAAAAGAAAAACTAATAATGGATAATTTTATTTAGGGAAATTAACACCATTGACCCTATAGTTTGGGATCAACGACAAGTCAAATCTTGAAGAAAATTTAAGAATAACTAAAACCCTGAACTATGCAAAAAGAACGCTGGAAATCTCGCAGTCACGTTTCTTGTCAAATTCGTCGATGTTAACACCGGAGTTTAGTTAACGTCAAGGACCGTCGAACGAAGACGTCCAAGGCAGCAACAACAGATGTCTCGCAACGACGAGAGGTTGATCCAACCAGCAACGAATGACATAAATAATTGGGAGACTTTCGTCTTAAGTGATGGACGTTCGTTTTGAGCGATGGACTTTCATTTTGAACTGAGGGACGTCTGTTTTAAGCTAAAATGACGTCGTCTTTGTCCGTTTTAAACGAAAGACATCTGTTGTTAGCTAAGGGACGTCTGTTTTAAGCTAGAAATGACATCATTTTTGTCAGTTTTAAGTGAGGGACGTCCGTCAAAAGTTGAGGGATGTCCATTTTAAGCGAGGGATGTCCCTCAACCTACAACGGACGTCCTTCAATTAAAACAGACGTCCCTTAGCTAACAATGGACGCCCCTTGCTTAAAAGTGACAAAGACGACATCCTTTCCAGCTTAAAACGGACGTCCCTCAGCTAACAACGGACATCCCTCGCTTAAAATGGACAAAGACGACATCGTTTGAACTTAAAACGAATGTCTCTCAGTTTAAAACAAACGTCTCTTGCTTAAGACGAATGTCTCTCTAGTAATCTGAATCAATTTTGTTTTCTCTCTGGCGAGCCAACAACACCAAAGAGACTGGAGGTCTTCAATGAACGCCCTTCACCACGGTAAACTTAGAAATTCTTGAATATTCGATTTTCTTTTCAATCGCAATGTAAAATTTAATAGTGAAGTTCATTCTTCTTGGAGGATTAAGAGTTTAACATCGAATTTGGAGGTCGACGCCGACCGATAAGATCGGCAGTGAGGAGAAAACTTTTCAGGTAAGGAAAAACAAAAATTTTATGACAGAATTTGACATTAGAGTGGCTGCGGCGTTTAACATTAGAACGCCCTTCACCACGGTAAACTTAGAAATTCTTGAATATTCGATTTTCTTTTCAATCACAATGTAAAATTTAATAGTGAAGTTCATTCTTCTTGGAGGATTAAGAGTTTAACATCGAATTTAGATGTCGACGCCGACCGATAAGATCGGCAGTAAGGAGAAAACTTTTTAGGTAAGGAAAAACAAAAATTTTATGACAGAATTTAACATTAGAGTGGCTGCGGCATTTGACCCTACCATTTTGGACAGAAAACATGACGGAAAGGTTTGCGTTATTTAGTTTTCATAGTTTAAGGTTTTAGTTATTTGTAAAAATTCTTTATGATTTACTATGTTCTTTATCTCAAACTAAATAGTTTGTTTTGTTAATTTTCTTTTTATTTATATAAAAAATCATAAAAAGAAAAAAAAAAGACCAAAAATACAAAATTCATCATTAAAAAAAATCAAGTACATTCAGTTTTATGATTCAATGGAATTATTTATAAAATATCTAAAAAATCATAAAACATGACATGCTTTTCAGTCTCAACCAAATAAAAATAGTTATTAAAATTTAATTATTAAAGTAAGAATAACGGTAGTTGTACTTTCTAATTTATGCAATTAGTATTTTTTATTATTTATTATTTATTTTAATTATCACACTAATGAGTTATATGTTATTATATAAAATTAAACTCTAAATAAAGTTAAGATTACTGTTAAAATAAATTACATTTCTTAGGCTTTGAAAAATTGAAATATGTGATTGGATGAAGGATGAAACTAGCTAAATTTTTTAATTTTTTATTCTTATTTTTTATGATTAAAAAACTTATATCTAACTTTATGGGTAATGATTACTCAATAATTCGTACACTAAAAAATAATTAATTAATTAATGTTCGATTATAAATGCACCAAGTTGCATCAAACTATTGCAGGAGATAATGGTTTTGAAAGAGACTACACACAAATTTTTAATCTTAGCCAACACTAGTTTCTTCCTAGCCATAGCCTTTAAAAGCTAAAGGAATTGACTGAATTTGTACAATCTCATCCCGCACAGCCTGTAACAATAAATGCCAATATCACCCATTGTTTAAATTAGGATTTCATCCCCTCCAAGCCAGATGATATCATGGATTAGGAAAAAGAACGCGTAAATATTGATAAGTTTGATACTTTCTATTAATTTTCATGAGATAAATTGAAATTTTAGCTCATTTAACTTCATCAAATACACAATATCATCTGGGTGTGATGAATATGAGTGATTCAAAAATAATAAAATTACTATTAGACTAATACAATACATTTGAGTAAGTCTCTAAGAACAAAATCACGAGAAGTTTAAGCACTAAAGTAAACAATATCGTACTAGTAAATAGAACGCTAAGAATATTAGAGCCAAGACTAATATGGTATCAGGGTCTTGTTAGCCCAAGTGTCATTAGGCTAGTATCAAGGTCCTGTTAGTCTCAGTGTCATTAGGCTAGTTGTTTTGATAATGATGGTCTTAATTGTGTAATTCAGTTGTTTAATATGTGTTTGTTGAAATTGCTTAAATATGTTATATTATTCATTGGAAATACTCTTAATATTGGTATTAATGTTTCTAACATGTTTACCTAATTTCATGCAACCTAGGGTATGATATTTGTGACTTAAAATGATGAAAAGGGAAAAACACAGAGAAGAGGTCAACTTTGGAAAAGAAAAGGTCGACTAATTTTATGAGAAAACTAAAGAAGCGGTCGACCATCTCAGACAAGGTCAACCAATTTTAAAAGGCAGAGAGCTCCCAGACTTTGTGGTCGACAAAGCGGTTGAGCAGCAAGAAATCGATCGATCGCAACTTATTGCAGGCGACCGCAGATCCAACGGGCATTTGAGGAGCCGAGTTGATGATCAATCAAAAGTCCTGAGCAATGAAGAAGCAGTCGACTGACAAGAAAGTGGTCAACCGATTTGGCAGACTCGCACGAACATTGGACGACCAAGAACTCAACGGTAACATCCCAACGGTTGAATGTGGTTGACCAAAAAGGAGATGGTTGACTGCTAATACAGAGTCTATAAACATAAGACACTCCAAAGCTCAAAGCAACCACACGAGAATCGTAGCGAAGCTATAGCAAATTTATTCCATGATTTCTCAATATTCAAAAGAGTGTAAATCCTAACTCTCCATAACTTAAGATTTCAATTTGGGGGAGTTAGGAATCTTTGTTTTCTTATTCATTCTCCATTTGTAACTGAACAAAAAAGGTGACGCCTTGAGAATAGTCAAGAGGAGGGTGACGCCGTGAGAATCAGTCCGTAAAAGGTTTGTTTGACACCCATGAAGTCAAATATTGCCAATCGGAGACATTTGGCGCTTAGGGATCTCCAAGTAGGAAGCTTGGAGCACGCACATAGGCTAGGGTTACCAATCTACGTGAACAACACCGTTTGCACCTCTCTTTCCTTATCTCTCTTATGTTTGTGCTTATTGTTTGCATATTCATTGTTGACAAATCACTTAGGGTTAGAGAATTAATTATCGTACGAAAAATTTTAGCACACATAATTCACCCCCCCCCCCCCCCCCCCTCTCCTCTATAGGAGTGCACGGATCCTAATAATTGGCATCAAAGTGGGGTTATTAAAACTTTTTGTGTGATATTGTTTATATTTGCATAAATTGATTGAATTTCTTGTTGAAATTTATTTGGATAATTTTGATTCAATACTTTGGTTGATATTTGTCATGTTGTAAATCTTTTATAATTTCTATACGATATGAATTTCAATATGCATATTGAAGGTCAATCTATTTCTAGACTTCCATTGTTTGATGGTAGTGATTACATTTATTAGAAGTCTAGAATAAAATTTTTTGTGCAATCTTTGGATTATAACTTATGGCAAATCATTGAAAATAGAATAAATGTTTCTAGATTATCTTATGAATTCAATTATTTAGATAAACGTAATGATTTTAAATGTCCAAGTCATGAATATTTTATATTGTGCTTTGAGTATAAATGAATTTGACAAAGTACAAGCATGTGTTAGCGCTAATAATATTTGGAAAGTTCTTGAGCTTACACATATAGATACAACTCAGATTGAAAGGAAAGAAAGCACATCCTCCGAAGAAGAGGAATGGTCAATGTATGTTTCATGGCCAAATAAAATGAGGTAAACAATTCATCTAGTGATTCTGATGATAATGATGAATTGTTGGATGCATTTAATGAATTATTTGATCATTTTAGCATGCTTAAACAAAAGTATAAATCATTGAAAAAGGAAAATGAAAATTTGATGAAAAAGCATGTTGAGATGATTAAATATTTTGAAAATCAAATTTTTGAATAGAAAAGTATGAACGACCATTTGAATGCTACCATTAAATCTCTTGAAATTGATATTAGTGAATTGAAAAGGAAAAATGATGACTTGAATTCCATAGTTTTGAAATTCACTAATGGTAGCAATAATTTGAACATGCTTTTAGGTAAACAAATGGCACATTTACTAAAGCCGGAATTGGCTATCGACCCTTTGTTAAAAAGAAAAATTATAATAATTTCATTGTTGACCCATCTATTTGTAACTCTTGTAATTGTATTAGGCATAAATATTTTGTTTATCCATTGAGCTTGAATGCAAAATTCAAATCTAATTTAGGCTCTAAATTGGTTTGAGTTCCTAAAGGAATCATTTCAAAGGATAAAGGACGCAAAAAGATTTGTGTGCCTAAGAAAAGCACTTAGGTGTTTTTCGACTTTTGAATCAAGAGTTGCCATATAATTTGATGATATTGCTTAATAGTTATACTCTTGATTCAAATAGATTATTCTTGTTATGTAGGAATAGGTTAAAGTCATATTCCTTTATTTGATTTGAATTGAATAAATTATATGCATATAGGATAAAAGTGGATTTCTTTGAATCTCTTATTTGCAATATTCTTTGGTATCATTGGTTTGAACCTATTCTCTAATTCATCAATTGGTATTCTTGGCTTTAATCCAACAAGTGGTATTATGAATTGCGTATATTGAAGAATTGTTGGAAATTGTTTTTGATGTCTATTGTATCCCCATTGATTTGAAATTGGTTATTTAAATAGGGGGAGAAAATAATTTTATCTTGACTTTTTAAAAAGTTTTCATTTCTTAACAAGTGGTTTAAATTAAATGACTTTTCTTGGTATATAATTAGATGTTGTCTCCCGACAATTGATATACTAAGAGGGAGAGATAATTATTTTTGTTTTAAAGTTTTGAATTCCCTAACTAGTGTAAATGTTTAATGAAAAAGGGGGAGTTTTAAATTGTTGAAATATTTGGTTTTGATTCTTTAGCAAATCCCCAACCCTTATATATGCTTAATAACTTAGGGGGACAATAGTTTTTTAATAAATCATTTTGTTTTGATTCTTTGGATATTCTCATGGACTTGATTGTGTATTATTGATAAAGGGGAAAATAAATGTCATTTCAATTGATGTCATATCTTTAAAATTGTATATCCCTCCAATGGTTTTATATGTTTAATGACAAAGGGGGAGAGTAAATTTGATTGAATAAATGATTTGTGTATCCCCAAGTTCTATATGTTTTGTAATTGTAAAAAGGGGAAATAATATTTATTTTTATTCAATCATTGAATTGAATTGTTGATTTGATTTGATGATATTTTTGTTGCATTCCCTCCATATATTTATGATGATTATTCAATAGGGAGAAATGAAAATATTTTGTAATGTTTTGTTGATTGGTTACCCTCCAATAATTTCTATGTTGTTGATTTTGGCTAAGGAAGAGATTATTTTTGCTATTGTCTTTGTTTAGACCTCCCCAATAATTTTTTTTTTATTATGACAAAAAAAAAAGGAGAAGTTAAGGTAAGTCGTTTGGTAGAAAAACATGTTTTTGCATGAATTTAAAAGTAAGAAATTGCATAAACTTAGGAGGAAAATCATATTATACAATACTATATGCACATACTTATGATGAGTAATTAAACAACTTAATNATCAATAACAAATCAATCACTAAACTATTTTTACTAACAAATTAACTACTGAACTATAAATAAAAATCACCGTAAACATCTAATGCACCCCAAGGTCCTATCATCCGAACCCGAGCCAATAGGCTCATTGCTTATATAATTAGTTACTATTTTGCGGGATTAAATAAACTAGAAGAACTTGAGCACGAACCAACGTATGATGACAAGGAGGCTCCTCGACATTTAAACGCATTTTGACCGAAGACAATTAGGAATTCATTTCCATGGAAGCTTGGAGAACGGCCCAACAACCATGGACTTAGATAAGCCCACACACTCAAATGGGTGGGACCAAGTCCAATTGGAGAAGAAAAGAAAGTCCACAAATCCTTGGCTCAATTGCTCTCCTTAAATGTATTAGGTGGCCTTGGAATTATTAAAAAAACTTTACATCTTCCTAGGTGGTTGGTTTTTAGCATCTATTTATTACTTACATTGTAACTTGTGTCCAAGATTGGTTATATAACACAACCACCACCCCCCCCCCCCCCCCCTCCTTCTTTTGTAATTCAAAAGACAATCAACTTTGAATAAAAAAAACTATTGTTTTTAGTTTGTGAAATTCTTTCACTCTCTTTTTGCTATCCCTTATTTTGTTGAATCATATCCAAACCGTAGCTTGGTGAGTCATATTTAAGCTAACCTCCATTTTTCTTGGTGAGTCATATTCAAGTGAAGTGTGAGTGTACATCAATTAACTTGATCCCTCAAGTTAATCCTCTCTCCACACTTAGCAAGGCGAGCTAAGTCCATTCCATTAAGAATAAGTCCGAGCATCCCCACGGGTCTCCCTTGTTCCTTTGTTCGCTTCCACACTCTTCCAAACCTCCATTTGGAATCACATCATTGGAATCACATCGATTGAAGTTAACCGATTGCCCAACAGCTTTGTATTGTCTCCTTGCAATTTTGGGACACATCAACATCATTATCATGTTTTCCATTAAACGTATTGATTTCCTTCCACCGCGGAACAAACATGTATTGATTTTGTTCTGCCGTGGAACTATATTTTTTGAAATAATGTTCTAATATTGACATTCCATTGTCACAATCTACGGCGGATTGACCACGATCCTTGGTGGATTGATAATGACCTGTCATAGATCATCGTTTGTCGTTCTGCGTTCCTATGCCCGACTATATAAGACTTGACTGACCACGATATCCTCGGTGACCATTCATACTCTCAAACCTTCGTTCCACATTGTTTAATCGATACCAATGGATTCTCGTGCAAAGAAAATGTCGCTCAAATGAAAGGGTGGTCCGTCTCAAGCTCAGCCGCGGCCAAGACAAAAAATAACAAACTCCGACCGTGAACGAAGTCGGATTGCAACCGAACTCGTTGGTCAGTTACAGAGTAATGTACCCACCACGATGCAAGGTGGAACACCCGCGGTTCAAGTTGGAGCAGCCGCGGTTGACGTTGGAGGATCCACGGTTGCCCCTGTTACAAAAGCCAAGGTTGAAGCACAATCTCAACCTCAGCCTCAACAACGACCGGCAGCAGGTACATTGGTTTGTTTCCAACCTGTTACAATGAGGTTCCACTTCCCACTCTTCAAGACAGGGTATCCAACTATTTATAGAGAACAGAGAACTCAATTTAACATCAAATAGAACTAGCAACCCATAGCATGATTTATCAACAGGGAGTTAACATGGTCAAATAATAACAGGAAGTTACCTACAAAGTTATCATGGATTAACCTGAGCATTATCAACTAAGCTACAAAGGTAGGTATGGAAAGTTACTATAACAGTTTAGTGATCTTAATAGCATCTCTAATATCAACTAAGAAGTAACTGAGAGCAAAACAATGAACTAACAATTTCTAATCTTCACTTAACATGGAGTAATATCATTTAGCTCACAAGATTATGCATTGATAAAGCAGGGGAAGATCTAGACATAAGCATTATCCAAAAACCAACCAGAAGAGACATATTCAACCAATAATCAAGGAAGGAAGAAGACACTGCTTGTGATGTAGGGCCCTCACTGGCCACGACACTACTCATCTTCTTACCTCACAAACACCAACAATTGAAGATTTCCAGCACAAGACAACCACAGCAACGAAAAGTCCAAAATCCAGCAGCTAAATCCTATGCCCACAATGCACTGAAGATGGCAGAGTGCACACTTTGTTCTCACACACTTTCTCTTCCTCACGCTCAGACTCGGCTCTCTCTGTAAACTCTCACACTCCAGAAGACTTCTCCCACGCTCAGAAAATAGAAATGCAAGGTGTTGCATCAGCAGGCAATGCTTTAATAATCGTGAAGGACTTACTTGGACGAGAGGAGTGGCAGTTAGTCACCCACCATGAAGGGGGAGATCGCCAAGACGTGGAGGGGAGTGTTGGGCTGTCGTTTGAGTGGATAATTAATTGGTAAACGACAAAACACCATCTGATTAAAATAGACATTTCGTGAGACTATGCAATTTCAATCGAGTAAGTCAACCGAATCTCCTCGACCGCGTCACGATCAAATCGCGGAAAACACGACCAAAGACGCATTTCTGTCAAGTACCTCAACCGCGTCCTGACAGATGACTCAACAATAAAATTGCCGAATTTGACAGATTCGAAACCTATCGCTTTTCAGTCGACGATCTCGTCCAGAACCCGCGTTCGCATTGCGTCTGAAACCACAAAACGTAATCTGGGATACATTTCAGATGAAGGACTCGACCGTGCCCGAGAGTACCAGGCGATCGAAAACCAAAAATGTACATTTTTCATTAAAAATTTATACTTCAATCACTCCCCATAATTTTTCTTACATTTACACGGTATTAATCCAACAAAATACCATTCTGCAATGTAATACATTAATTCCACAATTTATTACAATATATAAACAGTGAAAAATTATCGGGGTATTACATGCAATCTATCAATTCAATCATAATCAAGAATAAATAACAAATTTAATCAAAAGGAAAAATTATGTACCTCCACATGTTCATTTTCATCTTTAACACATTGGAGGCAATTTTTGAGGTCTCTCCCTTCATTTTTAGGATACTCAAATATCCAACTCCTTTAAACTCCTTGGGAGAACCTCCAATCTACAACAAAAGTCAATTGGGTTTCTTTGGTGTCCAAATCTTTTTGGGTCCATTTATTATAGGTTTGGTTCTTTTAGGAACCCATACAAATTTAGAATTTAAATTATACTTTAAATTAACATTCAATTTCAATGGGCACACAAACGATTTATGCCCAATACAATTATAAAAATTACAAGTAGAAGGGCTAACAAAAAAATTAGTCTATTTTTTTTTTTAGCAAAGAGTTGATAGCCAATTCTGGCTTTATCAAAAGTAACTATTTGCAAACCTAAGAGCATAATAAAATTTGTGTTACTCTTAGTAAATTTCAAAATGGTAGAATTCAAATAACTATTCTTAGCATTCAATTCACAAATGTTATCCTCTAGTGATTTGTTAGTAGCAAGTATATTCTCGTTCATGCTCTTCAATTCAACAATTTGATTTCCAAAGATTCAACCAATTTAGCATGTTTTTCAATCAAATTGTTGTTTTTCTTTTTCAATAAATTGTATTCATATTTAAGCACTTTGTGTATATCAAACAATTCATTAAACACATCCAACAATTCATCATTATCATCACAATTATCATCAGAGTTGCTAGATGAATTGTTTACCTCATTTTCATAGGCCATGAAGCATACGTTGGCCAATTCCTCTTGTTCGGAGGATGAACTTTCTTCGCTTTCATCTTTTTGAATTGTGCTTACATGTGTTATCTCAAGAGATTTTCATATATCATAAGCACTTACACATGTTTGAATTTTATCGAATTCATTCCTACTTAAAGCACAATATAAAATATTCATGGCTTTTGTATTTAAGCTCAAAATGTGTTTATCTAAATCATTGAGTTCACAAGATGATCTAGGAATATTTATTCCATTTTCAATGATTTTCCACAATTTTCCACAAGGCATAATCTAAAGATTCCACAAAAGTTTTCATTCTATACTTCCCATATATATAATCATTACCATCAAAATAGGAAGGTATAGAGATAGATTGTCCTACTTTGTGTATATCAAAATCCATTTTATATATATATATATATACAAATTATCTAAAAATCAAATCAAGATTATCCAAATAATTCTCAACAAGAAAATTTATACAATATGCACAATAAACACAACATCACACAAAAATTTTAATTATCCACTCTGATACCAATCGATGGACCGTATGCATGCCTATAGAAGGGGTTTGAATCTAGGCATTCTAATCTTTTCATGCGATAATTAATTCTATAAACGCTAAGTGATTTAATGCGTATAATTAAACAATCAATGCATAAAGTAAAGAGTAAGGGTTAGAGAGGTGCAAACACTTTGTTCATGCGGTTATGCAAATCCCGCCTACATCTGCGCTCCAAGCGTCCACTTGGAGATCCCTAATCCGTCCAACCTTCTTGGTTGACGATGTTTGACTTACGGGTGTCAAACAAACCTTATAATTAACTATTCCAGGGCATCACCATTTGATTGATCTTCTGGACATCAATCTAGCTTTTGACTGTTGCAGGGCGTCACCCTTTGATTGACTAATTTGTAGGGCGTCACCCTTTGCATTTAAGTACAAGAATTGTGGAAATGTAAATTACACTTTAGAGCCTAACTCTCAAAGAGTAAATCTCAAGTTATGGATTGAGAGAGTTAGGCCTACGTACTCTTTTGATAAGTGAGAAGGCGAGTATAAAATTTGGTAGCGTTTTGGTAGGATTTTCACTTCTTACTTGCGGCTTCAGAGTGCCTTGTATTTATAAAAACTGTTCAACTAGTCAACCACCCCCTCGTTTGGTCAACTGACTCCTTGCCGTTAAAATGTTCCCGTTGAATTTTAAGGACCGTTGGGAAGAAGTTGTTGATTTTTCAATCAAAGCGGTCGATTGTTTTGGCAAACCAGTCGACCATTTGCTTCATTGCAAAAGTTTGAGCAAGCTGTATTTTTTGCTGCTGAACAACTGGTCGACTACAAGGTCGCCCTTTCTAAATGGACAGCTTCTTGTTCACAATATGTCCATTTCGAGCTCGACATCGAGGTCGACCGTTTTCCTTGTGCAATCCAATTTTGATCAACCTTTTGCCCTATTTTGTCGACCTTTTTCACCATTTTGTCATTCTTGATTGCTCTAAGTCCCAATATCATGCATATTCACTACATGGACTTAGATAAACATGTTAGCACAACTTTAATATCCATATTGAGGGTATTTTCAATAAATATCAATATAAAAATAATGATTAAATAATTAAGCATAATTATCAATAAATAACTTATAATTACAATCAAAATATTCATCATCAAAATAATTGAGCCTAACACATTTAAGCTAACACTATTCTCTCCAGTTGTTTCGCATCAAACAAAGTGTTCGTCATTTTTCAAAAAACCACAATTTTTGGGAAAAAGAAATGAAGTGGAAAAAGGAAAATTTGTTTCCGTGGCATTCATCTTGCTCATAAGATTTATTTTTCTCTACCGTCCACTTGCCATTAGAAACTGTTGCTCCGTTTGCATTGAAAGGTCTGATTTATCTATGTTTTGAGTTCACTAGAGTTGTTGTTCCATTCTCTTCTCTATTCTCGCAATCAAGTTGTTTCGATTGAAACTACCACAAAAGTGTCATTTGCAAAGTTAGATTTTTTGCTAAAAATAAAAATTATTGAAAATCTTTGAAATTTTTGAACAATTTTTTGGAGATTAAATTTGATGATTTATTATAGATTAAGTTAAAATCATGTTTGAATTTTGTGATTTTTGTGATTATTTTTGGGGAATTTGATTTGATTTGATTTTGAGGTTGATTAGTTATCATAAAAATATCTGATTTTTGAGATATCATTTGAAATCTTATGATATCTGTGATTTTCCGCTTCAATTTTGAAAGAATATTTTATTAAAGCTAGTGATTTTTGGTAAGATCTTATGTTGAAGAATGTGTTTTTGGGATGATGAAATATTTGAAGTAGATCTCCCACTTCGAATCTAGAGTCGATATTTTGTTATGGCAATATAACGATAATAGAATTTTAAAATATTTTGAAGGACAATTTTGATATGGCAGGTCAAGAAGTGAAATATATTCGTATAGATTTGGATGACATTTTATGTGCTTTGAAGATGTCATCATCGTGGTTTAAATATTTCTTAAACTTTGTCATCATCAGTGCTGAATTTACTCTTAAAGACTTTTATATTGATGATCTATATATTTCTTTAAGATGGGTAGGTGTGCCCTCTTTACAGATCTTCTTGAAGGGTTTAAAAGAGGAAAATTCGAAGGTTTAAATTTGGTTCATTGCAGCAGAATTCGTTTTTAGATGGAGATTGTTAAAATTCAGGATTTTTAATTCGTTTTGTTGGGCAGAGTTGATGAACACGCGTTATGAATTTCTTTTATAGAATTCATGTCAAAGAAGAGATTATTAAATTTCGGTGTGAACCGAATTCTATTGGGTTGGGCCATGGACCTACATTATAGATCTCATTTAAGGTTTTGTTTTTTCTATAAATTCATGGAAGCTAAAGTCGTAAAACTCGCGATTGTATTTCAATGTTCATAGTAAATTTATTCTTATACTCATGATATTTTCTTTTTTCAACGTAAACCTGGTCACTAATATTTATGTTGTTATTGGGTAATATGTTTTTTTTATTTGAGATAGACAAAATCACAAATGATCTCGAAGCCTAATTAGAACGTCAACAAAAAGAACCCAACACCCCAAGTGCAGCTCTATCAAATTTTCTATCTCTAATTGTTGAAAATTTGTTTAATAAAATAAAATTTATTATTATTATGAAAAGCCCTAAAAAAATATCACATACATTTTCACGATATTATTAAATTATAAAAGTTTAATAAGAGTTAAATGGCTAATCTAGGACTCTTCTCTTAAATATAAGTAATTAGGGCACATAATAAGACCAATATGTGCTTGAGCAAAGTGGAGTGTGAAAAGCATGGGATTAAGAAAAGAGTAATGATATTAATCTTATACTTTAATAGATTCTAATTATTTATAATATATAGTTTTTATTCCACAAATAAATTAGCGATATGTTTTAATCTTGGTAATGTAAAATAATGGTGCATTAATTTTACTCAAAATATTGTAATTTTGTCTTTTTTAATTTGTTTATCTTCGAATTATAAGTGAGAAATATTTAAAAAAATCATTTAAAACCAATAAATCTTAATGTTAAAACAGCCTTTATGAATAATTAACTCAAACTAACAAACCCTAAAATTCTATTAATTAAGGAAAGTTGAGAAATAGAAAATTAAATGAAAATTGCTTTTGGCGCATGAACACAATAAAATAAGCAAACACATTAAAGCAAATCTCAAAAAACCACCCATAAATGCATCCACAAGGAAGTGAGTGAGGTGAGGGACCCATCAACCTTCATCATCTTTTTTTTTTTGTTAAATTAAAAATAATAATTATGATAAATTATTTAATTAACTCCCTCCTACCACACTCATAATATTCAAAATTAAAATGCTTATCTTTTAATGATTCTATTTTGCAAGATGTTTTTCTCAAATGATGCTTGTCTGCCTTCTTTTCCACCAAATGGTGAGCCAGCTCCGCTTGTGGCTATAATGCTTCTTCTTCTTGAACTTTCTATCTTTTCTGGCCTGGTTATGGAGGGAGGTCACTAAAAATGGTGGACCAAGAACAGCTCTACCAAATAATTATTAGAGTAGTTTATATTATATTCCTTCACAGTTAGCCTCAATGTATGGCTTGCATTTGAGGCTTTCTAAAAAGAAAATGTCCCCTTGATTCTCCTCTACAATTCTATCTCCCTAGCATAAAAATTAAAACCCCCCCTACTTCCCATCTTGCTACTCATTGAAAAATAAAGCTTTATGCCATGTTGTAGTTTTTCTTAAAAAAAACAAATTATGGGGTTCTCTATATTATGAAAGCAAAGAAGACTTAGGATTAGATAATTTTGAGGAGGTTACATAATCTTATATCACTAGAAAAAAACAATAAAGATAAATGGTTTATCAGTAGAATTTTTTTTACTAACCTCAATATGTTTCGAGATATTGAATGCATCTTTATTGTAAAATACATAATTTTTGGATTTTATATTTGTTTGAGTAAATTTTTCACTTTAACCGAGTTAAGTTGTTTTGTGTTGACAAGATCCTTGTCATGTGTTGCGGATCTTCGCCCACATATGAAATGTCTAGTCAATGCTCAATCAATGCTTTCTGTGTTCCTCTACAACCTGAAACTGTGGAATTATGTTCAGTAAATCTTTGTTTCCGTAGATCGAGTTCCAAGTTTGTCAGGTTTTATCGAATTAGAATTTAAAGGTTTTATTTAATAATTATAATATATTATATTCATTAAATAAATATTTTAATTTTTAATTTTCCTTCGTAAAAGAAAATTTTTCTTTCTTTTCTCCTCATGTTCGTCCACACGGGTAGTGGGAGAAAGGGAGAGAACCAATGAGCAAACCTTGTCATTTCTTTACAAATTCGTGTTTGTGTCATCCCGATCTTCAGCTTTTGTAAGGAGTTTTGTGAGGAAGTCCGTTTTTAGTCTCATTTTTCCATTTGATTTCTCCAATTTATGTCGATTTTGGATTCAAGCTTGGAAACTCGAATCCTTTATTGTTTTCTATGTTATTGGATTAGATTTAGAGTTTATGTTAGAGTATTCGTCGTTTGAAGGCAAAATTCGGTGGCGACAATGTGTTTCCATGGCAGAAATCGTGCTAGTGGGTCGTCCCAGTCGACTTCTGGTCGTGTCCGGTTGATTGTAGATGAGGCAATGCGTTTATGCTAGGCTCAGGTCGATTTGGGGACAGCTGTACTGAGTCTCCCACAGTGGTCGACCGCGTCTAGTGTGGTCACTCGTGCTAGACAACCGCAAGTCCGGTAGTTTGGTCACTTACCATTTTCGGTTTACTGCAACAGTGAGCCGGTCAATCACAAAATGGATAATTTGGACACTGAAGGTCCTTGGTCAACAGTGGAGGTCCCAGGTTGACCGTTGGTGGTCCCTAGTCGATTGCAGGAGATCCTAGGTCAACTGCACATTGTTACTTTTCATGTTTTTGAGTTGTTCATGCATCGATTGGGTTCCTAAACCCGATATATGACCCTTTCACTATTTCCTTGTCATTGGTGATGGAAATTCCTAAACTTTGGCATGATTTTAGATTCGGTTGAGGTTTTAGATTTTGAGCCGATTCCCGATGAAGTCGTACTTGGTTGATTCTAGCTGAGTCTCCTCGACTGTTGAGTCATTCGAGTCGGTAGTGTTGTATCTCATTGACCTCTAGGTCTTTCGAGGTATTTTGTTGTTGAGTCTTGGATGGTTGTTGGCGTGTCTTATCGACCTTTGCAAGGTCCCAGTTAACCGTCGTCATGTCTTATCAACACCAAGTGGTTTCAGTTGACCGTCGTTAAGTTTTGTTGATGGTTGGGTGGTCCCAGTTGACCCTCACCGTGTCTTGTTGACATTGAGCGGTCTCGGTTGACCTTGGTTATGTTTGGTTGACTCCAATTATGTCTCCTCGGCTGCTGAGTCATTAAGCTGGGCATGTCGTATTTCGTCGACCATAACTATGTCTTGTCAGCCAGTGGGTTTTTTGTTTTCTATTGAGATGTCTAATAAACTATTGTTATGTTTTGGTCGACCACTGTTTGTTTTGTGAAGTTTGGGTTTAGAGAACTTCACTCCGCTATGTCAGCCATGTCTGGTTTTCGGTCTGGTTTTGTATTCCGATCTAGGACTCTTATTGTATTCCTAGTTTTGGTTCAAGGTTTTGACGTCGGTTTGATTTTAGATTCCAAAGGTGCCCCGGTTTTGGTGCCTACTCCCGACGGCGCATGCAACTGGTTGACTGACCTCTTCTATTGTCATCGAAATAAAGATCTTTATACTTTATGCAACTACATTGCATCACGGTTTCAAACTATTATTTTGTGAGTTGCCACATATATAAATACAACGGAGACTATTTGACAGCATGTCTATTTTTACGTATATATATATGTATGTTTTTTCATGTTTATTATACCGTACATGGTATTCAATTTTGTGATGTTATCTATATATTTGAGAGAATGAATCCTCTTGATGCTTTGGACAGTCTTGGTATCAAAGTATCATGAGTCTATCTCATGCATCTTCTACTGCGTGAAGATTGTTTGGATGTACATGCGAAATGAGTAATACAGCATTGGTTATATGTGTTAACTTAATAGGTATTAAGCTTAGTTGTTTTGATGATATGTATTTAAATTATCTCTAAGTTGTTTATGAATTATAAATATGATTTCAATTAAGTATATTATTGATTTTCATTGAAAATACCCTCTAAAATTGGTATTTAAATGTACTAACATGTTTGTTACAGCCTTTGTAGTTAATGACTTAATTTTTGAGACATACAAACTTTAATTTAAGCAAAACTTGAAGTGGCGATTGACCAATGCATTTAGGTGGTCGACAGGAATTCTTATAGAGAGCACGAAGTTTCTGAATTCAAAGAAGGCGATCGACTAGAGAAGAAACGCGGTTGATCGAAAATCTTACAGAGTGCTCAAAAAACCTGAAATGGTGAAAGCAGTCGACTAGTACGAACATCGGTCGACCAGAAATATTACAGAGAGTAGACTCTATTTCGAAATGCGTTGAAGCGGTCGATCGGGGAAGACATAGGTCAACTGGTGCGGTAGACCATAACGAAAATTGGTCAACCAAGTGCATATAGAAAACGTGTAACGATCATGAATCGGTCGACCGAAATGATTAATTGGTCAACCAGTCATACGTTTGTCTGAAAAAAAATCTAAAAATAGAAGAGAACTCTGTGTGAGGAGATACTCAGACAAGATATCAACAACGAAATGCTGCAAAATTTTCTAGAATTCTGAGCCTTCATTTACAAGATTAAGAACCTTCACTCTTTTTATATTCATTAGCGTTATCCTTAGTGAGAGTGATGTGATCTTGCATAAAATATTTCAAAGAATCATCTTTTGTTTTGTGTGGTGACGGAGAAGTCGCTATTAGGTTGAATTGACGCATGGGAAGTTCAATCAACCATAACCAAGAAGGTTGAAGTGGAAAGATCTTCAAGAAGAATCCTTAAAGTGCGGACGTAAGCGTGTTACCAAATTTGTTTACACTTTTCTTCTTACCTCTTTCATTGTTTATTTTGGTTGTGCTTGAAACGTAGTAATTATCAAACTCGCATAAGATCATCTAGTGATACTCTGATAATATAATTACTTAATCACACAAAAAAAGTGGTTTTTAAATGAGCTTTAAAAGTCCATGTACGGTAATAAGATACATTAAACTATGATTTTTTTGAAAGAAAGGTAAAAACTAGTTTCCCTCTACATTGCATTTAGTATAGATTATCTTACTGAGTTGGTCACTCATCCCTAAACTCATTTTTTTTCTCATGTTTAGATTGTGATGGTTAGTGTCTCCATGTTGTTCTCGCTAAAGATTGTTCTTTTTTGTTTTTACTTTTGTTAAATTTGTCGTGGTATTAAATAGTTTCTTTTCCTGCACAGTATTTTTCTTTATTATTTTTAAGCTATTTTTAACTCATGTTAATCACTATGTGAACCCTAATCCAATTGTTTTAGGCTTTGAGCTTAATTTTATATTAAGACTTCCACTGTCAATCTAGCCTTAAGCGGCAATCGGGTCACCTAACCCAGTATTTATGTTAGGCTCGCTTCTGTGTTGTAACATTTATAGTCATGTATTTAGTCATTTCTAAACTATTTTTTTTTGTATTGAGGATCATCAAAGTGGTTAATTCCTAAAAATAGAGGCATTGAGGACAAATAAATTGTTGAAATTACCATTTTTTTTCTTTTTTATCTAGTGTCAACATAGTTGATGTTAAGACAATCTTTTACGAGAAGATTAGCTAGAGATTTCTTTACCATGCTATTCCTCTAGAGAACTAATGGGCCCCTTGGTGGCTCGGGGATATGCTAGTCATTTAGTCAGTTTATAACAATCTAAGTAAACCAATGGACTAGTTTGGAAAGCGTTGCCACAAAAGAAAAAAAAAACAAAAAACGTGAAGTAGAGGAATCCACTAAAAACTCATCTTGCTACTATGAATTGTTCGCTTTGGGTCAAAGCATACACGATTTCGCTTTCAAGTTTTACCCCAAAACACATCATGCTTAAAGAGTAATTTTACTTATGAATTACTTATTTCAAAAACACAAAAATGATGTGGGATTTGACAATCTTGGTATGGGCTAGGGTTACTCCAATCTTTGACTTTCATGAGATGAACTAGCACAACCATTTTTCCTTGAGGCTCAACATCCTTGTCAGTCACACTTCTAATTAGTTTTGGCTTATATATCATTAGTAAAAACTCATCTTCTTAGTTTAAAATTGTCCACTTTTGATCAAATCTCATATGATTTTGCTATCAAGTTTTACCCCAAAACAAGTCGTACTAGTCTAAGAAATATTTTATTTATGAATCATTCACCTCCAATATATCCAAGCAATGTGAAATTTAACCCCCTCCTTATATGAGCTAGACCCTCACAAGCTACCCATCTTTGGTTATTTTAGCCTCCACAAGATAAATTGCCACAAATTTTATCGCTACAAATGAGTTGCATCGAATGAGCTAAATCTGTTGGGCAAATTGACGGTAAAAACAGGGGAGACGATGTGAGCCACTTGTTCTCTTTCAGACCTTTCAACCAATCTATATGACCTCGGAGAGCGGTTTTACTCATTACCATTTCCTAAGGAAGTGCAGCTATGACAAGAACAAAAACGAGCGAGTTTTGCTTAAAAAACTAACTTATAGTATTAGCTGGATCGAGTTCTCTACATTCAGATATTTCATAGAAACATATTCTAACAATAGTTTTTATGTTATCTCAAAAGCAACTTTCTATATTTTCTATGTATTGTTTCCAAATCAAAAAAGTAGGTGGCATAATGAGTTTTGAAAATAACCTTTGAGAATTTGAGGGTCTTATAAATATAAATGGAGATGTCTACAATTGTGGGCAACGGGGGCATGTGTATCTCTAGCAATGCGGAGTCTGCGATGAGCCCTACTCCAATCAAAATCAGCTTGCTTCTTAGCTCTTCTGATTCCAGATAGGCCCTCCTGTCTGCAACTCTCCATTAAAATATTTTGCAGCTTACAACACATTGATCATCTCTATCTTTATCTTATCTCTCCTCTCTCATAATTTCACTCGATATTTTCCCACCTAGCTTTCTCATATTCGATTAAAAGAAACCTTTCTTTTTTCAGTGGGACATGATAAAACGCCATTGAAACACCTACAGCCATCATAGCACAGCTTTCTGCAACTAGTTTCTTGTCTTGTTTTTTTAATTAATTTTTATTATAAATGCTGTTTTCTTGTTTCTCAGAAGGTTGTTTCAGATTTCCAGAAAAATGGAGTCGGATTTTAATCCAACAGTGCCTTCTGCTGCACACCCAGAATCCATGGATTTTCTCTCTCGAGCTTGGTGCAACTTCGCCGTTCAAACTCTTCAGTCCGATCAGTTGAAAGATCATCATCAACTGTCACTGGCTCTGGTGGATAGCCCAGTCAAGGATTTGGACAGCAAAATCTCAGTTTCTTCAATGGTTTGAGTGTTCTTCCGATTGATTTGCATAATATTTTAGGACCCATTTAGCTGTAGATTTGGAATTTTCAGATGATTTTTGAAAACTTGCAGAAGATGGAGAGGAGCTTGAAGATGGATGGGAGAGATGATAAGTTTGTTCCTCCATGGAAATCTAATGACGTTCAGGTAAAAAGCTCTATAGCATGATATATATACGTAGAAAATTTTTCAAATCAAAAGATACGTGCAGAAAATAGAAATTTATGAAGATTTTAGACGGCGATCTTTATTGGATTGGGACGATAATCGTTAGGTTTTGCAATTTAAATTTAAGGCTATCGTATTTCATGACATTTTCTTCTCCTGGTCGTTTTTTGAGCAGTCATGGCTATGGATGCATCAAGCTATGCATCCAGAAGTGAACTACAACAGCTGTTTCAGAAGAAAATGGGTAGAAAATTTGAGCAATTTATTCATTTTTAGCGGAAAAGGGTACGCCATTTTCAATTTTCAAGCTCAGAATTTTAATTTACTTACAGCTCCACTGGAAGATATCGCCATTAAAGAACGTTTCCATCAAAAAATGGTGGAACGAGATGAAGCAAAAGAGGAAAGAGGACGAGAGACTGCAGAGAGCCGAAGTCCACGCTGCAATTTCCGTCGCCGGAGTGGCAGCGTCGCTTGCAGCAATCGCGGCGGAGAGGATGAGGAAAGAAGGGAAAACAGGCGACGCGGTGGAAATTGCAGTGGCGTCCGCGGCGGCACTTGTTGCCGCTCAGTGTGCGGAGGTGGCGGAAGCCATGGGGGCCAAGAAGAAGGAGCTTCGCAGCGTCATTGGCTCCGCCGTAAGCGGCGGCGCGTGTGATATACTCACTCTCACAGCCGCCGCAGCAACATGTGAGTTTCCATCTTCTCCAAACAAAAATCAAGATTTTCGATCGGCTAATTTTCTGGGTATGATCTGTTTGAAGCATTAAAAGGAGCGGCCATTCTGAAAGCAAGATCAGGATGCAGAACCATAAACAGTGGCGGAGGAGCTCCAGTTCTGCCATTGGAGGAGTGTGGCGACGAAGAACTTGATTTCAACTTCGAAAGAAACAAATCCATTCTTGCCAACGGACAGCATCTCCCTCTCGAAACACCAGATGGTAGCTCAATCAACCTCTCCATCTTCTTCAAGCTTTCATTAATGGCTTCTGTAATTTCTTAGCTTCAATCCATTAATTATCATGCTTAATTACAGTGTTTCATTAACCCACAGGAACTTACAAGGCGAATTCTGTGTCTATCTTCATGAATAACTACGGCAAGGTTTGATCTTATATTTCAACTTTTTCTAAGATTAATTATGTGAAAATTGCTGATCTAAAGTTGTTCTTTGTCACACTTTAATTGGTTTTGTTAATTATTTAACAGGTTATTCTCAAAATAAAGAAGCTCAATTTGTTCAAAGGAAAGCAAGAAAGTAAGCACTTAATTAATTCTTTGTTAATATTATTTTTATTTTATTTGAATTCTATAAATAACTTAAAATCATTTTTCTCGCTAATTTTTTTTATTGATCATTATACGTATATATTTTAATTTCATATTTCTCAAATATTATAGAGTTAATTAAATTACTTGCCATCAAAATTTTTAAAAAAAACTTAAACTCTTAAATTGTAATTAATTTAATTATTTATATATTTTTACACGTTCTATCAATATTATGTGTGGGCTAATTTTTTTAATTAATCATTATACATGAATATTATAATATTAAATAGGGTAATTTAGCTAGTTGAAAGTTCGAACTTGTTATTAATATTTTCTTAAAATATATATATATTATTAATTATTAAGAGTATAAAAATGAAATGTAGGTGTGATAATGGAGATGCATGTAGAGCTATACAGAGATGGAGAGGAAGATGACAGGGAAACGACATGTTATCTGATCGTTTTGACGACAAGTCGGGGAATTTTCAAGATAGACATTGGAGATGACTACCAACTTTACAGGACTTGGGGGAACACCATACATCAGATGCTGATGATGTCTTCCTCTTCTTCTTTCACAAATGCTTATCATCTTCCTCTCTCCACAATTTAATTCTTATTTGATCATGTTTTGTGCATAGATTCTTATTTTGTGTAATTATTTCTTATTTTTGTTGCATTATATTTACTTTAGAGTCCTGAAATTCTAAGCTTTAGACCTAATATAATGTGTTATTTTCTCGTAAATTTAGTTTTCTAATATAAAAAACTTAAATTACCATTTTTTGATGGACAAAGAGTCAAAATAAAATAACTAATTAAATTAAATAAACATTAAGAATTTGATGACCTAAATTCTTTTCGATTGGGTTAGTAAGATTACATTATGGATTTTCTTTAGGGTTTTATTTTATACTAAGTTTGGGTCATAAAATTTGCAGTTATCGTTCGTGCATGCTTTGTGACGGTTTTTTTTCATTATCACTTCTTTTTCACGAAGTATGATAGTTAGCAAACCAAAGAGCTCATAATATTTGATAATAACATCATAAAATATCATATCATTCTCACGTACAATTCAACCCTAACCAATCATAATATTTAATAATTCATCACATTGTTTTATTCTATAATTATGCATCATTTCGTCGTGCCATCAAAGTTTCTTGTTAATATTAAATCATGTTTATGTTGAAAAATGATTCAAAGATTGTCTTGATCTAATAGTTGTTATTAGTGAGGCATTTTCTATTTAGTAATCCATTATGGGTGTTAATAGAATGTGGTTTACATGAATTTTGATAATGCATCATTTGTAAATTTATATTATTGTAATTAATTGTATGGTATAGCTTTCTAATTTTCTAGGTATATATATACACTCATGGTATGCACGGTACAAATATAGTTTTCTTTCCAAAATACAAACAAAATAGCAACAATAGTTTGCAATCTCTTCCTTCCGCAGCAATCTGCAATTCTTGACTTGGTATCAAAGCTACTATGGCCTCTTCAAGCACAACAATTCCCTCCTCACCCTGTGCTTCTTCCCTTTCTCCCTTTCATGCTATCAACCAGACCCTAACAATCAAGTATGATTCTACAAATTATTTAGTTTGGAAAGTTCAAATACTCAATGTTTTCATGGCCAATGGCATAGACAACATTCTAGACAGATCTTACCCAGCACTATCTCAATATATCGATTCCCTGACCCTTCAACCAAATCCAAAATTTGGCCTCTAGCAAAGATACGACCGGCTCGTCGTGAGTTGGATTTTTTCCTCCCTCTCGGACAACATTCTCCCCCAAATCGTCTGCTACAACACCGCTTTAGAAATCTGAAGTGCTCTCGGCTGGATGTATGCATCCTCTTCCATGGCACGAATCATAGATCTGAGGAGTCAACTTCATAGTATTTCCAATGACGGCGTCTCTGCCTCCACCTACATTCAGAAAATCACAACAATATGCAATACTCTATCAGCACTTGGTGAACCCATAACCTACCGTGACCATGTCATTTACTTCCTTGGTAGATTAGGCAGCGAGTATAATCTCTTCATCACCGCCATCACTGGTCGTGCCGATCAACCATCTCTAGAAGAGATTCACAGTCTTTTACTCAGTTATGACTTTTGATTGGAGAAGCAGAACTCCGTCACACAGCTACCCTCCCCAAACTACCTTCAAGCCAATGTTGCCTTCGACCATTTTCGTTCCCCACGGCCACCATCTCCACGCCTTAACTTCAACAGCTACAGCGGCATTCTCGGGCCACCAAACCCAACGCAACAACAGTGGCACCAAGCCAAGCCCAGTCCCCCTTTTAAACCTCACTACCAAATCTGCAACAAGCTGGGCCATATGACCCTAGTCCACTACCACAAACAAAAGCCATCTTTTGTACCAGACCCATCCAACCCATCTCTTCCCCAGGCCTCACCTCAAGCTTATTCTTCTGCCATCCTCCCCCACTCCAGCAACCAGTCCTTGCCACCAGCTGCATCTCCCACCTCTTCTTGGCTCCTAGACATCTGCACAACTCACCACTTCACTCTGTCACCCTCTGCCACGACGGATTCCACTCCTTACCTAGGCTCTGCGCATGTTGTCAATGCAAATGGTAAGCCTCTGTCCATTGCTAATATTGGCCGTGCTGTGATCCCCACTGTCACTTCTCCTTTATAGTTTAATTTTGTACTTCACACTCCTTCCATAACTCAAAATCTCCTTTTTATTCACAAACTCTGTCGTGATAATTCAGTTTTTGTTGAATTTCATTCACACTCATTTTTTGTCAAGGATCGGACCTCCCATCGAATACTCCTTCGGGGCTCCCTCAGTGACGGGCTCTACAAAATTGTCTCACCTCCTCAAGTATTTTCCCTGACTACCAACAATGGATCATCCAGCACCTCAAAAGTTTCCTCCTCCACTTTATGGCATTTTCGTTGAGGGCATCCAAGTCTTTCCACTTTTTTACATTACTGTAATCTCCTATTTTCAGACTCTAGGAAATCCAAAATTTGTAGTTCTTGTCAATTAGCTAAAAGTCACTATTTGCCTTTTTCAATGTCAAGTTCTCATTCACAGACTCATTTTGATTTAGTGCACTCAGATGTTTGGGGTCCCTTACCGATTCAATCTATAACTGGAGCTTGATATTTTGTCTTGTTCATTTATGATTGCCCTCGTTTTACTTGGATATACTATCTAAACAGAAAGGATCAAGTCTATAACACTTTTTCAAATTTTTTATCACTCATTCAGAATCAATTTGGAACATCAATCAAATGCTTCCAAGCAGATTAGGGTGGGGAATTCCAATCCCTCTCCAAACTCTTAAAATCAAAAGACATTCATCACCGGATCTTTTGTCCCTACACTCCAAATCAAAACGGTCGCGTTGAACGCAAAAATCGTCATGTCATTGAAACAGGCTTAGCTTTGATGTTCCATTCCTCCATCCCACAACCTTTTTGGTTGTATGCTTTCAATACCATTGTCACTCTCATTAATTATATGCCTATGCGGATTCTAAATTTTAAATCTCTATTTGAATGCTTGTATGGCACTATATTGCCTTATCATTCTCTTCGCATGTTTGATTGTTTTTGCTTTCCATTTCTTCGACCATTCAATAAACATAAGCTTCAACCTCGTTCTTCACCTTGTATTTTTCTTAGTTATAGTGCTCATCGTAAGGGTTATATATGCTTCAATCCTCTATCCAACATTGTTTATATAACTAGACACGTTATTTTTTATGAAAACTCATTCTCATTTCCCACTCTCTCACCTTCCCATTCCCCACCTACCGCCATTTCCATCCCTGTATGCCCCCTCCCACTCCCTTCATTACCAACACCCTCCTCCACAACCACATCATCCTCTGCTTCTCCACATTCACTACCATCCTTTCCTTCACCTCAAGTTCTTCTCCCTTCCGAATCACCTCCACCACATGCGAACATTACTACTTCTCCTCCAATTCACAGCATATCCAATCTTAATAGTGGACAACAACCCATTAACTTCCACCCTATGCAAACACGATCAAAAGATGGTTTGCATGGATTTAGTAGGATGATGGTATCCTATATTTAGCATGCACATGGTAAGTTTATTGCAGGATCTAGTTGTGGCTTTATTTAGTAGATGATTGTTAACATGATGGGTAATTTTTGAACGGTGTTGTTGGTGATGCTTCAAGTTCATGCAATGCCTATATAAAGGTCCTTGCTTAATGGAACTTTGAGTGGGTCAAACTCAAAATATTTTACCCCACTTGGATTGTCATAATATTTTACTCCACTGCCAATGAATTTTTTATATTCTATTCTCCAACTCTTATACTCCAACAATGGTATCAGAGCTAATGAAAGGTCGAGAAACAGGAATCACAGCCAAGGGTGGGTGAAGGATTCATGTAAGGATGGAGAAGGAGAGAACGAAAATGGGGTGTTTCATTGCACCAAAGAGTCTGCAAAGTGTGAGAAGCTAGCTACCAGCAAAGCACAAGAGAGTTCAAGTAGTGAAGATGAAGGTGCTAGCCGAAAATGAACCCCTTTATTTGCTCAATGTTGTCATGACCCAGAGGCGGGTTGTATAAAGAATTTTTGTAATATAAATTTTGATTGTGTACAGTGTCAAGTTTATAGTATAATGATAAATAGGGTTGTCCAATCCACAGAGAATATGGAATTTATTAATTTTACTAAGTACTGTTCTAATTAATTCTAACTTTATAGATAATTAAAATTTTGATTTTTTTTTTAAAATTAAAATAAAATTCAAAAAACTAAATAAAACAAATATAATACCCCCGACTTTTTAAATGGGTTGACTATTGAGGTATTACCAAGAACGTACTCGTTAAATTATATATTATGAAATTTAACGTAATCAAAATAAAATAAATATTAATTTAATGAATTTGATTTAATATTTTGGTTTTATTAATTGTTATATATTAAGGATTAATTTAATTATTTTATATTAAGGGATAAATTATATAAATTGAAATTAAAATATGTGTTACTTACATTAAAGAGTAAAAATTAAAATGAAAGAAGAAATAATTGAAAGAATTAATATTATAAAAGAGTGAAGAAATGAGCTTTTACGATGAAAAGGGTATTGTAAAATTTATAAAATGGATAAATTGGAAATTTAATTTATAATAATTGTTAATAAATTTAAATGGAATATTAAATGTATGCTGAACCGGTTCAGCAAAAACTGAACCGGTCCAGTGCATTGAAATAGAGAATGGCCTTTGGCCATTCTCTTGTGTGTGGGTTCGAACAGAACGAGAAGGGAGAGAGGGAGTTGAGGCGAGAGAGGTCGATACCGAGTGGGAGAGCGCCGGCGAGCGACCAATGAATGACGACGAGCAGCGACGGAGAGCAAGGCGACAGGTCCGGCGTGCGCGATGACTTGGCGCGGTGAGTCTCAGCGTTTTTGCGGTTAGGGCTCGAAATTGGGGATTTAGCAGGAGCGAATGCTGACGACCATTTGAGGTTGGGTTTCCATCCTTCTTTGATGTTCTGTCAATTGGTTGAGGTCTGGAGGGGGATGCATCGTCGTGTTCCCATCGGCAGTGATGGTTGACGAATTCCAGCTTTGGGAGCGACGACTGGAATGTTAGTTCTAGCTGGACCAGCCGAGGGCCTTGGTCCAGCTTGTTGTTGCGTTGATCCAAGCCTAGTGTGGTGAATTTTCTACTTCCAGCTGTGCGGGGTTCTGCTGACACTTGATGGGGAGCAACTTAAATGACGTTGGTTGACGAATTGATGAAGGGATTGTAAACTGTTGATAAATTGAAGTGGCTGTCGGCAGAGGACGTGATGATTAAATTGACCGAGAGCTACAAGCTCTCGGGCGTTCTCTCTTGAAGGCCGAGACAAAGAGAGGAAAGGCAGTGGCTTGGAGCTATGACTGCCGGAGCTGGAGTCAGAGATGGAGCGCTGTTCGGGTTTTGGGTTCTTCGAATGGTAAGGAATTGTATGTTTTGGCGATTAAAAGCCCTACCCACAATAGTGTCTTTGTGTTTATTGAATGTTGTGATAATTTCTCCTTGATTAAATGTGTAGTGCCAATTTGAGATGCTATTGCTAACTTCTTAGTTGAGATATTGTCTATTCTTGAACTGTCATTAGTTTTATTGCAATTACTTCTATTCTTGTTTTTCATTATGTAAATCACTGTCATCCTTACTTTTGTTAATAGATCTCTATTGGAATCATAGAATATGATGTTTGTTAACCTTGTTGTTAGAATTGTTGTAAACTTTGTAGTTGTTACTTTCTTTAAATTCTTAAACATGTTATACACCTCTTTTATTGTTAAGTATCGTAGTCTGAAACGATTAGTATAATGGATAGTTCACTAATGAGATCGCGAAGCATGTTCATATGCTTTATTCGCCGTTTAATTCACTGTTATGTTGTTGTTAATTTCTATCAATTTTAAAGTATGTTTAGCACGTTTTAATTGCTTAGATTCGCTGATAAATCACTGTTGTTTCGTATTCAATTTCCGTCAAATTCCAAAGCATGTTTAGCACATTTTAATTGCTTAATTTCACTGCTGTAGACTCGCTGCTGTTCTGGTTTTAATCTTCCATCAATTCAGAGTCATAATTGTATGTTTAGCTCGTTCGAAACTCATTGTCAAGTCGCTGCCTATATGCTGTGTTTTCTGTTAGGATTCGTAACATATCGCACGTTTTATTTTATTGTATTATTTCATATTAGTTGTCAAATGATAAGCATGTATGTACGTTGTTAATTCGTTGTTATATTTATATTCATTGTCAAATTATAAATGCACGTATGTAGTTTTAATTTTTATGTAGCCTTCGTATCTCATTGTTGGTATCAAAGCATGTAAACATGTATTATTCCTTGTAATTGTTAATAATTCTAGCTTCACTTCAAAGTATGATAAATTGTGCTAAGACATTATTAGTTCCTTGTTGTAGATGAGATTTCTATTGATGTGTGAAATGTTTTAGCATTTCAAATATGCTAGTAGAATTGTTGTTATTCTATTGTTAATCACCATAGTTTCCGATGTTCGTTATCATGGTTGTTGACTGTGTTAGTTGAAGTGTGTTTGTACTTCATGATTGTTTGTGTAGGTTAATTCTGTGATATCTTGGATGTTACTTGTGTAGATTGATTGCTGAGTCTAAGGGTTGTGAGTTCATGGTCTTAGAAACCCTTAGGAAATACCACGCCCGGGTTAGTACTCATGATGTGAGCTAAAATGACTAATAATGTACGTAAGGGAGTTAGTGGCCGGGTAAATGGTTCGAATCTAATCGGTAGACTCGGTAAACCAAATTTAAGATCTTCCCATCCATGGGATAGATAAGCTTGTCTACTATAGAGTGTTAGATGTCGAGTTCCCCCCATTTGCCTATAGGGTGCCCTAATCTCTCAACTCGGTCCACGAGTAAGATATATGTAACCGTGAGTAAAGTACGGTTTGGACGGATCCCATTCCACATAATGAGTTAGAGGCATCTTGTTGTGTTTTCAATACCTTACTAAGCCTTTTTGGGCTTACAGTGTCTACTTGTGGTGTAGGTGATCGTAATATTGTGATTAATCTAAAGAGAAGCGGTTGATGAGGGATTTACACAGGTGAGCGTTGTGGATGGCAAGGCTAAAGACTAAAGGGTAAAGACTAAAAACATCAAGAGCAAAGCGGTTTTGTAAATGTAAATGTAATTGGTTATTTTATTTCCATAAATAGTTTATTTAAGCTTCCGCTACGTTTTTAAGAAAAAGAGTTTATACTTATACATTTTCATAGTTTAAGTAATAAGGGTAAGAGAAAGAATTTAACGGTTCGGTTTATAGAAGAAGACTCTAATTTCATTTAGTAGCAATTTAAGTTGTTATTTAAGAAAGTTTTAAATTTATCGTATTTTTAAGAAAAGAAAAATCGGGTCGTTACAACAAATCACTAATGGAAAGTCTTTAATTCAAAAAAGATTCAAAAGATTGATTTCACAAATATTTGTCATAATATTTACTACATTCAATATTTCTTAATTGAATAATTATTTATAAATTGAAAACCCTAATTTATCAAACTTTCTTTTCTCGAGTTATGAGCTAACCTTAATTTCTAAAATTACAATTTTAATATCTCTATAAAAATCATTGTTTTAGGCATATAATGAAGTTTTATGGTTTTCTATTTGATTTCGCAAAACTCTAACACTTTCTTGAGTTGGTAAACTTTTATGTTGTAATATTTATATCGTATTTATAATTACTTCTCTTGAGCATCAAACCCTAAATATAGAATCATTCAATAAGTGGTCATCAAATTAAAAGCATGAATAACAAAATATTACAAATAAATAATTAATCTAACCAACAGAATATTCAATCAATCAAAATAATACTTCAAATAAACGATTCATCTCTCCTCTAGAAAGAGAAATTTAGTTAAACATAGTCAAAATAAAAACATCAAGAAAAAGCATGTTGAAACATCATAAAATCAAAGAGGAACAAGGAGTGTAAGAGAATATCTGTCTCCAAATGTTACTGTAATGGTGTAACTCGTGCGTTGATCTCCAACATCAAAAATCTTCAATGAACACTCTCCAAAATTCACCTCAAGGCTGGTGAATTTCCTCCTTTCATCAGGCTATTTTGTATTTATAGAGCCTCCATTAGAGTTTCCAAAATCCCTGAAAAAATCTTTCAAAATGTGTGAGATTTCATAATTTCAAAAAGTGAATCTAGTCTTAGGCCATGGCTCAGAATTTCTAAGCCGCGACTTGGGCTTTGATTCTGTGCTTGGGCTGCAGTTCAAGCATCCTGAGTCGCAGCTCAACCTTTGCTTGTGTGGTTGGGCCGCAATTCAGCATTCCTGAGCCGCAACCCAGCAACTGCTGCTTCACACTAATTTTTTCCTTTTATTTCTCGACTTAAACTTCCAAATTTTGTTATTTTCTATCTTTATTTCACCTATTTGATTATTTATTTGTATCATAACTTAAATTATGTTAAAATTACCAAAAAACTCGAGAATATGTATCAAACTTTGCTTAGAATTATGATAATAATTCTAATTTTCATAAAGTTATCACGAGTCTAACTGAAATGTCAGGTTGAACAACCCGATTCTCCGAGAGGACCTAATCACTAGCCCAAAATTTGGTTTGTAGTAAAAAACTTTATTTAAATCAAAGTCATAACCCACACGATATGGGTCAAGGTCCACATGATGATCACAATTCAATAGTAAAATAAGAAATAGCATACTGTGCAAAAATCCAAACAACCAATGAAGTTATGAAATATTATACAGGCCCAAAGTATAATCCTCACAAAGGTTTAGAACTCTCGAGAAAATAGAAGATAGAAAGAAGTCTTCACTTTGGCTTCTACTCCTAACCACCTCGACCTTTACCTAGGAAGGAGTGGGTCATTTGGGGTTTGTGTCTAACTCAATAGGAAAGTTATACTATATGCAATGCATGAAAAAAACTAGTTTTATCTTTCAATTCAATGTTATCATGCATTAACATATCATGCATGAATTTACAAAACCTTCACAAACTCCTTTACCGCTTTAACAAAAAGGCTCATGAGCCAACTATGAGGAAACTTTGAAATATTGCTACATACATAGGCAACTATAGGAAAATAGACCCCACAAGGCGCATGAGAATGATGGCAATCTAAAGATCTAGCCCATCACATGAGTGAGAGAGAAAACATGACGGCGATTCAAAGATTCAGCAACGCCATTTAGAAATGATCATGAAAACAAACATACTCTGATCAGGTTTAAAGATTTAAAGCTCAAGGAGTGCGTCATCACTACCCTATTACCCATTTCACGTCATAGCAAAGAAAACATCTTAGCATAGTAGAAGATGTACTAAAAAAGTCTCATATTGTTTTGACACCAAAATCATCCAAAACAACAAGAGGATTCTTCCACCAGTGTTCAATAAAAATACAATGCACACGTGAAATAATCATGTCAAAACCCACGTACATATACTATAGAAATAGACGTGCTGTCAAATAGTTCTCGTCAGGTTTTCATATGTGATAACTCACAAAATAATAGCTTTGAAAACCATGAATACAATGCAAAATAGTATAAAATCCCTACCTAAACAACAATTACTCGTCTTACCAACACGAGCAACTACCTCAGGAACAGACTCGTAGTCAGCAAAGTCGTATGAATCTATAACAGAGCCAACTATAATAAGTTTCTATCCAAACTCAAGAAAAAATAAGGAATGAGTCATATACAGAGACTTAGAATCCAAACTAAAAGGAAAATGATACATAATTGCAACCTTCGCCGAGGCCACAAAATTTGACCGAAAAGGCTGCCACAGTCATTCAGAACCTGTCATGAACGACCAGCGCATTTGCCCAATCCAAAAACAGGTTTTCAGTGACGACATACGGAGCTGTGCATCTAGGGATGCGAAAACAGCTTCTGTAGATGTTTGGATTTTTGCAAAAATTCAATGCTTCCATGGATACATGCGTTTCCCTAGAAGCCTTAGCTCCCATAGACATTTGTCTTCCACTTGTTTCCGCAAAAGCCTGTGCTTCTACGAATACGTGCGTTTCCGCAGCAGCCTTCACTCCTGTGCACACATGCCTTCCACTTGTTTCCGTGGAAGCCTACGCTCTATCACCCACAGTCAAGAGGAAATGAGGTGAGGGGGAGGGAGAGATGCGAGCAATCCTCGTTGTTTGTCCCTCGATTTGTGTTTGCGTCATCTTGTAATCTTACTATTGTGAAGGCAGTTTATGCAACAATAAGTTTTTCTTCTCTGTTTTTAGGGTTAAAGTTTTGAAAATTTATTGGCTTTAGATTCAAGGTTAAAACTCGAATATGAGGAAAATTTCTGGTTTATATTGATAGAATAGGAGTTTATGCAGGGTTATTTGTTGTTAGAAGTCAAAAACAGGAGAAAATGAGTGATTTTCCTTCAGGAAACAGTGCCATGCACTGTTTCGATCGACCAAATGAACAGTGGTCATCTGGTTACTGTTCATTTAGTCGATCGGGGTACTGTTCCTATTGATCAAATGAATAATGGTCGACTAGTACTGTTCATTGTTCACAGCACTGTTCACGCACACTGTTCATGGGTCGACCGCCGAACTATTCCTGGATGACCGTAAACTAGGTAGTTTTGACACTAAAGGTCCTCGGTCAACCACATAGTGTCAAATTGTCATGTTTTTTAACCGTTTGCGTGACGGTTGGGTCTGTCTACCTTTATCGGTTCTTGGATGGTTGCAAACGTGTCTTATCAATTGTGGTGAGATTTTGGTTGACCATCGACGTGTCTCGTCGACATTGAATGGTCCCTATTGACCGTTGTTAAGTCTGGTCGAAGCTGCGAGGTCCCTGTTGACCTTTGTTTTACCACGACGACTATTGAGTGGTCTCGGTTGGCCACTGTAATGCCTTTTCAACCGTGGTTGGGTTCAAATGGCTTCAGTTATGTCTTCTCAACTGCTGAGTGGATCAAGTTGAGCGTATAGTGTTTCGACTGTCACCACATCTTGTCAACCTATGGGTCTTTCAGGTTGTTTGTTGAGGTGTCGGGTCGACCATGGTTATGTTTGGGTTAACCGCACTGTTTGTTTCTCGGGTTGGATTTAGCAAACTCCATTCGGCTTCACCAACCATACCTGTTTTCGGTCGTGTAGATTATTGGCTCGGGGTGTAGGGAACCCGTCGTTCCTCGTTTGAGCTGAGAAATCTTGTGTTGATCCATCCGGTCTAGTTTAGGATCCTTGTTGTATCCCTTGTATGATTGTTGGAATTTTGGCATCGGCCTTGTTATAGGTTTTGGAGATGTCAGAGGTGCGACCTTCACTTCCGATAGTGTGTAGAGCTGGCTAGTCAGTAAGCATGTCATGGTCACCTATGAGGTAGGGATTTTTTATACTTTCTGCACTACATTGCATCATGTTTTCAAAACTGATATTTTGTAGGATACAACACTGGAAAATCTAATAGGGATTGTTTCGACAACACGCCTGTTTTTATGTATATGTATATTTTCTCACGTTTACTTTATCATACATGGTATATTGTTTGCTACATTTGATATTTATGCATATATATGTTGGGAGAATGAACCCTCTTGATGCTTTAGGTAATGTTGGCACTAAAACATCACGAGGTTATACCAAGAAACCTTCTGCTACATGAAGGTTTATTGTTTGTATGTGCTAGGGGTGTGCAGAGCCGGCCCGGTACCAAAGAACCGGATCGGGACCGGTCCTTTTGGTACCGGGTTGGTCCATAAATATGGAGCACCGGACCTGATCCGGTCTAGTGCTATCGGGACCTGTCCTACCCTGTACCGGTCCACGGTACACGGTACCATAGAACCGATACCGTGTAGAACCAGGATTTCAGATTTAAGGGCAAATCTGAAATCCCGAGTCCCCTGCCCTAATCCTAAATTGAATTTAATCCCGTCGCCTACAGTGCTTCCCGACCCTAATCCAGCAGCCTCCTAGTCCTCGTCCCTCGACTCGTCGCTCCACTCGACACTCTCCAGTCTAGCCCTCGTCGTCAGCCAGCCTCTGCCAGGGCCCGCCGACCAGCGAGCTCCGAGCTCTGTCCATCGACCATCGCTAGTCGCCACTACCACTCTGCCAGCTCCAAGCTCCGTCTGTCGTCGACAGTCGCCACTGCCAGCTCCGAGCTCCGAGCTCCGTTCGTCTACCACTGCCAGCTCCGAGCTCCGAGTTCCGAGCTCCGTTCGTCTGCCACTGCCTCTGCCAGCTCCGAGCTCCGACCTCTGTCCGGACCGTCGCCACTGCCACTACCAGCTTGGTTAGCACTCTAGTCTACTCTCTCTGTTCCGTTTAGTGTTTTGCTGAATGATCTGTTATGGCAATGGTTGAAAACAATTGATGAATGAATTCTGTTCTGTTTAGTGTTTTGCTTAATGATCTGTTCTGGCAATGGTTGAAACAATTAATGAATGAATTATGTTCTGTTTAGTATTTTGCATATTGGTACATTTCAGTTTAGTGTTTATTGTTTTGCTTGTGATAGTGAATTCTGACTGAGTGACTGTTAGTGTTATGTTCATTGTTCTCAGTGTATTGTTTGTGTTTATTTACTTATTTCAGAGGGTATTTTCTGACTGTTATGTGATTCTGATATGTATTTTGAAATTGTTAAAAATGTAGATAATGGAAAGCTTCAATGATGAAACAATAGAGAGTGTCAGTGGATGCTTCAAGTTTGGTAGCACGTCGTGCATACATGTTAATATGAAGAAAAGCTTGCCAATGTTAATATGACAATTCTGTAATTTTTTACTGATGTTTGCATTTTATATTATTATAATTTTACATTATATTTTTTAATATTTAAAAAAACAGGGTACAAAACTGGTACCGGACCGGAACCGGTACCGAAAAACCCAGTCCAGAACCGGACCGGAACCGGTCTTCTGTGGGACCGGTATCGGTCTTCCAAAAAGGAGCACCGGCACCGCCGGTCCGGTGCCAGACCGCTGTAAAACCGGACCGGACCGGTACCTTGCACACCCCTAGTACGTGCGAAATGAGGATGGGGCATTGGTAACATGTCCTCGGGTTTCAAGCCCCAAAAATTGAAATGGAGATGGGAAGGTAATGACGCTTTCTTGGGTTTCGAGCCCCAAAATCTGATCAGGGTGTTTAGTCACACATATTTGAGGATTGTTTTGTTGCTGGGTTTTGCCTATCCTAGTACTGTTCCATTTGACAGGTGGTGTAACAACTTGTAGCTCTCATCAGCAACCTTTGTCAATTTGGAACCTAGAGATAGCTAGTGGAGAAACAATTAGTTGTCGGCAACCTCATCTGTTTATCATACAGGTTGTGTCATCATGGAGCTTGCTGGTCGGCAACCCGAGTGACAAGCCTGGTCTTCGGACCACCATCATTGTTTCCTCCAGGCTCATCAGGTGCTACCCGAAAACGGTCGCCTCCTTTCTGTGATGAGTGTCAGATGAGTCCTTGAGTGATCATCCCTTTTTAGTGATGATGTTTTCTTATAGAAAATGATGTTAGCATATTTTGTAATATAACCATCTATGATACAACGGGTTTTGATGAGGCCGCATTGAGGGTCATGGGCCGATTTGATAAAATGATAAAAAGGTTTTTGAATGTTTTATAATCGATGTACGATAAATGAAAAGCATGAAATGGTTTTCAAAAGATGAGGAAAACAATTTTTAGCATGCATTGCATTTATTATCGACTTCCCTACTGAGTTTATCACTCACCCCTTAGACTCTATTTTTCTCAGGTTAGGGTGTAGGCTCAGTGCATGGGATCTGCACATGTCATTGTTAGGCATTGCCGATACCCCTCTGGTGAGTGTATCGATCTTCCCATGGATAGGTGGATGTTCGTTGGTTCAATCCCTCTGTTCCTCGTATGTTGGGATTGTAGTTTTTGTGTTATTTGATTTAATTCATGCACAGTACGCTTCTTTATTTTTATTATTATGTCTCTAGCTGATCACTCTGTGAACCCCAACCCATATAATTTGTAAGGGTGTGCACGGTACCGGTCCGGTCCGATTTACAGCGGACCAGCACCGGACCGGTCGGTACCGGTTCTAATTTTTTGAAGACCAGTACCGGTCCCATGGAGGTCCTGTATCGGTTCGGTTCTGGACTGGGTTTTTCGATACCGGTCCGGTACACTGGTCGATCGTCGGTGGTCGCTGGTCCGAGGCTGGAGAGTGGAGCGACGAGGTCGAGGAGTCGAGTCGAGGCTACTTGGTTAGGGAAGGCGACGGGATTTGGATTAGACGATTAGGGGTCGAGATTTGGATTAGCCGATTAGGGGTCGGGATTTGGATTGCCCTAAATCTAAATGGCCGATTCTACATGATACCGGTTCTATGGTACCGTGTACCGAGGATTGGTACCGTGTAGAACCCGGTCTCGATAGTACCGGACCAGATCCGATCCAGTACTCCATTTATATGGACCAACCCGGTACCGAAAGGACCTGTACCGGGCCGGTTCTGCACACCCCTAGTGACTTGGGTTTGGGCTTAATTTCTTATTAAAACTTCCGCTTCTTCTCCCTAACCTTAGGCTAGGCGATCTTGTTATCTCCGAGAATCAGGTCACCTAACCCGGTGATTCGGTTAGGCCCGCCTCTGGGTCGTGATTGTTTCTCTTCCGCGAAGCATCATTCCACGGAAGCATCTTCCTTATTCCTCCTTAATCCAATGGCTATAAATCTCTTATCAATTAATCCAACGATCTCTTATTCTCCCACTTGACATTCATTTTATTTATTCTTTAGTACCTTTTACTGATTTAAATCTGAACTATCCCTTAATCTTATCCAACGATTGTCATATTATCTATTCCTAAAATATTTCTTTTGTTCATCCGTCATCTTTCTTTATCCTCAAACGTCCTTTTTCTTTCAAAAATGATCATTCCTAACTACCCTAAATATTTTTCCAACTTTATAATTTTTTTTATTTTTTTTATCCTTTAATATTTCACTTTTTTCCATCTCAAAAATAGTTATTTTTTCTTTTCTTAGGGTATTACATCATATGTTCGGTAGTTTTGGTGGAATTTTGGAAGGTCCAAAAACTTAACCAAGGTTAGGTGTGAAACAAGAGTGGACTCCTATGACAACAGATTTGAGGAAGGTTAAGTCAAGAGTCCAAGATGTTCCAAGAAAAGGCATGTCGATTGACGACTGCTATGAGAGATAGCAATGTTCCTACCTATGTTGCTCGAAAAAGTGACAATCCACCTAAGTTGTGGAGAAACAATTCAACCACTGGTGTACATAGAAGTGTACACAATGACACCATGAAAAGAAGTGGACCTGAGAAACACTTCGTTGTAGTCTACAACGGAAAGAGGAAGAGTGTAAAGATGAGGAGTTATATTGTGGAAGTCGATATAAGAGTATACAAACTACTCTTAGGTCATGGTGAGTGTCGAGCATATTGAGCTGTGGAGACAAGTCCACAAGGGACGTACTCAATATGGATGACTGGAGGCAATTTGAATCAAGAAGAAATGTTGAGTACGATTCAAATATTGCCATGATCTTAGTTGCGGGGCGTTATCTATTTTAGCTATCCATTGTGGGTGTTAGTAGGATTAAGTGGGATGATGTTATCCTATTTTGGTTAGTTAATTGCATGATCTAATTGTATGGCTAGTTTTTAACATGATTAATGCAACTTTGAGTAGACCAAACTCATCATGTATGTGATAAACACTTATGTGAGGACAAAATGCCCTAAGAGCATAGTCTCATATTGAAAATAGGCTATTTTTAATGACTTATCAGACACAACAAAACAGGCCGGCCATTGGCTAAAAGTTCTTCAATACTTCTTGCTTTACCTTGTCACATTTCTACAAAGAATTTCAATTCTACCCTTATGTTATAGTGCACTTTTATTATAACATATAATTAATTGTTTTTAAAAACAACTCATTCTAGAATGATTCCATTTCCATGACCCATTTTTCTTCCCCTTAATTGTTTAGCTTTTAAAATAAACAAATATTATTTTACAAAAATGTAAAGAATTGTTTAAATTATGTTTTGGTAGTGCTATGCATGTTACTTTGAAATGGAATATGAACATAAATTATTGCATAAAAGAAATATATAATAATGGTGTATTGAAGCTAATTATACACCATCATAAAGAGTTGTATAAAACTCATTATTGTAATTTGTTATTGGACGTGACATTATTACAGGAGAAATATTATATTATTTAAAATCATAGCAAATTTATTTAGAAGAAATAAATAAATATTTTTGATGAAAGAATGAGCCATTTATCACCTTAGTAAATGAAGGGAAGCTATTGGTCTTGGCCTTCGTGCGGTTTCAGAAAATGTCGACGCACGCTGGACGACGACGACGACGACGACTGGAGCAAGAAAACAACACACCAACTACCCACTTAACTGCTTAATCATATCCAATCATTCAGACACCATTTTCTTACATTTGATCATCTGGGGTTTAGGTTGGAGTAAAATTGGTATACTCGTTCCAATAAAACAATCCCACGCTTTACTTTCCAGGAATTTTTGTCTTTTCATTTTCTATTTTCTCTACTTTGGCTGTAGAAAGTGATTTCTGTCAAAGTCAGGATTATATGCTGATGTATTAGGTCATTCTAAATTCGGATAATGTAGAAAAAATTGGGTTCTTTTTCATCTGGGTATTTTGGTTTCGATTCGCTTGTGCATATTTATTCGCGGATGCTTCTATTTATGAAATTTGAGAAGAATTTCTCATGTGGGTATTTGAGATTGTTGAATTTATTGGGGATTTCGAAGTGGAGCTTCTCTGATTGGGAGATTTGATTGTGGGTGCTAAAGATTTCAGTTTTATGTTTGATTTCGCCTGGGCTTCTTCGAAATTGACGAGATCTTTTAACTTATCTGCCGAATGACAAAACTTTAAAGTTTATTGGCAATTTCAGATTGGCATGCTCCTCTTATTCTGATTTTGGAGGTGTATATAACAAAAACTTCATCATCTTCTCTCTCTCAGAGTAGAGTGTGAGAGATTTTATTGCAAATTTGGTTGATTTGGGGAAAAATATATTGTCTGGGATGAAATTATTAAACATAGTCGGAAACTCCTTTGGATGTTCTGCTTCTGGAGAACGCTTAGTTTCAGCTGCAAGAGATGGAGACCTTCAGGAAGCCAAAGCCTTGTTGGATTATAATCCTCGTTTGGCCCGTTATTCGACCTTTGGCGTTCGTAATTCTCCGCTTCACTATTCTGCAGCTCATGGCCATCACGAGGTTTGATAATTTCATCTTTTTTCGCCATTGAATTCTTAGAGAGAGATTCTAAATATGGATGGTTTTTCTGAATTTCTGCAGATTGTCTCTCTTTTACTTGAATCTGGAGTTGAAATAAATCTAAGAAATTACCGCGGTCAGGTAGAACAATTGTTATTTTTTGAAATCTTTCTCTCTTTCTTACCACATTCATAGCAAACTGTTTCATACGATAGATGTTTCTAAATACTTTCATCCAGAAACTGAAATAAAAGGGAAACAAAATAGTTTTTAGAAACGTTTCTTATCAGAAATACATCTTTTTATTTAACTATCGTTGTCTGAAAGTGTTTCTAAAGACAAAATTGGATATGTTAGTTTTCTGAAGACAAATTATTTCATCAAAGGCTTGTATTTCTATTGCTTTTTGACGAGTTTTTATAACTTTGCTCGTTTTTTGGCCAAATAGACGGCTTTGATGCAAGCTTGTCAGCATGGCCATTGGGAGGTTGTTCAGACTCTTATACTTTTCAAAGCTAACGTGAGTTTCTCTTCTAGTTTCATTTCCCACCCTTATACTCTTTAGTCACATATTTTATCTTGAAATTATTATGATTTTCGGTATTCTTTAGATCTTAAGAGCAGATTATTTGAATGGAGGAACTGCTCTTCATCTGGCTGCTTTAAATGGTCATTCTCGTTGCATACGCCTTCTTCTTGCTGATTACATTCCAAGCATACCTGACTTTTGGGACATTTTAAGGGAAAAATCAGAAAAAGATAAATCCATCTCTAAGTTTGACCATAGGTAGCAATTTGAATTTACTTTTTTTTTTCAAATTGAAACCTCCTTTCTCTCTGATTTGTTATTTATTTTCTCATTATTTCTCTTTGCAGTGCATTTTTTGAGGTTATTAATAAACCAGCTGATGGAGGCATCACAGCCCTCCATATGGCAGCTTTAAATGGCCATGTCGAAACTGTCCAATTACTTTTGGATTTGGGTGCCTCTGTCTCTCAAGTTACCAAAGAAGACGGAACAACAATTGATCTAATAGGTTACCCCTTTATCTCTTCCTTGCTTTTTCCGGTCTAATTATCCTTAAGATCTAGTCTGTAAATGATTCCAAATTTTAAGGTTTAAATTGCAGTTTGTCCTTTACTATATTATGTCTTTTCTGTTCTTTTTTCTTGAGTAAAGCATATGAAAGAGGAAAGTCCCATAGAATTTTGTTTTCATCGAGGTCAATGTTTCTGCAATATAATTTGCTACCTTTTCTGGACACTAACTTTATCATATTACTTAAATTTCATTTCAAATTCTGTGAAATTTTCTGATGTGTACTTTTTTGGTTGTATTTAGGTGCTGGAAGTACTGCCCTTCATTATGCTGCGTGTGGTGGCAGTGCACAATGTTGTCAAGTATGTAAATCCCCATGATATGAAAATAACGAAAAAAGAGTAAGAGAATTTACGTTATTCATGTTGTAGCTTTGATATTTTACATTAATTGTGTGATTCAGATATTGATCGGTAGAGGAGCTAGCATAGCTGCTGAAAATAGAAACGGGTATGAATCTAATCGTATTCGAAGTTTTCTGGTTATTACTATGATTAAACTTTCGTTAGGATGAGTGGTATCTTTGTGAGTATACATGTTTATCGTACAAAAACGAACCCGGAAGGAATTTTTGGAAAGCATGATGTTGCATATGGTGGTAAGAATAGAAACCATTATGGGTTGACATATCAAAGGGTGGTTTGAGAGAGGAGACAGTTCCATAGTTGGGAAGTTTGGGGCTGTTAAAAACGAAGATATAGGCTGGTTCTTTATTTTTATTTTATCATGCATGTATTTGGAAAAAGCATTGTGTTGTCCAAGTATGAACTCGTGCTGTAATTTCTGAACCTCTGGTGTTGTGTTTTTCTTGTTGAGTTGTGTTAATGTGAAAGTGATTTTGTGGTTGTGTTCTTGATCGAATAAGTTGTGTTTACATATCGATTTTCTACAACATGACGAGGAAAAGAATTGTATCGATGAATGGTGGATAGATCGAGGAAAAAATACTGAATTTGGTTAAAAAAAATTGAAACACGCTCGGAAATCGTCATCTTCTTTTTTGCCAAGTTATTTACTGGCCAGATTTCGATGAAATGGTGGCAAAATCTCACTCCTCCGATGGGTAGTCCAATTGATGTTCATGGGTTTCTCATTAGATAGTCTTCTTATGGATTCTCTGCTCTTATACTAATTTATTTTCCATGTTTCCCAGTCATGATTATCGTCATCTTCCATATCATCTGAAAAAATAAATGCTTAAATCTGCAAAAATAAATGTTTAAATTTTGATAAGAGAGTGATGGATGAATTTATGTTGGTTAAATATGTTAAAATAGTTTTCTCCTATAATTCTCCTTTTACTTTATGGCCCCAAAGGTGGACTCCATTGATGGTTGCTCGATCATGGCACAAGGATGGGCTCGAGGAAATTCTTAGCTTCGAGCCTGAAAGCCAACCGAGAATTCGCCCATCACCATATCTCTGTCTCCCCCTCATGAGTATAGTTAAAATTGCTCGGTAAGTCAGTCCTCTATTCCGCCATTTTTACCGTCCATACATGTTCATAAAAGGACTTATTTTCTCTCTCTTTCTCTCTATCTTTGTCTGTAGACAGTGTGGATTGAGATGTTCTGATCCATTACTTGTATGCCAAGATCCATGTGTTGTATGCTTGGAGAGAGAATGCACAGTTGCTGCAGAAGGTAAACTTTCTCGACAAATATCGAAATTCATTCATATCCTATCGCCTTTTTTTATTGTTTTAACTCAATTTGATGCCGGAAGGACTTTTTTCATGAGCAGATTATCGACTTTTTTGAGTTCTAACTATTAGTTATTCTAGATTAAGGGTAGAGCTCAATGGGTAGAAGAAGTCCTAAAGGATTTCTAACCATCTTGCTATCCTAAAATAATCATAAACTAATTAAAATGAAAAAGATAAGAGCAGATAGAGAGTTGGTTGACGAGTCTCACCTGTTTAAGAAGTATATATTCTTCTTCTTTAACACTTTGTTTTGATCAAACCTATTGAACTTGCTGAATTTGTTTAAATTTGTTTGGTGATCGGGTTCAATTCTTATGTTCTGCCCAGGATCCATAGCTATGTTTGGAAGATCTTTCCATAAATTGTGTCATTATTTAATGTTTTCAGGTTGTGAACACGAATTCTGCATCCGTTGTGCGTTATACCTCTGTTCGACGTACTGCACGGCAACAGTCGTTTCTCACGGCCCATCTGGCTCGATCGCATGCCCGCTCTGTCGGAACGGAATCGTTTCCTTTGTAAAACTCCCAAGAACAAGGCTGTTGAATAAGGAAATGGCAAGAACAAGCCTATCCTTATCGTTTTGTACTTGTTCAAGCGAAAAAAGAGAGATGAATTGCATGACAATGCCGTTATGCAAACCGGGTTGTACCCAAATTTCGCCTCTCAGCCTTGGCCCATCATTTCGATCACTCAGCTGTCAGAAATTCCCGTCGATGAAAATAAATTCGAGTCTTTGCTTGGGAAATTTGAGCACTAGTTCGTTGGTTTCATGTGATGTTAGTAATCGAAACTTGTGGAATTCTTTGGGTCGGTGTTCGAGAACGGGATTCGGCCGGTCGAGTTCTCATCCCCAAGGAAGAAGATCATGGTTTTCTGCTCTCAATCAGTATGTGTCTACTGGAATTGGATGCTGAAGTAGATTGTCTGAACTAATTCTTTTCTTTTCTTTTTTTTTGTGCTTTATTTTTGAGGTATAGTTTGAAGATATAGGTGTGTATCTAATTATTGAGAAAAGTAATTTTGTTATATTAAATTAGTAGGTCAAGGCCTTAATTATATTAACAATGTACTAGAGTCAACTGTCAAAAGTAAAATCCTCGCCGACGCTCGAGGGTGACCGAGACCGATTTGATAGAAAATGCAATATTTGAGTTGTGATTTATTCAAAAAAACATAATTTAAGGTCTCACCCTTGGAGTCGCCATTGACTTCAAAGATCTTTCAAGTCTACCCTCCCCTAACTCGTGTTGCTATTTTATGATTCAAACATATATTTTTACAGTAAATTAAAATATAATTCTACATAAATTAAGATTCTTAACATGGATTGAAATTGGCTTAACCCAGATATAATTCAAGTTACACCAAATTCTAATAATTTTTATCTTGACATGGATTTTATTGTATAAAATATATATTCAAAACTCTAACAGAAACTTACTCTTCCACATAAGTCATCAGGGCATAATCAGCAACTAATATTAATCAAACTCAAACAATGTTTGAATTTGGGTGTAGATAACGTCTTGGTCATCATATCACCAGACTTAACATCAGTATTGATTTTACTCACAGCAAAATATTTTAATATTAGTCGTCCACATTCTCCTCCACATAACGAGAGTTTTCCTAGTTGTTGAAAATCGAACGCAATTGAAAAAGAAAAATGCAAAAAATAATAGACACTGATATTTACGTGAAAAACTAAAACGCAAAAAAATAATAATAATAATAAAACAAACAAACAAACCCCACTAGTACAGAAAAGAATTCATTATCAGAATTTAATATTCTAACATTAGTAGTTGTGGTGGTTGTATTCTAGCTTCACAATTTAGTATTTATGATATATTGAGCGAAGTAGGTATTAAAAGTTATTTTACTTCTATCACGACCCAGAGGCGGGCCTAACAGAACCGACGGAGAACCCGGCTCTCCAGCCCAAGGCGTGAAAGAGACAGAAGTCTTAAAGAGACAATTAAGACCAAACTTAAATCAAATGGGTCGGAGTCCACAGAGTGATCAACTAGAAACATGATAATATAAATAGAGAAACGTATTGTACAAGAATTAAATCAAGCAACACCAAAACTACAATCCTAACATACTAGGAACATAGGGATTGAACCGACGACATCCACCTAACGCAAGAATATTGTTACACCTAGCAGAGGAGCATCGGCAACACTCCATAACGACACGTACAGATCCCATGTGAAGGATCGATATGAGCCTATAGAGGGGGGGTGAATTTAGACATTCTAAACTTTTTCGTGCAATTGTTAATTCTCTAATCCTTAAGTGATTTATCACAAATATATAATCAAACAATGCATATATATAAAGTGATTAGTGAAAAATAATGCAAACAATGTTGTTCATGTGGTTCGAAAAATCCCGCCTATGTCTGCGTTCCAAGTTTCTGACTTGGAGATCCTTAATTGTCCAACTCCCCGATTAACGATGTTTGAATTCACGAGTGCCAAACAAATCTTTTACAATTGACTCTTCATAAGGCGTCACCCTTCACTCAACTAATTCGTAGGTCGTCACCCTTTTCGTTGGAGTACAATAATGGAAATGAAAATTACAATTTAAATTCTAACTCTCCCAAATACAACTCTCAAGTTTAGGGATAAGGAGAGTTAGATTTGCACACTAAATAAATGATTTGGAATTAAGTCTCAAATTTGGCAGGGCTTCGCCTCAATTCTCAGTTTGTTAGAATGAGCCTCAGAGTGTATTATATTTATAGACACTGTAAATTCGGTTGACCAATTCCTTTTTGGTTGACCACACCTGATCATTAGAAACTAGTTGTTGTGTGTTCTACACATTTTCGGTCTACCATTTTTCTCTTTCTCGACTGCTTACTAGACCGAAATCTCAAGGTGCTTTCTGTGATGTATTTCGGTCGTGTGCGTCGACCGCTTCCTCGTTCGCTTCCTTGAACGAAAATCTTTGGAGTAATCTGTATACAATTTCGATCGTGTGTCGACTGCTTCATCGTCCACTTTGTCGACCGCAAATCCTGGGAGTGCACTGTGATATATTTCAGTCACTCCCGTCGACCGCTTACTCGACCGCGTTCTCGATCGCGTCCTCAACCACGTACTTTATAGAGTGAATTTGATCAACCAAAAAACAGTTTGCTCAACCTTGTGCCTCACATTTGCCATCCTTTTTTCTAAGTCCCAATATGATACATATTCACTATATGGACTTAGATAAACATGTTAGCACAACTTTAATACTCGTGTTGAGGGTATTTCCAATGAATATAAATATAAATGTAATTATTATACATTTAAGCATAATTATCAATAAAATCTTATAATTTCATTCAATTCAAACATCATCAAAACAACTAAGCCTAACACAACATAGGCTAACACAATGCACCAAGCCTACACTCTAACCTAGGGAAAAATATAGTCTAAGAGATGAGTGACAAACTTAATAAGGAAATCGATACTAAATGCAATGCATGCTAAAAACCGTTTTTATCATCTTTTTTAAAACCATTTTTCATGCTTCTCATTTACCGTACATGAATTTAAATCATTAAAACTTCTTTATCATTTTATTAAACCGGCCCAAGGCCCTCGATATGGCTTCATCAAAACTCGTTGTATATATAGACAACTATATTGCAAAATATGTCAACATTGTTTTCCGCATGAAAACGTCATCAGTAAAAATGGATGATTACACAATGACCTATTCAGCACTCTTCATAGAATATATGGCCACCCGTCAATGACAACACCTCATGAAGCAAAGGAAATACAAATGACGACGATCTAAAGATCCAACGCGTCACCTAAGTTGCTGATGAGCTAAAGCTCTAAGTCAACACAACTCGTACGATCAAATAGAACAGATAAGGTTGCTCGCAATGAATTGCTTCTCAACTAAAATACCTATAGGTTCCAAATTGACGAGGGTTGCCGACGAGCGGAGCTACGAACCGTCACGTCACTCGTCAAATGAAACGGTACTAGGATAGGAAAAACTAAGCGACTGACAACCTTCTAATCTATGAGACTAAACCTTTGCCATGTTATGGGGCTCGAAACCCAAAAAAGCGTCATCACCTTCCCATCTCCATTTCTAACTTTCGGGACTCGAAACCTGAGGACTTTTCATCAATGCCTCATCCCCCTTTTGCACGTACAAACAATCAACTTTCACACAGTAGAAGGTTTCACGAGATAGCTTGTGATGCTTTAGCTCTAGAGTGTCTAAAGCATTAAGAGGATTCATCCTCCCAATGTATCCACAAATAACCAAAATGGAATACTATGTACGATAAAGTAAATGAGAGAAAACATACATATACGTAAATATAGATGTGTTGTCAAAACGTCGGGTTTTCAAATGTGGTATCCCACAAAATATTGGTTTTGAAAACACAATGCAATGCATGTGCAGAAAGTATAAAGATCCCTACCTCGATGACGACCACAACACACTTATCAACAAGCCAACTCCATGCGTTATCGTAAGCGAAGGTCGAACCATTGACATCTCCGGAACCTATGACAAGGCCGATGTCAACAATCTCATCAATCACACAAGGGATAACATAAAAGTCTTAAACAAGACTAGAATCTAAGACGGTTTCGAGGGACAACCATCTGTCCCAAACCAGAAACCAAATCTATGAATACAACAAGATCCCAAACTAAAAACCAACATTAACTGGAAGAACCAACACAAGACTTCCCGGCTCATAAGAGGAATGAAGGGTTCCCTACTCCTGAGTCGAGAATCCACACAATCAAAACAAGGAATGGCTGACAAAGCCGAACGGGGTTCACTAAAACCAACTCTAGGAGACAAGCAGTGTGTTCGACCAAAATGCAACCACGTTCTACTCGGCACCCAATAGACAACAGGAAGTCCAACTGGTCAACAAGACACGGTGACAGAAGATGGAATACAACACACTCGACCTGATCCACTCAGCCGTCGAGGACACTTAACCGAATCCATTCGAACCACCTGTGGTTGACAAGGCATCTCAGTGATCAATTGAGACCACTCAACAGTCGTCGAGGCACAGCGGAGGTCAATCGGGATCTCGCAGCTTTGACCAGACTTAACAACAGCCAACCGGGACCATCAGGTGTCAACGTGACACGTCAACGGTCAACCAGGACCTCACAGTAGTCGATACGACCCGCTCGTAACCATCTTAGATTCAACAGTCGCGGAGACTCATCTAAAGTCAAATCGAGAATGACTTTATAGAAAGTCGGCTCGAAAAACATAAACCAAACTGAGCCTAAAACTTGTCAATGGACAATAATTTCTAACAATAAGTCACGAATATAGGTGGAAGGGCCATATGCCAAGTTTAGGAACCCAACTGATGCAAGAGCGGCACAAAACACTTGTGCCCGAACAACGGGGCAGCCTGGAATAAATTGTAGAGCAATCTGTCCATTTTCGGCCAGGGGCGATTAATTAAGGGATTTTTGGTCGATCAACCACTACTTGGTTGATCAACCGCAAATCCTTGGCCGCGCAGTTTTGTGGTCAATCGAGGGATTTCCGGTCGATCGACCGCAAATCTCTGGTCTACTGGCCACGACCTTTGGTCAATCAACCACAAATGTGGCGGTCGATCGACCGCAAGCCCCTAGTCGATCAGACGATCAACCAAGTCCATCTCTATCTTCAGCTCTTTGTGCTCGATAATTTCATTAGGTTCAACTCATTTAACTCGTTAAACTCAATGAATTAGACTTTTTTTGGTTTATCTCAACTCAGTTGGCTCGTTTGCCAGCTCTACAGCAAGCCGTTACAGCCTACTAATGAAGTTGACAATAAGTATTTTGATATATCAGAGCGCACGTACCAAACTTTAAACTAATTTTTTTAGTTAAGACAATTATCTAATAAATTATCTACTGTGGAGTCACATATTTATGGAGGCGGCTGGTCTGGTCCACTAATGAGGCCAATTTATAGGCGAACAAACTGTCATATAACACTTAAAAACTCACCAACTTAGTATAATCGGACTCAAAGATACTTGTTTAGAAATAATCTTAAATCTTGTTGACAATATCTTTAAAAAGTGCAAACATAATTCCAACATATTCACATGTTCTTGAATGAACATTATGAAGTATCCTTTGTGGGTCGATTCCATTTAAAATGTTGAAATTAATCAGAGAGATCAATCTTCGAGAAGCTCGCAGTCTATCCTCTGAAAAAACAGCACGTTCATCTCGAGATCGAACGCGAAATTATAAAATTGTTGAGCCAACAGACCGATGATCGTCAGCGACGGCAACGGCGACGGCCGGAAGGCGAAACAAAATTCATCAGAACTTATCTGAACAAACAAACTGTTTGTGTCCAAAATAAGATCAGCATCTGCAGCAAAATGAAACGTGACCACAGGAAATCCGGCGAGGTCGAGATTCATATTTCCCTCGTAACACAGCACCTGTCTTGGCCTTCTGCTCAAAACTGGCCTCAACCATTTATCCAGCAGCTCCTTAACTTCTGCTAAAACTAGCTCAAAAGCTTCTCGAACCAGCCATGTTAATGGCGATCCTGAATCTAGTACAACTCCACTCAAACGAGTGCTTGTGTTCTTCCTCAAAAACATGTCTGGATTTATGTCTAATCTCTTGTCTCCTACACTGATGCCTTGAAGAGAAAGATGGTAATGGCTTTGGACTACTTCCAGAGGAGTCGAATCCCCTTGGAAAAACGCTCCTCCGCCTAAAATCAATACGTTGTGGGCGTAATTCGGGTTGGTTATGTCTCCGATGCAGTACGAAAACTTGTCTCCGAACCGCCCCACGATCGACGACTTCCGGTAGCCAAGCCCGAAAATTCCAGTGAATCGCGGATCCGAACCGAATTGTCGGTTTTCATTCCCGCAGCCGAAAATTACATCTGAAATGGTTGAGACACCTTCATCAGCGGTGCTGAAAGTGAGATGTTCAGCCGCGACTAGCCCCTGAGACGAAGGTCCACTTAGATAATTTTGAGTGTAAGTGCATTGGGTGAGAGATTGATCACACTTTTTGAACAAAGGTGAAGTGGAATTGCACATTGGATCATCACAGGGCAGTGGTTTATAAGTTGAGGATTTTGATGGATCAAATTTTTTAGTGTTTTGATCAGAACAAATTCTGCATGAGGCGCATTGCACCCAAATGAGGCTACTTCCGGTGTCCATAACAGCAAGTTGAGGAGTCGGGGGCTGTCCAATCGAGAAGCCGATGAACAAAAAGGAGCTCGAGGGTAGGAGGTTCGCTTCGACATCGAGTTGCGTTTGAAAATAAGACTGCCAAAAATTCAAAGCTTTTGAAACAAAATTAGAACGATCAATCTTATCATAATTATCATTCGATATAGAGTAACGATGGATAAGTTTTACAACTATCCGTTCCGGCTTTGTCTCAGAGGCATCAGAGGAGAGGGCAGCAATGAGGACAGTTAAGCGAAAAAAGGCAGAAAACGGTGAGATCCACGGCGGAGAAGATGATGGAAAATGTGTCTTCATGATGAGAAAATCTGAGGCTAAACAAGCATCAATGAGCTGAAGTTTGTGTCTTGGCTTTGATTTATAACCATTAATGGGAGAACTGAGAGAAAGTGAACATACAGATAGCAGCATGGAGTTTAAGAAAAATGTTATTTTTGAAGAAATGGAGAAAGTGATGGCGTTATTGTATTGTAGTTTCTTGAGTGGGTGATGAGGTAGGAGGGAGTAAGGAGAGAGGGAGAGACAGTTTTGGATGTGCAACAGATGAAAAACAAGGTCATCAACCGCCCTGCAGCCTGTGAGTTGGCCCATGCTCGGCCGGAGCAGAGCCGGGACATGTTTTTCAACACGCAGGCCGGCCAGCTAGCCTCATCTAGCAAATCAACTCGCAGACGGGTTTTTAAGTTTTAGTAGTCAATTTTTCCTTCAGCAAAACAATGGCCCTGCAAGCCAGCCGGCCCGAACCGGCCAGGTGTCGTCTCTGAGGTGAAAAGCATCAGAAAAATGAGAACTTTTAGAGAGAGAAATGGAGATTTTTGAAGTTAAATCACAGTTCTTGAGAGAGATTTAATAATTATGATTATTCTTTTACAAAAATAAAAAATAAAAAACCCAAAAAAATTCAAGTAATATCTACAATTACCAGAAATTTCTCAGTTGTTCTACACATTCCATTCTCACCCATTGACTCATAAACGGACTCCTCAGATGTGCTTCATTTCATGTCTTCAATGGAAACCTCCAATTCCCATTTGAGCAATAAAGCAAGAGCTTATGTTTGTTTCTTCCTAAGTTGGTTCCTCAATGTCTCCAAACTTTAGCGGCCATTGTTCGATCAAGATCCAACGTTATTCTCAGAGGCCGTGGTCGTCAAGAGATTGAATTCTCGGTCCAAACTTCTCGAAAATTCATTGTGATTGTTGATGCTCAGGCAGTACTCTTGCAAGTACCCATTGTAGGTGATTATGGATAATACGGCTCTAAATCAAAAATCCCAAGTCAAAATTTGAAAACACCATCGCCGATCGATTGACACATAACAAAGCTAGGCATTGTAGAAATCAAACATTAATTCAAAAGAATGTCTCGAATGAAACTCTACGCTTCTGCGATTGTAGTGCGTTACGGGATATATTATGTTCTTATAAGAATTGGAAATCTGACCTGCAAGCCACCATCTCAGATGCAGACGGGTCAGAAACCTTATTGACCTTGCGGATCACGGCATAGCTGCATGAAAACTCGATACATTACAAAATTGTTTTGACAAACTTCTAGAAAGTCAAAAACATCGAACCGATTTGAAGAATGATTATCTGAAAAGAATATTTGTAAGCATGTTTGGCTATGCTCCTTCTAAACCTATGAAACTTTGATATAAATTTCAACACAAGGCCTAAGACTACTCAACCAAAACAGCAAAAAGAAATAATATGTCATAGCCTTAGGAGAAGACAACTAGTAAGATTATATTAGATTTAGTAGAATAACACCTTTTGATTCCTCCGGGAACCGCGTTGTGGAGTATGTGATGATGAGCCGGATCAAGAGCATCGGTAATGGAATCGGGTATTATTGATCCGAGAAGCCCACTTGATTTTCTGCTGTTTCAAATTATACACGCAAAAAATAATAAAGAATAAGAAGTCGATAAAAATAACAATGGCAGAACAAGTTTCAGTCTCTCATCAGCAGGTCGAGCTAGGCCAAAACAAGGCCCTGGTAGGGGCCGACCAGCCTGTTGAGTTTGTTTCGATGAGCTTTGTCCTTTCTTGACATAATTTAGTAAGCATAGTTCAATGGTTCACGTATTTATTTATCTCTCTAACTCTCGGTACTTGATCGGAACTTTTCCGGGTCATTTATCTTCCTCTCTCTCCAACGCAAAATTAATTGATAAAAAAAAAAAGTGGCATGAGATGGCCAATAAAAGCTTGAAAAGAATCAAATAAAGCTCTCACCTTTGATTTATTGCAAAACCCAATGGAAAAACATGGACAGACCCAGAAGAGCTGAGAGCCACCAGAATTTCAGGAAGTTGCTGACATGGCCCGAATGACAGGGAAAATATAGTTGATGGATACGTGCCTCTTCGAAAGCTATACGACTACCATAGAAAGCTACTTAGAAAACATTTCATAAAGCAAGCCACTCAAATAAATGCTTTCAAAAATTTAGCTTCAGAATGGATGCTGAAAAAGAATTCTTTTGAATCAAGATTTTAATCCAAATTCAAACAAGTCAATGATCAAAACGGCATCGAGATGCAGTACCAGAAACGAATAAATGAAAATAGGTGGTGAAAACCATGGAAAATACCGTAAAATCAGCATAAATTCAAGGAATCTTAAAATAAGATCAAGGCTGCAAAAGTAAAGTTTCAGATGCAGATGTATCAAACATCAGGATATCTACCTGGAACTAATTAAAACCAAAACTTACTTTCTTCCTCTCCATTACAAGTTCAGATGTGTACTAGAAAGTATATCAACACAAGGAGCAGAAGAACATTTTTGCAAGTGTAATAGCATGCACTTCAATCGATAATCAAGCGTAAAGTAGCTCTCGCATTAAAAGTGAACAGTTAAATTTTCACGATTTACTATTTTTCTCTTTCACCATTAGTGTTGCTCTTTGGATAGACAGTATAAAAAGTTTAAATTCTGAGATGAATGAGAATGAGAATGAAATTTCAATTAAGTTCAAGAAATTGTTTTCTATGATAAAGAGTCTAGCACAAAGAGGAACATTAAACAATTCATCAAAGGGTATGGTCTTTTATTTCATACCTTTGTAGCTTCAGATACCAGATGGACTCTGATCATGGTTCCCTGATCAGATGCTGTTGCTATATACATCCCATTCGAAGAGAGGACCATAGCAGCGATTGGAGCTCGATGGGCATCAATCTACAATTGATTTTGGAGAAATCAAAAACAAACTCAAAAAATACTTCTTCCTTCCGTTTCTGACAATAAATCGAAAGCAGAGTTCAGAGTATAAAATATGGGGCTCAGCTTTCTGTTGTGAATCGAAAAAAGCAAGAATCTGTTAAGGTACTTATAACGGAAGACAGATTCAATGTTGAAATTGGTGTTGATTGGTAGAAATTTGAGTTTTGCAACCCAGATCTTCGAGATTCTGGAATTCTCCATATGCAAACTTCCTCTAGTTATTTTCTGATCTCTTCTAATTGGTAACTACTTAGCTATTTAGGAAGGAAACTACTAGTGCACTAATGCAGCAACTATTTCAAATTGTTTTCAAAAACTTTTTCCAAGTAACATTTCTAAAAAGCTGTTTTTTTTCCTTCAATTTCCAATGTTTTTATTTTATACCGGACTTTTCGTTTATAGAAAGAGATATCTTAAGGTTTGATGGCAAACAACGTCAAGCAAAATAAAGAAGATGAGATCATAACCTCACAATGTAACTGCAGGTCCATGACATTGTACAGCAACACAGATCCCTTGGAGGTGCTTGCAGGAAGAGCCAAGAAGCAACCATCCAAACTAGGGGAAAATGCACAGATTCCTGAAGAATATTAAGAAGAACGAATGAATTAGTAAGTTAAAATTATGTAGTAATTCCTTCACCAAAGAAGATTATGCATAGTTTCAAATCTGGGTCATCACCGGATAAGGCCTTGCAGCCTGGGTTCGACCCATGGATGGTCTAACTGTCCTTTGACAAAAAAATTTTCCAGACTAAATTTTGTTGTCCAAGGTCTGGCCCGCCAACCTTGGACCATTACTACGACTAACTCGCAGACTGACTATTTTTCTTTCAGCATTGCCGTGCTGACTCTTTTGTCTAGATCTAGTTCGAGATTTGGCCGGATCTGGACTAGACCATAAAAAAATATCCCCTTGGGCCGGCCAGCGGGACACATGCTATTTGATAACCCTAAGTTTCAAACACGAGAATGGAATCCAATTATCATAGTTATGGATCGTTTCTTATTTTCTTGATCTAGTAATCATGACATTGAAAGTAAAAGTACAAAAATGAATCGGAGACTCGTATAGCTATTGAATATTTATGTCCAAAATCAGCACCCAACAACAAAATTTAGCCTTTTCTACATCATAACCAGATGCATTTTTCAGTGTAGTTTGTTCAGTTTCCACTATATGCAGATGCCAACACAATCAAAAAGAAAACTACAATAAAACGTTGAAACCATAATGAACATAATTGTACTTTAATAAATATTTCAATCTCACCTTTTGCATTTGGCACAGTATCAATTGTGTCCAAAATTGTAAGAGTATTTATGTCATAAACATAAGTTTTATCCTGCAACAAAACAATAAGTCTGCATTTTCGAGAACATTATATTAATAACATCATAAAGGAAAAGGAAAAAAGTAACTTTAATAGAATACTAGAAGTGCCCAATGTAACCGAGCTTGTACTACTTAAGGTTTAATCTTTTTAGCAAAATGCATTCGATGTAGGACACAAAAGGATTTTAGATAATAGTAGACAGATAAACATAATAAGGAGATCTAAAAGGACGGAAAGCTTTAAAAAGGATTAGGAAGAAATAGAACAAATGGAGAACGAGACAAAATAAGAAGAACGAAAAATGAAAATGAAATAATCCATTATCATTCTTGATAATAGTCTAATTTAAAGCCTTTTTTATGGAGGCTCAATTATAGAATTTGAAAACTACGAGACCTTTTGGAGTAAAACTCAAGAATAAAGTTGTATGGGTTCAAGGATATTTCTTCTCATTTACCAATAATAATTGCATCAAATGTCAAATAAGATCACTCATTAGGCAGTAAGTCAATCTTTTACCTTTTCCTATTCATGCGAACAGCAAGAATTGAAGTAAGAAAATTCATTTCTCTAAGAGCATTCCCAGTTGTAGTATTGAACAAACAGAGACGTCGTGGGGATAAAGACGGCTGTAGCAATTATGCAGCCAAAATATGCACAAACTGGTTAGGAAGCCCGGCAGATTCAAATACAGAATCAAACGCAAAATGCAAAGATTAAGTATTTATGTACCTGTTCACCAGCTCCAACAATGGCAAGGAGACTAGAGCCGAAAAGCATTTCAACAATATTGAAAGCCCCAAGAACTGATAGAGAAACTAGGATATCAGTTAAGAAAATTTAAAAAAAAATTGAAATATATAAATATATGACCACAATTTTGTTCGGAGTTACGAAATATTAAGAACAAAACTTCAATGATAGTTTGCATTTACCCGGAGAAAATTTCTGCGAATGAATAAATATATTATTTTTATGATTAACAAATAATATTATCATAACTTAAAACACGAATCATAGGCCCGGAACTACAACTAGGACTGATATTAACCTGAGTACTGCCTGAAGATTCAACTTTTCAAGCAACAAGTATGATGATCGCGTACAACCTAGAGTGTCACTTTTAGATTGTTCAATACTTACATGACAGTCAGCCAATAAAAATATCATTTCATTATTTCTTAATCCCAAGGAACATTCTAATCCCTTGCAAGAACTCTAAAAATAGTAGCAAAAATTAATGGCATAGCATCGAAACATGGATTGATGAGAAATTCATGTTTCCATCATGATTGTGCTCTCTTGATAATGTAGAGAAGTTGTAATTCTACTTTCGCAATAGTGAATTCCTTCTACAATTTGTCTTTGATTCATCTCGTGTTCATCAAATTTTCCTTAGTTTTCTCATTTCTGCTTCATTTGCATATTTAAGCTTCGTACCACAGCTTTCTAACAATGGTATCATAGTTTATTACGCGTCATAACAGTAGTATCAGAGCTTCTTACGCTTCTTAACATCCATATGATCCAACATGTATCGTTTCAAGTTAATTATTGAACTAAAACAATTCCAACATGAATCTCCTTTTATTTTTTCACAACAGCTAAGTTTTTTCAGTAGACAGCTGCAATCATTCATGGGCAGTCATCCTAAACTACAACAGATGTTCAAAATAGCACACGCATCCATTGATCAGAAATGTTACTTTTCAGTACGCTAACATTATGAACTGCAGTTCAGCCCCAAAAACGATAGATGGAAACGATGAACAAAATAACTAAAGATTATGTCATCGATCCCCTCTCCTCGACAACAAACTCATAAATCTATACTCGGAAAATAGTTTGAAAAATAAAAATTGCAACTTTAACTTGCCTCTGTCGTAGCAGAGCCTTCCGGTATCCGACTCAAATATTTTAAATCCATCCCTCGTGCCAATGGCGAAGTAGCTGAATCCTCAACGAACCCAAAACAATCAAAAATTTGGAGGAAAAATTCCCAGCTCAAAAAACTCAGGAAAAGAACACAGAATTCGATAATTTGACGGAGATATGGAAGAGCCCACCTGGTGTCTTGGTTGAAGGAGGCGCAGAGAATCGGGTAGGCCGATTGGTTAGCCATTAGAAGATTTTTGGATTACCCTTTTGCTGAAAGATGAAATCTGAAGCTACAGAAAAGAGATTTGATTGAGTAAAAATTGAAAACGAAGATCGAATATCTTTATTCTCTTCTTTTATAATATCATTCTTTAAGTTTTAAGAATCTTAAGGTTCCGTTTTTGCAGTAACACAAATCAAAATTAAAATCTTTTTCAAATCCTTTTTCGAAAACAGGATTGTTCCTTTCGGATTACTTCTCAAAGAATTCAAAGTAATTGTCTTGATTGAAGCTGTAAAAAGTAAAAACGCTTGTTGAGTTTCGTTTTTTAGGTTATGATTTAAATATTTTAGAAATTAAAGTAAAAACTTCTTTTTCCGAAAACAGATTTTCAAATATGTATCATGATCTTTTCATTTCAATGCACCACTTTCTTCTCATCCTCATCAGTTCCACTCCGTCGAGTCGACGGACGAGCCAGACTGATCTTTGGGTGGGCTAAGAAGCAAAAAAATAATATTTTTTAAATTTTATTTCAATAATTTATTTTCTATAATAAAAAAAAAAACATAACTCTGTTTATTATAATTGAGTGTTTTATTTATTAAAAAAAATTATTTAGTGGTTAATTTGTCACTGAGCTCACAATTATTATTTTATTATTCACCTATTTTTGTTATTTTGTTATATTTCTATAATTCAAAACTCTTACTCTCAAAAACATAGTAAACTTTTCTATTAAAATTTAACACCAATATTAGTGTCGTTTTTACTTGCATTATCGTATCAAAACATAGCACAAGCAAAACATAGCACAAGAAAAACAGAGAGTAAAAAGTTATCTTCCCAATAAAATTGAATTAGGACTCGAGGCTAATAGAAAGATCAATATGAATATAACTATTCATAAAGTTAACAAAAAAAAGTTAAAATAAACTGTTTTTCAACCTCAAGATTTAAATTGCTAATGGTTTTGTCACAATCCGGAGACCGATTTTGTCACAATTTGGAAGCAGGTTTAACAAAAACGTTGGGTCAAACAATCGGATACTCAGAGAGAACCCGATCGCTCATTCCAAATCTTGATTTGCAACGAAAGTTTTGTACACAAATAAAAATTATAGTTCACACGAGATGAGTTTAAGTTCACATAGTGTTAACGAGAAATAATAGTATAAATATAATAAACATTGTGCATCAAACTCTAAGTTCAAACAATCATCTAAATATTTTAATATAGACCTAAATTAAATACATAGTTCTCACTAACAAGAAGAGGAAAGAGAATAATTCACCAGCTACTTCTAAGTATCTTGTTCTTTACCTAGGGTGGATGACATCGTTAAAGTAAACAATTAATTCAGTAAATAATTTATACTAAATACGATAAAAACCATATTGTAGTTGTCGTATTCTAAAGTTTTTGGAGCCATTACTTTCCCAACGTAACTTTCAACTTTGTCAAATCGTTACGCTTGTTTGGAATGTATGAAGCACTTTAAGTTTCAACTTTTTCAATGTGGTGTGTAAGAACTAAAAAGTGCCTAATTTTTGTTTTTTCATTTTAACTTTCCCCATTTGCCCGCCTGCCGTGCCCAACTTTGGTTTTTTTCATTTCTTCCGACCCACATTTTTTCATTTATTTTAATTTTTTTATTTTTTTATCAATGATAATAAATAAAATTTTATTTGATATTTGATTTAGGAGAAAATGACAAAGCAACCATTATCTTTTATTATTCGTGACAAATCAACCATCATCCTTTTTTTTGCTAACAAATTAACCACTAAACTATGAAAAAATAACACCGCCAGCATCGTTGTCACGTTTGCCATTAAAAGTGATAATGTCGATCCGTGTCGGTTTGTAACCACACGATAATTTTGATGGTCCGCCGAGGTTTCATACTAAACCGCAACGTTGTGACGATAAACTGCTGCGCTGTCATATGAAGCCACAGCGGTTTATCGACACACTGCGGTGGTTTCTTATGAAGCCGTTGTGGTTTATTGTTACACCACTACGGTTTACTAGATGAACCGTCTTGGTTCATGGTGCCTCCTTCGCCTTGTACAAATACACAGTACACTCCTCTTGATTTTCTCAGACATTTTGTCAGCGATTATCAAACCTTAGAGATTTCTGAGAGCTGAAGTAAACCGCATTTTGATGAAGTTGAAGAATTTTTTGAACACCAAATGGCGTCTTGGAGTGTTGAGGAATCTGTTGTTAACTGTCAATTTGAAATGGGGCCCACAGCCATATTTTTTGTCAATGAGGTACGTGAAATTGGAGACGAAGCTGCTATAGTGTTGCATTCTGTCTTAGCAACTCTACACGAGGAGGAGCTCCATTCATTATGCGAATCCAGTAGTGACGAAGACATGGACATGGCCAAGAGTAGGCCTAGACACCCACCACAAGCAGAATGCACCTTCGCTAGTATGGGGCTTGACAAAAAGTACAATTCACTGAATAAAATTAGAGAAGAAATTGTCGATCATGTGTTGAATAATGGATACGAGATAAAATTCACCCACAGTGACGCACATCGGTTGAGGGTTGCCTGCCAGGAAGGATGCACGTGGTGGCTGCACACCTAAAAAATGCAAAGTTGAATGACATTTCAAATAAAGTGCTACAACGACGTTCACACTTGCTCGAGAAAGATAGAAAGTCGTCATATTGCGACTATGGAGGCTGAGTTCGTGTCATGTTTTGAGGCTACTTCGCATGGTGTATGGATGAAGAGTTTTATTTCAGGGCTTAGAATCGTTGATTCGATTTCTAAACCGCTGAAAATATATTGCGATAATTCAGCTGCGATTTTTATGGCTAAAAAATAATAAAAGTGGTAGTCGAATTAAGCATATCGACATTAAGTATTTAGCCATAAGGGAACGTGTTAAGGATGGTTCAGTGGTCATTGAACACATAAGCATTGAATTGATGATCGTTGATCCTTTGACTAAGGGCATGCCACCATTGAAATTTAAGGATCATGTTGTTAAAATGGGACTTGGGTCCATTATGTGATTTTTCGTTGTAAGAATGAATATTTATAACTCTTCTTATTATATTTCTCATTATAAAATTTATTGTGTACACATTCAGTTTGAGAAATATACTTCAGTTTATGAACCTCGAATAAACATATGGTTTATTCATTAAGTTTATGGGCAATAAAGAAGGAAAATAATACACTGTGATACATGGAAGATAATTCTCAATAACATTAAGAGAATTCATCGCTATGATTCATGTATTATGTTTTCTTACTATAGTAAAGTTAGAAAATGCAGACCAAGTGGGAGAATGTTGGCATTTAATTTGGTTTATTAATAAAATGTCAATTTGTGGTCTGGTTTTTAATTAATTATCTAATCAGTTTTTTATTTATAAAAAACTAACTAGATTTGAATTAAATAAGTGCCCAATTCAAAAATCAATTCAAATATTTATTCTTGATGGGAGAATCTATTTGATAAGAGACATTCAAAAAAAGGTGAGTTTTTCCAGAGGGTTTTTTCACCGAGAGAAAACATTCACTAGAGGTTCCCCTATCCTTCGATTTCATTCAGAAAATACACCATCATATCGAAATCGATTGTATAGGAAGAAACTCTGCAGAGGAAGGAAAGCAGCTGTCCCTGATTTCAACAACAATGGCTGGAGGTATTTCGATAAATTTTCGCACTTGATCTGAAAGCTTTTATTTTGTTATGAAAAGCATGTTTAGATCGTTTCAGAATGTTATAATTTCATTAAGAAATATCTAACATTTGGTATCAGAGCCTAATAGCCTCTGTCTTGTTGCGTTGAAATCAAAGTTAGGGAAAATCTTTGAAATTTTAAAGATTAAATTTTTGGGTGATTTCAAAGTATTTTTTTTATTAAGAATCATCTATGAATTCTCTTATGAACATTTTGCAACAAAAATTATTGAATTCGGTGTTCAAAATCATGAGTTTTTTTAACAGGTTCGCGTTGGGACGAACTAGGTCAAATTGACCCTGCTGGAGGTTGAAGACAACTTAAACTACGTGTAGTTTCTGATGGCAGAAACTACATGTAGTTCTTTTGGGTAAAAACTATATGTAGTTCTGGTAGCAAAACTACTTGTAGTTTCTGCTGGCAAAATCTACATGTAGTTCTCTTAGTAAAACTACTTGTAGTTTCTGGTCCCAGAAACTACATGTAGTTTTGGTGGGTAAAACTACATGTAGTATCTGGTGGCAGAAACTACATGTAGTCCTGACATTTAATGAATGCCTATACATTGGGCAAAACTACTTGTACTTCTGGTAGCAGAAACTATATTTAGTTTTGGCATTTAATAGATGCAAATAAAATAGACAAAACTACATGTAGTTCTGGTGGTCAGAAACTACGTGTAATTTGTCGAACTGGGACCTGCAGCGTGTATAGGAGATGGGTTGCCACATCAACTAAAGTCAAATCTTGCGTAAAATTACATTTATTAAACATGTATATTTTGTTGCTATATTCTGTTTTAATAAATTTTGTCAATTAAATTGCATGTTAGTTCGTTTACATTTTTCATGTATATTTAATTGAAAATATAAATCATGTTTTTGTATGCATAATTGAGTTTATGATGTATACAAAACTAAGAGCATGTTATTTAATAACAGCAAAATTCAGTTAATAAATGTCGAGTGATTTAATATAATTTTATTTAATTGAAGAGTAGCCACAGCATCTTTAATTGAATAAAATTGTATATTAAGTATCAAAATCACATTATGACATTTATTGTGATTAATTTTATAAATATGGTAAGATTTATCCCACAGAAAATTTTACTGTATTTATTTAATTAATTAGAATAAAATATCGAGTTATTTTTCTTAATTACCCACAGGAATTAAGAAAATGGATATATCTTGATAGTTTTATTAATTCAGAAAAAGTGAATCTTATTAAATTAGAACTTTAGCCCACAGGCAAGTTTTATGTTTCTAGATTCATTATTAATTCGGTGAAAATAAATCCTATTAAATTAAAACTTTAGCCCACAAGCAAGTTTTATGTTTCTGGATTCATTATTACAGCATGACTTGCATTGGTAAATCATGATTTCAGTTTTTGCCTCAATTAAGCATGTTATTTGCTTATTTGCAGCTATGAATTCTTTGAGTTCTCTGATATAAAATGCGATATACCAGAATTAAAGGGTGATAATTATAAAGTATAGAATGAGAGAGTTCTTCTTCATTTGGGGTGTGTAGACATCGATTATGCTATACGGAAAGACAAACCAATTATTACTCCGACCAGCACTCCGGCTGATCATGCTCTTTATAAACGTTGGGAACGTTCAAATCGCCTTAATGTGATGTTCATAAAGACTAAGATTGCTGTTGGTATTCGTGGTTCTGTCGAGCAGTATAATGATGTCGTGTCATTGCTGAAAGCTATTGAAGAACAGTTTGTGACTTCAGATAAGGCACTTGCCAGCACACTCATTATGAAATTTTCATCCTTGAGGCTCACTTCAGTTATGGGTGTGCGTGAGCACATAATGCAGATGAGAGACATTGCAGCTCAACTTAAGACACTTGAGGTTGATATGTCAGATTCTTTCCTGGTGCACTATATTCTAAATACTCTTCCACAGCCATACGGTCCCTTTAAGATCTCTTACAACACACATAAGGATAAATGGTCAATTAATGAATTAATGACCATGTGTGTTCAAGAGGAAGGGAGGCTGATGATGGAAAGAGGTGAGAGTGCATTCATGATGACCCATGGAAAGAAAAAGACACAAACCAAAAAGAAAGATAAAGGGAAAGGTAAAATACCGATCCAATCTGGTGAAATCAAGAAGGAAATCAAGTGCTATTCCTGTGACAAGAAAGGGCACATTAAGAAAGATTGCACCAAGTTTAAAGCATGGCTTGAAAAGAAAGGTACATCAATCTCATTTGTTTGTTATGAATCTAATATGGCTCATATTATTTATAACACTTGGTGGATTGATTCTGGTTCTACAATCCACATTTCGAATACCTTGCAGCAGGGTATGCGAAACCTTTAGAAACCAGTGGAAAGTGAACAGAGCATCTATTCTGGAAGCAAGATGCGTTCACATGTGGAAGCTGTTGGAACATGCAGTTTAGTTCTTAGCAGTGGTTTTATTTTGGTTTTAGAAAAGACTTTATATGTTCCTAGTTTTTCTAGAAACTTAATTTCAGTTTCAAGTCTTGTACCTTTTGGTTTTTTCTTTACATTTTCAGATGTAAACTTCAGTTTATTTTACAAATCTGATCTTATTGGAAATGGTACAATGTCTGATGGTCTTTTCTCTATTGATTTACAAAATGATATCATTCATGATGTTATGCATGTACACACTGGTAATAAAAGATGTGTTATAAATGAGGATTCCTCTATGTTGTGGCACCGGAGATTGGGACATATTTCCATACAGAGAATTAAGCGATTGGTAAATGATAAAGTACTTAGTACTTTAGATTTTACTAATTTTGATACGTGTTTGGATTGCATTAAGGGAAAGCAAACCAACGTATCTAAGAAAGGTGCTAAGAGGAGTTCAGAGATATTAGAGATCATACATTCAGACATTTGTAGTCCAGTTATGGACTCAAATGGTCCGAGATACTTCATCTCTTTTATTGATGATTACTCACGATACATGTATCTCTATTTGCTTCAGAATAAATATGAAGCATTTGATGCCTTTAAGGTTTTCAAGGCAGAAGTAGAGAAACAATGCGATAAGCAAATTAAAATTGTGAGGACTGATAGAGGTGGAGAATATTACGGTAGATATACTGAGGATGGACGAGCACCTGGTCCGTTTGCTAAATTTCTTCAAGAGTATGGAATAGTTGCTCAATACACCATGTCTGGTTCTCCGGATCAGAATGGTGTGGCAGAAAGAAGAAATCGAACGTTATTGGACATGGTGAGGAGTATGCGTAGCAACTCCAAACTTCCAGATTCCTTGTGGCCTGATGCACTTAAGACGGCAGTGTATATATTAAATCGAGTTCCGACCAAGGCTATCGAAAAGACGCCATTTGAGTTATGGAAAGGTTGGAAACCGAGTTTGAGACATATACGCATTTGGGGATGCCCGTCTGAAGTTAGAATTTATAATCCACAAGAAAAGAAACTAGACCCAAGGACCATTAGTGGCTATTTGATTGGATATGCCGAAAGGTGTAAGGGGTATAGATTCTATTGTCCATCTCACAGCACTAGGATTGTGGAATCAAGAAATGCGAAATTTCTTGAGAACGACTTGATTAGTGGGAGTGATCGATTTCAGGATACTATTTCAGAAAAAGATCACATTGATGTTCAACCATCTAACTCAAGTGAAAGATTGATTGTTATAAACAATACTCCTAGAGTTCAAACAAATGTTGAACAATCAATAGATGATATTCCACAAGTTGCTGATTATAATCCAGTAGATCGAGTTCTTGATGAAATTCCAGAAATTGTTGATCAACCAGTTGAACAACAAATTTCTCAAGAAAATGTTGGAACAACATTACGAAGATCTACTAGAGAAAGAAGATCAGCTATTCCCAGTGATTATGTCACATATCTACAAGAGTCGGACTATAATGTTGGAGCCGAAAATGATCCTGAGATGTTTTCACAGGCCATAAGTTGTGGTGAACCAAGTCTATGGTATAATGCCATGAAAGACAAAATGAATTCTATGAATTCAAACGAAGTCTGGGATCTTGTCGAGTTACCTGATGGTGTAAAAACCATAAGTTGTAAATGGGTCTTTAAGACTAAGAAAGACTCATTAGGCAACATCGAAAGATATAAAGCAAGATTCGTTGCTAAAGGATTCACACAAAAGGAAGGAATCGACTACATGGAGACTTTTTCTCCTGTATCTAAGAAAGATTCTCTTCGCATTATTTTAGCATTGGTTGCACATTTTGATTTTGAGTTGCAACAAATGGATTTAAAAACGGCTTTTCTCAATGGAGAACTAGAGGAAGAGGTTTATATGAAACAACCTGAATGATTCTCCTCTAGTAGTGGTGAGCATTTAGTATGCAAGCTTAAGAAATCCATATATGGATTGAAGCAAGCCTCCCGTCAGTGGTATTTAAAGTTTCATGATGTTATCTCTTCATTCGGTTTCATAGAGAATATTATGGATCAATGTATATACCAGAAGGTTAGTGGGAGCAAAATTTGTTTCTTAGTCCTATATGTGGATGATATTTTGCTTGCAACTAATGATAAAGGTATATTGCATGAGGTGAAACAATTTCTCTCTAAAAACTTTGATATGAAAGACATGGGTGATGCTTCCTATGTCATTGGTATTAAGATTCATCGAGACAGATTCAAAGGTTGTTTGGGATTGTCTCAGGAAACTTATATCAATAAAGTTTTAGAGAGATATCGGATGAAAGATTGTTCACCAAGTGTTGCTCCCATAGTGAAAGGTGACAGGTTTCATGAGAACCAGTGCCCGAAGAACGATCTTGAGAGGGAGGAAATGAGAAACATTCCCTATGCTTCGGTTGTTGGAAGCATGATGTATGCTCAAGTCTGCACAAGACCTGACATTACATTTGTTGTTGGGATGTTGGGCCGATATCAGAGTAACCCTGGTAAAGACCACTGGATTGCTGCAAAGAAAGTGTTACGGTACCTTCAAGGTACCAAAGGCTACATGCTTACCTATAGACGAACGAATAACTTCGATGTGATTAGATACTCCGATTCAGATTGCTGGCTGCGTTGATTCTTGTAAATCAATATCAGGATACATCTTCATGTTGGCCGGTGGAGCTGTATCCTGTAGGAGTGCTAAACAGAGTTCAACTACCACATCCACTATGGAGGCTGAGTTCGTGTCATGTTTTGAGGCTACTTCGCATGGTGTATGGATGAAGAGTTTTATTTCAGGGCTTAGAATCATTGATTCGATTTCTAAACCGCTGAAAATATATTGCGATAATTCAGTTGCGATTTTTATGGCTAAAAAATAATAAAAGTGGTAGTCGAAGTAAGCATATCGACATTAAGTATTTAGCCATAAGGGAACGTGTTAAGGATGGTTCAGTGGTCATTGAACACATAAGCACTGAATTGATGATCGTTGATCCTTTGACTAAGGGCATGCCACCATTGAAATTTAAGGATCATGTTTTTAAAATGGGACTTGGGTCCATTATGTGATTTTTCGTTGTAAGAATGAATATTTATAACTCTTCTTATTATATTTCTCATTATAAAATTTATTGTGTACACATTCAGTTTGAGAAATATACTTCAGTTTATGAACCTCGAATAAACATATGGTTTATTCATTAAGTTTATGGGCAATAAAGAAGGAAAATAATATATTGTAATACATGGAAGATAATTCTCGATAACATTAAGAGAATTCATCGCTATGATTCATGTATTATGTTTTCTTACTATAGTAAAGTTAGAAAATGCAGACCAAGTGGGAGAATGTTGGCATTTAATTTGGTTTATTAATAAAATGTCAATTTGTGGTCTGATTTCTAATTAATTATCTAATCAGTTTTTTATTTATAAAAAACTACCTAGATTTGAATTAGATAAGTGCCCAATTCAAAACTCAATTCAAATATTTATTTTTGATGGGAGAATCTATTTGAATAAGAGAAATTCAGAAAAAGATGAGTTTTTCCAGAGGGTTTTTTCACCGAGAGAAAACATTCACTAGAGGTTCCCCTATCCTTCGATTTCATTCAAAAAATACACCATCGTATCGAAATCGATTGTATAGGAAGAAACTCTGCAGAGGAAGGAAAGCAGTTGTCCCTAATTTCAACAACAATGGCTGGAGGTATTTCGATAAATTTCCGCACTTGATCTGAAAGCTTTTATTTTGTTATGAAAAACATGTTTAAATCATTTCAGAATGTTATAATTTCATTAAGAAATATCTAATAGGGTAATCCCACAACACTAAATACACATAGACAAGATTGTAATATATCTACTTAATGATAGGCAAAATGATAATCACGTTATATGTTATGCAAGAATTGTTATCCCAATTTCATGATGAGTTTTTCTATATAATCTCTTTGACTTCTATCATCATAACAAAATTTGATCTGAAAGACTTATTGAAGTGGAAGGTTAAAGAGTCCATCACTGTTAAGACAAACTACACCGGCAGAGGATTTGAGAATAAAGTGAAAGTAATACAAAATAATTAAAGCTTCTTTAATCCGTCTTTACAAGAAATGCGTATATTAAAGATTCTTCACGAGCACCAATTTAATCCGGCTTTAGGTTAAAGATGATTCGTCACTCGTTATTGAGAACAAAACCATCTTGATGCAATCTAATCCCGAGTGCAAAAATGTATTGTTTTGGAAATCGAAACAACTAACAACATAACTTCTTGCCAACTTAACAACATAAAGTCTTTCAACGTCTTTTCTTTATAGAAAAAAATGAATAAGTAATGTTAGATTTATCCTCTAATTTCATATTTTAAGTTCACCGCTTGACATGTCAATTTTGTGTAATTCATTAATTAGAGTAATAATTAAAATAAATTATAAATAGTTAAAAAAAATATTAAGTACACAAATAATGATCGTGTCAGGTCATGATATACTATTAGAGTTTATAACTAGAGGGTAAACCTAATAGTCATTATTCACAATAAACATATATAAAATCGTTAGGTAATATATTGATTTTGTTTTTATATTTACTATAGAATTAGTGATAAACTAACTCTTAAACTATTTTTTTTTTACAAATCAATTCTTAAATTGTCATATTTTAATAAATTAATCCTTTCTGGGCGTTTGTGTTCATGTTCGGGCGTTCATAGCCTTAAGATCATGCGTTTGCATTCATGTCCGAGCATCCACAACCAAAATCTTGGCTTCGTCAACCTCAACGATTAGCATGGCTGAACAAAAGAGAGAGATAAAGAATTAGATAAATCGTTCATTTAGTGGATGACACATAATTTTAACGGATTTTTTTTTAAAACAAAGTCCTACTTGTCAAAAAGAAAAAAGTTTAGGATATTAACTAATAGGATTCTTAAACTTGAGGTTCACATTGAATTTTGTCGTTACAAAATGATATAAATATGTTTCATGATATTGAGAAAAAAAAATAATAATTTAATTAATTTTGGAATACTTTTAAAGTAGGACTTATCCGTTTGGATTATTTTAAGATTAATGGCTAATCTAGATGGATTAGAGCTAATTATTCAGCAAATCAAGATTGAGGATGATTCCCTAATCATATTTAATTAATTTAATTTTTAAAAAACATGGAGTCGGTGGGAATGCTGACTCTTTGCCCATGAGGTCTGATTAAGCATATAAGAATACAGCCAACTTCAAAATTAATTAAAAAAACAACTTTTTTAGTAATTTAAAAAAGGAAAATTAACAAAATAAACCCTCTAGTTTGATATTAGTACCACTGCAAACCTTGAAAATTTTTTACAACCAACTAAAACTTCAAACTATGGGAAATGAACGACGCAAACCTTTTTATCATGTTTTCTGTCAAAAATTGTAGAGACAAACGCCGTAGCCACTCTAACATCAAAGTCCGTCCTAAAATTTTCGATTTTTCTTACTTGAAAAGTTTTTCCTTCATTGCTGATCTCGTTCGTCGGCATCAACCTCCAAAGTCGATGTTAAACTCTTAGTTCTCCAAGAAAAATGAATTTCACTGTTAAATTTACATTGCGATTGAAAAGAAAATTGAACATTCAAGAATTTCGAAGTTTACCATGGAGAAGGACATTCGTTGGAGACCTCCAGCCTCCTCTGCGCTGTCAGCCTGTCGAAGAGAAAACAAGGTTAATCTAGATTGTCAATGGAACGTCCGTCTTAAGCGAGAGACGTTCGTTTTGAACTGAGGGACATACGTTTTAAGTAAAAACGACGTCGTCTTTGTCCATCTTAAGCGAGGAACGTCCGTTGTTATCTGAGGGACGTCCATTTTAAGTTGGGAACAATGTCATCTTCGTCATTTTTAAGTGAGGGATGTCCGTTGTTAGCTGAGGGACGTCCGTTTTAAGTTGGGAACGACGTCGTCTTCGTTAGTTTTAAGCGAGGGACGCCTGTCAAAAGTTGAGGGATATCCGTTTTAAGCGAGAGACGTCCGTCAAAAGTTGAGGGACGTCCATTTTAAATGAGGGACGTTTCTCACTTAAAACAGACGTCCCTCAACCTATGACGGACATCCCTTGCTTAAAATTGATGAAGACAACGTCGTTCCCAGCTTAACACGGACGTCCCTCAACTAACAACAGATGTCTCTCGCTTAAAACGAACAAAGACAACGTCGTTTCAGCTTAAAACGGACGTCCCTCAATTCAATACGAACGTCTCTAGCTTAAGACGAACGTTTCTTGCTCAAAACAAACGTCTCTCGCTTAAGACGAAAGTCCCCCGATTATTTACGTACTTCGTCACCGATTAGATCAACTTTTCATCGTTGCGGGACCTCTGTTGTTGTTGCCTTGGATGCCTCCGTTCGATGATTCTTGGCGTTAACTAAATCGTGGCGTTAACGTGGATGGATTTTGACAGGAGACGCGACTGCAAGGTCGCAGACGTTCTTTTTCCATAATTCTGGGTTTTAATTATTCACAAACTTTTTTCAGGGTTTGACTTGTCGTTGATCCCAAACTATAAAATTTGTGGTGTTAATTTCCCTTTAAAAAAATGTCATGTAACTAAATTCTTCGCACATAATATACGAGTTTTCATGATGATTGAAAACACGATACTCTTTTACGTATGTATTAATAAGCTATCACATTAGTTTATAATCGATGACTACTTATTCAAAGCGTTAAATTCTACTTGAATAGTATGAGTAAAACAGTACAATTTGAAGTGAATTTTTATTTTGGAACACACATATACGAATAGAAATCAGTGATAAAACTTTAAGGTCATAGTTGATATAGAACATATGACCAAAACCAAATTTGATTATGGTCGCTCTCATCTTTAAACTCAAGCCAAAGTTCTTAGCTTGAAACTCAATTTTAGGAAATCAAATCAACCTAAAAACTAAGTTGTACTTAACAAGAAATCGCATATCAATAACCATATCGTCAAACAACCCGGGACTAAGATATAAACCATACATGGTAGAGAGACGTTACATTATTTATCTCCAAATTTGTGATTTCCATCCCATGCAAATCGTGCGGTCTAACAACATACAAAATCTAACCAAACTCAATTGCATAAAAACACATCGACATCGACAAGTGTTGAATACGACGTCGTCAGTTACGAGCCAAATAAAACGTCCGAGAAAAAAAAAACCCGGGACGTCTGAGAGTGCTACGTGGCAGCATTAGGAATTGTAGTTTCACAAGGGGCTACTCGCACGTGGATACGAATTTTTTGAAATTCCTAAATTATCCTTTTTTGAAATTTCTAAGTTCTTCCCTATCTGTATATTCTTTCTAGTTTCCCTATAAATACTCTCTTTCCGATTCGCTCTCTCCCTCGCTCAAAACCCTACCTTCTCTTTGCGATTCTCGTCTGTTTCATTTCTGCCTTCCTATCGCTTCTTGTTCTTCGGTCTATTCTCTTCTCAGTTTAATCGTCGTTCGAACTAAGCTTCCCCGGGGTTGCTCCGATTTCCCATCTTGCATTCGAAGATTTTGTTGTTGACAAAGTGAGTATTTGAGAATTACGTTTCCTTTTTGTGAATCTTTCATCTGGGTTCTTCTTTTCTGTTATTTGGGTATTTTTTTTCTTTTCGATTTTGATTCTGATTAAACTTTAATATGCGATTGATGGAATCTCCGATGAGTTTATTCGTTTTCTGATGGGTTGCAGAGAAAGTGTGAATGTTTTAATGGAGACCAAAGGTGGTAAAAAGAAGTCCAGTAGTAGAAGCAATCATTACGAAGCTCCTCTCGGTTACATCATTGAAGACGTTCGTCCAAACGGTGGCATTGAAAAATTCAGATCTGCTGCTTACTCCAACGTAAGAACATCCATTCGCTGTCCCAGTTTTTTAAATCATCGTCGAGTTAATAAAAATTCTTCTTTTTAAATTGTTTTCTCTTTTGATCTTTTGCAGTGTGTGAGGAAGCCATCCTGATTTTAGCTCTTCGCCGACGATAATGCCATTTTCAGTTCATTAGGTTTTCTTAGCTGCAACTTCCCTTTCCCATTCCTTTTCTTGAACAGTACTTTGAATTCTCTCCTCCTCTAGCGTTAGAAAAAAGAAAATTCCGAAAACTGTGGTCTTGAGGCCTGCAATCTGTGGTCAACCATGGCCATTTTAGCCAAATCTGCAGATTTTTCAGCAACACAGCCCATCCAGCAAACTCCATCTCCCATTGGCTTCGAAGGCTTCGAAAAACGCCTAGAGATCACTTTTTCTGAGCCACCGATTTTCAAGGACCCTAAAGGTTTGGGCCTCCGCGCTCTAACTCGGGCTCAGCTTGACTCCATTCTTGAACCAGCTTGCTGCACCATTGTTGACCAGCTCTCAAACTCGGACTTCGACTCGTTCGTCCTGTCCGAGTCGAGTCTCTTCGTCTACCCTCTGAAGATTATTATCAAAACTTGCGGCACTACCAAGCTTCTTCTCTCGATTCCTCCGATTCTTGAACTCGCTAACTCGCTCTCACTGGCGGCGCTCTCTGTGAAATACTCTAGAGGGACTTTTATCTTTCCGAATAATCAGTCAGCCCCTCACCGGAGCTTTTCAGACGAAGTTGCCGTACTGAACCACTATTTCGGCGATTTGTACGCTGAAGCTTATCTACTCGGCGATCCGAACGTTCCGAATCGGAACTGGCATGTTTACTCGGCTTCGAAATCACCGTCGACGAAGGTATTGACGGAAGCGATTGATTTAGAGATGTGCATGACTGGGCTTAAAAAAGAGAAAGCGGCCGTGTTTTTCAAAAACTCGGAACATAACTCGGCAAGTGAAATGACCAAATTGTCCGGTATTTCCGAAATTATTCCTTCCCATGCCATTTGCGATTATGATTTCGATCCGTGTGGGTATTCAATGAACGGGATCGAGGGTGCAGCGTACTCTACCGTGCACGTCACCCCAGAGGATGGTTTCAGCTACGCAAGCTACGAGGTGATGGGGTTCGACCTGGTCTCCATCCGGTTCGAACCGTTGCTCAAGAGGGTCCTCAGCTGCTTCGCTCCGGCCGAGTTTTCCGTCGCCGTCACCTGCGCAGATGCGGCCGAGTCGTGGGCCAAGGAGGTCGCCGAGATTGAAGGGTACGCGTCCGGAATCACGTTGAAGCAGGACCTGCCGGGCGGGAGGTGCATAGTGTACCGGACGTTCACAGCAAAGGAGAGCGCAGTGCGCACCACCACCGACGACGGCTTGAGAATGAGTTGTTTGAAGAATGTGGCCGTGACGGTTGCAGATAGGGCGGCGCTTCCTTGTTTATCGGCTGCCAATAGTCAGTCAACTGGAGAGAGAGCCGGATGGCTATGCTGAGTCAAAAATAGTAATAAAGCAAACGTTGTCGTTTTGCTAGTCAATTTTTTTGGGTTTTAGGTTGAAGTGTCGTTTGGAGTCTGTTTTCTGTCGTTTTGGGGTCGTGTTATAATATGTTTTGCCAACTATGGGAATTTTAATAATTTTCAGCTAATTATTAATAACTAAAAATGTTTTATTAATAAATTTTATTCAAATAGATCGATGCAAAGGACCATATGGTGTTCATATAGTGCATAAAATAAAATGTGATTTAAGTTAACTAAATTAAATAAATAATTAGATAGTCTAGTTTTACTCAATTTAAATTAACCTCCTTCATTAGTTATTTTGTATGGACAAAAAAGACTAAAATAAACAAATTAATAATCATAATTAAACATGGCCCATACTTTCTATTAGGCAATAATTTAAATGTTGCCTAATATAGTATTTACTCTTAAAATAGTGTTTTCCATATTTAAGAGGTTAAGAGAAATTATAAGGTAACGTTAATAGGTAAAAAAGAGTGCGTGAAAATAAAAAGTAAACTTAATATTACTCAATAATATATATCTTTATCATGTGATACTTTTATAGGACTATATTTATAGAAGGTAAATACTTTTTGTTACTAGAATGTTCTTGCTTTTCGAGTTTAACTTTAAATTTTTTCAACTTTCTAAAAATTTTAAATTTAAGTGTGACTAGATATATGTATTATGTTAGGAGTAGTTGGCAGTTAATGAACAGTCAAATTTGGTCTGATTTTCTGGACATTTTTTATTGAGAAAAGTTGTCCACTTTATTTGCAATAAATGCGCTCATTTTAAAAACTCAATTAGATGTCTTGATGGAAGAACATATTTGAATAGTTCTTTTCGTAAGAGAGTTTTCCTGAAGAGAAATCATTAAGATAGAGGCTCCCCAAATCCTTCGATTTCATTCAAAAAATACACTATCGTATAGAAATCAGTTGGTTTAGAAGAAACTCTAAGGAATGAAGCAGTTGTCCTTGATTCCAACTTCAATGGAAGGGGGTATTACAATTTATTTCTACAGTTGATCTAAATTCTTTACTTTTGTTATAAAAGCATGTTTAGATCGTTGATGTAATGTTATTTAATCATCAACAAAGGTGACAACTTATTTATAACTAACTAGCTCTAGCTCGTGTAAACATTATCTCTTTACAAATTACCCAACAGATTAAACAAAAAACGCACCCCTCAATTTAGATTCTTATGACCAGAAAAAATGTTTAAGGCCTTACTTACTCTATATCTCTAAATTTATGTATTTTACCTTAATTTTATTAAGGAAATAATGCAATGAATATAACATGTAACTTATAAATACACTCTACTATAAGTAATGTCACGTGATATTTAATAAAGTCAAAAAGTTGGGCATTGTTTTATTCTTACTCAATAACCCAAAAAATATATTTCTAAGTTGGCCACATTCATCTCAATTATTGTAAAATTAATTAATAGTTTCATATGGCATGACCAATTAAGTTATTATTATTATAGTTCAAAAACCTAAGCCTTTTCACGTGACAATTAATGCTACGTACAAATATTTTTTTAATAAAATAATTTAATCGCTAAGTTTATTAAATAATTTGAATGTGGTTATCGTACGATTCCTAGTCTAAAAATTGATTATTAAAATAGAATTGCTAATTATAAATTAATTAGCATAATCTACTATCATTGGGCTGGGCTGGAGTTGGGCTCAGGAAAGCCCAATTAGTTTTTTTTTTTACTTAAACTCTCTCTCTCTCTCTCGGCGATTGTCTCTCCGACGAAGAAGGGACTTCCCATTTCAGCTCCGACAATGGGAGGCCTCGGTATCTCTCTCGATCTCGCTCTCCCTCTCGCTCTAGATTTCTGTTTGATTGCAAAGGAAATTTAAGGAGAAAACGAAGAAATTTGGATTTCGCTGTACTGTGAAATCAGTTTTCTTTCTCTTAATTTGGATTTCATGGCAACTGCGATTTGATTTTCTTCAGTATCTGCCTCTCATGGGTTCTCGTATTTTTTATGCAGTCTTTTAGAAACCAAACACATTCGAATTTCTTTGATTGATTGAATTGATATCCCTTTTTTGGTTATTTTTTTTCAGCTGAATCTAATTACTCCTTTCTATCGGACAAATCCGCTAAGATCTTCGTGGCTGGACACCGTGGTTTGGTTGGCTCCGCTATCATTCGAAAGCTTTGTCATCTAGGCTTTACAAATCTCGTCCTTCGTTCCCACGCTGAGCTCGATCTCACCTGCCAAACTGATGTAGAGTCATTCTTTGCAACTGAAAAGCCCCAATTTGTGATTCTCGCTGCCGCCAAAGTTGGTGGAATCTACGCCAACAATACGTACCCTGCAGATTTCATTGCTGTCAATCTGCAAATCCAGACCAACGTCATTGATTCAGCTTATCGTAATGGTGTCAAGAAGCTTTTATTCTTGGGTTCGTCCTGCATTTATCCGAAGTTCGCTCCTCAGCCGATCCCTGAAGATGCCCTGCTCACGAGCCCATTAGAACCCACAAACGAGTGGTATGCAGTGGCGAAGATTGCAGGCATCAAAATGTGCCAAGCCTATCGAATCCAATACAATTTTGATGCCATTTCTGCAATGCCAACGAATTTATACGGTCCAAATGATAATTTTCACCCTGAGAATTCACATGTTTTGCCGGCATTGATGAGGAGGTTTCATGAGGCGAAGATAAAGGGTGCTAAAGAAGTGGTGGTATGGGGTACAGGGAGCCCATTGAGGGAGTTCTTACACGTTGATGATTTAGCAGATGCGGTGGTCTTTTTAATGGATAAATATAATGAATTGGGACATGTCAATGTGGGGAGTGGAAAAGAAGTGACTATAAAGGAGTTAGCTGAGGTTGTAAAGGAAGTAGTGGGATTTGAGGGAGAGCTTGTTTGGGACTCATCAAAGCCTGATGGGACTCCGAGGAAGCTCATGGACTGCTCAAAGCTCTCAGGTTTTGGTTGGAATGCATCGATTTCTCTTAAGCATGGGCTTGTGGATACCTACAAATGGTATCAGGCAAATGTTGACCTGTAAAGCAGGTGACTGTGCTGAATCGTATTCAATTGGTCAGTTCAATTCTCTTTCACATTTTGTCATGTGACTGTTGTATTCCATTCCACATTTTGTATAACTATGTTATAGTTCTGTGTTAAGTGCTTGTTTGCTTCAGACTTGTGTCTGTAGATTACATGCCCAAATTAGGTGAGATATATCAACCAGATTATATCGAAACTCACTATTGTATTAAGTATATTCGAGAATAAAATTTCACTTTTTACTCAGCTTGTACTTGGTTGTGTAAGCCTGTAAGTTTGCACTATAGGTTGATCCATTCATATGATAACTATCCAATTGCTGATCAAAAGTTGTGCCTGCTTCTAATTTTTCTGTATCGTTCCTATTTTTTCCTCTTAAAATTCAATGTGCTATGTATTTTTTCTTCCTACTTGTGATGAATGTTTACATTCACTCTCTACTCCATTGTGAATTGCAATACTTGCCTTTTTCATTTGTTGCAATTAACTAAATCTGAAAATTCAATTTGGATTGGTAAGATAAGTGCACTTTTCCATTTGGTCAATGTTTTATATTTTAATGACAGTGGAGTATATGCTTTTTCAGTTTCAGGCAATCTTCTACTCCACTTTTTGTTTACATAGTTATTATTTGTGCTCCAAATCTAAGACTTGCTTGGGGATCAATTTTTCTGGGCCGAGCTGTTAGTTCTTTCATAACTTTTGGTTCTGATAGATTTTAGTGGATATATTAGATTGCTTCTTCTGTGTAGCACCTTGAAGTCAATAGTTTGGGAATAGATTGCTTCGTCAAACTTAAAATTTATTTATATTTACCTTCGGAGGTGCTCATATTAAAGAACTAAACTTCTTCTTTCAGTGGTTGAGCATTTGTTTTTCTTTTTTTTTTTTGTCCGTTTATTTATTTTAGTCCACCTGCATAGGAGGGTAGAAAAAAGGGTAAAGCAAAAGGGCAGGTATTGCAATCTTCATTATATGGTTTTATCTCCTTGGTGCCACATTACAGTCATTAAGGGTCTATTAAGGTGTTGAAATCCTTATATTTTTCAAAAACAGTTCTAAGACCAATTCTTAGAAATACTCTCATGTGTTTTGAAAAACAAAAGTCACAAAGTGTTCTTCAAAAATGTTTTTTAATACCTAGAAATAATAAATTAATAAAAACACCGTATAGAAACAATATTAAATCATTTGTTGGATCTGTCTTGTGATATGCGTGCCTAGATCACTGTTTTATCTTGTGTACTTTGTACTTGATAAATTGTTATGCAATATTGCAATCCATGGTCTGTAAACCTCAAATGCTGTTTATATTCTCGATTATCATGTTTTTATAAGTTTGTCTTACATCATAATGATCTTGCACATGCATACATTCCACCCAGCATGTGTATTCATATATGCATATAAATTTACATAGGCACACGTTCGTGTATTTGTTCATCTTATATATTCATATAGTTTCTTATTGTTTATGGATGCCTGTTGAAAGATTTAATTTATCGTCTTAAGTTATCAAGTTGGTGGCTGTCAATATCTGTACTGGAGAAACAGCTTCTTCTTTGAGATAGGTTCTTCTTTCTGAGTTCTCAGCAGAAAGACAGAATTTGTTTGATACAGACAAGTGATGGACAAGGGGAACTAATCATATCATGAGACCGATGGAGAAAAGCAGTAGTAAGCTCTCTCCTCCCTGGTGTTGCAACCTAGTGGCTGGAATTTATCATAAATAATTGAAGAAATTAAGCATGAGAGTCAAATGAGTCGAAAGATTCAGGTTTGGTTCGTGTGGAAGTTTTGAAGTGAATGGTAAGTGATTTATTGGAAAATTGAAAATATAGGATCTTGAAAACTATTCGAAATCTGGGGCATTGAACCGCTCCAAAAAGGCTGACATCACTTACAGAAAGTGGAAATGGAAGCAGACCAATTTCAAGGGAATGGATTCTCTATGTTTAGCTAGTCTTGGTTTTATTATTATGAAATCTTTATGCAGGAACAACTGGAATTCTTAGATCAACAACTTGGGATGTAGTCAAATTTTCTCTGCAGCAACCAGCGGGCGTCTATAAATTGGTGAATACTGGTTTGCTTCCCTCTTTCTTTCACTGAATTTTTAATCTGTTTATCACTAGCTCTCCATTTAAACAGGCTTATGGTTTAATATGTAGCAATGAGAAGAGAATATGTTCAGTTTGGTAACATACCCTTTCAATGTTTTTCATTTTCAGTAAATCTCTCGTGGGTTTATTATCTTTTTGGAGTTAATTTCTGCTCAAGCCTCCATTTTTGAGAGCTTGAATCAGAGCAGAGGCCTGCCCAACAATGACGACTCAACTCAGAAGCAGCAGCAGCAGCAGCAGCAGGTATTTGATTTTGAGATGGACAAGTTCTTAAAACAGAGATTTTTTCTCCTTCTCCACTGATACAAGTATTGCTATTAATCCATCTATCTACCAATCATGGCCTTTTGACATTGACCTTTAGAATTGCTGGTAAGCCTCTTGAAAATGAGTTTTGATGCCTCTGAACACTTATAACTAAGTTTATGGGTAGTTTTAATTTGTTGTTGTGGTTTACATTTTCTTGTAGAATCCTTAGATTTTGAATTTTGAATTTCATTTTTAAATGGTTCTTTTTTTTAATTTTTATCGATAAATTTGACATACTCACCTCAATAAAACATCATATTTGATTCTTCGATAGACTAGATTTAAACTTATAGTCGACCGGTTTGGTTACGTTGTGTACCGGAGAAGAATGAAAGTACAATCTCCTTCAATTTATCTATGAAAATTAATAGAATATCGTCACAAAAATAACAAAATTAAAATTACGAAGAAGTTGATAAAAATTAACAAAACAATCAATGAGTTGTGTAATCAATGATATGTCAACTACTAAATAATTTTAGTTAATAAATAAAATATTCAATTATGAAAAATGAATTACGCAAATATTGTTGGTGGTAGCGAATTTATTTTGAAAATGAAAGAGTGTGAAGTTTTTTCTAAAAAATGTTTTCTCTAATGTATTCTGAGTTTTTCAGAATACAAATCATATATTCTCACATGTTTTTTTTCAAATAATTACTATTGAAGACAAGTTTTTTTTCTTTCAGCAATTCCAGTATTTTATTACCATCTAATATGAATTTAAAATAATAATTTGAAAAAAACAGTGTAATTCAACGTTTCACTTAATTTTTCTGAGTGTTATTTCAATTATTCATTTTTCGCAGCGAAAAAACAATGTTTCACAGAGAAAATAAAATGTTATTTAATGAAAAATGTGACAGTGATATTTACTCTATTAATTTTTTATCATTAAATTTTATTTGTTAATGAAAATTGGTTAGTATATTTTGTTTTGTTAATTTTCTAAAGTAAAAAATATATATTTTCAAAAAAGAAAACGAGAAAGTGGAAAAATAATATTTCCATTATTTTCTAGCATTAAAAAAAATCTCAAATCTTTTTATTTTAAAATAGAAAGACCCAAATAAATGTACAAAAATAATGGCTTCTAATTTTAGAATTTGAAGCCTCTTGGATCAAATTAGCTTCTGTTTATTCATAAAAAAAAAAACCAAAAAAATGGAGAAAAAACCAGAAAAGTGAAGAGATTAAGGGAGAGAGAATCAATGCAGGGCGTTTTCCAAGATGTATTAACTAAAGTAAAAAGAGAAGAAACTGAGAAGAGAAGCAAAGGCTGACAAATATAGCTTTTATTTGGTGGAAGATACAACAGTGTCAAACCAAGCACCTTCTCTCTCTCTCTCTCTCTCCAGCCCCTTTGACAGTAGTTAAATGACTAATCACTCTATTAGTTTAATCTGTTCGCTCTTAATCTCCATTAAAATTCACATTTTGAGGATCCCCACTTTCTTCACTTTTGATTTTGGAAAACACCCATCTGCCAAAATTTGATTTTGAAATGCGGGTTTGCTTCGAAATGCGTAAAAGTTCAAAGATTTGCATTGACTAGAGAGACGGGAGAGAGAGGGGAATGTCACGGAGAAGATTAATATGAACACAGCTTATACCAAACCCAGAAACAATTCGATGGAATGAAGTAAGGAAAACAAAAAATCTAGAGAGGGAAAATCACGAAAGAGAAGGAGATTGAGCCGTGCAGCCAATATCACCGCCACAAGAATCGCCGTCACATGCCAAAAAGGCAGCAAGAGATAAAAAGGGCTTTCCTTGAAAACGAGCTTCAAAAATGGCGCTCCCATGGCTTCCATTCCGAACTTATAGAAAGTACGAGGAGAAAAATATCATTTTTCTCAGAGATATCAAGCAGATCAAATCCACGGCCATGGCTGCTGAACCACTTCCCATTCCCACCTTGCTTCGCCCTTCTTTTTGCTGAAGCCACTCCCACCATTTCAGACACGGAAACTAAATCATTCTGCAACCCATAAGCTAAGTTTGTGGGCGACTGGGGTGAAGAAAACTGGTCAAGATGAAGGAACATGATCTTTAAACCGAAGAAGGGAGCCTAGAGAGAGAAAGAGAGAAGGAGAGAGAAACACGGGGCTGGTTTTTTGTACTGTACTTCTTCAACTTTCTTCTTTAATCTCTCTTTTGACGAAGTTTCCCTTTCACACAAACAGAAAGAAACTAACAAAATTATTACCAGACTTCATTTGCTCATTTTCATACATGCATACATACATCCATGCATGCATAATAGTTTGGGTCATCCCGCTAGATCCCCCCGGGCCAAGAATTGTTTTTTTTTCGGCCAAACCCCGACCTCAGGCGCCTATTTTTTGGAGGGCGGGTTGGCCCGAAGAGTTTTGTCCGACTAGCTTCAGGCGAGACTGGCCTGATTGTAGCAATTTTCGTCGGATTTCAATGAATTTTCTGCTGGAACCCATGACCCGACCACAAGCCTTCCCTTGGGAGGAGAGCCCTGCCCAGCTCGACCTTGGTGCCCCAGGATCCCTCGGGTCTGAGCTGATATGATAGTGACATGATAATGTTACCCATTTTCCAAGTAGTAAGTATCTTCAATGTTAAGTTTTAAATATATAACCATTAGTAAAATATTTATTTAATTACCATGATTTTATAATATTAATAAAATATGCTTTTAGTTGACAATAACATGCATTGCATCATCTCCAAAATTATGAAAAATATAATGCTTATAATTTAATATACCCTCCTCTTTTAATTATTTTCTTAAAGCTATTTATAATTATTAAAAAAAACATGTTACATGAGAACTAATGGAATTATTATTATATTTTTATTTCATAATAAATAGGTAAAGTCTATTTAAAACCTTTATTCAGAATCTTCAATTAATTATGTTGATTGTGAAGACTCATTTTATATCAGTGAAAGTGCACAATCCCATATTGTTTGAGAGAGTAAAAATAAATGATTTATAAATAAAATTTTCCTCCTTACTTATTACAATGCGTTTTGAACTAACACTAAAAACAAAATTATGCAGGATTAGGACAATATTGTATTATGAGATTTAAAAACTCTACAAATTTTGTGAATAAACGACATCTTAAATTATTCGCTGTTAACAAATTACCCTGCCATCAAATTTTCCACTGCCATCGATGTTGCTCTCTCTCTCTCTCTTTCTCAAACACGTTTTATAAAACATGCATTCCATCACCAAAATGAAGACATAATGCTTATATTATAACATTATCCTCCTCTTTTTATTATTTTCTTAATTTATAATTATTAAATAAATAAATGTTACATGAGAACTAGTGGATTGTTATTTTATCAACCAAATATTATTATTATATATTTATTTTATAAACAAATTAATATGAAACTTTGTTAAATAGTAATAGTCAATTATTTCGTCTTAATATTATTAGTATTCTAATTAATACGTGAAGCCAAGACCTACGCTCTATTGTTGCTCTCTTCCTATCCTATCCTTGTCTAAGTCTTTAATTTACATACATACCCTTTTTACATACATGTATTGTTTGCTCTTCTAGCTCTACCAATCCGCCTCCCCAAACAACCAACCAATGAGCCGTAGGGTGGACTGGAATATTTTTTTCTTTACCAATTCTATTCTGGTTGGGGTCAGGGTCGGGTTAGACTTGGACCTCTTTGCAGCTAGTCGACTCGCCCCGCTCTCCACCTTGACCAACCAATGACTTGAATCTAGCTTCAATAATTTTAGTGAAAAGAAGAGATTGTAGTAACTTTATAATTTGTTCGTCTAAATCTTAATCGACGTTAAAGAATAATGTGTCACGCTATTAAAATATTTAATGGAATTTCTTCATTATCATTGAAAGTAATTAAATATTATATCAGAAATCAAATTAATATATTGAAGCCGTATACAGTTTTTCAAAACTGAAATTGCCGAAAAATGGGTCACTACTTATATTTTATTTGCCAAATTTTAAAACCAATTGTTTTCAAATAAAACTCGTAAATAAACAAATAAGCTGTGGGCACTGTTAGAGTGATCAGCCGGCGGGCTAAGTAGGCGCCGTATCAGCCCTGCTTGTGCCTAAATTTGCAGCCCACTGCTGGAAGCCTGCGCCCACTCTTCCGCTTCCCCTTGGGCCAGGCCCCAACTCTACCCCTCCACCCTCGCAGCCTTGTTCCTCTCTTTCTTCGATTATGTCTGCATACACAATCTTGGAGTTTGAACTAAATTTTCCTAAAAATAGGAAAAAGGCTCATAATTCAAGCATAGAGGGGTGTTTTAGTCCTTGGAAGACCTAGTCAAAAGCTTAAGGGCAATAAACTCACCTCCCTTGCCGCCTATGCTTGTCAATTATCTCCGATCTCCCGTAGATACCTTGATTGGTATCATCGTGGCGAGAACACGACCTCTTCTTGTTGAAAAACACATCACGTAGTTTGATAATTAAGTTCGAGACTTCAAATGCTAAAAAAAGAAAGGTAAAATGCAATTTAGATTATAACGTTAGAGGGTCATTTGACGCCTACACATCCAATTTTTTAAAGTCAGTTTATCCAAATTAATCTTAAAATTTTTTGTTTTTCTTTACTTGAAAAGCTTTGCCCTTACTGCTGATCTCATTCGTTGGCGTCGACTTTCAAAGTCAATGTTAGTCCTAAAAAAAATGAATTTCACTATTAAATTATACATTGTGATTGAAAATAAAATTGAATATTCAAGAATTTCAAAGTTTATCACAGTGAATGACATTCATTGGAGACCTCCACCCTCCTTTGTGTTGTCGGCCCGTCGAAGAGAAAATCTGGTTGATCCAAATTGCCAGAGAGATGTCCGTCTTGAGCGAGGGACATTTGTTTTGAATTGAGAGACGTTCGTTTTAAGTTGAAACGATGTCATCTTTGTCAGTTTTAAGTGAGAGATGTCCGTTGTTACTTGAGGGACGTCCCTTTTAAGCTATGAATGACTTCGTCTTTGTTCATTTTAAGCGAGAGACGTCCGTTATAGGTTAAGGGACGTCATTTATAGATCGAGAGACGTCCCTTATAAGTTGAAAGACGTCCCTTGTCTATGCAATCCACCTTTATATATCAGAGTGGATTGCTTAGACAAGGGACGTCCCTTGACCTACAAGGGACGTCCCTCGACTTATGTCGGACGTCTCTCAACTTATGACGGACGTCATTTGTTTAAAATGGACAAAGAAAATGTCGTTCCCAGCTTAAAAAAGGACGCCCCTAAAGTGACAACAGACGTCTCTCCCTTAAAACGAATAAAGATGATGTCGTTTCAGCTTAAAACAGACGTATCTTAATTCAAAACAAATGTCCCTCACTTAAGACGGATGTCTCTTTGGCAATATGGATCGACCCTATTTTCTCTCTGGTGGTTCAACAACACAAAGGTGGGTGGAGGTCTCTAACGAACGTTCTTCACCATGGTAAATTTTGAAATTCTTAAATATTCAATTTTCTTTTCAATCACAATGTAGAAATTGTAGAACCGTATACACACCTATAGAGGGGGGTAAATTAGACGTTCTAATTTTTCTTGCGATATTAATTTCTCTAAATTCCTTATGTGACTTATTGCATATAAATAATAATTCAATGCATAAAAGTAAAGAGATTAGGGAAAAAGGAGTGCAAACACGTTTGTTAACACAGTTTGGCAACCTCGCCTATGTTCGCGCTCCAAGCCTCACTTGGAGATCCTAAACATCCAACGTCCCCGGTTGACAATGTTTGACTTACGGGTGCCAAACAAACCTTACAATTGACTATTTTAGGGTTTCATCATTTTTTTTAATTATTACGGGGCGTCAATTGAGTACAAGTGTTTGGAAATGTAAAGACCAAAAACTAAATTCTAACTCTCCCGATGTAATTCTCAAATTTAGGATTGGGGAGAGTAGGTTACAAACTCACAAATATCGTTGAGAAGTCGAGTGTGAATTTCAGCAGAGTTTCGCTGCTTCTCTCGGTTAATTATGTTGAACTTTGGAATGCTTCTATATATAGACACCAGCTATATTCGGTTGACCACATCCGATCGTTAGAAACTAGCCGTTGTGTCTGCTGTGCATTTTCGATCGCATGTCTCGACTGAAACCTCGATCACAAGTTCATCAGAAAAACTTCGGAGCGCTCTGTGTACAATTTTGGTTGCTGATCTTGTCTATACCTTCCACTGCGCTTCGTCCAAAAAATGCAAGAATTAGTCCAGGAGCAAACTGTCAACTTTTTCGGTCTCCTCTCTCGTCCCAGTCCTCGACCGCAGTGCATCCGAAAAAAGTCTAGCAAAACTCCAGAAGCAATCTGTGTATGTTTTCGGTCGTCATCTTCGACCGCGTCTCGACCGAAAAACACTCAGACTAGACTTGTAGCTTTTTGGTTGCCAACTTCGACTGCAACTTCTACTGCGTCTCGACTGAAAAATCCAAGAGTGCACAACATGGAATATTCAGACGCATCTCCCTCTCCTCACTTCATCCAAATCTTCGAGGCTAAATCTGTAATGCTTTTCAGTTGCATATCTCGACCGGGTCTTCAACCGCGTCGTGACCGAAAACTTCCAGAATGAAATTCTTCTCTTCAATTCGCAATCCTCGAATTCTCTAAGTCCCATTATGATATCAACTCACTACATAAACTTAAATAAACTTGTTAGCACACTTAAATACCCGTTTTGATGGTATTTTCAATAAATATACATATAAATATTATTATTAAATCATTTATACCACAATCAATAAAAACATAATAATCAACTTATTATTTCAATCAAAATAATAATCATCAAAATAAACTAAGTGTAAGACATTTAGGCCAACAGAAATTACCAATGAAATTCATTTTTTTTAGGACTAACATCGATGACGACAGATGAGATCGGTAGTGAAGGAAAAACTTTCCAAGTAAGGAAAAACAAAAATTTTATTATGGATTTGGGCTGACTTTGACGTTAAAATATTTGTATCATTTGTTTATGTAATTTTAGACGGAAAAGATGAGCGAAAGATTTGATTAATTTATTTTTTATAATTTAAAATTTTAACTGTTTACAAAAATTATTAAAAATTTGCAGTGTTTCTTATCAGAGTTTTCTTTTGTTAATATTTCAATTAAATTTAATGGGAATATAATATTATGATGTATGCTGAGGGCTCAAATGAAAAGCCCCCTCCTGTTTTTTTGTGTTGTCTTCATGTCTTGTTTTTGAAAGAAGGCAGTGCTAAAACCCTGACCAATAAGCCCTAAAAATGGCGATCTCGGGCCTTCAACATCCTCCTCAAATCCATAAATTTCCACAGGGGAAGTACATTGACGCAGTCCGATGGCTTCCGCTTCTATCGGCCTTTCACCGATTTGCTGTCGTCGCTTCGTTCGACTCCGATTCTGATTCCTCCTCCGTTGAAGTACATTCTCTCAATCCAGACCCTCCGGAACTAGCTCCTCACTGCTCATGGATCTCGCCTTCGAGGGTTTCCTGTATGAAAACCTCTCAGCTTCTCCAAAGTTCCCTTGTTGCTGCGTCCACGTTCGCTGGTTCCCTCCATTTTCTGGTTGTTGATCCGATGGATGGGTCTTTCACGTCAGTGCATTCTGTGGCTGAGAAGGAGCTGCATGTTGGTGCCATTAGCTGCATTGATTTGATTGAGGATGGAGAGGAGTGTGTTAGCGTCGGGGAAGACGGGAAAGTGAATTTGGTGAGTGCTGCGAATTCGAGGCTGAATTGTCGTCGAGTTTTTGATAGCAATGGGCTGGTTTCGTTCACTGCGGCAAAATGGGCATCGCCCGCTGAGTTCGTGACTGGGGGTTATGGTTTTAGTTTGCAATGGTGGGATCAGAGAAAGCCTGGAGGGGCAGTCTCCCAGTTGAAGGGAAACTGGTTAGTGAATTTTATTCTCTCTCCCTTCATGCCTGGTTTAGAATATTCTTTTATTTAATTCTTATCATCAAAGTACTGCGACATCAATGGTTAAAGTAAGGGAAAATGAGGGGCATTCTCTCATTTTCTCTTCTATAAAGAAGTAGCCTTTGGTAAATGTATGCTGAGTAATTGGAAATAGCTCATCAAGCTGAAAAAGTTTGTATTTTCTGTCGATAAATATGTTGTTTGACATTTCTTGAGTCTTTATCATCAAATAATTTACCGACTGAAGTGTAAAAACATTTTTATTGTAGTAAACTCACAGAATAATGACATGAAGTAGAAAGTTCTTCTAGATCCTTTGTCTTGGGCATCATCAATCATCTTGATTAGTCATGTTGTACCTTTTGCATTTTTTGATAAAATTTGATCATTCTGGGGTTAAAACACAATGAAGAATAATACATCATTATATTTTTTTTATATGATTGATTAATTTTAGAAAATGTCATACTTCGTTGTGCCTTTGTTGATATGGCTTGTAAGATGTGAAACTCTGCAGGAATCAGGCAGCAATTTCTGGCATTGTACACTCTATTGACATTAACACGTCTCGAAAGCACACTTGTGTTGTAAGACGTTTCTGCCTTCTCTATTCTCCTTCGCCCTTCTAGTCAACAAGTGAAGGCGTGCCTTTTTTTTTTGCACATTCATTTTTTTTTTCTGTAGAAGTTATTACTTGATGATTATTATCATCTTGCATTTCAGGCTGGAGGCTCTTTAGGTACTGTATTTGCATGGGATCTTAGGTGGCAGCAGCAGCCGATTATTCTTTCAGTGGCTGGAATGAGTGATGGTATGACCAGAGCACCATGTGAAAGTGAGGTGTGGGAGGTTCAATATGATTGCATGATAAATCCTACGAATATAGGAGGCGCCTCATCAGCACATATTTTACCAGCTATAATTTGCTCAGAGGACGGGATCCTTGCAGCTGTTAAACAAGGTATAGCACTCTTGACCATAAAATCAGGGTCATCAAATGGCCCATTGTCCATGGGCCGACCCAAGGCTGGGTCAATATTTTTTTAGAGTAGGGTCCGGGTCCAGCATGACCTCAGACCATGCTTGGACCTTGTTTTTTATAGGTGGGTCGGTCGGCATGCTTTATTGAGCGGGCTAGCTTTTTTCTAAGGAGTTGGCTCTGATTTTGTAAAGAGCGCCAGAAAAATGATGGGTTGCCAGGCTGGCTCACAGGTCAGGTGTCACGGTCCTATTTTTGAGAGACTTTTCAAGAGTGCTGTGCGGCACTCGTTGTTAGGGGGGGAACAACGAGTCAGCCTACTAAGTGTGCCAACGACACCGATTGCCCACGACGTTAGAACAAGCTTGAGTGTCTAACGAGCGAGCGAACAGCGAGCGAAATTCATCGAAAACGTCATTGAGTATAAAGAGTATAGTTTGAATGTAAAAAGCTTTATTATTGATTGCTAGCAAATTACATTGGTTCGGAGGGTCTACGTGCAGTCATGTCTCTCCTCCTAAAGAGCATTCTGGACCATCTCCCACTATGACAGGAGTGAACATGCTATAGTGGTGAGGAGTCACTTGCCTAAAATGGAAATAAAAGAAATACAAGGAAATTATCATAAATGGAAATAAATCTAACTAAGCAGTAGGGGCGGCTATGGACAACAAGTCCTGGACAAGCCCGGATTGTTACATTCTCCCCCAACTGAGCGTTTGACGCCCTCGTCAACTCGTCTTCAGCTTGAAATCTTCAATCTTCTGTGCTTCCTTCTCCAGGTTGTCTTCTTTCTCCCAAGTCACTTCGTCATCTCCAAGTCCTTCCCATTTGACCAGGTACTCTGTTTGTAGACGGCCGTTTGCCTTGACGCTCCTTTCTGCTAGAATTTCTTCAACTTTCTTCTTCTTCCGGTTGAGGGCGATGTCAGGTCTTGTGAGGTTGTTCCTGGTACTATCTTCATCATCGGGGTGATACGGCTTCAAGTTGCTGACATAGATTACCGAGTGAATTTTAAGCCACCCAGGTAGACTAACTCTGTAGGATGTCCGTCCAATCTTTTCGAGGACTTCAACTGGACCTTCATATTTTCGTACAAGCCGCTTTTCTCTCTTACCTCTGAATCGAAGCTGTTCAGGCAACAACTTTACTAACACCAAGTCTCCCACTTTGAACTCTCGCGGTCGTCGCTTCTGGTCTGCCCATTTTTTCATGTGTTTTGAAGCTCGTTCCAGGTAGGCACGAGTTACTTCAATATTTTGCTTCCACTCTTTTGAGAAATTGTAGGCTTTTGGGCACTTCCCTGAGTAAGGTTGATCCAGGGTGTGTGGCATTGTTGGTTGCCTACCGCAGACTATCTCGAATGGGCTCATTCCTGTCGAGGAACTCTTCTGACAGTTAAAGCAGAATTGTGCCGCATCAAGCAAACTTAGCCAATTCCTTTGACTGCTGTTGATAAAATGCCTAAGATATTCTTCTAGTAAGCTATTGAAGCGTTCTGTTTGACCGTCGGTTTGCGAGTGATAGCTGGAAGAGATATTCAGACTTGATCCCAATATTTTGAACAACTCTACCCAAAAGGCTTCAGTAAATCTTGTGTCCCGATCGCTGATGACACTTTGAGGTATCCTCCATAATTTTATCACGTTTTTTAAGAAGAGTTGGGCTGTCGTTTCTGCAGAGCAATATTTTGGGGCGGCTATGAATGTAGCATATTTGGAGAAGCGATCAATTATAACCAGTATTGCCTGAATGTCATTGACGAGTGGCAAGTTTGTGATGAAGTCGAGCGATACGTTTTCTCAGGGCTTTGTTGGCACTGGTAATGGTTCTAGCAAACCAGCAATTTTGTCTTTCTCGGTCTTATCTTGTTGACACACCAAGCAGGTCTTGGTGTATTGCATCACGTCTTCCTGCATCTTTGGCCAATAATATCCCCTCTTTAGAAGGGCATAAGTCCTTTGCCATCCTGTGTGACCCGCCCAGAGGGTGTCGTGACATTCTCGTAATAGTGAGCGTCGCAGATCATTACTTCGGGGTACGTAAAGTCTGTTCCCCTTGGTTAGCAACAGGTCTTCTTCGATCCAAAACTGTCGAGTCTTCTTTTCTTGCACCAATTGCATTACGGCTCGAGCAGCAGGGTCGTCTTGTAGGCAGTCTCGAATATGATATTTCATGGATCCACTAACTCTACTTGCTTGGAGTTGGGATAGGTAATAAAGACTGGCGCATTCTGCTTTTCGACTAAGGGCGTCAGCTACCCGATTTGATTGACCCGAGTTGTGTTCGAACTGAAAATAAAATTCAGATATATGCTCGTGCCACCGAGCTTGTTTGGACGGCAGTTTTGGTTGATTGAAGAAGTGGCATATGGAGCTATTGTCTGTCTTCATTGTAAATTTGGAACCCGGCAGGTACTGTCGCCATACTCGCAAGCAATGTACTACCGCTAACATTTCTTTCTCAGCAGCAATATGTCTTTTTTCTGCTTCTTTTAACTTGCGACTTTCGTACGCAATAGGGTGGCCATTTTGCAGCAAGACCCCTCCTAATGCGTAGTCAGACGTATCTGTTTCCACCTCAAATGGTTGAGTAACATCAGCGAGGGCTAAGACCGGACTCTGCATCATTGCATCTTTCAAATTGTCAAATGCATTTTGACATCCCTGGTTCCACTCCCAGGGAGTACCCTTCTTCAGCAGTTCAGTAAGAGGAGCAGCCCTCTTCGAGAATCCCTCAACAAAACGTCTGTAATAGTTTACAAGCCCCAAAAATGAGCGCAGTTCAGTAACAGAAGTGGGGACCCTCCAATCTCGGATTGCTTTGACCTTATCAAGATCCATGCGTAACTGCCCTTGCTCGATGATGTGACCAAGGAACCCAATGCTCTTCTGGGCAAAAGAACATTTCTCTTTCTTGATGTACAGCTGGTTCTTCCTTAGTTTTTCGAGGACAAGTCGAAGATGGCTTTTATGTTCTTCCAAGGTTTCACTGTAGACCACAATGTTATCTAAGTAAACCACCACAAACTTGTCGAGGAAATCATGAAATACTTGGTTCATAAGGGTGCAGAAGGTTGCTGGCGCATTTGTTAGTCCAAACGGCATTACCAAGAATTCAAAAGCTCCATAGCGAGTCATGCATGTCGTCTTTTGCTCATCACCTAACTTGATAATAACCCGATCTTAAATCGAGTTTGGTGAAGTATTTTGCTTTATACAACTGGTCAAATAGATCAGTGATAAGTGGAATTGGGTACTTGTTACGTACCGTGACCTTGTTGAGTGCCCGATAATCAATACATAGTCGTAAGCGACTATCCTTTTTCTTCTGAAACAAAACAGGTGCTCCGAATGGTGCTTTTGCGGGTCTGATGAATCCAGACGCAAGTAATTCATCCAGTTGTTTCCTTAATTCAGCAAGTTCAGGTAGAGCCATTCTGTAGGGTGCCTTTGCAGGAGGTTTAGAACCTGGATTCAGTTCGATCTGATGATCAATGTCCCTACGCGGAGGTAATGTTTTGGGCAAACATTCTAGCATGGCGTCTTGGTATTCCTCCAAGACTTCTAAGATCTCTGATGGTATCTCTTCTTTAGTTCCTTCATCTACAATCGAGGGAACCAAGATGTAGGTCGGATCTTGGTGTTTCAGCCCTTTCTTGAACTACATAGGTGAGATCATTTTTGCACCACTAGCAACAGGTTGTCGAAGTGTCGCAGGGACCACTGTCGGATTGTTTCCTGTGATCACCAAGCTCTTCGCCGAAGGAATGGGAATCACCCTGTGCTCCATCAAGAACTCCATCCCCAGGATGATATCAAAGTCGTCCATCCGTGCAACGACAAAGTCAATTGGCCCAGTCCACGAGTTCAACTTTAGCTGAGTCCTTTTCACCACTCCCACTACCGGCATTGCTTTCGCATTCACGGTTTTCATCTTGCCGGCATTTTCTTCCCACTTTAGGCCCAAACGGCGAGCTTCCTTCTTAGTGATGAAGTTATGTGTGGCTCCTGAGTCAATCATAGTGCTTTTAGTAGCCCTATTATCGACAATGCTTTCCACATACATGAGGCCTTTGTCTGGGGTCTTTTTAAGCTCCTCCATTTGTTGTTGGACTGTAGACAAGAAAGTCACAGTGCCAACTTCTGCCACTTTTGCGGGCGCTTCTTCGGAAACTCCTTCAGTTGAGTTGTCACTTTGAATGTAAGCTCGTGCAGCTGCTAGAGCCGATTTATACGGGCATTGGTGAACTCGGTGAGGTCCTTTACACAAGAAGCATGACATTGGCCGCTGCGTATTATTCCCTTTCCATGTTTCTTGGCCTTCCTTCGGGGTTCTCCATGCTTCTTGGTTTTCTCTGGGTGCCCTCCACGTTTCTTGGCCCTCTCTTGGGGCATATGGCTTCCTTTCCGGAGGACCCGTGTTTGGCCTCTGGTCTCGAATTATTTGTAGCAGGGAGATTTTTTCGGGGACTAGTATTCTCATTGGCATAGTCAAATAACCGTTCTGCCGCTGCAAGCACGCTTGAGAGACTCTGGACCCTTTGTTCATATAACTTAGTTCTGGCCCATGGTTTGAGTCCTTCAATGAAAGTGAAGATTTTGTCCTTTTCAGCCATGTCATGTATGTTGAACATTAGGCCTGAGAACTGTTTCACGTAGTCACGGATGCTACCTGTCTGCTTCAGCTCTCATAGTGATCTACGGGCATTGAACTCAACATTCTCGGGGAAGAACTGGACTTTCAGCTGCTTCTTAAATTCGTCCCAGGTGTCAATGACACAAGTGCCATTGGATATGTCATTGTATTTTGATCTCCACCAAAGTTTTGCATCTCCAGGAAGATGCATTGTGGCCAATGTGACTTTAGACTCTTCACTAGTCTTGGTTGCCTTGAAATATTGTTCCATATCGAAGATGAAGTTCTCTACTTCCTTCGCATCCCGAGTCCCACAGAAGGAGTTCGGTTCCGGTATCTTCACCCGACTAGACTCAACTACGGTAGTAGCTTGAGTCTGGTTACCCATCGCTTTCATGGTGATGTTCAGTTTAAGGTTTATCTCGGCGATTTCGGCTTTCAGAGAGTCGAACATCACTTTGAAGTCTTTTGTTGTATTGGCTACAGTGTTTGCTAGTTGAACCTGAGCATGGTCTACTGCTTCTACGCGTTCTCGTAACCCCACCATCGTGTTTGTGGAGCTCTCTCCACTTTCTATTGCCTTTCCTTTCTCTGGTCGGGATTCAAGATTTTCTATCCGATCCATCAGCTCTTGGATTGGGATAGTGTCTATCCTGCTATGCACAGCAGCAATTTCAACAGGAAATTCAGCCATTTCCTTCACTCGTTTCTATAGGAAACGTACATTATCAGGGATTTCTTGGAGATATGTCATCTCCTCTTCTAGCGTGATTAGCCGTTCGAGCTGGTCCATCGACGGGTTCGTTTTCTCTGACGAAATTTTTTTCAGCATTACTTTTCTTGCAACTTGAGCCAACCTGGCTCTGATACCAACTGTCACGGTCCTATTTTTGAGAGACTTTTCAAGAGGGCCGTGCGACACTCGTTGTTAGGGGGGGAACAACGAGTCAGCCTACTAAGTGTGCCAACGGCACCGATTGCCCACGACGTTAGAACAAGCTTGAGTGTCTAACGAGCGAGCGAATAGCGAGCGAGATTCATCGAAAACGTCATTGAGTATAAAGAGTATAGTTTGAATGTAAAAAGTTTTATCATTGATTCCTAGCAAATTACATTGGTTCGGGGGGTCTACGTGCAGTCATGCCTCTCCCCCTAAAGAGCATTCTGGACCATCTCCACTATGGCAAGAGTGAACATGCTATAGTGGTGAGGAGTCACTTGCCCAAAATGGAAATAAAAGAAATACAAAGAAATTATCATAAATGGAAATAAATCTAACTAAGCAGTAGAGGCGGCCATGGACAACAAGCCCAGATTGTTACATCAGGCCCTTGTTTCAGCGAACCGGACGGGCCACTCCAATCCGCCGATGATGCTTACTATAGAATCCAAGGGCTGTTTCTAAATAATTAAATTAAATTAAAAAAAAACCGTATCATTGTCATTATTCTGGTTAAATTTTGTTGTTTTCATCAAACTATGCAATGATTTTACTCGTAGGTGAAGAGCCTCTAGAGCTTCTAGCCGAACCTTGTGCGATCAACAGCTTTGACATTGATAGAAAACACCCCACGGTGAGTGACTATATAATTTCAGTTTCAGTTATCAGTGAGTGACTATCAAAAATGAAGTGGCAATTTGGGCAAGCACAAGCTGAGTATGTCTCATAATCACGTGTTCAATAAAAGCTCATTAGACTTGAGAACTTTCAGATTAATTGTATTTTCAAAACTTTCAAATGCTAAAGAATTCGTGTGAACTATATGAAAACAATACCATAGACTTGCATGTAATTCTGTGTGAACTTGATCTAATCCCTAATGTTTGTTGTTGGAGCATGCTTAATCTCCTTTCCTGAGAGATTTGTGCTGTAAAAGTGACGTTCTTACAGAAATGAACAAATGATTATTTTCATGGTTTCATAAATTTTCTGCAGGATGTGATCTGTAGTTTAGAATGGGAATCAATTGCTCTGGTGAAGAGGTAGTAGTAGCATCTGAAGATCGGAGAGGAGCCAAAGATCATGCTTCGAATTCTGGTTTGTGGCCAAACAAACAAAGCTCCACACAATGTGCAGTCGAAGCAGTAGAAAGGTATCGTTCATCTTCTTGTCTTTCCTTAAGTACAAGGAATCTACCCGACTGTGACCTTTTTTGCATTTCGATCTGTCGTAATATTTCATCAAACATTCGAAATTGATCACTTCTTATGTTCGCTTTCACTGTCTCTCTTTCTATATGTAAATTGAGAATTCCACATTTCTAAATTGGAATGGCAAATTGGTAAGATTGCAAGTTTAAAACCCTTCCTGATCAACATCACACTTTGGAGATTAACTTTATGGCGATGGGGGACACGAATGAGTAAAGTGTAATTTAAAGTATGATGTTTTGGTCACTTATGGCGAAATCTTTTTGACTTTTTTTCATCGGTATAAACTTAAAATTTAAAATGCAACTAGAAATTGGGGTTTGATTGAAGGTCAGAATGAGTAACTAAAGTAATTTGCTATTCAAAAAACTTATTTTTGCCTTAAAACTTTCTTTGTTTACTATGCTTATTTCGATTAATATCTCTCGAACTCTGCTGCCTGCTGGCTCATTCGACACAAAATATGCTCTAACGTTGTGCGCAATCTGTGCTCTCGACACGCATTGTAAGTTGACTCGTTACATTCATGAGGTAGCGGTTCTTTTTGTAGTCCCTCAAAATTGATTCTCTTTCTTTGTACAAATTTGCTAGTTTTCTTCCATGAACTCGTATTTCAATAGATCAAGAACCACACATGGTTAGTAACTGTGAGTGACACAAATCTAAAATGGTGGTTTTATAAAAACATCAAAACTTCAATGAAAACAAAAGGGTGAAATACAAAATAAATCATCAATTTTGATATTTGTTCCACTTGAACTTTAAATGTTGTTTCTGGATTAAATGAATTTCAAACTTTGAGATTTGCTTAATTGAAAAACTCTTTTTTGAACAAAATAAATCTTAAACTTTGCAATCTGAACAAATTAGACATTTCTTGATTTTTGCTCCGATCATAACCAAAACGATATTCTAATATTTATATATTTTTTAAATTTTGATTTTAAAATTTTAATAAAAAAAGAACTAAATTGTCGGGTCCAAATCGTGCTTAAATCAACTAAAAACAATCCAAAACTGAGTCCAAACTAAGCCAAAAACGAGTCTCAACTAAAAAAATCTAAAATCGAAACCGAACCAGAAGCAAACGGAGTAAAACCAAAAAAAAAAAAAATCAATTCAAGATTCATTTTATTAACGGCGCTAAATTTAAAGTTCATTTTATTCAAAAAAAAAAGTTTAAGATTTAAATTAAAAAAAAATCTCAAATTCGAAGTTCATTTCATTCAATAAAAAAAAGTTCATGGTTTAAATTGAACGGACCCCCAAATTTTAAGATTTAATTTATGTTTTACCCAAAACAAAAGTGTAATCAACACTTGATAAGCATACACATACAAATAAGGCTTGTATGGATCATAAGTAAATACAAATGTTAAAATACAAGACTATGTGGTTCATGGGTAATAAATATTAAGGCTATACATTATATAATACACTTAAATTAAAAGGGATCATTCTTCCTTCTTTGCCCACCCTCTTAAAGCACTTTACATAATAAGCTCTTCATATATAACTTTTGGGTAAAGAAGGCTTCTAGTACTATGGTTCATTCTTGGTTTGAATTCAATGTCCATATTTTTTATTGTCTCATCTAAGTTCTGGTAGTGTGAGTTTTGTTTTTAAATAATTCTTCCTTCTAGGTCCGAAATTGAATTTAACAAAAAATATCACGTCTGTATTTTCATCCACGTTATCATTCTACGTCACTCTCTTATTTCTTTCGCCATTCAATCCAATGCATAAGTTTTATTTTTATTAAAAAAAAATAGAAAAGAAACTGACAAATCAACCGTCATATTTTGTGATTAATGACAAGTTAACCACTAATCTATTTTCGCTAATAAATCAACCATTGAAGTATGAGAAATAGACGGAGCAAACACCGCAGTTACGTTTTTTGTTAAACGCATTGACTTCTGTCCGTGCGGATCGTCCAATGTTCCACCACGGATCCTTATTTTTAAAAATAACGTTATTATACTGATGGTCCGCTGCAAATCATATACGGTCTGCCATGGATTGACTATGATCCGCCGCAGATTGACTACGTCGTCTGCCTTGTATAAATTCATACTACAGCCCTCGCAATTTTTCTTAGTGATTTTATCAGCGAATAACGAACCCTAGAGATTTGTGAGAGCTGAATTGAACCGTATTTTGGCAAAGTTGAAGCATTTGTTGAACACCAAATAACGTTTTGGAGTGTTGAGGAATCTTTCATTAATCGCCAAGTTAAAGTGGGGCCCACGTCGACACAAGTACCAAATGAGGTACGTGCAATTGGAGACAAAACTGCTATAGTGGTGCATTTTGTCTCTGCAACTCTAGACGAGGGGGACGAGGAGAATCTCCGTTCATTATGCGAATCCAATAGTGAAGAAGACATAGACATAGCAGAGAGTAGGCCTAGACGCCCACCACAAGCAGAATGCACGTTCACTGATAGGATCTTGGCAAGAAGTATTGTAACGTCCCCCGGTGCTCCCAGTATAATATTATCCGCTTTGGGCTGAAGCCCGCGTAGTTTTTTTCTTGGGGTTAGCCCAAAACGCGTTGTACTAGGTAGGGAGGAGATCCATGCTTATAAACCATGCATTTTGTACTCTCCCAAGCGATGTGAAATTGTGCCCTCCTGATATGGGCTGGACCCACACCTGGGTCTTTCCTGGCCTTCACAGGGCGGGATACCACAAGTATAGTTCACTAAATAAAATTAGAGAAGAAATTGTCTGTAATACCCCGATTTTTTAAGTGGGTTGACTATCGATGTATTACCAAAAACGTACTCGTTAGGTTATATATTATGAAAATTAACGTAATCAAAATAAAATACATATTAATTTAATGAATTAAAATATATAAAATTAGGATTAAAAATGTAAAGGGATTGAATTAATGGAAATGATTTAATAAATTAATTAATTGGGGATTTAATTAATGAATTAGATTGATTAAAGAGGATTTAAAATGGGAGGAGAAATTGAAGAGTGATGAACCGGTTCACTGAGTGAACCAGTTCAACCCATTTAAGTGAATGGCATCGGCCATTCACTAGGGGGAGATCCAAAAATGCGAAAAGAGAGGGAGGGAGAAGAGAGCGGACCAGAAGAGACGACAAGCGATCGGGAAGCAGGAGAGCGACGGCAAAGAAGGGGGAGACGGAGGCGTCAACGGCGACCTCGGGACGTGTTTGAAGCAGCCTCTTCGCTGTAGGTGTCGCAGGTCACAACTGCAAGCTCTACGAGAGGCTTCAGGTAGCGATGGGATCGGGTGGCATGGTTTTTGTGGGTCGTCGGTGCTGCGACGACATCTAGCGCACGGTGACGACATTGGGAGGGCCGGCGAGGTCCTCGACAAGGGGAAATGGCCTTGGGCCGATGGGCAAGGCAGGTAGTTCAGGTTGGAATTGGCTAGGCGGTTTGCAGTTTAGCTCGAACTGGTCTTCTTCTCCTGGTTCTTGCTCTGCTGGAGACCGACAGCGTGGATAGGTTGGAATGCAAGAACTTTTGGGCATGCGGAGTGCAACACTTTGCCTCCTGAATGGCAGAGTGTTGTCTATTGGAGATGTTATCTATACAGAGGAGCGGAAACGTGAAGTCTAGGGGGAAGCCAAGTGCAGAGGGAGGAGTTGGAGCTCTCTAGGAATGGCTGGACAGTGACATTGTTGGCTGTGCTGAGCTCTTGGAGAAAGACAGAAGAAAGGTGTGGGAGAGGGGTGTTTTGGCAGGGTGATCCCTCGAGTGTGTAGAGCTGGGAGCCCTCTCTGGGTTGAGCTGAGAACTTCCTTTTCTTCTGGTATGATTTATTATCGTTTTCTCTATTGCTTCAGTCTGGATTTTGTTTATGGATGCTCTGTTAAGACTACTGCTTGGATTTTCTAGATAAATGAATGGATAATCTACTCTGTTGTTTGGAAGGTTTATCCATGTTGTGTTAGTCTTTGGTTTGCCTCTGCAAGGCTGGAATGTGTTGGGTTTTGTTTGAATACGCTCTGTTGTCTGTTAGTGGTGAAAAGTATGTTGGTGAAAAGTATGCTTTCTTCTCATATGGTTAGTTATTGGTTTCTGTTTAAGTCCAGTGTTGTATTGATTATTGTTTGGGAGTTTGGTTAATCTTGAAATGTTGCTCCTCTATTGTGTGGGATTCCTGGACATAGGAAGTTGTTAGCTGATCTCCGAATTAATATATTGGATCGAATTGTTCGTAACCTCCATGTGATTAGTGTAAAGTGAATGTGCTCTCTCTCCATGGAATAGCTATTAAATTGGAATGAACATGTTTGTTGGAATTTTGTTAAGTGTTAAAGTGTGTAGAATTCAACAAAAAGTTATTAATGGATAAATGTGTTAATTATGAATGTATTGGAAAAAGAAAAGGAAAAAGGATGGCTGTTGAGTGCTAGCGCGCAGTAAAGAATTGAGGTAAGAACTTGAGTGTGTTTTGGCCAGTTGAAGGCCCTACACCACAAGTAGAGTGCGTGAGTTTACGTTATGTGTTATGTAACGTATTGTAGTTTTGTGATATTCCTTGATGGTTCTATGAATTAAATGTTTTATCATACGAAATGTTTTCCCTCATTATAATATATATTTATTAGCACTCCGTAGTTCTATATTGACTGTCGATTGTTCTTTTTACTTGTGTTGCCTCTCTTGAGTGACGGTTCTGCCATTATATATATATGTGCTGTAAATGATTTCCTTGACTGCATATGAGTTCCGTAATTTCTAGCGATAAATGGTGATAATGCGGAAAACGTGAATGATCAATGGGTATGAATGAGAATGACAAGTCTGGAAATGAGCTAAGAGTTTTTATGATGTTGCTGAATGTTTATAATGTGATCACTTCTTTTGATTGTTCTGTAATTTAGCTAAATGTTCATCAATAATTGCTAAACCATTAAGCATGTTAAATATAATCAATGAACATGTAACCTATTTAGTAGTCCAAGCCTGTAAACCATTTGAATTGCCATTTATTTTCTAGCATGTTAATAAGTACTTAACTAGCATGTTTAATTAACTTGAGCATGTAATTGATTAGAGTGATTAAGAGCATGTTAATTTACTCAATTAGAATAATTGATTAGAGTTGAACTTGTTTAGTTTATTAATTTACTATCTAGTTGTTGAATAATGAGTTCAAGCATGTTTAACTAGTTGTGTAATGAATAATCCATCCTTGAGCATGTTTAGTAACTAGTATGTTGAATTAGTTGAGCATGTCCGTATGTTAATCAATTCAAGCATGTTTAATCAATGACTAAACCTTGAGTATGTTAACCAATTTGTTGAGCATGTAATTAACTGGGATAATAGCTAGACTAGTAAATATAGCATCTTTGACTAATTAAAATAAAATGATGCTTAACCAGTTAGAATAAGGATTTCCAATTTATAAGCATGTTTCCGTTATTCGTTATCTACAACATGTTTCCATGTTTAGCCTAGCTTAGTTCGATGAGTATGTTTAGTAAAATTGTAATTTGTCGTGTATTACTTTATTGTCTCGTCTTGTTCACTCACTGCTTTAATTTGATTTCATAATTGTTCCCTGTATTTATGCATGCTTTCAATTATTGTTATTCATTTATGCGTGAGTTCAATTATAGTACTTTTACTTCAATGAGCATTTCAATTTCCGTTAACGTACGTTATAATGCACTATGTATCATGTTAATAGAAACCCGTAGGGAGTGCCACTTTGGGGTGTTACTCACGCATGCATGAGTGAGGAAAAACGCTAAGAACAAGAATGTTCGGGATGAGCGAGATACGCTCATCACCGAAGAAACCCTCTGGCGGGATACGCCGGAAGGGAAGAAACCCTGAAGGCAGGATACGCCGGAAGGGGAGGACCCATGAAGGCGGGATACGCTAGAAAGGGGATGAACGCTAAGAAAAGAATGTTCGAGATGGGCGGGATACGCCCATCACGGAAGAAACCCTCTGGTGGGATACGTCAGAAGGGCAGAAATACGCTAGAAAGGGGATACGCTAGAAAGGGGATGAACGCTAAGAAAAGAATGTTCGAGATGGGCGGGATACGCCCATCACGGAAGAAACCCTCTGGTGGGATACGTCAAAAGGGCAGAAACCTTGAAGGCGGGATACGCCAGAAGGGGAGGAACCTTGAAGGTAGGATACGCCGGAAAGGGGACGACCAGGGAGTTGGGGTAGATGGGTAGTCCGGATCTAACCTAGCAGCTAGGATACACCTTCACTTAGTCGGGAAAGGGACTAGTATGCTCACAGGAGGTTAGAAGCCGATCAACTAGGCCATCTCAAAGGACAACCTCCAATCTCCAGCTCGATGTTCGAGTAAAGAACGAACGAAGAACGAACGTAATGAAAAGAATTGGTTTGGGTGGCCCCCATTCCAAGAAGAATTAAAGAGAGAGATATGTATAATTATTTTCTCCCATTTCCTTACTAGGCGAAAGATCACGTCCTTACTTGTGGTGTAGGTACAACTACGAATAGATAATAAGTAGATGATAAACATATAATGAAGCAGCGATGGATGATTTCGCATGCACGAGACTCGGGCTGACCAGGCAAAGAAAAAGACGAGTAAACGGATGTAATCACATTAAGTTTATTATAGCATACTCCATCGTTTAGATTTCCTTTTAAACGATTTAAATGCGCGTCCTCCATGTTTTACAAGGACTTATTTTGTAACGCTTCCGCACATTCAATCAATTTTTTTTTATAACGAGTTTAAAGAAATAGTCAGTAGCGATCCGGTTAGACGCACTCTGATACATTTGTTTTAAAAAGAAAGAAATTTCAAATTTTATGCATTTTCAAGGATTTACGAAAAATTCTAGTCGTTACATTGTCGATAATCTGGCGTTGATACAAAAGTCTAAACGTTCTTCCACATTACAAGCCAAGAGTCATATTGCGGTGGTAGAAGAATCCGACAGAACTAAGGAGGATATTGTGGAAGAGGAATGTAAAGATAACTCCTTGGCAGCAACTAAGCAAGAAGAAAAGCTTGTGGAGGTGGTCATATTACTTGAAGAAGGACCACTGATATCTTCAGATTTCCCGAGCATGAAAGCAGAGTTTTCTGAAGAGCAATGCTCTGAGTCGGAAGACCTTGTTGGCAAGAATGTTTCCTTGTTACTTATTCTGAAAGAAAAAAAAAGTGCTCACAGAAGAATGTTGCAAACAAGAGGTGTCTGTCCTCTTAAAATGTCATGATCCTCCATGTAATATCCTGATTTTCATAGTGGGATTAAATAAAGATAATTGAAAATTAATTTGGATATATTTGGATTATTGAGAATTATTTTGGGAAACAAAAACCAAATGGACGAAAGTGAATTGGACCGATAATAATCATCGAACAACCAAAGATTTGAAATGAGTCAAAAATAAGTTAAGAATTTAATTAAATTAAATTGAAGGTAGAAATGATTAAATTAGGGGAAGGATTTGATAATAATAATAATAATAATAATAATAATAATAATAATAGTAGTAGGTATATATATATATATATATAAAATAAATAAAAGAAAAAAAATTAAAAAGGAATGGCCAGAAGGCCATTCCTTTGCGGAGAAACGAGGACAGGGAGAAAGGGAGAGATGTGAGATCGGAGAAGAGGACGACGAGCGGGAGTCGGACGGCGACGGCGAGCTCGGCCTTGGCCGAGGCTCCCTCGCGGCGTGCGCGTCGTCCGGCGATGTTTGGGTTCGTCAGCACGCGGGACGGCAAAGAGCTCGGCTGCGAATCGGGACTGCCGTGGCGTTTTCCGGCGACGAATAGAAGGTATGTTGGTCGGGTTTTCTTCCTCTCTGCATTCTAATGGTCGGACGTTGCTGGGGTGATCGGAATCGGCGTTTTGCGACGGTTGGCAGGGTGTGACGGCAGGGAGCTTCGGTTGAGGGCTGGCAGTTCGCGAACGGCTCGGTTCAGCCCCAGTCCAATGCTTCAGCTTTGATTTCCACATGGTTGAACCACTCTAATCTGCCGACACACGATGGGGAGCCACCTTGGTGGAGTGGCTGACAGATTTAAGAGGGAGATAACAAATGGGTGAAAATTGAAGAGGAGGCAGGATGAATTGAAGAAGATGTCGATGGGGTAATTGTTGGTTTTTAGGTTCCATCGCACGGCGGAATTACCGATGTTCACAACAACGGTAACGTGCATAACCTATGTATCATGAAAAAACAATTTTATCATGAACATAAAAATGGATCGTTGTTATAATATATTAATAATAATATGTATTTAGATCTAATCTAAAAATAAAGAATGTTACCTTTGTAGCTCACTTCACACGGGTACTAAATCAACCGTCGATCTTCTCCGCCAATCCTCCTTACCTCAAATAAGCACGTGTGGGCGTGATGAACGAAACAAGATAACACTCAATTTATGATAGATCGTATTCTCAACACATGAGACGATCTATTTGGATTTAGAAAACAATTTTCTGAAGCCAACACGGAAGACAAAAATTTTCTCTCAAAATGGATTTCTTTTTCAAAGATTTCAAAAACTCAAAAACTCTTTTTCTAATGAAATTTGACCTCTATTTATAGTGGTATTTCTCCATAATGGCCATTATGGCATTTAGAGAAAAAAACCCTATAAATTCCTCATTACATTTATAAAAATGTTATGAAAATCAAAAGTCTTTTCACCATATTTCAACACTTGGCACATTTAAGTTATAACACATTTATAACAAAAATGTTATGGGAAATAAAAGGTCATTACATTAAATCAAATTTGACATTAATTCAAATTTGACAAAATCTATTTTAAAAACTATTTTTAAAAGTTACTTTATATTTATTACTTTATTGAATAATCAATAATTCAATTTGTTTCATTTAATGAAACATAACAAATATATTAACTTTGACAACTTTTGTCATTTTGTCTTAATTAATTGAATAATCAATAATTCAATTATTTCATCTAATGAAAAAATAATAATAATAAACTTATTATTGAGTGTATTAAATAATTAATTCATAATTAATTATTTAATCTTATTTGTTCATTTTTCTATTATTCGAATAATGATAGAATGTGACAAAGGGACCGATGGACCTATAGTTTTAAGCTCCAATAATATTTTGTTAATTAATATAAACTCTTTATATTAATTAACATAATTATTAACTCTAAAGTAATTCCACTAAATACTTAGAGTTGCACTCTCAAAACTATAGAGTATTTTTACTTAAAGTAATGTCCATTGATATACATATGCATTAACCCTCCATTTAGATTCGCAATAGAGCTAGGTTTATCATCCGTTAACCTCTCATATTGCTTCTTTATCCTTGACTACTATTAGTTCTTAATTGAATAATTAATTCATAACGATTATGAATTGCGCGCTAATTATTCAATCATTGAACTAACAAACAAGGGAATCTATGGAATGGATTTCATTGTATCGATATTAACATTCTCAGCTATTCATTTTAATTTAGTCCCAATATACAAGGTATACGAATCGTAACTTGTACAAAACTTTACCGAGTAAATCAAGGAATAAATTAAAACAAAAATAGGAGTTTATTAAATACAACGAATTAAGATCATACATATATGACCATCATTATGATAAAATTAATTGTTCTATATCTAACGGAAATTATTAGAACAATGTAATTATATCTGATCCAGTCCTATATAATCATATTATATAAAACATATTTATCTTATGTCACTACATATTTAGTCGGGATATAACTATACATTCTTAATGAGATAAACTATGTTTATGACTATGAACTATTTGAAGATTCCATACTTCAAATATAAGTCATGGACATATTTTGGTTATTACTCTTTATATTTTATCCCACATATATACAATATATATGCTAATATAAAGTTAGTATAAATAACCAAGGAATTTTCTATGAATTTTATAAAACATAATATAAAATGTCAACATAATATCAATCAATATAAATTTATTCATATATTACAAAAGTGTTCTATTACATTTGCTTGTTGGGCATATTACTCCCAACAATCTCCCACTTGCCCTAAAGCAAATGAGACATGTCTCTAATCCCTAAGCCCTCTAGATGTTTCTCAAAACATTTTGTAGATAACGTCTTGGTGAAGGGATCAGCAAGATTCTCAACTGATGGAATCTTCATAACAGTCACGTCTCCATGCTGCACTATATCTCTTATCACATGATATTTTCTCTCTATATGCTTTGTTCGTTTGTGACTTCTAGATTCTTTAGCATTTGCCACTGCACCACTATTATCACAATACAAAGACAATGGCTTATCCATATTTGGAACTACTTCCAAATCACAAAAGAATTTTCTAAGCCACACAGCTTCTTTTGCTGCTTCACAAGCAGCAATGTATTCTGCTTCCATAGTAGAGTCTGAAACACTACCTTGTTTTACACTTCTCCAAACTATGGCTCCACCTCCAAGGGTGAAAACTGATCCAGATATCGACTTTCGATCATCCATATCAGTTTGAAAATCAGAATCTGTGTATCCAGTTGGAATCAAATCCCTACCAGAATACACTAGCATATAGTTTCTCGTTCTCCTTAGATACTTGAGAATATGTTTGACTGCTATCCAATGATCTAATCCTGGATTTGACTGGAACCGGCTAGCTATCCCTACTGCATAACATATGTCGGGCCTCGTGCACAACATAGCATACATCAAGCTCCCAACAGCTGATGCATAAGGGTAACGTCTCATATCTTCTTCCTTTTGTGGTATGTCAGGACACTGTTTTTTAGAAAGAATAACTCCATGTCTAGAAGGTAAATAACCTTTCTTGGAGTTTTGCATTGAATATTTGACAATCATCTTGTCAATATACAATGCTTGAGACAAAGCTAACATTCTATTTTTACGATCTCTTATTAGACGAATCCCAAGAATGTAGCTTGCATTTCCTAAATCTTTCATTTGGAATTGCTTAGCTAGCCATGCTTTTATATCTGATAATAATTCTACATTATTTCCAATAAGTAGAATATCATCAACATACAGAACTAAGAAGACCACACGTGTGTTATTGATGAGTTTGTATACACAAGATTCATCAAGGCACTGTGTGAACCCATAAGATTTGATTGCTTCATCAAATCTCATATACTATGACCTAGATGCTTGCTTAAGTCCATAAATAGACCTATTTAACTTACAAACTTTTTGTTGTGCATCTTTATCTATGAAACCCTCTGGTTGCTCCATATAAATGGTTTCTTCAAGATGACCATTTAGAAAAGCCGTCTTGACATCCATCTGCCAAATCTCATAATCACAATGAGCGGCAATAGAGAGCAATATACGAATGGACTTAAGCATAGCTACAGGAGAGAAAGTTTCTTCATAATCAACTCCTTCTCTTTGGGTCTAACCCTTAGCTACAAGTCTAGCTTTGAATGTCTCTACATTCCCGTCCACTCCTCTTTTTCTCTTGTAGATCCATTTACACCCTATAGGTTTCACCCCTTCAGGTAAATCTACTAGATCCCAGACGGAGTTGGAATACATTGATTCCATCTCAAGTTTCATAGCTTCAAGCCATGCTTCTTTGTCAGCATCTTCCATCGCACATCTAAATGACAATGGATCATCTTTTCCATCATCAGTGACAGCAACTTGTGCTTCACCTATCTGTCCGTATCGAGCTGGTGGTCGTACTACCCTCTCACTATGTCTAGGTGGTGTGATGGTCTGACTAGAAGTAGTCGTCTTCTGAGTACCATGTGGAACAACAACTTTTGTTGCTTCCGATCTCATCTCATCAGCATGAATTTCCTCCAAGACAATCTTGCTTTGAGGTTTGAAGTTTGCCATATAGTCATATTCAAGAAATGTAGCATTTGTCGATACAAATACTTTGTTATCTCGAGGACTATAGAACAAACCTCCTCTTGTGCCTTTTGCATAATCGACAAACATTCAAACCTCAGATCGAGGTTTTAATTTTCCAGTCTTTCCTATTAGCACATGTGCTGGACACCCCCATATGCGAAAGTGTTTCAAACTAGGTTTGTGACCACTCCACAACTCTAAAGGTGTCTTAGGAATAGATTTAGATGGGACCACATTCAAAATGTAAGTCGCTGTCTGTATGGCGTATCCTCAAAATGATTTTGGAAGTGTAGAGTAACTCATCATGGATCGAACCATGTTAAGTAAAGTCCTATTTCTCCTCTCAGCAACACCATTTTGCTGAGGAGTGTCAGGTGTTGTTAGCTGAGATATAATCTCATGTTCTAACAAGTAATCCTTGAATTCATTATCAAGGTATTCACCTCCTCGATCTGATCGAAGGCATTTGATTGACTTATCTAACTGCTTTTCAGCTTCAGCTTTAAACTCTTGAAACTTTCTAAAAGTTTCTGATTTAAATTGAATTAGATAAGTATAATCATATCTTGAGTAATCATCAACAAAAGTGATGAAGTACTCGTAACCACCTCTAGCCCGAGTAGTCATAGGGCCACGTACATCTGAATGTATGAGTTCAAGTGGCTCTTGAGCCCTTCGACCCTTTGTAGTAAAAGACCTTTTGGTCATTTTTCCCTCTAGACAAGATTCACAGACTGGTAAAGATCCAACATTTAAATTTTTTAAAGGACCGTCCTTTACAAGTCTATCAATTCTATCTAGATTAATTTGACCTAGACGAAGGTGCCAAAGATATGTGTTATCATCATGAGAAATTTTAAGTTTCTTGACTTAGACAATTCTACTTTAAAAATTTCAATATTCAACAGTGATTTATTGATGGGCCTTATCACATAAAGTCCATTTTCAATAAAACCAGAACAAATTTCTAATCCATTTCTAGAAATAATAACAGTATTATTATTAAAAGAAATTGAATAACATTGTTCAAAACATATATATCACTTGGGATTGGAAATGTTGTCATTGATGCTCATGTTGATCACTCTATATATCCTGAGATTTCAATTGAAGTTGATAACTTTAGCATGCCTAATGAGAAGATGGAAGACTATTTGTTTGCTGCTTATTATGGATAGTCAAAGATGGAAGTCATTATGCTTGGTGTCAACCTGAATTTCCCATTTGATACCAGTGGAAGGCATGAAAAGAAGATAATGGTGAAAACTCATTGGATTTGAGGACAAATCATTTTCAACCCTGGGAGTATGATGCACCCCAAGGTCCTATCATCCGGACCTGAGCCAATAGGCTTATTGCTTATATAATTAGTTACTATTTTGTATGATTGAATAAACTAGAAAAACTTGAGCACGAACGAACGCACGATGACAAGGAGGCTCATTGACATTTAATCACATTTTGACCTAGGACAATTAGGAATTCACTTCCATGGACGCTTGGAGAACGATCCAACAACCATGGACTTAGATAAACCCACACACTTAATCAAATGGGTGGGACCAAGTCTAATTGGAGAATAAGAGAAAGCTCACACATTCTTGGCCCAATCGCTCTCCATAAATGTATTAGGTGGCCTTGGAATTATTAAAAAAACTTTACATCTTCCTAGGTAAGCCTTGTCCCACCAAAGAAGAATCTAGAGATGACAATTCATATTTTAAGATGCTCTTGTAGTTTTCTAGACTCTTTTCATTTTCCTAGGTGATGAATCTCCCCTCTTTCTCATCCCCCTTCTTCTAAGTAATTAATGTTTATCTTGGTTTGCTAATGACTTTCCTCTTCTTAGGTGGTTGGTTATTAGCATTTATTTATTACTTGCATTGTAACTCCCCCCTTTTGTAATTCAAAAGGGAATCAACTTTGAATAAAAAAACTCTTATGTTTAGTTTGTGAAATTCTTTCACTTTTTTTGCTATCTCTTATTTTGGTGAGTCATATCCAAATTGAGTGTTAGTAGGTTTGGTGAGTTATATCCAAGCTAGCCTCCATTTTTCTTGGTGAGTCATATATCCAAGCGAAGTGTGAATATACATCAATTAACTTGATCATTCAAGTTAATCCTCTCTCCATCAACTTAGCCAGGCAAGCTAAGTCCATTCCATCGGGAATAAGTCCAAGCACCCCCACGGGTCTCGCTTGTTCCTCACATCACTTCTGCATTGTTCCAAACCCCCGTTTGGGACACATCACAATGTTCACTTTCTTTCTGGTGAACATATCCTCCAGAAAATAAAGATCCATGGAACTAACATGGTCTCGATGTCCATCCCGTAGTAAAATGGTGTGCATTATGATAGTGTGGATCACTCAGGCTATGACATTCAACTTTTCTTCTTGTATGCTCCAATCTCGAGATCATGATGCAACAATTTAAGCATTGTCAGCCCTTCTCCTCGTCTGATGAAAGGTGGCTCCCGAGACACGTGGTAGTAGTGCTTGCTTGGTTCCTCTACCGAACATCCAAGCAGCACGTTAATGTCCTTGGGAGTCACCCTCAACTCCCCTCCAAATATGTAAGTCCGGACCTCTAATGGTTGAGAGAACACTTCCAAATTGGCATAAAACAGTTTGACAATTCGTTCACAAAAGCTTCCTCTCAATTGGCACAAACTGGCTAAGCCAGTCCCCTCAAACAATTCTTCAATTTCCAATATAACCAATGACTCGAAGTCTACTATTCTAGAAACAATAATTGAACGGTGTTTAACATCAGCTTCATATCGTTACTTCGCGTCAGTTGTCCTAAAGAGTGGGGAGTGGAAACTCACTATAGCGGGTTCGAAACGAACCAGTGCACTTGCTGCCGTCATTGTATTGCTGAGGTTGTGCTTCAGTCTCAGCTTGTGCTTCAACCTTGGCAACTGCAAGTCCTCCAACTTTAACCGCGGCTGCTCCAACTTGACCCGCGGTTGCTGCACCTTCAACCGCAGGTGCTTCACCTTGCAGCGCGGCGGTTTCATTACGGTGCAACTGACTAACAATGAACGTAGAACGAGGCACGAAAATCCTCAGCGGATCATCCTCATTCCGCTGCGGAACGTACTCAATCTGACACGAATCATAGTCAATCTGTCGTGGAACGTCAATATTAAAACGTTATTTTAAAAATATCGTTTCGCGGACGAACAAAATCAATACATTTTCGTTTCACGAAGGAACAAAATCAATACGTTTAATGGCAAACGTGACAGCGATGTTTGTGGTAACTTTTTTCCATAATTCAGTGATTAATTTTTTGGTAAAAATAGTTTAGTGGTTGACTTGTCATTTGTATGATGGTTGATTTGTCATTTTTTCTAATGTATTTTACCTTTTTTTTTGTTAATTATATAGGCGGTCATATTTTTTTACATTTTCCACTTTTTTTTAAATATAATTTATTACTTTTTGGTAAAATAGTGTCCATAAAACTTGACATTATAATGTATATAAGAAGGGTTCGAATGTCCATGGCCTTGTTATTTTTGTACTTTGAAATGAAATAAAATATTTCAAACTTCAAAGTACAAATTATTATTAAATGTGGGATTCACGGAATTGTACTTTAATTTAAGCATTGATTTTGACATTAATTATCAAGCATTATTATTTATTATTTTTCCATATATACATATTTTTATATATTATTATATTCTCACATCTACCAGACTATTATATAAATAAAAATTTTAAAAAATAATGTGAAATATAAGTTATAATTTTATATTTATAATAATAAATTAATTATGATAAATTGTTAATAATAACAATAATAGATTCCATAAATTACAAATAAATAAAATATTAAAATATAAAATTAGGTAAAATGTAATTTAGATTATAACATTTAAAGTTATTTATAAATTAGATCTTAAATTATTTTTTTGGATAAATTAAATCTCCACTTTTTAGTTAAATACAACACGTGAATATTATATTTTTTATTTAATATGATATTTTAATAAGATTTTTAATCTCTTCAATATTTTCTAATCTAATTCCAAATTTTATCATGTAATTGAAAGAATTCAAAATCGCTGTATAGAACGTTGTTGTTTGAAATCAAATAAAAAATTGTCGGAAAAGTTAAAAATTGAATAAAAATGTCTTTTTAAATAAAAAAAATGGGGTACATAAATTTTAAATTTAATAAATATATTGACAGTATATTTAAATTGCTGATAGTTGAAAAATGAAATTTTAATTTTTTTAAAAATAATTTAATATATAATCTATAAATAATGTCAAACATTAGTATAAATTACACTTTATTTTATTAAATTAGAATGTGCTAATATCATCAATTATACAATAATTTGTGGAAATTAATATTTGAAAATGAATTTGTATCACTAAAAATTACTTCAAGTGGGCATGGTAGGGTCCATGAAAAGCAGGTGAAGAAGCCCGCGCCACATAACTTCTCCAGCATCCATCTCAGCAGTCCACGTGTAGGCTCAAAGCTCTATTCACCAGCCAACCTCACGGATCTTCTGCCACGTAGCATTCAGAGCTCTTCGTCCGAATATTGGGTCCCACATTATCCATTTATTCATCCATGTCTGCCAGCACATTTCTGCTCTCGTAAAATGTTAATTTACAATTGTATCCTTCCTTCCTCCTCTCTCCTTGACCGGGTCAACTTTAGTCAAAAAGGGTACTTTAGTATTTGCCAACGGCATGGTCAAAGCAGTCAAAGATTATTATTCATGTATGTCACGTGTTGTCTCACGTGCGTACAGTCAGAGACGGCGTTATGATTTTGGAGAAGTCGACGCTTTAGGGTTTTCTGTGTTCATTTTTTATTTGTTCGATCAAATTGATCTCTCTGGGTTTTCGTTTCGTTCCGTTCCGTTCCGATTGGTATTTGTAGGGAGCGATTTCTTTGTTCTGCCGTGTTTTTGTTGTTTGGAAGAGGTTGATGGTGCAGTTGATGAAATCCGGGAATTTCCTGCCGGAGACCGAGACCGAGACCGAGACCGAGACCGAGAAGGCGGCGTATCGGGACAAGATGACTGTGAAGCGGGAGATTGAGGATGCTTTGGAAGACGAGCGTGGTCCATACAACAAGCGGTCGAAGCTAGCTTTTCCGGAGGTGTGCCGATTTGTTTTTGGCTTTAATTTTTGGTTTTCGTTTAGCAGCTTAGAAATGATCGGAAAGGAAAAGGAATAGGAATTTTCTTTATCGTTTATGTCCAATAATATTTTGGAGGCGTCGAATCTGAAACGTTGGAACAGCACTTCGAACCTGTGTTTGCGACTCCCTCTGCTTTTTCTCGATTTTTAGTGAGGAGTCAATTGTTGACTGAGATTGGGACATGCAAGATTAATGTTTATTGGCTATTTTCTTAATGTTTTGAATCCCTTTTTTTTTCGTTGCGGAAAAATTTGTGGGTTGCATACATTTATGTTTTTGGTGTGCTATGAGTATTGAATTGTTATATTGTATTCACGCATAAATATTTGTATGTACCACTTATTATTTCTGATTGCTGCTTGCAAATGATTGTGATTTTTATCTAACTAGTGGGGCGATGGAGTTGAAGTACTTCAAACACCTCCTTCGCAATATAATCCACTGGATGAACCCAGTCCTCTCGGTTTGCGATTGAGAAAGAGCCCGTCTTTACTGGATCTAATTCAAATGAAACTTTCTCAAGCAAGCGCTTCGTCAAAAACTACGGTACAAAATGAGAGCTGTAATTCTGTGGTTAAAAAGGAAAACAAAGGCACTGCCTCTTGTACCACTGACAAGTTAAAGGCTTCCAATTTTCCGGCCTCACTTCTAAAGATAGGTTCTTGGGAGGTATATTTAATTTATCATGTGCTATTAGTATGACAAAATTATTCTACTTCTATGACATGTTTCATTAATTGCTTATGTGATGGCAGTATAAATCACGATACGAAGGTGATTTGGTGGCCAAATGTTATTTTGCGAAGCATAAGCTTGTTTGGGAAGTTCTAGAAGGAGGTCTTAAGAGTAAAATAGAAATCCAGTGGTCGGATATTATGGCTATCATGGCAAATTGTCCTGATACTGGACACAGTACTTTGAATGTTGTGGTATGGTATACCCTGATCTAGAAAAGGATTGTGATGTATTTTACTCATGTTTCTTAAATAGAGTGTTAAAACCTTGGCGATCATTTTGTGTTGCAGCTTGCTAGGCAGCCCCTTTTCTTTAGGGAGACTAATCCTCAACCTAGGAAACATACATTGTGGCAGGCAACAGCAGATTTTACTGATGGGCAAGCCAGCATATTCAAGTAAGATTTGGCTCTTCTATCTAAGTATTGAAATCATAAATGATTTGCCATGCCATCAGTTATGGGAGTAGCAGATTGAGAAATATGTGATTAAATTTTTTACAATCTATTAGCGCAGTTATGTGAATCTATTTATAGCAGTTCTATATTTTTGTATTATGTGTTGAGGCTGAAACATTTATATTTATATATTTTGATATTCTGTTCGTTAGGCAACATTTTGTGCAGTGCCCCCAAGGACTATTGAGCAAGCATTTTGAAAAGCTAATTCAGTGTGACATGCGACTCAACTTCTTAAGTCGACAGCCAGAGATGCCACTAGATTCACCGTATTTTGAACAGAGGGCTTCTGTTTTTGAGTATCCTGAAGAATCCAAAACCCACTGTTTTGATCAATCGGAGAATAGCAAAGGATCAATAATATTTCATTTATCAGATGGAGCCTCTCCATCTGCGCAATCATCTTCCTTGAGGATTGAGCAACAGGATTCTTCTGGTATCATATTGGATCGCCACTCCCAAGAAGCTCCTTCTCCCAGTTCAGGTAAAAAAGCCAAATACTTATCATTGGTAATGTGATCAATCCAAAGAAATATTGAACCTTTATAGATATAACAGTCGGTTTTCCTGTTCAATATTCTCTTTATTGTCTTTTAGACACTCTGGATTTCTCCTTGAGATTATGGCAAAAATATTAGCAGTCTATCATTTTCTTCTCCATGAATACATATCCTCATGTTGTTATGTATTTTTATCTTTAGTTTACGATATTTTTCAAAAACCTTCCTAAACAAATATTCTGATGGCCATTTTCTCTGTGATGCGCTGTTGATTGCTGCTAATTTTGTTTTCTATGACAGTGGTGGACTCTCGTGCTATTGAAGGGAATGAGAATTCTGAAGTTGTTAATTCTAAAAGTCCCAGAAATTTGGATCAGATCAAAGTACCTGGTCTTCATCCATCTATGTCGATGAGTGATCTTGTGAATCACATCGGAAACTGTATATCTGAACAGATAACTTCTTCAAATCCATCTTTTCAAGGGGAGGGATCAGAATATCAAAACATTCTAGAAGATATTGCACAATACCTTCTTAGTGACAATCAATTAACCACAGCTTCAGACGAAAAATCCCTCATGACAAGAGTTAATTCTCTGTGTTGCCTGCTTCAAAAAGACCCTACAGTCAAAACTTTACAAGGTGAAGGCCATGTCGAAGGGACCGAAAGTTGTAAGAATGTTAAGCATGGTCACCTGTCCGAAGCCATGGATGGGGGATGTATGAGAGGAGAAGGTATCATGGCTCATGGAGTAGATGTGAGAGAAAACAATCAGGCATCAGCTATGCCGAGGAAAGATTCATTTGGGGAGTTGCTTCTTCATCTTCCCCGAATTGCATCTTTACCCAAGTTTTTATTCAACATTTCCGAAGAAGATGGTGATAGTCTAGATGGGTAGTTAGTTACTGTGTCGATGCAGTTGCAGTAGTTTGCCATAATAAAAGCATGATGACAAAATCTCCCTCTCTCTCTCTCTCTCTCCTTCCCTTCCCTGCTGAACATGTCCATACATTTTAGGGTGTCTTGTAAGTCTGATTGCTCCTTGTCACTCAAAAGCTTGAAGAAGTATGTGGATTCGGAAATTTGGATTAATGAAGAATCCTTTTTATAAAAACAATCCTTGTACTAGACTTGACCCTCACAATGCTTGTTCAAACAGGGTTACCGTGAAAATTAAGGTCAGTGTAATTGTATTTACCTGTGAAATATATATTGATCTTGCCTGCTCTGGAGTTGCTACCAAATTTCCCGTTTATGTGCTCAGCTTCTTTCTCTCATTTGCCTTATTGCAGAAAATTACCGCAAACTTCACAGGTGTTAAGTAGTTTATAAGTTTGTTTTACACTCCAGTGCAACCTGTCATGCGACAACTAGAATGCCGGAGCTTAGTGCAATCTACTGGAAGCTACTTCTGACGTTGAACGTTTAGAACGTTAGAACACTAAAATTTTTAAGACAGTAACTCATATGCTTAAACTAATCTACTCTTAAGAGTTTCAAAGAAGAAAGGTTAAGTTTACCTTATAATTTTGGATTATAGTTTTATTTTGGACTCTAATCTTATCTCATGGTATAATGTTTATTGCAATTAATGTGTTATTGTAAAAATTTATAGGGAAATTAATACCATAGACCCTATAGTTTGCGATCAAAGACGAGTCAAATTCTAAAGAAATTTTACTAACAACTAAAACCCTAAAATATGGAAAAAGAACGCTGGTAATCTTGCAGTTATGTTTCTTGTCCAAATCCATCGACGTTAATGTCTTAGTTTCGTTGACGCCAAAAACCATTGAACGGAACTGAAGAACGACAATTATCGAGGGACCAGGGACGTCCCTCCTGCCCGTTGGAACGAGGGATGAACGTTGAACAATTATCTGGCGATGGCAAACGATCTTCAATGGTCGTTGGATTGAGGAAGGACGTCCCCTGCTCAGAATTGACGGCAAGGATGGATTCTGCTATTTTCCAAAGGCGAGAACGGACAAGCGTCCATGGTCGTTGGATCAAGGGAAGAACGTCCCTTTTAGGGATTGACGACCAAGATTGTCTGTCATTTTCCAAATTCGATGGCGGACGATCGTCCATAGCTGTTGGATCAAGGGACGGCGTCCCTTATAAGGATTAACGGCCTCAATTGAATCTGTCATTTTCCAAAGACGATAGTGGACGATTGTCCATGGCCATTGGATTGAGGGAGGGATGTCTCTCGATCGAAATTGACGACCAAGATGGACTCCAAATTCTTTAACGTTGAAGGGTGATGTGCAAGGTACCCGCGTTTTTAAAAGGCAAAAATTCCCTAATTTAAGACGGATGTCCCTTTTCCACAACGGATGTCCCTCTTCACATATCGGACGTCTCTCGTCAAGAATGAATGTCCCTTGACCCAAAACTACGTCGTTCTGCCCATTACAGACATCACTAGCCTCACAATGGACGTCTCTCGTCTTAAGACATTGTCATTCAGTCAGAAACAAACGTCCGTCTTTGGTCGTGGGACGTCCATTTTGAACCGATGGACTTCTCTAAACGCTAAACGACATTGTTTCTCATCTCAACGGACGCAAATCTGATTATATAATCGTGAAGGACGTTCCTGCGAGCGCAAGCAACCCTAAATCCCTAAACACAATCGAACAACAAAGTTTTTGAGTGTTGCACATCACATGGCGCCAAGGAGTGTTGCACCATCTATTGTTAAAGAATCCATTAACTGCGGAATGGAGGTGGATCTTATTTCGGCAGTGGAGGCCAATGAGCAACGCTGGTTCTATCACGAACCTAGTATAGAGGTGCATTCAATCTCGGCATCTCTGAACTCAGAGATTTGTTCAATACGAGACTCAGATGATGATGATTGGGCAGAGAGTATGCATCCTCAACTAGATGTTCATCCTTGAAGCTCTGTCTGGAGATGAAGTATAGTTCGTTGGAAGAAATAAAGATCAAGTGATTGGTTATGCTTTGAAGAATGGGCATGGCATAAAGTTCGTCAAGAGCGAACGTCATCGATTGACTGTTGTGTGCAAGGATGGATGCAGTTGGTGGCTTCACACTTCAAAAATGAAAGATGAACTTACCTTTCAAATTAAGAGCTATAATGAGGTGCACACATGTGCACGACAAATGAAAAGCTGACACGCTTTTTACAAATGGGTGGCAAACTAATATTTGGATAGGTTCAAAATTCAGCCAACGTGGAACGTTCCTTCCATTATTGAGACTGTCAAGAAGGACTTTAATGTCAACATTATCCTGAGTCTTGCAGAAGGGCTAAGAATTTAGCCCTAAAACTAAACAAAGGAGATGATGACGAACAATACAAGCGACTGTGGTCATACAGAGAAGAGATTCAAAGATCAAATCGAGGCAGCACATTGTTGGTAGTGGTAGATATGCATGATCTTACGCCCTGTCCAAGTCAAATATTTAAAATGATGTATATGTGTTTGGATGCGTCCAAGAGAGGTTTGAGGGAGTTTGGTAGACCCGTCATTTGCTTGGATAGCTGTCACTTGAAGGGGTCATGTCCAGACCAGTTGCTCACAGCCGTCAGCATTGACACCAATGATGGAATTTATCTAGTTGTTGTGGCACTTGTTAAATTAGAATGCAGAGACTCTTGAACCTGGTTTTTGTGTTGCTTGCTTTTGGACTTAAACAATGATATAGGCAGGGGATGAACATCTATTTCCGATTGACAAAAGAGGTTGGTGCCTACTATCAAACAATATGCACCAAGCAGCTAAGCATCCCTTCTGTTTCAGACACTTGTATGCCAATTTCAAAAAATAATTTTCAGAAAACTTGTACAACGATATCATGTGGAAGGCAGCTAGGGCCTCAACATCATTTCAATTTCAGAAAGAGATGAATAAACTACTTGTGCTCGACCAGACATGTAACGACCCAGTTTTTATTTTCTTTTAAAAATCACGTGAAATTTAAAAATTTTTCTTTTCGTTTTGTAAAACAGCGGAAGACAATTCTTTTATAAAAACTTTTTTACAAATCACAGCAGAAAGCCTTTATAAATAAAACCAATCATTTGAAGTATACAATAAATAAACCTTTTATATTATCTTTACAAAACCCTTTTACAATTATTTTCCTTTAAATGCCTTTAGCCTAGCTAGACACAAGATCCGCGCATGCGAATCCTTCATGAACTGCTTCTTAACCTGCTCTCCTGTGTGTACCTACATCGCAAGACTTAACTAATGAGCCTAAGGCTCAATAAGTGATATAAAAGAAAATTGTACCATGCACATGTCATGCAGCTTTTAAAATCTCTTTTGGTTTTCTGTTTCTGTTTCTTTTCTGTCTTTCCTTTTCTTTTTTCTTTTACCCTTTTTTTTATCTTAACTTTACTTTATCTTGACTTTATTTTACTGTTCTTTTCTTTACTTGATCTTGAAAGGCGTCGGAGATATTTAAACTTGACGAGGAGGAGCAGCCAACTCAACCTCACATCCCATACGACCCCTTTATATTTATCTTTGTCTTAATCTTGACTTTACTTTATCTTGAAAGGCGTTGGAGATGTCTAAACTTAACGAGGATGAGCGGCCAACCCAACCTCACAACTCGTCACACTCATTTACGTTCATTTCTTTACATTTCATAACTGTTTCGTTTCTTTTCCATTTCTTTTTCAAAACCATACATGAAAATCATTTTTGTATCTTTTGAAAACCATGATGCGCGTCGTGCTCTTGAATGTATACAGTGTCTATCATATCATTACTATAATCTCTAAACATGCTCATCTATTAAACATATCATTAAAAGAACATAATTCTAATAAACACCCAGCAAGCAGCAGCACAATTCACGAAACATGCTCAATATCTGTCTTATTCTAATAAAACAATAAACAATCAGCACACAATTCCTAACTCTTGTGATGTAGGGCCCCAAAGACCCAAACACATGCGTATCACTTACCTATTTTCGTGGCGCGTTTAGAACTTTATCCCTCTTCCGTTAATACCTTCAAAATAATTAATATTTATTCATTAATATTTTACCAATTATGAAGCCAAACTTTGATACTATTATTCTCCGTTTATTATATAATAATTCAAATGCCACTTAACGGTTTCCATTAAATTATCTTTATTAATTTTATAGCCAATTAAAAGAGTAATCATAATTTCCTGAACCTTCACTTACATATTTCCCTTCACTCATTGTATTCACTTCATTATTTATCCTTTTCATATATCACATACAGATACCCAAAATAATCCGATAGCTGAGCATAAAGCCCTCCACCACAATCATCCAATTAGTTCACAATAGGAAGCCAAACTAATCAAGAGAACACTATCCTTCATATATTTATCAAAAATAGAATTAAACCCAATTACCAAGAATTATCCTCAATCATGATTTTATCAAGCAGTATAACAGAGGCAAATTTCCTTAATCTAACCAATTCCAAGAAATGACCAGACAACAATTCTAATAACAGGTTTCTCATCCGATATATCATCCAGAATTTAACATCAATAAAGCATGATATATTCTTGCCATAATTTTTCAGCAGAAGAGAATTGCATACACGACAGAAACCAAATCAAAAGACTAAATTCAACAACATCACGTTTCTCCTTCAGTTGTTGGCTACCATATTTTCTTCACAAAACCAAAAGTAGTAACAATTTCCAGCATACCAAACCAATTCCAACAGATTATCATTTCATCAAAACCATCCAATAATAAGGGGTAGAAACCATTACCTGCAGAGCACACGACCAAAGGATTCCAACAGTGTTTCTTACTTCTTTTCTGCTTGGGTTCCAACTTCACCAAATCATACAGAAAACTTAACCAAAATCACAATCCTTAAATCCAAGAAGGAGGAAAACATTACCTGAAGACAGAACTAGACCCGCAAAGATCAGGAGCTTCACCGTCGTGGAACACTCCTCACATACGGCTCACACTTTCCATTTTCTCCTCTCCTGCTTCTTTACATAACACATTCCAGCGAAGTCCACCATCCCCCCCTTCATTTATCTGCTGTTTATTGAAAGAACAAAAACCTTCACTGCTTTTCAACCCACACCATTTATCTTCACTGCACTCGATCTCTCAATTTCCCTCAGATTTCTCTCTATCGCCAAAGATTAGAAAGAGAAGACTCATGGTGGAAGAATGACTCATACATGTTGCTATTGATTTATAGCCAAGAAGCTTTACAGGGATGGACAATCACACATATTAATGGAGAAGGTCCAACCTGCTTATGCCACGTGGAAAGCTCGTCATCGTTTGGAGAGAGGAGAGAAACTTTCATTGGAGGAGAAAAGAAATGGCCAACAGAAACAGGTTTTTCGTTTAAAATAGGCTTTTCAGTCGAGTAAGCAGACCGAACCCTCAACCACACCATCGACCGAATACTCAATTTTGCCACTGCTTTGTATTTTCAGTCGGAACTTACGACCGCGTCCCGACCGATGACTCGACCACAAAATCGACGAATTTGACAGATTCAAAACCTGCTATTTTTCGATCGCATATCACGTCCGCACCCTCAACCGCATTACGTCTAAAAACCACAAAATGTAATTCGAAATGCATTTCAGTCAAATTCTTCGACCGTAACATCGACCGAAATGCCACAAAACCTATTTTCCTCTTCTCCAAACGTCGTCGTTCCATTAAAAATAAATTCTTATTTTTATTCTTTTTAATTTATTTCAATTATCACTTTTTATTTAATTACTCCCTATTTAATTTACCCCTAATAAATCTTAACTAAATTTTCCACTTCACCACTTCTAATAATTTCCTTCCATTAAATCCTCAATAATTATCCAATTATTCCAATTGTACCAAATTAATTCCCAATTATCTTTACTTAATTCCTTTACGAGAAATCGGGGTATTACAAGACAGCACATGCATATCTGCAAAAAATCAATCCTAGGTGTTGGTCAAAACATGTTTTCAGTTCCGTCCCAAAGTGTGACATAGGCCTTAATAATTTGAGCGAGTGCTACAACGTCTACCTCTTGCCAGCCCAAGACAAAACCGATCCTCACTATGTTCGAGATGATTAAAACAAGCACCATGTGTAAGATTATTAATAAACATGACCAGCTGGTCGAGTGGACGAATCTATTGTGTCCTAAGACCAAAAAACAAAGTTTGTCAAGCTACAACATGCGACTCATAATTGGTGTCCAACACCTGCAAAAGGTAATCGATTTGAGGTCAGTGACAGTAATGAACGATACGTAGTCAATTTTGACACGCGCACTTGTAACTATTACTGGTGGGAGCTAACTGGAATCTCATGCGTGCATGTTATCCCGTGCATTAATTTTATGAGGACTTTAGCTGAGGATTATGTGCATGTATGATATCATCGAAACACATTTATGAGGATGTATTCTCACTTTGCTCGACCTGTCAGTGGTCACCACATGTGGCCTGAAATGAACCAGGATCCAATTCTGTCGCTACCAGTTAAGAGACTCCCAGATCGGCCTAAAAAATGAAGAGTTCGGGAGACGAACGAACCCCGTAGCTGCAAGGTAGTCAGCAGGAGACATGTCCCATGACATGCAGTCGTTGTCAGGGTGTGGACCACAATGTATGCTATTGTCAAGATGAAGACTCAACCACTGGCATGACAAGTGGCAGTGGTAGAGTAGGACTCTCACAAGACACTTTCATGGGCTTTACCATTGTTGCCGATACATAAGTGCGTAGATTGTTACACTTTCATACGTTGTTCTACCTATGTGCATTTTGTATGACATAGTATTGTTTTTGTGTTTTGCAGTAATCTGTCGCCCCACACCCACATCCTTAACCATGTGGCTTCTATGGGTGTTATTTTATTTGTTTGTGTATTTACTAGTATCCCAATTGTACATATGTAATACCCTAAATTTTTTTCGTGATGAGTATAAAATTAAGAGTTTATCATTTCAATGTTATGCTCGTAAATGTGTTGGAATTGTGATATGTGGTGTAAATTAGAAATATTACTTGAAGTTGAATAAGTGTATATGCTTGATATTCCGACCACTCAAATTCTCTCAAGCATATTTTCTAATCGGTTGAGGTTCTTTCCATTCTTCTTGAAGGGGTTCTTTCTTCTTCCATTGAAGAAGGCGTGTTCCAATTTTCAGATCCAAAACTTATAAAACAAGGGAGTTATTGGCTTCCAAAGATGGATTGAGACAATGGACGATCGAAATCAAAGGACGGATGTCCCTTTTATTTCGGACATTCGAATCTATCTTATTTTCCTTCAACAATTGATGAGCCCCTCGGCAAAACGGACGTCCCTATCCCTATAACGGACATCCTTCGCCGTTAAAAGGATGGCCCTCAACCTATAGAGGACGTCCCTCTCCCCAAAAAACAACAACCAAATTGCAACAAACAAAACCGAAAAACAACAATCAAAACCAACAAACAGAGATACAACAACTAAAACCAAAACCAACAAATAGAGATACAAAATCTCAATTGCACAAATGTAATTTAACAATTATTTTTTTCCAATTTTTGAAGTTTTTGAATTTTTTGTGGTTTTTGCAGTTTTTCAAGGTTGCCTTGGATATCGATGACCTTGAACTGCAAGTTGGGGTTCATCTCGACATGAGTGGTGGGCTCAAAAAGGTCCTCTGGTTTGTGCGGATCGTGAAGATGGAAGCCTTTCTCAGGACATTTGGCATTCACCAACTCCCCTAAAGGGCGCGAGACTTGAAATATGCCATGTGGACTGCAATTGGGAGGCGAAATTAGTTTGTCATTTCTTTCAACGCGCAGGGTGTGAAAATATACATGTTTTTATTTGTAATGCCATGATAATTGCAATTGACTTTGGTAACATCAACTGGTACCCATACTGTGTGTGCATGTCAATCGATGACACAAAACATGTTTGCTTCGAGGGTGTCTGAAAAAAAATTCATATATTATACGAAGAAAAAATATTGCATGAATGAATACAAGTATCTTACATGGATCCAATCAAAAGTTAGCAGTTTCTCATTCGTTTGAACCTCAAATATCTCCTCCTCATTCATTGTCAAGCACTGCATATTAAGAACACAAGATATATATTTATTTATTTATTTTCAATAACAGCATTTTAAACATTGGTTAAACATTCTTACCTACTCCGACATTCTCGTTTACTTTGGAATGAAGAGAGTTGTTATTGAACAGGCCTTGTTACTCTGAAAAATGACAACACGCCGTACAATGTCTTCATCATACAATCAAAATTGAGAATAACTTTGAAATCATATTATTTCTTACATTGGAGCAGCAAAGTATACCACATATCTCCACATTATTCTTGGTATTTGTCTGTGCCATTCTCATGAACTCATCCATCAACTTCACAAGCTGTAATGCAAAATCAGTTTAAGTATAAATTCAACACACTAATGTACCTCTATACCAGGTTCATGATAGAACCAACGTATTGTTAATCTACAGTACTAATGCATGAGTGTAACGCATCATTAATCTACAGTACTAATGCATATATGGAAAGTGCATGTAAGGTAAAAGGCATACTTCAATCCATCCGGACCAACATCAGAAGATGCAAGAGAAGGTGATGGAGGAGCTAGCTGGGCTGCTGGAGGAGTTGTCACAATACTCGTCAGTACTTCTTTCGTCTGAAGTACAGTGGCTTGAATCTCGTCAAGTTGCCTCTCCTGTCTATCCAACTTGGCGATAAGCCACTGCCACCTCTCCTCACTGATCAATACGTACGGCGAGGACTGAGGAGGACGATGTACAAAATTTTCCTCCACCTCCACGTGATCTGAAGGCTATGGAACCGACGTCCACGGAATTAGTGCAGTCGACGTCGAAGGAGGAGGTAAAGCTAACGTTGATATAGGTTATGCAGCTGACTTTGATGGAGGAGGTGCAACCGACGTGGAAGGAGGATGTGGAGGCTAAGTGGAGGGAGTGTCCACGCCTTTGAATACCCAATCTCCTCCTACTTTGTGCAACCCCATCCTAGCCAATGTCACTTCATTGTACACATCAAGTGCCTTTTCATTGGTTTATCGCTCCTTGGGAGGGACAACCAACCTACTGTTGTCAACGATCTTCTGAATGAGCCAATTATATGGAAGATTCTTCTTTGAACTCATCAAAATTGCCTTCATTTGATTAATAATAACATAGACAACGTTGAATCTCTTCCCATTGTAGAGCTTCTCCATCACATAGAGATCCATGCAGCTGATATGGTCTCTATGTTCATCACGGGGCAAAACTGTGTGGGTGATCATATGATAGATGACCCTGACTTTAGAATATAGGTCCTTTGATTTGGGCCTGGAGAAAGATTCAACGACTTTAGGATTGCGAGCCAATTGCTTCAGCAATGCCAGACCTTCTCCTTGTTTTACAAAGTCTGGGTCCTTGGATACGTGGAAATACTCCTCTGTCGGCTCTTCTGTGGAGCATCCAATTAACTCATTTAACTCCTTAAGAGTCAGCCTAATTTGTTTCTCATATAGAAAATTCCTCAGCTGACTAGGGCGGTTGCTGTCAAGCTCCAAATTTACGTAAAATAATTTCACCACCCTCTCATAATAATACCCACCATCGTGCACAATCTATACCGTCCAATGCACTTGAACATTTCCTTTAATCCAAAGTCTACGAACATATTGTAATCTGCCCTCCTAGATATAATTATAGCATGGGGTATAATGTCATTATCATACTATTCTTTGGAGGACGCTGAGTAGAACACCATGGATTGTGGCTCTGCAAACACATGGGTAGAATCACCCCGTGCTTGACCTTCGGCCTTGGAGGGAGCCACTTTACGCTTCTTCGTCACTGAACCACCTTCAACACCATTTTTCCCTTCAACAAATATGAGGATAGATATCGGAAGTTCGATTTGGTCGGAGGAAGTCGAAATTTCTCTCCGCAATAGCTAGGGTACAGGACGTTCTTCGCGATTATATAAGCAGATTTGCTTATGTCATGATGAGAATGTTGTCGTTTAGCATTCAGAGAAGGACCTTCGGTCAAAAACGAACATCCCTCATATTAAGACGGACGTCCGTTTTGGCTTGAACGATATAGTCTTAAGTCGAGGGATGTCCGTTTTGAGAGAGAGACGTACGTAATTGGCAAAACGACGTAGTCTTAGGTCGAGGGACGTCCGTTTCTAGACGAGAGACGTCCAATATGTGAATATGGATGTCCGTTGTGGAAGGATGTTCGTCTTAATTGAGCAAATTCACGTCTTCTAAAAATGTGTTTGTCTTGCACGTGACCCTTCAACGTTAAAGAATTTGGAGTTCATCATGGTCGTCCATTTCAATCGAGAGACGTCCCTCGCTCGATCCAACGGCCATGGACGATCATCCGCCATCGCCTTTGGAAAATGACAGATTCAATCATGACCGTCAATCCCTATAAGGGACATTCCTCGCTCGATCCAACGGCCATGGACGAACGTCTGCCATCGCCTTTGGAAAATGACAGATTCAATCATCGTTGTCAATCCCTATAAGGGACGTCCCTCGCTCGATCCAATGGCTATAAACAATCGTCCACCATTGCCTTTGGAAGATAGCAGATTCTATCCTGACCATCAATTCCGAGAGGGGGTCGTCCTTCCTCGATCCAACGGCCATTGAAGATCGTCCGCCATCACCTGATAATCGTTCTGATGACCGTTAGTCTTCTAACGGGTAGGAGGGACGTCCCTCATCCTCTGATAATTGACATCTATCATCTCTGTTCGACGGTACTTAGCGTTAACAAAGTTGAGGGGTTAACGTCGATGGATTTGAATGGGAAACGTGACTGTGAAGTCACTGGCTTTCTTTTTTCATAGTTCAAAATTTTAATTGTTAGCAAAATTTCTTGCGGGTTTGACTTATCATTGATTTCAAAATTATAAGGTTTGCGATATTAATTTTCAAAATTTATAATTTATTTCAATTATTACACTAATTAATAATTGAGAATGTTATTAGTAGGAAACATAAATAGAAGATATTACTCGAAGAAGCCAGGTTACGAAAGCTGAAGTAATCTCAAAAATAGGTTACCCAGTTTAAGCAGCCTAAGAGTGTCTTGTTTATCAGTTGAGTGGTATATAGCTATCTTCTCGCATAGAGAAACCGTTGAGAGCTACAAGGAAGATGCAGTAAGATGATGACACATAACTAGAAATCACAAGTCAGACGATTAGCCAATTTTCACACTTACATAGAGAAACGAAACGTACTCATTAGGAATACTATTCACAGTTCTACACAAAATGAAGTTCAAATTTATGTACAAGTGAGGGAGAAACTAATCTTTCAAGTCATTGGCAACATTATATATACAGAATGACAAGGAAGTTCATCTCTCATCACATTAAATTGTGGTGTTAGTGTATTATAAGGAGCATGTGATTCTTCCATCATGTCAAACTATGCAGAGGGATCAGGAAGATGATGAATGGATTGCAGTATCAGGTAACATAGCTACTGTCACTACCAAGTATTCACTGCCAGCAGGAAGACCATATGGAGAGTTTAAGGGCAATTTGCCAACACCCAACCCAGAAATTGTGTTATCCATTTCATCTACCTTGGATTGATCAGGCTGAGCAGAAGCACCCAGCTGCAATTGCTTGATAGTTTTGCGTTCGATGTGAACAATCTGTCCGACAATGTAGTTTGGCGGGTTTGGATGACGATCTGCAAACAAGGCTACAGATTCTGGGGAGAGATAGTAGTTGGAGCAGCTTCGGTTGATTGCTTCATAATGCCCAGCGGCTGTACGAACAAAGGCTGCAATCTCATGGACTTCCATGCGACCGAAGCAAATCTTCTCCTTGTTTGCCTGTCATAAAATTTGTAACATAAATAAATGGAATAAGCTGACAGGAAATGGCACATAAAAAAGACAAAAGTAGCCAATTACAATATTAGTCAAAATTCAATCAAAATCTGAAGCTCCATAGACTGCATTGATGAAATGGAAATAATAATAATATATGAGTCAAAGGTAAGCCTTTTTTTGGTATCAGTATAATGCTTCTAGAGAACTTGTTTACCTGCTTCTCGAGTTGATGCTTTGTGTACAATGTTCTGACAAGTTCTTTCTTTTCTTCTAAATCACTTCTAAGCTGTTCATTTGCAGCTTCCAGCTTTGGATATTTATCAAGCAATTCCTGGCGATGCTTGGACAGAAAACTGACTCTATCTGCAAGGACCCGGATACATTTTCGAAACTCAAGGGTACTATCATCTTCTTTGTCATTAACAGAACTGAAAAAATTCAAAAATTCAAAGCTCAGACACCAGAAATAATTGAAATTTTAAAAAACAGAAGCTAATCAATGAGCTATATATAGATCTATGCTTAGTGTGGTATTGCGTTTATTTTATTCCCAAGAGAATCTGAGAAATCTACCAAGCATGTAAATAAATTAAGGGAAAAAAAACGAAAGGAGGATTCAGGTGAAGAAGACAAAGTCCGCTAGAATAATTTAAGACAAGCTAGAGAAAAAGATATTTGTAAGCTACTTACTTGGCCAAAGATTGTGCAAAAGAATTCAATGAATCTGAAAAACCAGCTACTCCTCCAGGAGAAAAAATACAACTCCTCAGTCTTTCAAATAGGCCACGCATTTTAACAGCAGAAGCACGGAGTGCACTATACTCTGAAGCTCTCCTATCAGCCGCACAAAGATGGGTTTGAGCTTCCTCTCTCGCCTCGTGCAAACAATTCTCCAGATGGGCACAATTCAGCTGTTTATTATGTGAAGAGGATATTAATGGGTAGGTGCTATGGTGCAGAATAAACAACAGGATAAAAATCAACTAGCCATTTGTAAAACAGTGAGAAGCAAAGGAGTTTTTATGGAAAACTAGTCATTTTAACATGTATGAAGCCATTTTTTTTCATCATAGTGAATGACCTTCAATATTGACCCACGTTTCAAACATTTTATGTTTCAATAATAACCTTTAAGTAAAGATAACAAAATTCTACAACCAAAAACTTAAGTTTGTTACATGAACACATCCATCATCGTGCAAATCCTAAAAAAAATGATATTTCTTGAATCAAGTGGATAAAAAAAATTCTCCATATGAAAATTTCAAACTTCATTGTACTAGCAAGAACAGCATTGTACTAGCAAGAACAGAGTTACAAACTGCATTAATCACATAAATGTGTTTCACATGCTTTTTTTGATAAAAAAAAAAAGAACTTGCAGTTCAAAGTCAGCAAATTTCCTCTTGTAATGTACATTTTCAGTTCAACGACAAGAATATGACAAAAAAAACCTTGGATAGAATTTTTCCTACATAGACAATATGGAGATAATAATTCCATGGCTTATAGGGCATTCTTCAATATACGCAACACACAGACCTCCATCTCAATATTAGTAAAAGTAGAATCAGTATAGTACATCAATATCAGTAGTTACTGAAGCTCCAAACATAAGATAAGAATTTGAAAAACAAATAAATATCTAAAAATAGAAAAGAGCAAAGTCGTCCACAGAGAGGCATCAATAGGAGATAAAAGACAACATGCTCCATATACAGGAATTTATCAAATTCCACTAAACTTTTACAATGATAAAACTAAACAAGTGCAGTTAGTCAGGGGGTACCTGAGATTCCTCTAGGAGTTTCCTACTTGACTCCAACTCCGTTGTAAGAATGGAAACCTCCTCCATAGCATCTTTTAGCTTTGCCTCAGTTTCAATCAACTGACTCGACTTGTCTGCAAGAAGAGCTTGCAACTCTAGCACAAGATTATTGTGAATAGTGGAATCCAAGCTGGGCTTTCCTGCTACCTCGCAAGGTAACACATTTAGAGGCTGAGGTATGCTCTCAGCTGTGGAGCTGTCAGTCAACAGCATTCCCAGTTCACTTTCAATCTTATTTACAGGTTTATCATTGACAGGGAGTTCATCGCGATTTGATTCCATCATCTGTGAATTTAACTGAGGATTCTGATCTCCAGAAGAATCCATCATATTTTCATCTACACCTTCACGAGTTCTGCCATGCTGTCCAGTGAAACACACTGTTTTTATATCAAAAGAATTTGAGATGCAAGAAGCCTCATCCATAGGTTCGCTAGTAGATACACGAGGTTCATTGGCTTCTAAACCTTCCAACTTCTCTTGATTATATTCATCAGCCCCTTTCTTCAAAAGACCGAATGTTGATAAATCTTCGTTGTTCAAAATCTTCTGCTCTTGTAAATACTGATCCGACAATCTCTGCTCCAATTCTTGAATGCGCTTTTCATATGATATGCATTGTGCCTGTTTCATTCTAAGCATTGATTGAAGATGTCTTCCGTATTCATCTTTCAGATGCAAGGCTTCAGCTGTCTTCTCTGCAGCATTCTTCAACACATTGTCTAGTTTACTATCATCCAGTGATTCATATTCAGCTTCAGGAAAGAATGAGCAAATCAAAGCTATGGCAGAAGCAAGTTCAGCCTTTAGTTTCGCATTTTCAACTTCGATCTTGCTGGTCCCAGCAATTTCTATCAACTCACAGCTTTCAACTACGTCCTCAGTATCGTATTTTTCAAACGTATCATTAGAAACACCGTCACCCTCTGCTGAATGAGCACTTTCACTACAAAATGAACTCTTTAAGGTTGCAGGCCTCTCACCCCTAGAAGATAGCGCTGACAAGTGCTCCGGAGCGTAAAGTTCTAAGTCTCCAATGTCAATATCAATCAGGGCAGCATCAAAAGGAGCTACATGTACATCACACTGATTGGGAGAATCATATAACCCCATCGAGGATAATACATCCCTAGGGATATACTGACCATGAGCTTTCATAAAATCCTCCCGTCTTTGAACTTCAACCTCCCTCTTCCTTGCAAGCCTTTCAGCTAATTGGCCTGCCATACCCATGTACAGCTTCATCGAAGCTTTTCTTCTCACAACTTCAGCAAGACAGGCTCTATATGCAGGGCCAATCCCACGGACTAACTTTAAATCCATCAATATATCATCCTGACGTACCATTGCCTCTTTAAATACAGGAAACTGTAGTTTAGCATCTTTGATGATATAAGAAGCATAAGCTATCTTTTGCATGTAATTGTGCAAAAACAAGTTCATTTCATTCTTTTTGTCCTTGGAAAATTCGAGTAGCTTAGATATTGCATGATCACATGCTTGCATTTTTGGGAGGTGATTCTTGTCATGTACATCATACATAGGTCCCAGTGCTGAAACTGCATCGTGAGGACGAAGTGAGGATGACAACTGGGACGACAAACAATCATCTACAAGTTTCTTCACTGTGTCGACATCTTTACTGCATTACATGAAATTTGACCACTGGTTAGTGCCTAATGGTATATCATTAAACACAAACAATTTATGCGCTCTCACTCAGTCTGTTGCTCATAATTTGTCATAAATGGAAAATGAAACTTAGTGCAGTTGATAGAAAAAATGGAAATCACATAGTTCATTTGACGTACAAGTGAATCTCTCAGAATCACCTAAGCATTAGAATTTCCCAAACTGAGCATGGTTTGGACTAATAGTTGAAGTATTAGTCGTCCACATTGAAGAGGAAATGAAAGAATACAGCCAGACACTCCAAGAAGTTGATGGATGGTATATAAGGAAAAATGTGAAGACTGTTTCAACTAATGTCCAAGATAACACAAGTCCAAGATAACACAACACGAGCCAAGTTCTTTCATGTTTCAAACTAGGAAATTCAGATTTTAATTGAAAACCATCTTCACTAAGCTAGCTCACTGGTGGCCATATTCCTACATGAAATGGTCTCCTTTGGAAGCACAGAAAAGGCAAGCCTTAAATTCTTGCATATTTCTATGATTCTTTAAGTACATTTTAAGGATTTTCAGGGAACTAACACTTTTTAACGGTAAATGAGATTTACATTGATAAAAACTATACAAAAGAGTGTGTAAACAAAAACAAAGCTCACCTCCCCTGAAATACATAAAGACTAAACCACCTTTTCAACAAGAAAAGGAATATTACAAAAGTAATTCCTGAAAGCCTCAAAATCTAGAACCTCCTAAGATAACTTGATTCAACTTGTCCTAAAGACACCAAAGAAATACAATCCAGATCGTATTTGACGACCCACTTCTTCTCCTCACCCACAACACCGCAGAAAGTCAAAAATACAAATAAATCTAATAAACTGACACAAAAACAGTAAAAAAGTGTAAAATAGACAAACTTATTTCAAAATGAATATAAAGAAGAAAGTAAAAAAAACAATATAAACTAACTAAAACGTAGAAGCCAGAACTCTACCTTAAAGACTGCAGTATACTTCTTTGTTCGGTGATATACCGGTAATGTTCTTTCACAGCCACTTCCAAATTCCTGACAGGAAAGAAAGCCTTGCTAGAAAATAATTCATCAACTTTACGCTTCATTTCTCCAAACATTTGCTTAAACTGAGCGACCTTATTTTCGAACTGTCTATGTGAACCGCTACAATTCTCTGCCAACTTCCACAAGTTATCCTCCTTCACAAAATCCAATAAGCACTTGCGGGTGGCAGTCTGTAACGCTGGATGAAGCTTGATAGATCTCAATTTTTCAATATCTCTTCTCAAATTCATTAAAAGATCAGAATGAATTCTATGCTGTTGCGAATATCGTTTCATGAAATCTGTGTAGTTTTGATTAATGATTTTATAGTACTGATCTAAATTACCTCTTGCCACCTCCAAAGCTTTCTCTTGAACCCTCTGCTGTCTCAAAAGCCTCTCACAGTTCTCATATTTCAACTGGGTGCGGCTATAAATGGAATGACCTCTTTGGTAATGATAGCGAAATTGCCGTTCATAGGAGGGCAAAGCCTTCAGAGCAGGATCCAAGGCATCATCCAGAGGATGAGTATTATGAGAGGAAGAAGGCAATGGAGGGTCAGCAATATCAAGGATGTCAACTTGCTCTAATGGAGGTGGAGATGAGTTATTTTGCAGACTTGCCTTGTTAAAGATAAACACTTCCCGGTCATCCGCTGGAAGTTTATAAGCCGATAATGGCCGCTGTGGCTCCAATCTCATGTCGAGACATAGCACAAGTTGCTCATTAACATTTATCCCAGAAACAGATTCAATAAACTGCATAATCTCCTCAATCAACATTGTTTCATTGCAGTCAAGCTCAAACGAATGTCCATTGCCAGCTACATGAACCAGAAGCTTACCATTATGTTCGTACGTTTCTGTTACACTCGAACTCATCTTATCCACTTGGACAAGAATCCCAACCACAAATGAAAGATAACCCAGTGGGATGAAAAATGTTGAAAAATCACGCTCTCAGCTACAGCTGCAACTCCAGAAGGGAGGTCAATTCTACCCCTTTTGTGAACGAACTCTCTTTTAGGAAGGGGGAAAAAATATCAGAGCTAAACCACCGATGCGAACCTTAAATTATCTCAGACCAACCTCTTCAAGTTGCCATAACTTTTCACAGCACCGTCAAGAGTCTTTATCTGTAACATATGACTGTCAAATTAGGCCGAGGACGAGTTTAATAGCCGAAATATACTGCTTCCCATTCAGCTCAAATTCCTGAAATGAATTCCAAAAACCGCAATTCCGACCATGAAATCGTCAACAATTGCTCGATTTCCGGCAGACCCGCGCACATCGACTCTAACGAAACCCTACATACAACCGATTGCAATCGAATTTCAGAAGAATAATCTCAATTTTAAAACAATGATTAAAAAATTGCCAATTTCAGCAAGAACAAAACACCTCACCAGCAAAGGTAGCAGAAAGACCGACGAAAGGAGAAGCTTTGATTAATAAAAATGAAGCAAAAAACATGAGGGAAACGAGGCTTTAACCATCGGCATCTATTACGCGAGGACAAGAAACCTCTAGATAATAGTTCCGGAGCGAAGTAACCAAAGAATCGGCCAGAGTTTTTTTAAAAAGAACAAATATTAAAGTCTACGTCTTTGATTTGCCTCCTTCCTTTCTTCTGCCCTTTTGTCAAAGACAAACGCAGAGAACCTTCTGCAGGAAGTTACCCCTGCGTAGCAGAGGCTCTCCCTCTCCTCTCTTTCTCTCTCTAAAAATTACAGCGAAGTGAGAAGAAAGCAGCCTTCTGCGCATGGAAACATCACAATTTATCACAACTACAAATAATAGGTGACCTGCAATTTAATATTTACTAGGCAAAATGACAAATTACCATCGTGATTTGCCCGCGTCCAGGCCACGGCGTCTAAAAATTTAGTAATTGTCCAGGTGATCCAGGCCGTGCCGTCCTCCCATCGCGACACTCTGTTAGCTTTTTAACGGTGAACATAATAGCGATATTGGCTTTATCATTTTTTGATACACCAGTGATTAATTTGTTAGAAAATAAAATATAGTAATTAACTTGTCATTGATCACAAACTAGTTTGATGGCTAATTTGTTATTTTTTCTATTTACTAATTAAATCTTAAATTATTTTTAAAAAAATTAAATACATTTTTTCTACATTTATTTTGTTACTTCGATATCTTAACAAATTTTAAAATCTAGAAAAATCCATTTGAAATTCGCAAATGAATTTCAATCCGACCAGACGATATCTAACTTAAACAACTCTTTTATCATATAATATTAGTTGAATGAATCCTACGTATATTTAGAGGTGGGCAAGAACCGCAAAGAACTGGAATCGAACCAGAACCGAATCTCGATTTTGGTTCAATTTCAGTTCCAGTTCATGGTTCCAAAATTTACAAATGGGTAAAAATTGAGAATGGGCTCTCGGTTCCGGATCGGTGCTCGGTTCTTGATTTATGGAATTGAGAATCGCACTTCATCTCTCTCTGTTTTTAGTGTTTTATGACTACTTCAAAGTCCCTATATTTTACAATTGACTATGTCTCTCCGGTAATTCTCATATGAGGTAGCCTCCAAAATTAAAAACTTAGTTTTTGCTGATTGGTATATGTATATGTTTTACTAATCGAATCTTTTTATTATATTTTTTATGAAAATTTTTTACCTCTTTAACTTCAAAGAACCATAATTTTGGCTACGGATATCAGAATCGGCTACATAAAATATCAAATCGAAGCTCTCTTAGAGATCTATAATGTGTCACACGCACCTTTTTCTGGCCCAAAATCACTCGTTTCGGCCTTCAAATTCACAGTTGAAGATTTTAAAATAAAAACAAATTTCGAACCAGAACCGAGACTCATGTCTGTGTCTTTGCAGTTCTGGTTCTGGTTCTGGTTCCTCACTCTTGAAACCGAGAACTAAATGGTCGATTCCAAGAGTTATGGAACAAGAACCTAGAATCAGTTTACTCACCTCTACGTATATTGGATATTAGCTATGTTAAAACCAACATAAATCTTATTATGTTCGATTTTAATCCTTAAAATTAAGAACTGAGCTGGTTCCGTCCCAATTCAACCTCAATTGGACTCAACCATGGGTTACTTTGGTCAAAATAACGTCGATGTAGATCGTTTGGCCTAATTGTATTTATTTACTACAAAGGGACTAAATTTTTATTGTTCTAAAAAGAAAAGCACTTTAAAATCAAGTGTGTATGACAGTGAAATTATAAAAGGAAGTCGCTGCATGTTTGGCGTGGATTAGTATCATTGCCACGTTTCGCCCTCAGAACGTCTGAAATTCAAGAAAAATGAAAAAATTACGAATAATGTCGATGTCCCAAATTTTATTATTTAGTAATTATTTTTTGTCCCAATCAACATTTGACACGTTTCTAACTTATGAAGAACGTTTTAATTATTGTTTCAGCCTACTTAATGGGATGCCCCTAAATTAATTTTAGTTTTTTATATTCGGCTAGTTTGCACGAAATAGAATTTTTAATTAAAAATAGTTATCTTTTCATGTGATTAATTAATAGGTTTATTTTTAATTTATAATAATTAAAATAAATTATAAATAATTAAAATAAAATATTAATTACACTCAGCATAATATTATGAGATAAATTTAAAATGTGAAATAAAATTACAAACTTATCAAAATTCTTAGAAATAAACTTATAAAAAATAAATCATATTTGTCATTTTGTTACTTTATTTTTCACTCAAAATACGAAACATTTGTGATTCCCATCAGAATTTGTATCAAAACCAAGAGATAGCAAACGAGCTCGGCTCATTGAGTTTGCTAAACTTGTTAGGCTCAACTCATGCTAGGTAAGCCTAACTTGGCTTGGCTCGGCTGTGCCCGGCCCGGCCTCGCTCGGTTGGATAGTTTATCACATTTTCCTTCAAATTCACTCTACCTATTTGTATAAATGTCAATAATATACAACGTTAAATATTTGTAATGATATTCGTGTAATATATTTTTTTATTGGTTCGTCCCAAAAATTTTTTTTTCTAAATACTTAATAAAATAATTTTGTTAATTAAATGACTGATTATTATATTTTTACATTACAATAATAAATAATTTTTATAATTTTAATAACTAAATTTTAAAAATATATATATTATATTCATATAATTAGAAATATTTATGTATGCTCAGCTCGTTAGTCTTGACTCGTTAAACTTGTTTAGTCGGTTTGGCTTGGTTTGTTTAACTCGTGACTCACGAGCCAGCTCAGGTTGAAAAAAAACTTGGACTAGTTTGTTAGGCTCGACTCGTTTACCTCGTTAGGCTCGATGAGCCAAACTTTTTTAAATTCGGCTCAGCTCGAGTGACTCATTTGTCACCCCTATCAAAACCTAACATTAGCTTATTAGGGGATAATATTAAATGTCGATAAAATTAATCGTCTTACAACACCGTAGTGTCAGTTTAATTTAGTTAGTTGGCTTGTTTAAAATTATTGTCCAAAACAATAGCCTAGTGTGATTATTTATGTTATATCGTTAGGGTTGAACTAACTGGTTCGTTATAATTTTTTAAAAAGTAGTTCAAAATCGGACATATCAAATTATATCTTTTTGAAAGAGTAACGATAATTTGATACTCGACTGTGAAATTGTTGTTTGATCCTCGATAATTTGACTTTATCGAAATTTCATGGCATAGGAAAAAAAGTAGTCTTTAATGTTTTCATATGATATGTCCTATTGTTGTTTTTTACTATAAGATAGTTATTTTCAATAAAATTTAAAAAAGAATATAATATTTTAAATTTAAAAAAAAATTGAAAATGTGATTAATATTCTTAATTAATTTTTTTAATATAATGATTAAAATAAGAAGAAATTTATTTACTTAAAAATAATAGATTGATAGTGAAAATTATTTATTGAGTAATAATAGCTTTAACTTTGAATTTTATACTTTAAGTTTTATATGTTAAGTAACAATAATTAATTAATGTAATTAATATTTTATTTTAATTATTTATAATTTATTTTAAACAAACTAACCATTAATTTATCTTAATTAGTTATAATATTATTAATATTAAATCAATTTTTGCTTTTTTGCTCTTTTGTTATTGCTTAAAAATATATATATTTCTCACAAATAAATTAAAAAATTAGAAAATAAACGTAGAGACTTAAACAATGACTTCTATAGACGTTTGAACACTTTTCAATTGGTCATTTTATATATATATATATATATATATATATAATGAACTACTTAGATCATTAATAAGAGATTTGAATAAATAATAACTTAATCATATTATTTAAAACATGGCATGATTCATCACAAGACTTAGTGGTCGGTTAGGCAACTCATATCATTTTTTAACATAAATTTTAAAGTATTCATATCAATATGTTTAAAAATAAAATCGAACTCCACCCAAATTTAATTGAGTGTTAGAATCACGTTTTAGACATAGATCCTTAATTTTATATTAATTGTGTTGAAGTTGGTCTATGTTGTCTAATGTTGTGGCGACTTATTTATGACACGATTGTTGCGACACGATACATGATTTTTTGATTCTAAGGGTTCAATTTTTACCAAATTGTAATTTGAGTAATTCTATTAAGAGCTAATTGAATTTAGTCATTCATCATCTTAAACTTGATTAATTGTAAATTGTTAGATTTTGGTGTGACCCATATTCTATTGTGTCGGACTGATGAGCTTGCATTATAAATCTCATTTAAGGTTTTATTTTTTTTATAAATTGATATAAGTTGGAGTCACAAAATCTGCGGTTGTATTTTAATCTTCATAGTAAATTTATTCATATACCCGTGATTTTATCTTAAAGAAATTTTTTTATATAAATCTGGTGTCTCACATCGTATGTTTTTTTCTGTTATTTTTCAATCTCTAACGTAAATAATTAAATTAAATTTATAAAATCTGTCATATTGACCACAAATAAGTTAAAAGTTGGTGAGATTTTTATAGATAAATAATTCCCACTAACATTAAAAAATACACTTTTTGTCAATACTCTCTTCCATTACATTAATTTATTATATTTTGTCAGATATGAAATTTATATTTTATGTTTATATTGTATTGGTAAGGGTATATCAACATGTTTTTTTTTTTTTGTGATCTAAGACTAGTTCTTTTTTTATCGAAAGTGTTGAAAGTTAGTATATATTTGCGATAATTGTTGAGTAAATGAATCTTAAAGTTTGAACAAAATGAATATCAAACTTTGAATCAGGAACAAGTTAGACCTTATTCGATTTTACTCTGATCGTAGTCAAACTGAACTGATATTATAATATATATATATATATATATATAACCAAAACCGAACAATACCAGACTGAGTAAAACTAAAAAATCAAATTGAGATTTATTTTGTTTGCCGTGCAAAGTTCAATATTCATTTTGTCAAAAAAAAAATAAAGTTTAAGTGAAACGGAGTTCAATCAAAGTCTAATTTGTATTTTCACGTTAAAATTTTCTTTTTCACCCGAGATTTTTTTTCCGGTTGGGAATGTTCGCTCTTCGTGTTTGTCGCGTTCGCATATGCATATTACACCTTTTAATAAAACAAGAATATAAACAAATGAAAAAACTTGTGTTAAAACAAAGAGGTAGGAGGATGAAAGCCAACAGCATACAAAAGTGAGCCCTCTGCACAAACCAGAACAAGCTGCTCACACTCATCACAGCCTTACTAATCAGCAAACTCAATACCCAATCTTCAACTACTCAGTTACATCTAAAACTCCCCTTTACCTCACCGTCTCCAAAAAAAACACACACACACACTCAACACACAATTTGTACAATAAAATCTCGGGTTGCTACCAAAGTGTCGTGAATTTTACACGAATTGAGATTGCCGAAAACGGGCATTTTGCACCTGTATTCCTCCAGATCTAATCTAATTTCTCGCATAATCTCGATATTAAGAATAAAAAAACCAATTTGCAGTTCAACACCTGTTTGTAAAAATTCCATAACAAAAACAGAACAAATCATGCGGAAAAATTGTCCTATCCTCGAATTACTTGAAAAATACCGTCTTACAACTGTTCGTATTAGTCGCATACATGTACATTCAACTCTATATTTCCTTTCTATATGGTATTGTCAAAATTTACAAATAAACTTACATGGGAAGAATGAAATAATATAGCCAACTCCAGATGCAATGGACTGATCAAAGTCCAATGCCCATATCATAATTGCCTCTGCTCCATCTCTTCCTTCAGCAAAAACCGTGATTTTTCTTGCAGCTCTCTGAAATCAGGAGGTGAGATTCCACAAATACAACCCACCTGACCAGCTTGGTAGACCCCGTCTTTCGATATACCAAGGGGTAACAGATGGGCATTTGGCTATTCTCCCCATCCCCGTCAAAGCCTAAGAAGCTCTGGTCTACTCTTCTTTTGATGTAAGTTTTTCTTCTAATTCTCAGAGAATATTTTGCCTCCAAAATAGTCAGATTCTTCTGAGGTAACCAGAAAAATTCCCCATCTGTGTAGTCAGTTGAAGAAGTATGGAGATTTAAGAACCTCTCGCAAGTCAAAGTCACCTCTCTCTGGGAGGGGAGGAAACATCAATGTTGGATATGTTGCCTCGAAGCTTTCGAGTAACTGAAAGGAATTACAGTAGAAACTTTATTGAAAGGAAATATCTCAGATTCATATTCTACTTTCTTAAAATAATTATTCACTTTTTAGTCCGAGGCTAAAATATTTATAAAAGCAAAATGTAATGTACTGTCAGTCAAAGATGGTTAAGTCCAAGCAAAGAGAACACATTGCAGATGATTAAGCTATCTCTGATCTCATTCAGAGCACCATATCTATACTGTATTATGAACTAGAAAACACAGATCTGGAATAGGGTAATAAAAACATATAGATGAAACATAGACCCAAAAACTACTACAAGTTATCGCTCGGAATAAACTGCTCTAAGCAGAATTTGCGGTAGAAAAATATTCAGAATGCTCCATTCTCCCTACTACATGCATCCTTTATAGCCCATTAGCATTCCCATCACTATAATTAACTATGCCACCTCACTTTTAGTTTCTTAATCTACTCTCTAGTATTTCACTCGCATCAATGTACAACCAACTATTACTAAAATTTCAGATATTAAACATAATAGATTTATCGAAATAAAGTTTATGTTAATGATTTCAAACAAAAGCATTGAAACTAAGTTGCGCCCAGGGATGAATATAGGCTAGGCTATTAGACCCAATGACCGAAATAAAAATATTACGTGGAAACACACAATACACGAGTTATTTATTATCTCCATACTATTCTTTCCACATGCAGAAATAACTGTTTGTTTGAAATAAAAAGTTTGTGAAGAGAAACTAAGTCATTGTACACTCACATTCTCAAGAATTGGCATGGAATAAAGCTCCACAAACTTTTCCCTGAGTATTCGATTCATCGTGCCAACATCACATGCATGTGTCCAGAAGGAGTCATGCACACCTGGAAGCAAAAACATAGTGTTCGATGGAAATCAAGGAGCAAAAGAGTTCAATAGTTATACATTTGGGTTCCCATATTATTTTGAAACACGACTCGAGAAGGATTAGGGTTGGTATAGACAGACTTCAGCTTTAAATTTCAAGTTGGGATTCGTCATTCATAGTAGCAAAATTAGCTCTTCCACAGAAAAAAGGGATAGACTACATAGATACTGTGACTCACAAAAAGTACACTGAATCAACCACAAAACCAAATGGTAAGTTAAATATCAAACCTACATCTAACCCACAACAGTAGGAGTTAAGTCAAACCTGCAAAACGTAATCCAGCATCTCTACAGCCAAGAGCAGTCAGCATCATGTGTGATCCGTCAAGTGAGTGCACAAAATTGGGAGGAAATGCAGTTCTCTGTTTTCTAGCATTTACCTGAATTTTTAATTAAAAACCAAAAATACATGAGAAATAAGCAAGAATAAATCAGTAGATATACAACCAGAAATCACTTGAATGATTTAATGATGAAATGTTTCCATGCAGCCTGCTAAAGATCCAGTAAAATGGACACTGCAGCAAGCTTACCGAATTCCCCTCCCGCTGCAAGGCTAAAAGTTGAAGAGAAGTTCTTATCTGCAGTCCAAAGGTAAATATCATTATCACAACATTTCCCAGATAACCACGGCAAAGTAGATTGGAAAGTAGAAAATGAGATTTGATATGACTTGGATCTATACTTTTTACAGCTACAAGTTTTTTCATCAAGTTGAGAAATTAATTACACACCACAAAGTGAAAGAGGCATTCCACGTCCAACAGAAAAAAGATCTACACTACTCCAAGTTTGCAACCATCTAACAAGAAGAGCGAATCCCAAAAGATCAACTAAAGATTCATAGCACCAAAAATGGGAATCAGAAGTTCTACACAATTTATTTTTTAAGTATAGAAGATAATATTGATAGCAGTCACATTGCATGCATCGGGTGGTAATATAATTTTTAAATAATCATACATGAAGTATAAATTCTCTCTGTTCAAGAAGTGGAATTCATAACAACAAGATCAACTGCTCGAAATGTATTAAAGAGCGAGGCAGTAATGGAAACCCTTAGTTACAGGCCCTTTGCGCTCTTCACAGTTCAAAAAAATATCATATTATGAAGGCAATCTGCTTACAACAAAAAGAGTATAAATGATAATCTGTAAGCAGATAACTTATAGAAAAGGTATAATAACCATTGTAACATGACTTAAAAGTCCACTTACAAGATGTCGTTCAGTTTTATAGTAAGGCTGTATCACGGGAAGACCAAGTGGTGTGGTCCAATGCACTGGTTGATTCTCTGAAGCAATGACCTGTTGAAATTTAAATTCCACAATTTAAAGAGCCGGGATATCCTGATCAATTATAGCATAGATCTTATTGACATCCCCAGTTGTGAGGGAAAACATACTTTAGCACAGTCACCAAGCCAGCTCATAGTTCCCCGTGCAGCTTCAAATATCTCTCCAAGAGCAGCCAACGTCACCTATGGAAAACACAATATAAATGGCAATACATTTGCTCAATCAAGATTCAAAAGATAAAAACTTGAATTTTCAATGAACTTTTTCAATATCGACCATTGTGAATTGATTGATTTGGTATTCTATTTCAAAATTTCAATAAATTTGGTCTGTAATTAATTCGAAAAGGAAAAGAAAAATCTTGAATAAACACACACAAGCACATATTTGTTTTCAATATGCTGTAACCTCCAATGTTAATGGATTTATTTAGCATAGTATTTCCATTTCGACCATGCTCCTTCATACTGGAGGGGAACATATATTCTCAGATACCTAACCATCATGTCTTTTTGTCTTGGCCTATCTTAATGTTTTACAATGGTTGAGTAAGTCACTTCAAGAAAGAAATCAAATTTAGTTTGCTAGGATACACTGGTCACCTATAGTTAATGAGGGGTCGGCATTTGAAATTTCCAAGGTAGAAAAAAAGGTACATTGGACAAATGGTTGTGGGAATTCCCTTTCGAGACTATCGCATAATGATATGTAATGATCAAGAGGAAAAATGAAGTTATTCTCCTTGGATGGGCAACCAAATGGAGAAACCATGTCTCTTTTCGTAATCTTAAGAACATGTTTCTCAAATATCCTCGCTTTATCGCCTTTCATACAACAAAAGTTCCTCTATTCCATCTCTTCATAACCTAAATCATTTGCAAATGCAAGGTATCTGCACTTTCAACAATCTTTGAATCACATAGAGGGGGGTGAAATGGCCGGATTGTTGAACTATATTGCTACTCGTTACCTATGAGCAGAGCAGATATGTAAAGTGGATTCCCTCTTTGAAGGTGAGTTTCCCAGTAAAACTGTTCGTTTTAAAACTCACTTGCTCATATTTCACTCATTTCTCTTACTATGATCTTATCTTGAAAAAAAATCTAACTAAAGATCAAGTGTTTGGGTGGCTCTCAATTAAAGAAATATACAGACTACCAAATTCAAGGTCTGTTGCCCCCCTTCTTATCTCCAAATTGTAGCCCCTCCTCCATGGGGCACAAGAAATTAACAATCACTTGCGTTTCAATACAAGTTCAGATCAACTATTTGGAGGCTGTTTGCTCCAATTTTATGGAGGTCCCAAATTTCCATTATGAACTTTCTTCACCTTGCTTAAATATGAGAGTCAAGAAATAAGAAGCTAAAAACTCTTCGAAAATTTGAGTTTTTCACAATGGCGGGGTGGTTACATCTTAATGCAATTACTAGGCAAATCTTAGTAGTTTTATCACCGGATTGTTTTTAATATATTTTTAGAGAATTACTTACATTCCTATTGCATTCCCATTGTACATTCTTTTTCTTTGTGATAAAATTAAGTTTTTGATTAAAAAAAAGCATCATGCATAAATGCTTACTTTGGCAGCATAGCAGGATGCACTAAATAGTACCCGATCATCACTAATGAGGCCCTTCTCCTCTAACCTTCTCTTTATCTGCTCACGAGCCCCAACATAAGTAACGCCATATACTGAAGTCATAACCGTTTGCTTAACCAACTTTCGATCAACCTGAAGCTTCAAAAACCTTTCGAGTGTCAGTGCAGAAAATACACAAAACAAAACACATAATGAAATGCATCTGAACCAACAAAACAGAACCTGATCAATTAATATTTTTGCTAAAATGGCATTTGGATTGGTTGCTGGATCCTTACTGCAGTCTCTAATCATTATATCATGAACCCTGGTCGCACATCACATAGTAGTTAAAACAAAGAAAGTATCAGCCAAACAAAAGATAACAAATAAAGTAAAAGATGTGCAAAGAACAAATTTATTCTGATCAAAAAACCTAAAAGTCACCAAAATTTGGCGCTTAGACCAGTCTTAGCTCAGGATAATAGAAGAATGAATATTTTAAGATAAGATCAACCGGATAGTAAAACGTTCCATTGAAATAATACGAATAAAACACCACACAAATAACCCTGAAAACACCACTAGTGACTACTTGAAAAAGATACTTGCGTGGATGACTTTGGCTGTAATAATATTCATAATTCCAATCTCATCCCCCTCCTCTCTATTTATAATAATCTCATCTACTATTAATTCCTAAAATATCCCTTAATTTATTTCCCAACATACTTCCCCCTTAAAATTGAACGTGTCCTGAAGGTCGTGAACAAGAGTTTCAGTTGTTTTTCTTATTTGGCTCCTCAACTTTCCCTCCATCCCAAACAAATGAAAGTAGATTGCTCAAGGGGAATATCCACACACATTTGTAGGCCTCCTCAATCCTCTTTGATTGTTTTTGAATGGATATGCAAACTTTTAGTCCAAGTCTTAGGCCCATGTCACCCATCAACACCTTCCTTTAAATTTGTATTATGTGAAACCCAATTTTTCTAGCACAATCTAAATTGGTTTAGACGCACCCAAGTTACACCAAACATGCACCACCATTTGTTTGGCCCATCCCATTTGAAAAGGGTTAGATTGATGAATTGGAACACTAACCTTACGGAGAAACTTCTCAACTGCCAACATCCACCAAGAAAAGCCGTCCGAAAACTTCTGGCTACCTTAGGAAAATACTAAGTGGCACTCGACAAGCATCGAGCCATCCTTGGACACACTGAACCACCTCCGAAAATCGTCCACCCAGAGATGGAAGATGCCCCCGAGTCGCTAGACTATGCTCGGTGGCACTATCTCCCCTGCTGAGTGGCCATAACCAAAATAATGCATCTCCTCTGTGCCCCCCTTGAGGTTGTCAGTGCCACACCAGGCCTAAGGAACCTGATCCTCCTCCCTCCGTTGATGTTGTTGTCAGCAAAACCCACCGCACCAATGCTTCTTTGTATGATTGAAGAAACGGGTGGCAAAACGAAAGTCATCTCGATTCTGCTCCTCAGTACCCACAAAATCCTTAGTCAGCTACTCCGTCCAACAAGGATGTGGCTCATCAGAACCCCCCTGTTTATTCTCAGCACAGTCGAGCTGCCAATCCTGTTTCTCCCCCATCTCCTATGCGTCAGAACAGATTAGCTAAACTGATTGGGGCAGCCACTCTATCTCTTCCCCCTTGCTGCCCATTTCTTCTGATGGTAGCTTCGGCTTCACACGAGAGTTCTCTTCAACCCTGAGAACAGTCCGAGGAGATTGAGCTATACCCTTTCCTTTGTTATTGGTTTGAACCATTTCCCAATTTATTCAGAGGAAAGTCAACAAGTAATTCCAACAAGATGAACAACTACTTGCACCTCGCAGCAAGTCGCTCTAAAGCCGTCTTCATGTCCGCTCTCAATCCCCACAAGTTCTTCTTGATCCTTTTCACTTGAAGATTGTAGTGGCTCTGATACCATTGATGGCCAGTAAAACGCTCCATTAAAATAATATGAATAAAACACCACACAAACGGAAAATAAGACGCTACAAGTTCAGCAAAACACCGGCCTGGAAAACACTGAGTGACTTACACGGAAAAAAAGACTTGTCTAGATGACTTTGGCTATAATAATATTCATAATCTCAATCTCATCCTCATCCCCTCTGTTTATAATAATCTCATCTATTATTAATTCTTAAAAAATCCTTTAATTTATTTCCCAACAAAGAAATAGTGTTGCAAGTTGAGTGTCCTGCAGGGAATATCACACCTATTCCAAAGAAGAGATGGTTCAACCTGGTATAGCATATTTTGAAATAATTATGTAATTATCACTAAGCCTTCTTTCCATCATCGCCCTAGGTCTACAAGTAAACAAATTACAAAGAAAAAGCTTAAAATTCTAGTCCTGGCTAAGGTCATAAGTAGCATCATCGTACTACCATGCTTAGTAAATATGTGCATATCTCCAAATTATTTCAATCACAAGGCATGGCAGATTTATGCTTTTCTTAGTTAAGAGAAAGTCATAACAAATGCTACTACATAAAAAGATCAGAGTCAAATAAATGAATTTCTAAAGAGAGGCTGGCGCCACTGCATAGTCAGTAGAAGCATTCACAAGTTAAGCAAAAGTTTAAGCATTTGTGCACCACTCTAAATAAAACGACAATCATTTATTATCATGGTGAAGCTAATAGTATACCTAACAGCAATTTCTGAGTAAACATCAGCAGGTTTCTCTCCAGTGACTAAATTGACAGCTGCTGCCTCCAACTTACAGCATTAGAAAAATGATTATGACATTGACAACATAAACATTATAAAAAATTATTAAAAAAATCACAACGAAAAAATAAACAGTATCACAAGGATGTAAAAAACTGACATTTAACTGTTACAAATGAGAAACTTACACTATCTCTTCCCAATGCTGCATAATGCTGCAGGCCATTGCATGAACCATCCTACAAATGCGGCTTCAGCATTAGTATCACATTCTAAATAGACAAATACATAAGGCAAAATAGCAAATGAGCTATAGAAAAAATTTCAGATACAAGCTGAAAAACAATTTATTCCAAAGAAACATTCATATGGTAGCAAACTGTCCTACTGAAGAAATTTCTTTTACCTGATGGATTGGAAGGTAGGAGATCACAGTATGTGGTGATGAGCTTTTAAGGGCTTCAGAAAGATTTATACAAGCAGCTAAGCACTGGAAAGGATCTTCTGCCATTAACCACCAACGGTTTCCATTGACAGGGTTGTCAGCTGAATCAAATATATCATTCAAATGATTATCTATAAATGTTAAGCGTCCATCATATGACAGCTTCTCAATGCCACTAGCATACAGATTTGCTAAATGTATCTTCAACCAGTGCAGTCCAGACTTCCCGAGAGGTCGACCTTCCGCAAACTCAAGAACTCCCCGACAGAGATCAGAGCTTAAATGATTCAGATGTGGGTGCATTGGATATGCTCTGCCCCGAAAATCAAGATTATGAGGGTAATAAAAACCTTCCTCGTCTCTCATTTTCCGAGCCACCTGTTTTAAGGTGAGTTTTCAATTATTTTTATTCAAAATGAAAAAAAAAAAGTAAAAATAAAAAGAACAATTCCAAGAAAGAAGATCTAACAGAGAGCTTTAATTCAATATCACATCGTTGGGAATGTAGCTCTTGGTTAATCTTCCTTGCCCTTCGCGCATTCCATTTCCATTCTTGAATTTCTGTCAAATCTCCAAGAGGCTTTTCAGGTATCAGAACCTAAAAAGGGTCAATAATACAGATAAATTCAGAACAACACAAACCATAAAAGAGACATTTGAACATGAGATAAGAGGAAAAGCCACTAACAAGCATTTGTCCATTGAGCAAGGAAAATTCTTCCAACACTGGTTTTGGTATCATATTAATATGTGACAGGTGTTTTCTACATAAAAACTTGTTCCCAGTAATATGGCACAACTATTTTTATTGAAATGATCACTTATTAAAGTTGATTCAAATAGAGTACATTATAAAATGTTTTCATCAAATAGATAATGACAACATATGGGCTCTCTAAGCATGCAATAAAAATTCAGCGACACAATATAGATAACTTGATGCAAAACAATTTGTTTCTTTAAGGTTGATATACTTGATATTTAAGGTTAAATTACTTGATACTCACATCTTTGCAATCCACGAGTCCCGCAGTATTGCCACCTTGCGCCCAAATATTCTCCACAACATTTAGTACTCTTTTGTTCACCCTCCATTTAGTGCTTCCAAGCATATCTAGTGCCTTGAATTATGTAATTTGGAGAAATTAGTTCAATCAAAGAAAGATATGAAAAAGGACAAAAGCGATTTGATATTGTCCTCTAGAAGTGCTTTCGTGAAACAAACCACCATAGCTAGCCATAAGGATAAACCTAACACCCTTAGTCAATAAAGTTTAAAACTAGGAAGAAGAAAATCAGACATTATCCCTTTGTTGGATTTACCTCAAAAACTTTCTGCATCTGTTTCCCTGAAACGGTCTTCATTGCATCTAGCTGCTTCCTTGATCCATGTGTGCGCATGACATAGGATGGTAGGAACAAGTGCCCACCTTTATCATAGCTGTACAGAGTTGCGTAATATATTTTAAAATTGGAACATTTAAAACTGAAAAAGAAGTGAAACCCACAATTATTTTTCGTTTATCAGTGTCAAGGCATTTAAAGTAAGCACAATAAATTTTTTTCCAAACCTATGGACAGCTATTGATTGAATATGATGCATGATCTATGATATTATCGTCATCCCATTATATGCTCTCCTTAAATTTTTTTACAACAAATTAGCTAAAGAAAAAAATTGACCATGAGATACATACCCCTTCCATTTTTTAGGAGGCACCAACATAGGAACGTAAGGAATTAACATATGTCTGGCCTGCATAAAGTAAAAGCATATGCAATGTAACAAGGATCCAATATTATTAATGCAATCTATCCAAAATTATGAATTTGTTTTGTACATCAAATTAATGTAGTTTTTGTTACCATTGCCAGAGAATAGCACCACCCTATTATATCATGTATAAATATTTCGTATAGCTTCATTAACTTGGGAGGAACCAGCAAAAATTAAAGAAATGAAAATGACACTCCCTTGAGTTAAACTTAATTTTGTCTAATTAATGCTACTTGGTTTATGATTTCATTCTTATGAATCAGTGATGAAGGTAAAAATATTCAGTCCTAAATGTGTTTTTATAAATGTGTGCAGCATTTTATTTTTTTCTTGTATTCTTTCTGTTACTTTTCTTTCTTCTGGTTGAATGTCTTTGATTATATTATGGTCTGGAAATTATGTTGCATAATACAAGAGACAAATGATCATGTTGAAATACTAAAGATGTTATAGCTTACAGTTCCATCAATCCCGGAAAGAACTATAGGATCGCATTCTATGACTCCATATTTCTTCACGATCTTCTGCCTACAAGGAAAGGGATTTTAATAATTATTCACAAATATAAGAAACAATGATTACTAATCATACTCCACAATTACTGTAGCTATGATATTATTGACTTGAAAATCATTAGAATTTATGGCTAGAAAATGCCAAGAGCCAAAACATCTCCACTGAAGCTTTAATATCTAGACAGTTTCCTGATTGATAGCCCTTTGGCAATGGGACCAAGATAAAACATAAAAGTATGGGACAAAAAATGCTCACCCAGGAATCTTTGCTGTTGGCTTGAATCTATGTGTAAAGGCAGGTCTAATATCAGGTGGTGTCTCTGCTGACTGGTTAACTGGAGGTTGAACATAAGCCGTTTCTGTTAATAATTCTATCAGACGACATCCTAGCTGCAAAATTAATATATCATGAAAGACTCTGAGAATAGAAAATTTTACATGTTGCAGCTTCTACCAGTTGTAAAAACAGTTAGAATATCAAAAGCAATTACGCTGACAACTACAGACCTTAGCTTGTGTATCTCGACCCCAAGCCTTGAATTCTTCTTTCTTCAATATTTTTTGCACTTCTTGAAGTCTTCTCGTCTTAATTAAGTCATTTAAACGTTTCCTCAGTTTCTCTTTAGCCTTGTTCTGTTCTTCTTCAGCATCCTCAGTGGTCTTTTTTCTCTGATTAATCCTATTTTTGTCCAAAATAGTTTGAATCCTGACCTGAAAAAATGGTCAAGGGGTTTAGTAGGAGAAACTCTTGAAACATTATTTTTCCCCTTTATTGATAAGATTATTCCAACTTTTGGCATTTATTTGTTTCCAGAAGAAAAGTACTTCTGCAAAAGAAGTAATTAAAAATAAAAATTGTTGAACTTCGGGTTTAGGTTATTTTAATTCTCAAACTGGTTATTTTATTTTATTTTAGATGCAATTAATTTTAACCAAGAAGCACATTTTTTAAAAACAATTAAGATTAATATTATACTAAAACAATTTATACAGAGTATGTTTAATTTTAATTTTCGAGCACAGACAAAAAGAGTTAATGAGGAGAAACTCTTACTTAATCTCACATATTATTACACATAAAGCTATTTTGCTACTTTTTATACTATTAAAGTAAACCAATAAAACATTTTTGTGATTATGCATATTACATACTGCTAGTGTTTCATATGTATCAATCAGTAGTACATAATTCATGAGAGATTAACTATTGATAACTTAAATTCCATAGAAATATCTATGGATCTTAGATGTTCAAACAATTGAATTTACATTGATCATATTTACTTTCATGTATTTTTGAAACTTTAACACACTTCCTGGAGGCTTAAATGACCAATTTTTAATTTGCTTAAATTATTTAGAGAAAGTACTTGAATTTTTAGTTCATGTAATCCTTAAATTAGCATTGAATTACACTTATAATCACCAAAAACTATCAATACACAAAAACTAGAATAGTTGAATATTAATTAAACCATTTTCCGACTGCATCATTGAAAATTGTGTTCGTGAATAAATTTAAGGTTGTTGGTAGTCAAAATTACAGTTCAATGGAGGCAGTTAATCAGAAGAAACCATGACAATCAATCATATACAATAAGATTAAGCAAAATGGGTACACAAAGGAAAAAAAAATCAAGAAGAACAGCATTGATTGTACATCTTTATGTAATCGGGAGGAAAGACATGCAAAAAAAATGTAGGCACAATGAAAAGACATAATAAAAAAATTGAATTTAAACTTCAGAACTAACCTCCTGCTCTATAGCAGCACCAATCTGAACAGCTGCCTGAACAAGCTGAACACAGCCATCTTGCTGTCCCACCATGATCAATCCCATCATCTTATGCATAACAATAACAGCCATTTTATCTGCAGGCAACAAATCAATGTGAGGTGAAAATGCCGCCTTCCTTTTCTTGGTCCCCTGCACCTTCTGCTCCTTCTCTATTGCTTTCTTCAATGGCTCAAACCACCCCAAAAACATAGCCTTTACATACGGCAAATTCGGAGCTAACTTCTTCTCACACATTTCCTTTTCTATCTCCTTATACTCCTCCACCATCTTCTCCCAAGCCTCCGTCTCCGCCTTTATTTGCCTCCTTCTCAACAAATTATACTTACTCTTCTCAATTTCTCTGAACTCCAATTTGAATTCTCGCTGAGCCTTTTTGTAGAGACCTTCCAAGAAAAGAGACGTAATCCAAGGCGGGTCTTGTATGAAGATTCTAGGGCCCAATTCCTGGGTAGTAATTTGGTGAATTTCTCTATCAGGAATATACAAATTCATGGAATTTTCGAGGCTCTCGGTGAGATTGTCTTGAACCGAGTCAGCTAATGGATCTACGAGAATCGGAGAGTTGTGTTTGGGTCTAAGCGGGAAAGAAACAAGAGAAAAGGAATCCTGAAAAGAAGTGTTGGAGGTCGATTTGAAGAGAAAATGAAGATTCTTCTGAGACTTGCGAAGTTGCGGAGTCCTCCTCCTCCATGAATATCCGTGTATTTGAGCCTGAGGGCTTGGAGAAAAGGAAGCCGTGGAAGTCATTTGTGAAGAGAGCGAATTCTGCATGGAGAAAGAGAGAAGAAGAAGAAGAGAAGAGAAGCTGAGACAGGAAGCGCGAGGGAGTGACAAAAACGACGCAGAGTTTGTGAAGAGATGATGAAACCTTGGTTAAACCTCAAAGAGCTGACCATTTTCCAAGATATTTTCTTTTAAGATTTTATATTTTTCCTCTAATAAATAATTATTATGGAATTAAACAAAACAACCCATGAACTATTAAATTAACGACAAATGAACTACTAAATAATTTTCGTTAATAAATAAAATATTCAACTATGAAGAGTAAATATTGTTATCACGTTTTTTGTTCAAAATTCAATTTATTTCCGCAGCAAAAAAGTTAATGACTTACTTTCTGCAGCAGAGAAAGTAAATAACTTACTTTCTGCAACATAGTGGCATTGGTTAAAATAGCAAAAATGTGAATGAACAAGATGTACACTGACCCTTGCGGATAAAGTTTTTCATGTTTTCTCATATCGCTTTCTGGGTTATGCGTATGATTAAATATTTTAGTATTGTTTCAGATTCTACAAAGTGTTAACAACCGAATCGACTGATGATGTAGGGGCATTGAGCAAAAAGTAGAGCAATTCATTTCCCGTTATTTTAAGGTATGTATGTGATCAAGATTTTTCAACTACGCAAGTCTAATTCCGAAACATTTTGTGTTATTTATTACACTTGAAGTAAAGTTGGAATAAATTAAATGAAATAGTCGGTTAAATCAAATCAAACAATATTTCAAAAGAATAATGTTATATTTACTCTCTATTTCTATTTTTTTATATTTACTTTCTGACTTATCAAATATTAATTTATGCAATTAATGTAATAAATTTTAAATAGTTAAAATAAATCATTAATTACACTGATCAATGTTTGTCTCGTCAAAAAATAATAATAATAAATAAATATAATATTATTCGTTACTAAATAGTCGGAGATCTTCCCGAGAATATAGTGATGTATGGGAGCAATTACTTTTAGAGGACTTTGAATTCTTATTAAAGAAAATTAAACATGTTATTATTTGCCAACATATTTTTATTGAATATTCTTTTGTGCATATTATGTTACTTTAATGCAACAATGATTTTATGGCTTGATTAACCTACATTATTCTCTTTTATTAATGCTTTGTTAGCCTTTATTGATGTTAATTTGATGAGTGGTTTGAGGGTCTAAATTAATATTCTTTATTCTCCATTGAGATGGTAGTGAATTTTCAAATATATGCTCTAAAAAATGAGTTAATTGCCAACATTTTACTCTAAAACATCTATGTATTAGTTCTTATAATTAAAATTAGAACTTCAATTATATGCTCTATAATGTGTACATGTACGTGTATGTACGCGACCCTAGTTCTATATAAATGACATTGGAATACCACTTATTATTGTCGTATTTACTCTTTTCTTTTTATGTTGTGAAGAACTAAAATGTAATTTTATATTCTATAAACACCATTTTATTATCAAATTTTCAGTTACTATTTAGAGAACTACTGAACTATGAAATCAATGATAAGTCAACCACTAAACAATTTTTACTAACAAATAAAGCACTCACCTATGAAAAATGAACAACGAAAACATTTTCATTATCCTGTTGAAAGAAATGTTAAATTTTAGAAAAATTGTAGTGCTGAATCCACTCTGCAATTCTAATTCTACTTCAGTTTTATGTTAAAATCGCAATAATTGAAGCAATTTTATCACGAAAACGATGTCGAAAGCCCATAAATACTAAATAAAAAAGCCAAAAGTGTCCCACTGCAGACCCTCCTAAAAATCCGGCTCCTCACTAGGAAGCTTCGACATGGTCTTCTCATCACCATCTTCTCTTTCCTCTTCATAGTATGTCGTCGTCGTCCTGCTCAGCAATTTTAATTTTACTTTCCTGAGTCTTATTTCAATTACTTTTTTTTCACAACAGAAAGTTATCTTTCCTCTGCGAAAAGTAATATTTCATGTGTCATATTTCAAGGATTCACTTTTCATATTGGAAAGACAGCGTTCCGCAGTAGAAAGACAATATTTCGTTACGGAAAGAAAACATTTTTCAATAGAAAACGTGACAACAATATTTGTTATGTTCATTTCTCATAATTGAGTGCTTTATTTGTTAGCAAAAATTGTTTAATAGTTAATTTGTCATTAATTTCATAGTTCAGTGGTTGTTTTTGTTAATTTAAGATAGTATAAAATAATGAAAATTAATTAATAAAACTATATAAAAATTTTCTTTAAAACTTAATAAATCATTACAATTATTGTCATATTAATAGTTATTAGGTCCGATCCATAACATCTTAATTCATTCATTGGTCTAGTTTGAGTTGAAGGAATGCAACCGCATCTCCCTCCACAAAATCAGCGAGTTTTTTTGCTCAAATCATAAAATTTCAAAAATTATTTATCACTCAATTCTTTTAAAAGAGTAAAATACAATTTAAACTTTAACGTTTTGTATCATTAATAGATTATGCATTAAATTTTTTTTTTTGACAAATAGAATTTCTTTTAGCTATTAATAATTTTGACATTATCTTCAATTTATGTATTACGTTTAATGTGTACGACATGTTTTGCTTTTAATAAAGTGTTTTAACTCGATTTTTACTCGTTTAGCGATCTAATTAGATTTCAAATTCTATCGCGAAGGAGTTCGAAATCACCAAAAAAGAAATTAAGAAAACATGAAATTAGGTGAGACATCACTAAATGAGTTAGAAATCAAATTAAAGCACTTCATTAAATAGAAAAAATGGTGGACTCATACTAAATTTAACTGATAAATTGATAGTAAGGTTCAAATTATTAATAGCGAAAAAAGTGGAGGTTTTGTTTGTTAAAAAAAATCAATAATTTAAGCTATCATCTGTAAGACTGTAAGTGACTCAAAACGATAGAGTTTAAATTGTGCTTGACCTATTATTTTTTTTAATTATGTCACACTATTAGCTTCAATTCTACTCACAACATAATCACCATCGCCAAGTTCAAATTCAAATTCTAATTCTTGAATTTAAATCACAACAAGTGGAAGTCCCGATCGAAGAACTCGTGGATGTTGGGCTTCGACACAATTTTACTATCGCTATACGAGGGTTTACGGACAAGCAATAGAATATCATTTTTCAAAAAATTAAATGCATTCAATTTAATCAAAAATCGATTTAAAATATCCATTGAAATGTTAAAAGAAGGGAAAATAACAAATCAACTATTGTACTTTATGATCAATGACAAGTCCACCACTAAACTAATTTTGCTAACAAATTAACCACTGAACTATAAAAAAATGTCTCTACAAACATCATTGTCACGCTTTCCGTTAAACACAATGAGTTCGATTCTGCGGCGGATCGTCTTCTATTCCGCCGCGGATTGCTATTTTTAAAAATAATGTTATAATATTCATGGTCCTCAGCGGATCATATGATGATCCATTGCAGATTAAGTATGATTCACGGCAGATTGATGATAATCCACTACGGATCATCGTGCGTCGTTCTGCGTTCTTGTACTTTACTATATATGACTTGATTGACCGCACTGACAAGTTCACTGCGAACCACGATATCCTTGGCGAATATTTGTACTCTCAGACCTTCGTTCTACACTATTTAATCGATACCAATGGATTCTCGTATAGCAAAGAAAATGTCGCTCAAGCGAAAGGGAGAGCCGTCTCAGGCTGAGACTTGGCCACAGCCATAAACGACGAAGTCAGGCCGTGAACAAAGTTGGATTGCAATCGAACTCGTCGGTCAATTACACCGCAATGTACCTGCCATGGTGCAAGATGGAGCACCTGCGGTTAAGGTTAGAGTAGCCGCAGTTAACGTTAGAGAACCCGCGATTGCCCCTATTACAGAATCACTGAGAAAATCGCAAGAACTATAATCTGAATTTATACAATGTAAATGACGCACGATGATCCACTGCGGATCATATGATGATCCGCCGCAGACCATGAATATTATAACATTATGTTTAAAAATAATGATCTGCGGCAGAACAATAGACGATCAGTTGCAGATCGAACTCAATGCGTTTAACGGCAAACGTAATATCGATGTTAGCGATGGCCTTTTTTCATAGTTTAGTAGTTAATTTATTAGCAAAAATAGTTTAGTTATTGATTTGTCATTGATCACAAATTACGATAGTTGATTCATCATCTTCCCTTAAAAGAGTTATATTTTTAATTAAGAAATTAAAATAAAAACATGGGAAAATGACAAATCAACCATCGTGGTTTCAAGTTAATGACAAGTCAACCACTGTGGTATAGGTTTTAACAAGTTAACCACTAACGTACGTGTAAATAACAAATCAACCATCGTAGTTACGTTTGCCGTTAAAACATAGTTGGGACGCTGCCGGGGTTTCCCGGGACGCCGCTGCGGCGTCTTACATAGTTTAGGGTTAAACATGTTAAATTGCAGATTTGAGAGCTTAAACGATCGATTTAGGGGCATAAAATGGAGGGTCATAGGGTTGACCCCATGAAAAATCGTAGATCTCTAAGAGAGCTTCGATTTGATACCTTCTGCGTCCAATTCCGACAATCGTAGCGAAAGTTATGGTCGTTTGAGTTGAAGAGGTCGAAAATCTAATAAAAATATTGATTTTGAAGGAGACTGCAGGGGTGTCGTGAGGACACCGCAGGGGCATCTCGGGACACCATAGGGGCGTCCTCAAGACACCCCTAGGGAGTCCAGACAAAACTTTGTGTTTTTCTTCGCAACACACGACAGCGCTACGGCGTCCTGACTAATTTTTAACGGCAAACGTCACTGCGATGTTAAATTTGTCATTTTCTCATACATTAGTGATTAACTTGTTAAGATTTAAATCACAATGGTTAACTTATTATTGATTTAAAACTACGATAGTTGATTTGTCATTTTCCCTAAAAACATTAAAATTTGATTAATTAGCAAAACTTCCAAAATTGTAATCGAGTTATTGTTATTCCACACAAAGACGGACAAAATAAACTTCTAAAATGATAAACTAAACCAGGTCTGGGACTAGTCTTGACGCTCCACCCAAACAGCCCCCATTCGGAGAGGCACTGGCATTGGCGCACACAGCCAAAACTCGAGCTCACGCAGAATTATCACAAGAGGATCCTGCTGATTCCTGGTTAGATAACCTTTTTTGTTTCTTAATTTTTGTCGAATTTTCTATATTTCGAAGAAATGATCTGCAGAATTTTTTCCTTTATCAATGATTGCGTTCTGGTGTAGTGAATTATACGCCAGAGTACTGATTTCTGGGAAATGGGTTTTAGTTGTTGAATCTGTAAATGATGGAAAATTTTAGATTCCAGGCTGGATTATTTCTTCACTGATCCTTAATGTCGTTCTTTTTCTATAATTCGTATGCTGTTTAAGATTATTTTCTGTCTTATATGTAAAATTTTGTTATGGGTAAGTTTTTTTGTCGGAAAATTTCATAATTGGGAAAGTTTTCTGCAGTTACAAGGAAAGAGCATCAGTGGGAAGAGTTTCTCGCTGCAGATGGTGAGTGCACTCGATCATCTATTCTTCTTTGGTGTTGCATATAATAAAATGTTGCAGCACCTCTGTGTAGGAATCTTTTTTTCGCTTAATTTTATGCATTAATTTTCACTAATAGAAACACGCCATACATCGACTGAAACATTTGTGTTTCCTAAGATTAATTGGATTCGTGACCAAAGTAATATTGATTATTGCCTTCGTTTTGATAAACTGGCCAAGAAGATGGTGGAACGTTGCTTTTGAAGTCAGAATCATGCAAATACTTTTTCTGTATTTATAGTTCTATGAACAAATGTTATCAGAGATCATGTGCAAGAGAAAGCCTTTCAGTGATTTCTTTCAATTTGGCTTTATCTAGCAATTATCAATCTTCCTTTCTTTCACAGAGAATTTGAAAAGTGAATTCGTGTCCCTTTCTTCACCATGGAAGGGGCCGGAGAGGCCAACCTTTGTCTGAACAATTAAAAGGGAGAAAGTTTAGCCATTTTGAATTATTGATTTTCGTTCAAGGAAATAGAGAAATTTACAAATCACCTATTTCTTCAATGTTTTGCTGCAGTAAATTGAAATCTCCTCTACGATGTTGGAAAAATTAGACCAACATTGTCAGAAACAGAGATAGCAACCTTGCTGTGTTGAGTTTGTAAAAACAACTATTTGGTGATTTTGGGAAACTTGAGAGTTCTCAAATATAGTCGTTCTCCAGCCCTTCTGAGAGCATAACAGACTTCGTATTTGCTTTGCAAGCTTAAAAAAATGTACCTCAGTGAAGATTTGCTTTGCTAGATACCAAGTCTTCATTTCTAATGTATTAAATGAAAAGTGAAAGCTCTTATTCTTCTGGGTCCAATTTACATCATCTAAGATAGGGGATGAGTTTGCATGGTGGTTTGTATGGCTTTATACAAGGATTCATAGAGGTTTACCCTCTAATTTTACACTCTAATTTTATTTCATGATGGAGCGCTCATTAATTGGTATTATAATTAAGATATATTATAAATGGTTGAACAAAGATATTAATTGTACTAATTAATGAGCGTTAGGCCAAGAGATAAAAATTAGAATGTAAAATTAAAAGGTAAATTTAACAATATAATGTATATATTGGATATAGTATTATCTGTCCTTACAAAATCTTGGTTGACTAGAAACTTTTAATGACTGGGAAGATGAAACTTCTGATGAAGGGATTATGTATGAGGATAAATATTGGAAAAATCATGAATTGTGACTACAAAATGGAGTGGAAAGCAAATAGCATTCTTTTTTGACAGAGATTTTGAGATTTTTTTTGTGGAAATTTCAACTGTTGTGCTATTTTATGACTTACAAAGCTTCATTGTTTCTTATGAATAGGCTATGTACATTCGGGTCAAGCGAGGTAAGACAACTTACTTTATCCAGTGTGATCCAACTGAGACTATTCTTAGCATCAAGGAAAAATTGCACCTCCTCATTGATGAATCAGCCCATGATCAGCGTTTAGTGTTAATTGATAATGGAGAAGTGCTGGAGGACTCAAAGACGTTGGCAGATCAAAAGGTGTATTTATTTTGCAAACTTTGTTCCTCAGATCATATCATTGTTTCTGTCATTACTTGGCAACTAGATTGAGTGACTGATGAGCATTATTATAATTTTCATTAACCATAGCATGACCAATTTGACCAATTTCAGGTCGAAAATGATGCTGTGGTTGCACTTACCTTGAGAAAAGGTTTTGATCTCTCTCGCTCTCTCTCTCTCTCTCTCTCTACCCTGTGGAATTTTATGAAGTTCTTCGTTGAATTCAGTGCTTCTCTCTCTGTGCATGATGGAATTTTCTGAAAGCTCATTTTTGAATTCAAAAGATTAAACTTGGACTTGTATTATTGAATCATGTTTCATATAATTCATTGTTTACATACTAGCAGAAGCTTATCTGTATTGAAGGAAATAAGTTCAATGATATATGTGGTTTTATTTTTTGGCAGATGACAATGCATTTGAGGAGATTAACATAGTCCGGCCTAACGACTTCTCTCAGTCCCGTGATGCCGATAGCAGCAACTGGTAACACTGAAAAAAACTTGCAGTGGTGTTTGTAGTTGGCTGTTTGTTTTGGATTTTACCCTTGAAAAGCAATGAGAGAGAAAAGGCTGGATTGCTTCATTGTTTGATTTGGAAGATTGATCATCAGTCTTGGACTTGTTCATATTGTTTGGGTGCAAATTTTATACTCCATGAATGCATCGGATCCATATTTTGTTGGTCTTTGAGAGCTTACACATATTCTTTCATCGACAAATCATCCTGCATTGCATTGGGAATACTTCACTTTTAAAAGGGATCATATCATTTGCTCTATGTACTAATGACTTCCTCTTTGCTTTTTGTTACATGCCTGAGCTAATATACCTAGAAAAAAATTAAGTGAAAATAAAATATTTGAATTAGAAATTGACTGTTTGTATTGAATATGTTCAAATTTAGAGGTGAAGATCAAGTAAGTCTTTAAATTTATTTTAGGTAAAGAACTCCTTGAACTTAGTGGTATTAGCAATTAAGTCCTCGCGAATGAAAGAATTGCCAAAGTAATCACGTTTTTGTCGCGCAATCTTCTCTGTTGAGTGATTTTCAAAAAGAAATAACTTTCGATATAATGATTTTAGCAATTCTAAGTGTTGAGTTTTAAAATTTTTTTTTCTTTGAAAATCGTCAAAATTGTTAGAACCGTTTCAACATAAGTTGGAAAATCGTAGAAAAAATCACATGACAAAAACGTTATTTCTTTGAAGATTCTCTTAACGACGAGGACTTATTGCTAATGCCTATAAGTTTATAAAGTTATTTGCCTTAAAAAAAAGTTTAAGAACCTATTTGCTCTTTACCCTTAAATTTAAGAACTAATATGTATTTTACGCTATCGAGCAAACTAACTAAATCAAGTAGTCTGAGACTAAAGTCTAGAATCCTCAATCCAAACCACACGGATTCTAGGGGGAAAGAAAGAATGTAATCCAGAACTCAAAACACAAGAACCACGTTTGAGATCTCTAAAATATCACATATTAAATGACAAGATGATATGTCACCTGGCCTATTTTACCATATTCAATCATCTAATTTATAGCATTAGTGATCAGTAAAACAAAATCACCAAATATTTGACGGGAAGAGAAAAAAAAGACCAGACAGCATTATACAAGGCCACTACTACCCTAATTTAGACAATGGGCTTGTACATATGACTGTTAATTCCTACCAACCACTATGCAACAGTAAATGAAAACCAACAATAATAGACTTCCGAAATTAATATGCTAAGACAACAAGAATATAGAAATTATTAAATTGGTAGGAGAGTACAAGGATTTTAAATGGATGTACATCATCTCGAGCTATAAGTAATGGCAAAATCATCTTTCATAGGCCTTAACAAATCACTTCATAATGAATTCAAATCGACTAAGTAGACAGGTTATAAATTGAGCAAATGAAAATTTAGTAGAAAGTTTTACACATTTTATGTGGCAGCATGTCCCGTAAAGCCAAGTATGGTCCAATTGTGGGTTCAGCCCATACCAGTGAGTGTACACAATTCCACATTAATTGGGAAAGTGAAAAATGCATAGTTTATAAGTAAAATTTTCCTCCGTACCTAGTACAATGCATTTTGGGCTAACCCTAAAAACAAAATCATACAGTCTTCAACCCAAAGCGGACAATATTATACGGGGAGGACTAAGGACGTTATATTCTAGCACTTTCTTACATAAACTCTAGCAGTATATTTCTTACACTGGAGTAATTGATAACTTTCAAATGCTCATCAAACATCTATTGCCTCCTCAACTTATTGTCTTATGCAGAGCAAGTCATCATACAGTTAAACTTTTCCTGGTCGCAAATTGTGACATAATAGTTTCAACTCGAATATTGTAGGCAGATTCGTCATAAAAGTTTCAAATAACAAGAAATCATTAATTTAAAAAATATCTTCTACCTGAGAGTAATTGATAAAATTCTACAAGATAAATTTACTCTTAAAGGTCGGGCATTCCCTTCCCTGTCTTACTATCGTACGTCTTCTCTAGTACAAGATCCATTGGAGTATCCTTGGGCCCAGCTGCAGGAAAAAATAAAAACAAAACCAAAGTACTTATAAATATTTTTCTATGTAAAAATGCTTTTAGGATCATTGTTTGTAAATTTTTAATGCATCACAGTCACATGACATATATGTAGTTGGAAAAGGTAGAAATAGTTTGTCTGTTTGAGAAAATAAAAGACTGTCAAGTATATGAAGCTGTTTAGTCTGGGATGCATAAAACGAAGCACCTGTATCTCACAACATCAAATTGGATCGTAGCATAGAATTCTACTCTCTACTATACATAAATGTTTATAGTTATATCTATATGGATGAAACTTGACCATATTACTCAGCATTTCCAGAAACGCTTCAGGCTTCAGTTGATAACACTAGTTTTTCAGTTTATGTTCTCAAATCTACCATTTTCTACTAAGACGAAACATATGTAGGAAGTACCTTAAAAAAGGGGAAAAAGAAAAGGATTATATCAACAGAGAGATGAGGCTGATTCACATCAAATCACATGACATGCAAAACTATTGTGTGGACCAGTTTAATTCACTTGGTATGATAGGGTTGCAAGGAGTGTTCTCAATTTAATTCAGAATTCACCATTAATAGTTGAATGCGGGCATAGATTAACAATTTTTTTTAAACAAAAAATAAAAAGAGAGAGAAAATTGCAAATTTAGCTTTATACCAACAGTAGGTCTTGGAGTGGTCCTTATTTTTAAGATTTCAGGGCGGGGGATAATTGACCCAGATGCTCCAATTCCTCTTGCTACTCGAACTTTGGTACCATCTTCAAGATATCTCATTCCGACTTTACAAGGTTTTCTGTATAAAGAAGCAGCAGTTTTTTTTAGTGAGAACTAACAAGCTCATAAATAAATAAATAATGGTAGTTAAAAGAAAATATATGTGCTCCTGTCTCAACAGGGAAAGAAATAAGAAAAAAGATAACTGAGTACTTTACAGCCAATCAAGAGAACGTTAGTCATTTACAGCCAATCAAAGGAACATTTTTCAGTCTAACCACTGATAAATCGTAATCAATGTAATTACTCACCCTGTTACCGGGTCAAGAACTTGAACATTTGAGGCATGCATAGGCGCTTCAACAGTAAAGATCCCACCTTCATGACCTTGTCCTTGTTTGATATGTTTCTTTACCTGTGAGGCAACGTAAAACTAGGATGAGAAAGATTATAAAATGGGTCTCGTCTCAAGTAGACCAAAACCAACAAGCCATTGAAACATTACGGGCTACAAGGAACATAACTAATGATGTACTAATACCAAAAAATGAGACAGTGGAACTCTTAATGCTTTATTGTTATCAGATACTTTATTTTTTAATGAGAAACAAGTTACAAGGAAGAAAGGGGAAAGACCCTTCTCAAAAAGAAAACACTTAAGTTAAATTGTTATCAAATACTTGACAGAATGGTATTTCAACGACAGCTTATGTGATTGATCTAAATCTAGTTCTCGGTTCATATATTCCATGCTACAAATGTACTACACTGGAATCTCAAACTTGGGCTAAGCTGTTTCTTTATTTCAAAAATTACGGGCATTTGACTGATTTCTAGTAGGAAAACATCCTCATTCAGTAGAAAGGAACTGTAAATGACACAATGAAAATTCTCAGGGAAATAAGAACGAATTGACACTTACCAAGTTTTTTCCCTCGACAATAACACGATTCTGAGAGCGAATAACACGCTTAATAACACCAGTCTCCCCTTTATTTTTTCCCCTATTAATCATCACCTGTGTCGTTTTCCGAAACAAATCACACATTGCACAAGCAGTATGAGAAATAATTAACCCGTAAAACAATAAGAAGAGGAGAATCCCGTATTACATTATCTCCCCGAATAATCCTCCAGTGTCTAATGAGCTTCTGCGCAGCTTTCCAACCCATTTCAAAGAATATCGCAATCAGCAATCCAACAGTTGATCTCTGTGCGAATTCGCCGTCAATGAACAAATACAGAACACAGACGACTACAAAATGGAAAGACCAAAAAAAGAATTGAATCGAAGGCTGAGAGAACAAGAGTTATACAGTAAGAAAAAGAAAATTTGACCGACGAAGAGGTGGGACAGAATCTTCCGCTGCTTCTTCTCTTCTTCACAGCACTCAGCCTCCTCTCGCTATTGCTTAAACCCCTCTACCCCAAAAGAAATCCTTTCTTATTATTGTGTTAATTGATTAATTAAAATTTAATTAGCTTAAGCTTATAAATTGTTATTAATTTTAAACCTTTTTTATTAATTTATTTAAAATTCAATTATTTAATTTATAAATATAAAAATAATAATAAGTTATAGTCTTGACCTATCTAAGAGAATTATGTTATGACATTTACATTAATTTTGTTTTCGAATATACGCAAAGCAAATATCAAAAACAAATATCTTAGGAGCTGATTGCTACGTAGTTTCGAGTATTTTTGTTCGGCAATCGTTTATCGTAATTATTCACAATATTTTATGTTAGGATATCAATAAGATAACCATAAATATTATCATGGATTTTTATCTATCTAAAAAAGTGACTATTAATTAATACTTGTTCAAATGGGTAAATTTGTTCGAATATTAAGCCTATGAATTAGTTACTCGGTATGTTCGTTGCAACAAAATGTCACTCTCACTCATGAGTATTGTTCAATACATTAACCTCGTGCGATTAGTCTATCCGTGCTTGAATCTTTTCTACCACACACAAATAAAAGCAAATGCTTTGAATTGAAAAAGTGAGATAATGTGGAAAGCATCATTTTGAAGACCAGGATGACTCATGTGAGGATCTGACTCATATTAGTGAGGGTGTACAATCCTACATCATTTGGGGAGAGTAGAAAATGCATGGTTTGTATTTTGTACAACTCGTTTTTGGCTAACCTTAAAAACAAAACGGTGCGGGCTTCGGCCCAAAACAGACAATATTGCACTTTGAGCACTGTGAAACATTATAAATGGTATCAGAGTGAAATTTCAACCGAAATTGTGGCCGACGAGGACGTCTGGTCTCCAAAAGGGAGAGATTCTAGCAACCCACCCTGTGAAAACTAGATTGACCCATGTGAGAGTCCAACTTATATCAGTGAGAGTGTGCAATCTCACATCGCTTAGAATAGTAGAAAATGCATGATTTATAAGAAGGGTTCTCCTCTCTGCATAGTATAATGCATTTTTTGCTAATCCCAAAAATAAAATCGCACAGGCTTCAGTCCCAAAGTGAATAATATTATATTAAGAATATTATATTGGGAGTACTGAGGACATTACAAATAAGTCCGATAAGCATTATATATATATATAAACATTGCATGAGGAATAATAAATGCTTATGAACATAATTAGAAAGAAAAAAAAATTAACAAAAAAGAAACATGTTGGAACAACAAAAGGACATGCAAAGACATGGCATATGAGTGGGTTTGATTTGGATGATTGCTTTTTCACATGAATGCCCATCATTTTGTCTTTGCTCAAATTTCTTTTTTTGTAATTAAAAATAGTTTTTAATTTATGTTGACATATATTCAATACCCATATTGTATAATGCTTTATTTGTTAATAATGATTTTTGAGAGCTTCAAACTTAAAAAGCATATTTCACTTATTCATTATTGCGAAGAAATTCATAAAGAATTCAACGGTATAAGTTCTAACCCTAAATATCAAGACTTGTCTCGAAATGAATAAGTGAAATAAGTAAATTTTATTTTTTTAAAAAAGTGAGGGTTTTATTGTAAAAAGATAAAGATGGAGGTTTTAATTACAATTTGACATGAAAAAAAAAATTAAATTATAAACTTCAATTAGGCTTGATTAATTAATGTCATTCTATAAATTATTGAAAATGACTAATTTTATTTTCAAAGCTGGAAAAGTACATAATGAAAGCTGATTAGTGATTAAGCAAATGTAATTAGCAACTAAAGCTGATGATTAGTGTGATTAAGCCATGCCTTAATTAAGTAGGTGGTGGCGCAAAAGCCGGGGTCCGCCTCCCGGGCCCCACACCATTGCCTAATGCCTCTCAACTGGAACCGTTTCTCTCTCTCAATATATAAAATAATATTTTATTTTACTTTTCAATTTTCTTCCATTTCTCTCTTCCTCGGACCAGAAACTCCGGCGAAGAAATTCCAACGCCGTCTATTATTCCGCTCCGTCTCTGGCGATCTCTACTCTTGATTTTGGGAAAGGTTGATGTGTTTGAATTCTGGTGGATTTCCGAAAGTACCTACGATTTTTCTGTTTGCAGCGATGGCAATTGCAAGTATTCGTTGGCAATCAATCATAGCGGTACGAAATTTCCATGTTAAAAACAATCTGTACGTGTACGATATTTTGTTTGGTTGATTGATTGTACACAATTTTAACTGATACATTTTGCATTTTTGTTTCAATATGATTTCAGCAATCAGTAGTTACATATGGGCGGTCAGAATGAATCTTTTTTTTTTTTTCTGTGGCATAGATCACCGAATGAAAACCTGATTGCAGGAAGAGATACAGAAGTTGTCTCCGTAAGAGAGACATGAATATGTGATTTTCCAGACCTAGATTCTCGATCCTTTTGTTTTAATGACAATTCTGAAGTTTTTATCTGAATTTCCTCGTTTTCTGTCCGTGAATTGATTAAGCAAATATAGGTTTATAGACAGACAAAGGAGATGATAGTTTAATCTCTTTCAAAAATTTTGACGCAACGATGTGTCGGATCGTTGATTTATCCGCTTCGACCTTTTCTTTTCTTTTTGGGTGAATGCTGTACGTCGATTTTTGGGGATAAAGACCGATCATTTGATCTTCGTTGCACTTGCACGTGGGTCTCCATTACCGACGAATATGACCATATGACCATCTCCATCATCGACCTCTTCTTAATTAATCCACAAGTTGGGCCCTTGGGGTAACTTCCTTTATTGTTTTATTTGTTTGTAGAGTTCGACAAAGGAAAATATGGATTTGTTCGAAAAGACAGGTCTGTTTTAGAGTTAAGTAAATGAGTAAACTCTCTTTTGGACATACCCCACATTTCCAAAGAGAGAGAGAGCATGCTCAATCGCTTTCATGGAATTCCCTTTATTAAAAAGAGAGAGAGAAGGAACGATGGGGGAGAGTGGGATAACTAGGACGTGTTTTAGTGAAATCCATTTCCAGCCCAGCCGACCATGGCATTCCCGTGAGAGGACCTAAAAGCCGAAGGCAAAAGCCAGTAAAAACAATCCGATTCTATCCTACGCACCCCTTCCCTCTCTTATTCTACACTCATTCACCCCACCCCCACCCCCACCCCCACCCACTTTTACAGTCTAGAACCCCCTGTCTTCCCCAATTCCTTAGGAAACTCCTTTCCTGTAATGCGACTAGTGGGTTACCTTACCCACCCTCTTTTGTTAAGGATTACTGTTCATTCACGCTGTGGCAGTTACCGCAATTTTCTCTGACCCATTTCGATCTGCTTGATTTGGGCTCTCAGAGATAACAAAACTAACCCATTTGCATAAATTCCGGTATGATTCTTATGTCTATCTCCCCTAAATCTTTCTGCTGTAAAGATGAATGCTTTTCGATCTCTCTCTTTTTTATTGGAATATTTCCTGCTTTTATAATCATCTTGGCTCTATGGTTTCTCAATTTCGTCGGGCATTTTATTGCAGGATTGATGCGTAGGAAAAGCAGCATCCTTTTTCATAGCTGGCGTTATTCCATTGAAAGTTGGAGATATGAAATCTGTAGATTGGGATTCTATGATATGAAGAATTCTATCAATGTGGTCTGATTTTGATCGGGTTAATGGAGGTGTACGAATCAGCATTGTCTAGAAAGCATTCAGCCGAGGTGACGACTAGACTGCCATTAGTACCAGCCGAAAAGAACAATGCAATCAGCACCAGGCGAGCTCCAACGAGGGAAGTTAGTTCTAGGTACAAATCACCTGCTCCATCAACGCCCTCTGGCCTTATGCGTTGCCCATCACCAAATACATCTAGAGCTGTGTCTGCTACTTCCCCTTTGGTTCAGAAAAGAGCCCAATCGGCAGAAAGGAAGCGGCCTTCCACGCCTCCATCCCCACCAAGTCCATCTACATCAGTCCATGATTTGTCCTTAGACACATTAAGAAGGACATCGGTTGGTGGTCGACCGGAGAGCTTATGGCCATCCACTATGCGAAGTTTGAGTGTTTCATTTCAGTCTGATGCAATTTCTGTTCCGGTTAGTAAGAAGGAAAAACCAGTCACAACAGCACATCTTGATCGAACATTGAGGCCATCTTCCAATGTGGCTCATAAGCTGGGTGAAAGTCCATCTGCCCCACGAAAGCTTACCCCAGAGAGAAAGAGAAGTCCTGTTAAAGGAAAGATTGTGCCTGATCAATCAGAAAATTCTAAGCCAGTGGATGGAGTACATACCCGATTGTTAGCTCAACATAGATGGCCTAGAATTGGTGGAAAAGTGTCATCCAATTCATTAAGTAGAAGTGTGGATCTCGCTGATAAACCAATCCGAAGTTTGAGTACATCACTTCCTGGAAATGGGTCATCTTCTTTGAGGAGAACAGCATCTGACTCTATTGGCAAATCCTTGCAAAAATCTGTTAGTAATTCTAGTGAAAGTGTTAAAGTAGGATGCGAAGTATATTCAATGGATGGAAGTTTTCTTCCAGTTTCCGGGAAGCTCGTTTCTACTCGATCAGGGGACCGAGCAGCTATAAGTTCTGCAGTAAGATCTCATTTTGCGTCTGCACCGGGATCTCGTCTACCATCACCCAGTAAAACATCAGTTATACCGGCTTCAGTGAGTAGAGGAGTCAGTCCATCACGTTCAAGGCCATCAACTCCTCCACGTGGAATCAGTCCATCTCGAATAATGTCATCCAGTACTAGTCAGTCTAATAATTCAACTTCTGTGCTCACTTTCATTGCGGATGTGAAGAAAGGGAAAAAGGGGGCAAATCATATAGAAGATGCTCATCAACTGAAGCTGCTGTATAATAGATATTTACAGTGGAGATTTGCTAATGGGCAATCAGAATCTGTACTTCATATTCAAGAAGTAACTGCAGAGGTAGATTTTGATCTTTGTGTGACATGTTAACTCGACCTTTCTTGTGATTAATTCCTGTTTTTGTGACATTCTATCGCATTCAATATCTTTTCTTTCAGAGTATTATGTCTTTAGCATTAAATTAGCTTTTTGTCATGCATTGTTTGTCATCATGTTTAGATTTAATGTTCTAGGAATTGGTGTCACTGTTTACTACTTATCCAAAGGGGAATTGAAGTGATGTGGTGTAGTAGTTTTTCTCCCAGGTAGAACGTTTCATTTTTAGCACTAGCAGTTTAAGCTCAATACTAATTTCGTGGTGCATCCTTTTTTTCTTCTGCATTTAGGTACTATTATTTGCATACACTTTTTTGAGATACAACTTACATCTGATCTAAGTATATTTCCTGCGTTGTACAGGGAGCCTTATACAACGTGTGCAAGAGTACTCTCGATCTGTGGGATTCAGTAACCAGTAAAAGTATTAATCTCCAACAGCTGAAGCTAGAGATTAAGTTGAAGTCAGTTTTGAACGATCAAGTAATTTGTTTTCTTTCGTCTATATGTTATAAAATTACCAACGGCCTCTTGATTTACTGCTCAGGACTGTCGTTCATGATATATATTAGGCATTTTGTATTTTACTAATTTTGAATCAAATTAATATGGAATATGAACATAGACAATTTGCGTGGCATAATTTTTTAAAGAGACTTTAGTGACAAGGAATATGTCACTGTCTTTTGATATTATAGAGATTGTGGGAAAAAAAAATTTTAACTATCGAAAGGTCTTGTAAGTTGTAGGAAACTGTTTATCAAGAGAACGAAAAGGAGTAAGTGGTTATTTACTAGTTTTGCTATGGGAAAGAAGGAAAGGTGAAGAAGCAGTGGATTGAAAGGTCTACATTTAAAATTTTGTGTTGAAAGGAAGGATTATATTATTTCTATTCTTCATTTATCAAGATGCATGTAGGAAAATTTAGTGTATCTATGGTGTGCTTTGTTACCTTTGTTACTTATATTATACATAATTGAGGTATAAACATTCATACTCTAATTTGAATATGACATACAGGAAATCAAAGGGGAACTCCTACTCTTTAGACAGATATATTTGATTTATGATATATTCACTGGAGAAAAAGAAAAGTGTATTGACAATTTTATATAAATGCTAATGAATTATGCTTCAAAGAGACTGAGTTAAAGGAAAATCACAAATCAAACCCACTCTTTAACTGAAGGGGGATTCCTCGATTTTTTTGCATTTCCTGTTCGAAGTAAATTATCGATGTCAACTACTTGAGTGTAAGTCTATCAAAAATTGATCTATGCTACTAATAAGAGTTATATGTAATTGGTTATACATAGTCCATTAATAAGTTTACAGAATTAAGCAAGAAAAACAGGAATGTGATAGGGAGAAACTTGATTGTACTCGCGTAGACACGCATCCAAGAGTAGGTCAAATGAAAAATTCTTTACTTTACTTATATCTATTTATTTGTACTGTCTAAATTTTTTTCTGAAACTCTATTATGTGTAAGAGGTAAGTTTTTTTTAATTAAACTGTCTGGTTCATTTTGAACTTATAATTTGATCAATGTGTTATTTTGTTTTTTTTCTCCTACAGGAATATGGAAATGGTCATCGGTCTTTAGTAGGTTTTAACTTTTAAGTCATTCATTATCTAATAGCTTCTATCTACCATGATTGATTCAGTTAACCCACCTTGAAGAATGGGCTGTGCTTGAGAAAGACCATGTTGGTTCTTTATCAGGGGCGGTGGAAGACCTTGAGGCATGCACCCTCCGCATCCCAGTTACTGGAGGAGCAAGGGTATGTTGGTTGTTAAATTCATGGGCTTTGTCCTTTTGTTGGATAATGGTGGGCTTCGTGATTTGACCAAAAATGATTAATCGTATGTACTTTTGCAGGCAGATATTGAATCTCTAAAAGGTGCCATCTGTTCAACTGTGGACGTTATGCAAGCAATGGGATCTTCTATTTGCTCTTTGCTTTCAAGGGTGAGTATTAGGATGGATATGCAATGTGTAACACTTCTCCATGCCCTTTCTTTTTTTTTTCTTTTTTTTTAACTTTAACACTCATCTAGCATTGTCTTCTTGGCATGAGTTGGATGCTTAAAAAAGTTAGGTGTAGACATAAGAATGAAATTCTCTTGGTGCTGAAATGGATTTATGTAATGGCATTAATATTACCATTAAGGAGGTTTTGCTATCTGGTATTTAGGATATTCCTTGACATATATTTACACAGTCAAACTTCCTGTTTGAACTTTGAGTTTGAATGTGTAAATACTTTTTTACGGATGCTATATGTGAGATATATTGAGCCTAAAAAAATTGCTTTCCTGGTTTGAAATTCTCCGTAACATAGTATATTTATTTTTCATATGAAATAGTGTAGCGCTTGTTTGAAATTCTCCTTAACTGAGCATATTTATATTCAATATAATTATATTGCATTATCTAGAATTTGGGCGGTGCCACTCCATGGTTACCCGAGCTAATGCCTTGTAAATCTGCGCTTTGTCACTTCATGATAACTTTCCAAACAGTTGGAATGCTTGGCTATGCAATAACCACCACCTTAATTATGGATGTTGCAGGCGGAAGAAATGAACATTTTAATTTCTGAACTTTCTGCCATAGCAGCACATGAAAAGACCATGCTTACCAAATGTGAAGGACTATTGGCTTCCATGACAGCTATGCAGGTTAGAATAATTGTTCATTTTGTTAGACTTCTAATCAATCATGGATGTAAATAATGTGACTAGGTTAGCAAAGGTCGATGTGCTGCCTTCTCTATAAAAGGAGCTTGAATTGTATGGTATAATAAAAAAAAGTATAATAAGGTGAATTATTTAGGGAAAAATAAACAAAAAAAGGGACAATATCAAAACGTTTGAGTTCCTGTTAGATATAATTTATTGTACTAATTATATTTGCTTTAAAACTTCCTGTAGAACAAAAATGCTAGAATCTTCTGGTTTGTTTGGATTAATTTGAATTGAACGCAATGATAGAATTATATTAATTTCATTATTACTAAGTGAGATGATTGATGTGAGTGTTTTTAATTCTTTCTAATTGGAGATAAATTAATTTTAATTAAATAATTATTTTTTTCTTGAGAAGGATTCTCTCTTGTATCATTCTTCTATCAATATACATCATTTCTAGAGTTTTGTGTGAGAACATTTTAGGCTTTTAGTTGGAAAAATGGGCTTATTCTTCTAAATATTTTAAGATACATTTTGCTGTTTACTGTGTGAAAGCAGGTAGAAGATTACAGTCTTAGAACACATCTCATACAATTGAAACAAGCTTTTGAAAAACATATTTGATAAAACTCCACGTCTCTGACCAGACCGACTCTTATAAGCTAACAACATCAACTGCTGCTCACCCATTTCTGACTTTCTGAGGAGAGGCAGGTGACTCACTTCCACATGTAACTTTTTTTTTAAACAATTTTTATTTTGTCCTGATAGAGCTTCCATATGAAAGAAAATGTTGAAAAAATCAATGATGTAGCCAAATGTAGAATGAAAAGTTGAGGTGAAAATTAGAGAAAAAGTATAGGATCAATTCCCCCATGTGTTTGTATATGGCTTTGAGGTGCTTTAATCTAACAGTGTTTCCAATTTGAGTAGAGTTGGATGAACAATCATTTAATTGACACATTTTGCAAATTACTATGCTATAGCAATATCATGTTTGATCATCTTTTTAGATTCAACTTTACTTTCTTTCAAAATTATATTGTGATATCATATTTGTCATTATTGTAGTACAATATGATCGCACAAAACATGTAAATACACATATCGTTCTATAATAGCCATATGCTTCATATGTTTCGTGCACAAATTTTATACTAATCTTATGGTTTAAACTTAATTACACTTGAATTAAATAAGTTAATCAAAATTAGACATTTCTTTTAGATGTTATGAAAACTAGATTCTTATTTTTTTCAAATAAAATTGACAAAATAATATATTAATCATGAAAAATAAGCAATGTTACATCAAGAAAAATATAAAAATGTACGTAAAGATAAAAGAGAGAACGTCTTTATCATACGCAAAGTAACAATTGTTGGGAGTATCGTACCCAACAAGCAAATATAATAAAATAATTTTGTAATATATGAATAAATTTATATTGGTTGATATTAATTATTATGTTAACCTTTTAGATTATGTTTTATAAAGTTCATATAAAATTCCTTAGTTATTTATGCTAACTTTATATTAACATATATATAGTATATATGTGAGATAAAATATAAAGAGTAATAACCAAAATAAGTCCGTGTATTTAAAGTATGAAAATTTCAAATAGTTTATAGTCATAAACATAGTTTATCTATAGTCATATCCCAATTATATATGTGGTGACATAAGATAAATATGTTTTATATAATACGATTATATAGGACTGGACTAGATAAAATTATATTGTTATGATATTTTTCGTTAAATATAGAACAATTAATTTTATCATAATGATTGTCATATATGTATGATTTTAATTCATTGTATTTAACAAACTCATATTTCATTTTTATTTATTTTTTGATTTACTCGGTAAAGTTTTGTACGAGATACGATTTGTATACCTTGTATATTGAGAGTGAATTAAAATGAATAGCTGATAATGTTAATATCGATACAATGAAATTCATTTTTATAGAATCTCTTGTTTGTTAGTTTAGTGATCGAATAATTAGCGTAATTCATAATCGTTATGAATGAATTATTCAATCAATAACTAATGGTGGTCAATGATAAAGACGTAATATGAGAGGTTAACGAATTATAAATCTAGCTCTATTACGAATCTAAATGGAGGGTTAATACATATGTAATGACTATATCAATGAACATTACTTTAAATAAATATACTCTATAGTTTTTTAGAGTGCAACTTTAAGTATTTAGTAGAATTAGTTTAGAGTTAATAATTATGTTAAATTATAGGTTCATCCATCACTTTGTCACATTCTATCATTATTCGAATAATAGAAAAATGAACAAATAATATTAAATAATTAATTATGTATTAATTATTTAATAATACACTCGATAATAAGTTTATTATTTTTTATTAGATGAAATAATTGAATTATTGATTATTCAATTAAGTAAGACACAATGACAAAAGTTGTCATAGTTAATATGTTTGTTATATTTCATTAAATGAAATTATTGATTATTCAATTAATTAACAAACATAAATTAATTTTAAAAAATTGTTTTTAAAATAGATTAGGTCAAATTTGAGTTAATGTCATTGTGCCAAGTATTGAGCTATGGTGACAAGATGTTTTGATTTTCATAGTATTTTGTTATAAATGTATGAAATCAATTATAACTTAAATGAGAGATTAATATTTGTAGTGGTTTTCTCTAAATATCATAATGACTATTATGAAGTTATTCCACTATAATAGAGGTTCAACTTCTTTAGCAATGGTGGTTGAATTCTTTGAGATTAAATAATTCATTTTGATAGCAAATTTGTGAGTCTTCCGTGTTAGATTTAGAGAAACGTTTTCTAAATCTAAATAGATCATCTCATGTGTTGAGAATACGATATATCATAAATTGATTGTGATATTGCTGCGTTAATCACGCTCACACGTGCTTATTCGAGGTGAGGAGGATTGACGGATAAAATAGAAGGTTTCAAAGATTAAGAAAATTATTATCAAAGCTCCCTGATTTTGTACTCGTGTGAAGTAAATTACAAAAATATATTTCTTAATCCTTTAAATTAGATAAAAAATAAGATTTTTAAATACATATTATATTAATATATTATAACAATGATCCATTTTATGTTCATATTAAATTTTTTTTTCATGATACATAGGTTCTACACGTTACCGTTATTATGAACATCGGTAATTCCACCGTGTGAGGAAACTTGAAAACCAACAACGACATGACATCTAGTTCCTTTGGTCGAGTTACGACCATATCGCTAAATAATCATCAAACTTTAGGCTGATCAATTCTTCTACGTTTATTATTCCTCCATTTATCGCAAGTGATTCTGTGTTAATGTGAGGACTATTTTGGGTGATTGATTGTATACTTCAATCTTCCTCCACATAATTGTTTATTTGAAAATTTTTAGAGAAAAATTCACTTACAGGTGAAAAAAATTCACTGTAGAAAAAAACCGATCAGTGAGAGTTGGAGTGCTTGTCTTTATAGGCTTTCATTTGTTAACTGCTACATGTTCAAAGCGTGATTTGTTAAACAAGAAAGTTGAAATGCTCAATTGTATTGAATTTTAAGTTCAGAGGATAATTTATTCTCGAATACTGTAATCTTACCTTATGAGATATCAGTTATTAATTATTAATTTGTTATTTTAATTATTTATATCTTATTTTTATTATTATACTAATTAATGAGCGACATGTAAACGCTACGTCAATAGATAAAATTAAAATATATAATTAAAAGGAAAGTCATTAATTGGGCTTTGATGACTGGGCCGAAGTCCGGAAGCCCACCCACTTTCACATCCATCAGTTTGACCCGCGCAAAAAATTTGTGGATAAGAAACGACCTTCTATAATTTTGAATTTTCCACATATTCCGATTTCCGCCGCAGACAATCGTCGAGCTCGAGCCTCAAGCCATGGCTAAGATCACTACAAGTTTTCTTTGCAGACCTCCCATTTGCCCTGCTTCTTCCACCAAAACAAAATCCTCTTCTCTACCTCTCTTATCATCTGAATCCAAAGCTTTCGGCTACGTCCTCCCCTACCTCAATTCTATCAGTTTTCTTTCTTCTTCTAGTCTTTTATATCGTGTTTGCGCCTATGTATCCGCTCGGTATGGGGGCGTTCCTCGCTCTTCTGGTCGACGAAGAGCAGGCTTTTGATATCTCCTCGATCAGGTTGTGTGTGAGTGTGTGTTGGATTCTCTTGTTCATATCTCAATGTGAGTTCGTTGACTTGCAGATTTTAATTTATGTGTTGCGTTTTTTGATGGATTGGAATAGGTCAGATACTGTGAGGCTTATTGATGCGCAGCAGAATATGGTCAGAGGCTATTAGTTTTCTTTCGTTGCGTTGGTTTTTCTAGAAGACGTACAGTTTTTTTAAAGAGTTGATGCTTTTCCGTAGCTCATGCATCAATATACTTGACATAATCCCAAAAAGATGTTCTTTTTCTGAGAATGCCTTGGGAAAATCCCTTTTCCTTCTTTTGTTGAGTTCCTTGGCAACTAACCAGGGTATTACATTTTGTTGAAAGTTAATATTTCTTTTTCTGGGTAGGTTGGAGTGGTCTCTAAAGACGAGGCTATTAAAATGGCAGAAGATGCCGAGCTAGATTTGGTATGTCTGTTTATGAAATGTTACTTTGTGCTTCTTGGTGCTTGGGAGTTTATTACTTAACTGCAATTTTTGACGCTCCAAAATAGTAAATTTTGTGCTGCGTTTAAGGAAACACATTTCAAGCAACCTCGATTTTAATTTTTAAGTCGTCTGTGAATTTTTTCCAACATGATTTAGAACTACTATTTTCTATTTTTAGGCTTTTTCTCTGGTGTTAGATTAATGAAATTCAGGGTTTGTTTATATGCCTCTGAAGGATATTTCTACCAATTACCCAGGGACTCTGACTCTTGTTTCATTTTGCAGGTCATTTTATCTCCTGATGCAGATCCTCCAGTGCTTAGAATTATGGATTACAAGTATGCCTTGTTCTTCTATATTTTTTGTCCAGTAAAACAAAAATGCCTTACATGTGAAAATATGTACGAAAGATAAGAACCAAGAAAAGAGCTCTACCAACCAAGATACTGTACTGATAGTTTCCCAATTGAAGTAATTCTCTACCCCATCAAAACTAAGTGTGACAACATAATGTTTTCCGTAATAATCGTTGTTAATTATTTGGGAAGTTGAGTGCAAGTGAAGGGGCATAGTTCATAGTTATTTAGTAATTGCCTTATATTTTTAAGCAAATCTAGATGTTGATTGGGACAATATTTGTTAACTTGGAACCTTTAAGGCCTATATTTCATGTGATATTTGGATGGGGGCATTTCATCTAGACAATGATTTTAATGAGAATATGAATGCAAATCAATTTGAAATAACATAAGAATGCCAAACAATATGAAAAGAGGTAACATTTCCAAGCCCTTTTTCAAGTTCTTCCCTAAAAGCCATCTCAAGCCTCTCAGCCGATTCTTATAACCCCTTCCCTGAAATCTAATTATCAAATCTAAATCCAATCTAACAATTCAAATAAAATCTAATCCAATCTAATAATTCAAATATACATCTAATCCAATTTAATAATTCAAATATAAATCTAATCCAATCTAAACATATTAAATATCACATATGAATTTAAACTTTATTCATGTCCCTAAAGTCTTTTTTGCCTCTCCATAAGTTAGTCCACCTAATCGTTGGCTTATCAGATTTTTTCTGCTTCCTTTATCAGCAAATACAGATATGAACTGCAAAAGAAGAAAAGGGAACAGCAGAAGAAAAGTGCTGGTGAATGCTTCAGTTTTTTTCTTTACTGATAGAAAATTGTTGTTTTTTCCCTGCTGTATCTCTCTGATTCATGCATCTCTCGAATATAATAAAATATACTGACAGAAATGTGCTTTCACATTTCAGCAAGTCGAATGGATTTGAAGGAGCTTAAAATGGGGTAAAACACTGTTCCTTGATTCTTGTCACTAGTTTTTGTTGATGTAAGCTTGTTATTGACTGTTCTTAATGGCACAAATGTAGTTGTCTCTTTATGTGAGCAGAATCTCCTACACTATTACTTTTCTCTCAATGTTTTTACATTCTCTATACCATCAAGACATTACTTAGCTCTAGTCATCATATTATCCAAATATAAATAACACTTGGTTCTGTATATGTTTCTTCTTTATGCCCATTTCCCGGCCTTTTTTTTGGGATAAGATTCAAAATGTTTTTAGTAATGTAGAAAATTTATAAGAAACAGAAGAGAAGTTGTCATTCTTCCATGTTTTTTTTACTTGGCTTAAATTTGAAAGCATGTCAAAGTATCTGTTATTTTGTGACATTTTAGAGTATAATTTGGATCAACCATCATATTAGCTAGGACTTGGAAGATTTGAACATCATTGTAGGCGAATACAGTATATAGATGCCATTGTCTGGGTTTATGATGGAGAACCAATTATAAAGGCCGTGTTAGTCTAGAGAATGTGAAGTGCTACGGATGCATTGCATTGCCATCTGTTTTATTCATTATTTCTCCATTGTAAATATGTGAAGACATGTGGAGGTGGGTATGTGTGTGCTCTTTTGTGTTTTTATGCAAAATTCCACTGTCTGCTTATGGATGTCAAACAAGATTCAAGTTTTTTAGCCCTAGATGACTAATTTGATAAAGAAAGTGGTGCTTTGCATATTAGACAGAACTTTCTTTAGGTCACCACAAAAGAACATACATCAGAATTGTGATTATAATGACTTAATCAAACCATTAAAGTTTTATTCAGTGCCGTTTTGTAGAAATGCTTGGAAGCAGTAGTTGAGATGCCCAAATATTCTATATGGATTGTTTTATGTAGAATTCTTTATCTACAGTTATAATATTGACCAACATGATTACTCGGTTCGTTTGAAAGCTGCAAGGAAGTTTTTAAAAGATGGAGACAAGGTAGCATGATTTTCCCAAGTGTGGGCATCAAAATTAATGGGATAGTGACCTTTATAGTTCATCTAATCTACTATACTGATGTCCATAATTCTTTTGTAGGTTAAGGTGATAGTGAACTTAAAAGGTCGTGAAAATGAATTCAGACACATAGCTATTGAGCTTATCACCCGTTCCAGAATGATATTGGAGAGGTATTCATGAAACATAATATTTTCTTTCTTGAGCAAATTAGCATACAAAGTATATTTATCGGTAAAAAATGAATATAAAGCATATTTATCCTACTCCATGGCATTTTTAATGTAGAAGGATGTTCTGCAGTTTGCTTGAAGGTATATCGAGATGATGTTTTTCAGTGATAAAAAGTTTTCTTAAAACAATATATGGACAAGGGTAGAGCTTGAAGAAATGCTCTACGCCCCCAAGGAAATCATGCAAAGATGATAACCCCTATAATTTGCAGATTTCCTTGTGTTCTCATCCAATTCTAATAGATCCTCAAAGCCTTCTGGTACGAACCTCATACTATTAATAAAATATAAAATGGTATTACAAATGACTGCAGACGTTCGAGAGGTCTGCTAGTTCTTCTCTCAATTGATTTCTCCAAAATATGAATCTCACTAAAATTTCTCTCATCCCTTTAAATAATACATATAAATAAAATACTAAAAGATTATAATACTAAAAAACTTAATTAATAAATACCTAGGAATCCTAAATGATACTTAAATATGTGCATTAGAATAAATGCACTCTATCATTACTTGCCCCCATTAAACACCTTGTCATCAAGGTGCTTATTCTTGTATTATTCTCTTTTGATTTCTTCAATTCATCGTCGTATAAGTATTTGAATAGTTTGCTACATAAATTATTGCTGTGAAAAAAATTGATTCAAGTAGTTGCATTGATTTGGGACGGTGGAGAAAGCAGTCCAATCCAAAGGAGTGAAAGTGTTAGCTAATGCACCACGAGGTGCAAAGTTTGGAATCCCCTTTGCTGCTGGCGGTTATCACGGCTGGAAAACACAAACCGAAATGGCCGAATGTGCAACCCATTTGTTTGACGTCCAAATGACTTGAAATTTTTACCATACTATAATCATAGAGGGGTTAAGACACCCAACAAAAATCACAAGAAAATACTCACGGAAGACGAAGTTATGCGAACGAACTTGAGACTGGTCCGAAAAGGGCACCAAAGACAAAAATGGGCCTGCAATTGCAACAATCACAACTGACTCAATATATGTCCAAAATGAGCAAAATTTGGACCATGTACCTCTCTGGAAGTGAACAAGAAAACCTGCAAAAATTAGAGCTAGAATTGCTCGAGAAAAACAGTAGCGCATGAAAGGATGCAAACTGATCCAAATGAGTGCCAAAATTGCACCTATTGACTTCAATGGACTTCAACAAAAAAGACTCTCCAACTTGGTTCTTAGGAGACCTTCTAAATCTTCACTAGGGATGTCCACCTCTGGAAGGAAGTGGAGGAATGATTAGTGTAAGAGAAATCACCACAAGACTTGCAGGGAATAACAGTGATTCAATGTTTGACACTCACTTTCTCAGATTCTCACCAAGGGAAATGGGGGCCGATTGGGAAGAAAACTCCAAATTCTTTAAAGGGTTTTAGCTGATTCAAAATTACTCTGCAAACTAGCCCTAAAGGAGTTTAAAACCCCCCCTCCCCCTACGAAATTAGGGTTTGTGTCCTAAAGGTATATTACCAAAAATACCCTCACAACACTTACTCGGCTTCGGCTAGAACATGTTCTAATTGAGTGGCATCAACACGTAACATTTTGAAACTAATACAAGTTAGAATAAAATAACTAAACATAATGTTAAAACAATTCCCCAAATCTTGAATGCATAAATGAGCTTATGGAAATTATCTTTACGTTCATTCTCCAAGTGGATTTGACTTCAACTCCAAGTAAGGATGATCATACATCTTTGATAGAATTGAAGCTCTATGTTCATGGCTCCTTTGGAATAACAAATGACCTTCATAATGAAAGACCACATTTTGGAAAGTTTGAAAAGTCAGCTACAAAATGTTATGAAGCTTACATTTTGATAAGAGGTTGACTTGATTGCCAAAAATGTCAATGAGTGCTTGGAGGTCAGACTAATAATAGATTTGTGAAGTATATTATGCTTGATCTTCCACTTATGTTTTAGTTTGAATATTATAAGGTCATATTTGAAGACCTTAATAGTTCTTTCTCCCTTAGTACCTACAAAGAAAACACTTGAAGGAATTTTATCGTTTGATAGATTTTGAGAGGATTTCGTGGTGCATCAGTAGCCTAGCCCAAAGGATTTTCCTCTAATATTAATATTTTTTGTTATGCTCCCTTGAAGAAAACAAGGGTCGCCTCCTTCCATAACTCTTTCGTTGAATTGAAGAAAGACTTCATATGCGTTGCCATACACTCGTACCCTGTCGGAAACCAAAAAAAAAACCCCATTCGCCGCTGACAACTCCGCAGCCGCTATCACTGAAATCGAAGGTTCCTTAAGTGGAGCTTGCATCTTCTTAAAAACTTCTTTCTTCTAGCGCTACCAGTTTACCTGGCAAGTTCAGAACTTCCTCCCTTTCGGACCCCATTCCTTTGCTAGCTTTGGGTTCAAATTTGGGTTCATTAGTCTTCTGCTCAACCTTACTGACAGCACTGGGGATTTCTCTTCCTTGCTCCAAGATTGCAGTCATGTCAGCCTTTAAAGCCACGACCGACTTCAAAGTCAGGAGTGAAGCCACCTTTGCCTTCTACGGCTTAATTTTGTGAGAAATTTTATCACGGAAAGAACTTATCTCCGATCGAATTTCCTCGTAGAGTTGACCCAATTAATAATATCTATGATATTTTTGCTATGATACTATTGATAAAATGTTGGATATATGATCACCCAAACTTTTATAAACACCGATGACAATTGTTCTTCAACAATACTAGACAACCTTTTACAAATACAGAACTTAGAAACATAAACAAACTAACAAACACTAAACAAACAACACTATAAACTCGGAAACCATAGGTTTGAAACAATCTCCATTCTCTGGAAATAGTCTTTGGACTTTTCTTTCTGAAACATCAGCCCCCTCCCTTCTCTGAAACTTCCCCTAAATAACTTACACCGTTTTTCTTAACTTCTATTATTTAATGACAAAAGTACCCTTCACTTCTGATATGAACCCCTTTAATATCAAATGGAAATAGAAAGAACCATACTTCAATATCAAATGAAAACAGATAAATTAGATAATAAACTGATAAACAACTCGATAGCGCAGACGTTCGAGAGGTCTGCTAGTTCTCCCACAAGTGATAGACGTTCGAGAGGTCTATTAACTCTCCCACTAGCGAAACCCAAAATTTTTCAATGCCCTCTTTCCTTACAACTCTCTCTGTAAATAAAAAACCCTAAAAAATCTAAGAGACTATTTAAAAAACCCTAAAAGGCCTTATAGATTAATTGATCCGTTTTATTTTTCTAACATAAGTAAATTTAACCCTAAACAGCTCACCGGACGTATCAATACTCCCTTCCTAAAGATGCACCTTGTCCTCAAGGTGCATGATTTTTGTGTTCATATTTCTTTAATCCTTGAGTTCATCGTCCTTTAAATACATGGCTGTCTTGTTTCCAATTCGTTGTGTTGTTTGCATGATTTGTCTCAACCCAGTTGGTCTAAATACTATTAATTCTGCTCGAATTTCTGTCCGCAAGCCATTCATAAATTGAGCCTCCAGTAAATGATCGGGAATGTCCCGAAAAGAAGCAGCCAATTTCTCGAACTGCAACGTATATTCTTTCACCGTTCCCCCTTGTCGTAATGCCAAAAATCGTTTTGATAACGATCCTTCATGTGAAAAACGAAATCGACCCAGTAGTCGTTCTCTTAAATCCACCCAATTTCGAAATGGTTGCCTTCCATCCTCCCATTGAAACCAAGTCAGTGCCTCTCCATCCAGGTGCACTGCTACTGCATCTATTTTTTTTTATCTCCGTTAAACGTTGAAGGGCAAAGAACCGTTCAACCCTGAATACCCAATCATCGGGGTCTCCATTTTCGAATACTGGCATCTCCAGGTTTTTAAGCCGGCCATCCCCCGCTAAAACTTCAAGTACCTCCTCCGGCTTATGGCGAAAAAATGAATCATTATCCACTACACGGTGAGTGCCATATTGCTCGTGATACACTAGGCCTTGCCAAGTGGGCGGCCCACTTTGGGTACCCCTATTATAGGCTGTTTTTTTGTCCAACACAGTTTCATCGCCCATACGTCTTTTTCCATTGTCAAACCAAATTCCATGGCCCATGTTTCTTCTTCCTTCGTGAGCCAGCAGCTCCTCATCAACCCGAGAATCCTCTTTAGCAACCTGAGCGACCTCACCCACCCGCGACGCTTTAGGTTCGGCGCGAAAGGAAAACCCAACTCCCGACCGAACTCCTTCTCTACTCGCCTGAGGCCCGTTGCTCTGCAGACCTGAGCGACTCTCAACACGGGCTTCGTCGTGCGGGTTACCAGGGCGGAATCCTTCTCGTTCAGTCCACATCGACGCTAGAGCCATCATAATCGCTGCCATATCGGCCTTCAAGGATTGAAGCGACTCAGAGTCTGCTTTCAAAGAACCCAATCCCTGAGAAAGCTCCTCCCGTAGACTTTCCAATTCTGTCCGGAATTCGTCACGATCGACTAGATTTCCTAACTCCCTTTTGAGTTCTTCACGGCTTACTCTTTCTTCTCCAGCCCCTTCTTTGCCTTCACCTCTCTTTCCGGCCACGAGGATTGACTGATAACAGCAACGAAATAAGTTTCTGTAAAATTACAATTTTGAGGCCGCTTTTGATCGTTTGTGGACAGCTTCCGCCTTCTAAAAAAAATTTGCTCTGATACCAATGATACGAACCCCTCTAATATCAAATGGAAATAGAGAGAACCGTACTTCAATATTAAATGAAAACAGATAAATTAGATAATAAACTGATAAACAACTCGATAGTGTAAACGTTCGAGAGGTCTGCTAGCTCTCCCACAAGTGATAGACGTTCGAGAGGTGTATTAGCTCTCCCACTAGTGAAACCCTAAATTTCTCAATGCCATCTTCCCTTACAACTCTCTCTTTAAATAAAAAACCCTAAAATACCTAAGAGACTATTTAAAAAACCCTAAAAGGCCTTATAGATTAATTGGCCCATTTTATTTTTCTAACATAAGTAAATTTAACCCTAAACAGCTCACCGGACGTATCAACTTCCTCCTATGATAATCCACATTTTCTCCTTATCCATCAATACTCCCTTTTTCCAAAGAGACATTGTCCTCAAGGTCGAAGTAGGAAAAAAGAACTTAAATATCAGCAACTAGTTTCCACGTTGCCTCCAATTCTGGAGAGTTCTCCCATTGCACTAACACTTCTGGGCTATTGAACCCATTGCGGTGTTGTAATAGTTTCGTCGAAGTTGGATTATTTTCCTCTTCGGTATCAACTTTAGTATCCTCCTCTTCTAACAGTTGTAAACTCGATTTGCACCGGTGGCCAGCTTCCCATTAGCTTCACGTCGTCTTTGCCGTTTTGTCTATGAGATGACTGTTCTACTCGATCTAGGATCAGTAATCCGTACTCCATGGGAAGGGTCAGGATCCCCTTGTCTATAGTGAAGTGAGTTTGTGCCAGCTTGATCAAGAACATTTCCCAATTGGACCTTATTCGATTGAGTCCTCATTCCTTGAATAAAGTTTTTATTTGGTCCATAAAATTTCAACCCGGACTTATTATCTCTTCTCTGGTGTAAAGTTTGCATTTTGAACTCCTATATGATGGCTAACATCAAAGATTCATACACGTTTCTAGGCTGCATAATAAGGACATCATCCTGAAGTTCCCAAGACAATCCATTTAAAAAAGCTCCTAATACGGCTTCTCTATCCATCCCCCGAATTTTTGCAACCAACTCTTGAAATTGCTCACCATAATCTTCCAAACTTTCAGTTTGATGTAATCCCATTAATTGCTCTTGATTAGAACGAAATTTCTTAGGCCCGAAACGTTGTCCAAACGCAAATTTGAGGTCCTCCCAACTTAAGCGTGATTCTTTATTGGTTATCCATTCATAATAATCTCATGCTTTTTTGATCATATAATCAGATACCATATACACTTTATTTTCGGGATGTACTCTACTAACTTGAAAATATCTCTCAGCTTTTTTAAACTAAGCAGACCAATTATCTCTATAAAAAATATTTAAATATATTTTTGGAGAAATCTCCCAATCCCTCATTCTGCGAAAACCCATGGGACAATCCGTATTGCGAAAATCTGTGGAACTGTCCCTTAAAATAAAATTTTTATCTCGTCTATTATAAAAATCATTTCTATCCCAAGCTTCTTCCTCATTTCGGTACCCATCAGACCGTGGCTTATCTCGTTTATTATAAAAATAATTTCTATCCCAACCTTCTTCCTCATTTCGGTACCCATCAGATCGTGGTAAACCACGGCACTGCTCCTTGCGTCTACCCACAAACGGCGGACGGATTGGATAGCGGGATTTTTGTTCCTTGCGTCGACCCACCACCGGTGGACAGTCTGAATCGTTGCCGTCTGTTGACTGGTGCAGATTACGAGAGTCAGAATCGTCAATACCCATCACCTCTTTTCCTTTGTCGACTCTTGGACAAACAGTCGGTGGAAATTCTGTACCTCGTTGGAACTCTGCTCTCCACTGAATGATGTCGGCCCTTAACTTCGGAAGTAAACGAAAAATCTCCTCCACCTTCGGTAACATTGCTTCGAGACGAGGCAGTATTGACATCTGCTGATTACAGGTACTCCATTGTTCAACATTTTTATCCAAGTCTAACCTTATCCCAAACATTTCTTTCTCTATTTCTTCCATGCAATCACCTCTGGTCGTAGGTTTCATCATGCTCTGATACCAAATTGTTAGATATATAATCACCCAAACTTTTATAAACACCGATGACAATTGTTCTTCAACAATACTAGACAACCTTTTACAAATACAGAACTTAGAAACATAAACAAACTAACAAACACTAAACAAACGACACCACAAACCCGAAAACCACAAGTTTGGAACAATCTCCATTCTTTGGAAATAGTCTTCGGACTTTTCTTTCTGAAACATCACATCCCTCCCTTCTTTGTAACTTCCCCTAAATAACTTACACCGTTTTTTCTTAACTTCCATTATTTAATGACAAAAGTACCCTTCACTTCCTCCTTGTCCATCATACAAACCCCATACTATTAATAAAATATAAAACAGAATTACAAACGACTGCAGATGTTCGAGAAGTTTGCTAGCTCTTCACTCAATTGATTTCTCCAAAATATGAATTCCACTAAACCTACTCTCATCCCTTTAAATAATACAGCTAAATAGAATACTAAAAAACTTAATTAATAAATACTTAGGAATGTTAAAAGATACTTAAATATGTGCACTAGAATAAATGCACTCTATCACCTTCAAACATTGATTTTTCATACTACTCAAAACTACTGTTTTAGTCCCATTCTCTAAAAATACGTTCATCGTGTAAATATCTTTGATCTCCAGACATATAATTGTGGCTATATACATAAATCATAATTCCATTAGTAGTGAATGATATGGACTTATAGAAGTTAGTGGATCAATAAGAAAAACTTTTATTGATTGTCCAAGATATATTTTTCCTTTCTTTTACTTTTTTCTCATTAGCAGTTGGAGAGATGTCAAATAGAATCTAATTGCTCAGCAATAAATAGCTCTTTTTTTTTTCATATTATTTATACTTAAACATACTTATTCATGCCAGAGCTTTCTGAACTAGGCTTCCTTTTTATGTGAATTTCCTGTTCTGCCTATCATGAATCTTGGCCAGTTTTATAGATGCCTTTCTTCTTTGGTCCTTCACTATAAACTCCTAAAAAATAGAGCGATGGAGGATTGGCACTAAAATAAACAATTTGTAATTAATAGGTCAGGGTAGCCTGCTTGGAAAGTTTGACATAGGTTTGTTCGGGAACAAATGTTTGATCCTTTCTCTGTTACTGTGGGAAACTATATCCTCTTTTGCAATTGACTGTCAGGCGTGAAAAGTATGGCAAAGATATGAAGTGAAGGATCAGGAACATGCGTTTAAGACCAAATTGTTTGTTACTTCTTAGGGTCTGGGTAACATTATAGGGTTTAGTCAATTTTGAATTTAAATTATAATTTTATCTTAAGCTGATAATTTTTCAAATTTTGAATAAGAGATTAGCTTTTCAAATTAAAATCTTATCTTAGCAAATTAATTTTCAAATTTTGAATTTAAAATTCGAATTTTTCTAAATCAGAACCAAATCCAACGAACTTCAACCTTAATCTGCGAATTTTCCTAAAATCTCTAAAAAGTAGAGTGAGTTTTGAAACTCAATCTGTAACAAACAGTTTAACAACTGTTTTGCAGCTTTGAAAATCTGAAACCAACTCGAATTTCGGGGAGTTTCGGTTGAAAACCTCCTCTATAAATAGAAAGTTAAGGCAAAGAAAGAAACTCACCTCTAAACTCAATCTTTCTATTTCTCTTTGCCTACCTTCCCTATGAAGAAGAAATTTCCTCTATTAGCCGAGCTAGTGTGACGAAACCCTTCCTCCAACGACGGTAGCAACGACAACCAGAGGAGGAACTCTCTCTTTCTTTGAACTCTCGGCGAAGAAGGAGAAGAACCAGGAGGAAGACCAGTTCAAATTTTAAGTTGGAGTAAACCGGATCAGACCAGTGAACGGGTCTTGATCTGCCCAGACCAAACCGAACCGGTTCTGCCCAGACCAAACCACCAAACCAGACCTATGGAACTAGACCGAACCTGCTAAACCGACCCGAACTCGACTCGATCCAAATTCAACTGAAAATTCTCCCAACCTTTTCGATTTTGACTTCGATCCGTTTAATGATTTTATCGGTAAGGAATTTCTATCCAATTTCTTTCAAGGATTATTATTTTAAAATGAATTTAACCACGATTAATGCTTTAGGCAGATTAGATTATTCAAAGGCTCGAAAAACTCCTAAAACCCTAATATTCTCGTAATTCAGGTAATTAAAGATATTGGTTTTTAACGTTTTGACTATTGGCCCTACATCACAAAGCAAACTTTTATTTAATGTATTTTGTAACTTTATTATATTATTTTGATTATAATATTTTAAATTGTACAAACATGATTAGATATTGACATATAATTAAAGAAAGATAAAAATTGATAGGTCATCTTGTATGCGAGTATGAACGTATGAATCTGATGGAATTGACGGAAAATATGATGTCACGGCTAATGAGAGCCGGAACGCATGAAATTATGAGATGACTAATGAAAGCATGAACGCATGAAAATTTGAGATGGCTGATGAAAGCCTGAATGTAGACTGGAAAATGAGTTCTAACCAGTATGTAATTTTAAGCATGAAATTGATGGAAAACATGATGTGACGGCTAATGAAGTCTGATTGCATGAAAATTTTGAAATAACTAATGAAAGCTTGAATGCAGGTTGAAAAATGATTTCTAATAAGTATGTAACTTTAAGCATGGAAATTCGGTAATACATGAAATTAATTTAATTATTTACATATTTTTACTTACTGAGTTTATTTCACCTCTATTTTTGTGATGTAGGTGAAATTTTAACAGAAAAAGAATTTGGGCTGATCGAGAATATTCTAGAAGCAGATGATCATATAGAAGAGGTGTTGTCGAATCAGATATATAAATTTAATGTTTAGTTTTCATATTGTTTTTCGCTGTAATTTTTAAGAATATTGTGTTGATAAAATTTTTATAAATTCAATTTGATATTAATAAAGCTTTTGTTGGATATTAATTTGTATTTAATTTCCTTAGTAAATTAGATTTTAATTTGGTTTGATATTTTTAATTGAAGTGTTTAGTGAAAATATTTTATTAAATAATGTTTATTTAAAGTTTTAAATAACAATAAATTAAATAGATATTCCTTAATAAATATTAGATTTTTTTTCTGCTTAATTAAAGATTTTGATGATTTTAAGTAATTCTAAATTTTAATTAGAGTTTTAAATAAATTAATTTAACTAAATATTTTAATTAATTTGGGAAAAATTTTAGAATTTTGAAATTTTAGGTAAGATGAATTTTATAATTTGGCGATGTTTATTCTTTCATTTGGTTTGATAATCTTTTTAATGCATATAATACAAATCGTATTGCTCTTGTAAAGTTTCTTTACCTTTAGTTTGTTCTATCTTTGATCAATTTCATGTTTCTGACTGCTTTTTGGGTGCTGTGATATGCAGCTTGCTACTGAGGAGGCAAGAAACTTCCAAGACAGGAATATCTTTATTGTTTTAGTTCCTAATCTTTATTGTTTTAGTTCCTAATAAAGTTGTTATACAAAAAGCTCAGGAGCCATCCAAGAGAAAAGATAAGTGTAACACTCCAAAACCTACTATCTTAAAATTTCAAAACCCTAAAACTTTCCTCAAAATTGATTGAAATTTAGGTCAAATTAGTTTAGTCAAAATCCTAATTACAAATTTTGAAATTTCTTGAATTTCTTAGAGTCATTAATTAAGAGGAAAAAACTCTAACATTTATTAAGAAATATTTAAATTCTTAATCGAACATTAAATAAATGTATAGATGGAAATACTGAAATAAACTTTAAAAATTTCTACAATCACAATATTAAAGATCAAAACATGATTTAATATGTTGATTAATGAAAGTACTAACTTAAATACAATTCCAACGATATTCTTCAAATAAAATTTCAAATCAGGATTTGTTTATTAAAACAATTAAATCAATCATATGACTTAACGATATCCTCATCTATATGCTTATCTGTTTCTGGAATATCTTGATCAGCCCAAATTCTTCTTCTGTTAAAAACTCACTTACATCACAAAATTAGAGGTGAGATAAACTCAGTAAGTAAAAATATATGCATAATTTAATAAATTTCATGCGTTACCAAATTTCCATGCTTAAAGTCACATACTGGTTGAAACCCATTTTTCAGCCCTATCAAGCTTCAAGCTTTCATTAACTATCGTAAGATTTTATGTGTTCAAGCTTTCATTAGTCATCTCAAAATTTTTATGCGTTTAGGCTCTCATTAGCCATCACAACACGCTTTCCGTCAAAGATGACCTATCAATTTTCATTTTTATTTAATCGTATGTTAATATCTACCAATTCTTTTTCAATTTAAAATATCAAAGATCAAAACAATTTAATAAAGTTGCGAGATAACAAAATAATAATATATTTTGTGATGTAGGGTCAATGACCAAAACGTTGAAAAACCAATATCTTTACTTACCTGGATTTCGAGGAAATAGAATTTTTAGGGTTTTCCGTAGGCTCTGAATAATCTTCTCTGCTTAAAGAATTAATTGTGGTTAAATTCTTTCTAAAAATTTATCCCTGAAAGAAATTGGATACAAATTCCTTACCTATAAAATCTTTAAATGGAATGGGGTTGAAATTGGATTGGTCTAGAAAATCTTTAGAAGAATTTTGGGTTAAAAATTGGACCGGGTCGGGTTTGGTTTGGTCTAGCAGGTTCGGTTCAATTCAATTTGGTTCGGTTTGGCCTGGTTCAATCTGGTCCGGTCCGATTTGGTTCACTTAAAAAAACTGGTTTAGTCTTGCGGCTTATTTCTCTTTCTCTCGCGAACCGCTTCTCCTTCGCGATTCTTCTTCTTCGCGCAAATTGCTCCATTGCGAGCAGTCTCTTCTTTGTGGTCGGTCCTTCGCGAGGAAGACGAAGCTCCGAGCTTTGTCGACGGAAGGGGTTGCGGGTAGGAGGGTTTCGCTCGCGGGAAAGGAGAGTTTCTGCCGAGAAACGTAGTCCGACTTCAACAGAGGTTTCGGCTAGGGTTTGGCTGAGGAGAAAACGAACGTCAGAGAGGTGAGTTTTCTTCTCCTTTAAATCGATTCTATTTATAGAGTAGAAAATCAATGGAAGCACCAACACGTAGTTGGTTTTTGTTGAAATTTGTGTTTGAGTTGAATTGTTGTTTGGTAGGAAAAGAAACCAAAATTTGCTTTCCCAATTGGATTTCAAATTTGAAAATTTTAAAATTTTTGAACCCTGTTATAATCTCCCCTCCTTAAAGAAATTTTGTCCTCGAAATTTAAGTTATTACTTGAAAAGTTTTGGGTAGACTTTTCGTATTTCTTCTTCTTTTTCCCAGGTTGCTTCTTCAATGTTATGGTTCTTCCATAATACTCTTACAAGAGAAATTTTCTTGTTCTTTAGCTCTTTTCTTCTGAATTCAAAATTTGAATCGGTCTTTCTTCATATGACGAGTCAGGGTTGATCAAAAAATCGATAGTTCTTATTGGTAAAATATACGATGGATCTGGAACGTATTTAATCAATATCGAGATATGAAATACGTTGTGTACGTGCTTAAATGAAATATGTAGATTCAATTGATAAGAAAATTCTCCAATTCTATCCAAAATTTCAAACGAGCCAATAAATCTCGGACTTAGCTTTCCTTTCTTATCAAATTGCATCACACCCCTTATTGGAGAAATTTTCAGAAATACTTGATCTCCCACTACGAATTCTAATTTTCTTCTTCTTTTATCAGCATAATATTTCTGTCTACTCTGGGCTGTGAGGATCCATTTGCGAATTAAAGTTACAATCTCAGCGGTCTACATCAAAATATCTGGTCCAACAAGTATTTCATCTCCAACTTCGTCCCAATGCACTAGAGATCTACACTTTCTATCAAGAGTGCTTCATAAGGTATCATCCCAATCGAAACTTGATAGTTGTTATTATAGGCAAACTCCACAAATGAAAGGTTTTTACTCCAATTTCCTTGAAAATCAAGGGCGCAAGCTCTCAACATATCATCTAAAGTCTGAATTGTCCTTTCTGATTGCTCGTCCGTTTGAGGGTGAAAAGCTGTACTAAAATTTAACTGCGTGCCCATTGCTTTTTGTATACTTTTCCAAAATTTTGAGTGAAATGGGTATCTCGATCTGACACTATAGATACTAGCGTACCATGCAATCTGATGATCTCTTGAATATAAAGTTGTGCACATTGATCCATAGTATATGTGACCTTAACAGGAAGAAATGCGTCGATTTAGTTAGTCGATCCACTATAACCCAAATAGAGTCATGTTCGATAGTCTTTGGAAGTCCCACAACGAAATCCATAGTTATATGCTCCAATTTTCACTGCGGTACCAATAATGGTTACAACGTACCAGCAGGTCGTTGATGCTCCGCTTTGACTTGCTGGCAGATAAGACATCTTTCAACAAACTTTGCGACGTCTGACTTCAGAGCACGCCACCAATAATGTTGTTTCAAGTCTTGATACATTTTAGTTGCACCAGGATGTACCGAATATGGGGTTGAATATGCCCGAAGGTGTAGACACTCATAACTTATGCTCTGGAAGTTCTATTATCTTTTCTAATTTCTTAGAATGCGCAAGAAATATAAATGAATAAGTTGCTCCCGAATCAATTAATACATAAGAAGATATGCTTGAAATTAGAAGCGAACCTGTCACCACAGATGAGTTCCTTTCAGCTTCCTCTTTGGTCATGGCAAAAACCCTTGTAGTCATCTTATTATGATCTTTGGCATTCATAGGACAGTTGTTGATGAAGTGCCCAGTTTGACCACACTTGAAACAAGTCATTATCTTTGCACAACATTATCCGGTATGAGCTTTCTTAACTGTAGGACATGTAGGAATAGTGGACCTCATTATTTGATTCGTCAACTCTTTGATAAACTTGGAGGTTCCTTCAACAGATCCATGAGTGAATGGTCGCTTAGAACCAGCCCATTGTGGTTGTGGGGGCTTATTCCTTAGTTGGCTGACATTATTGAACCTTCTTTTGTTTTCTTGAGTCTTGATAATCTTCTGTTCTCCAATCTCTGCGTACAATGTCTTTTCAACAGTTACAGTAAATGAAGTGTCCTTTGAAATGAGAAGGCTCACATATTTGAATATCTCTACCCTCAATCCTTGAACAAAACGTTTTACCCTTAATATTTCGGTACTGACCATGTGAGGGGCAAAATGAGAGAGTTCAAATTTTTGCACATAATCTATTACGCTTCCCATTTGCTTCAGGGCTATGAACTCTTCCGTCTTTGCATTCCTTGTCAGTAAAATATTGTTCATAGAATAGTTACTTGAATTTATTCCATGATATGGTGGCAACTGTATATATTACTTTCATTGAGTCCCACCAATAACGTGTTTCCTTTCTAAACATAGAAGATGCACATGACATCTTTTCTGTCTCCGCGATCTTTGCATGCTCAAATATCTCCCCAATGGTTCTAATCCAATCATCAACAGCCGTCACGTCTGCCAAATTTCCTTTAAAGGTTGGAAGTTCCATTTTCTGAAATCTTTCATAGTCAAAAATCTATTAATCGAGGCTTATTAGAGATTTGGGCTTGGGCTTAGGCTTGAGCTTGAGCTTGAAGGCGAACTTGGGCTTGGGTTTGGGTTTGGACTTGGGATATAAAATTAGCCATTTACACTAACTGCCCAATTTGTTTAGATTGCCTCTCGATCATATCCATCATTCGATCGAGAATTGCATCACGTTCAGCATTATTTCCTCTACCGTTTGCCATAAGTCTATATCACAAAGATTTATTCTTATAATATATTTTGGATATTTAGAAAATTTATTTATTCAATTGTTTATTATTGAAAAAAAAATATTTATGTATTTATTTCTTTTTATTTGTGTGTATATATATATATTACAAAATTTCACCATATATGGATTTATCAGAATAAATATAAATTTGAAAATAATACTTGCTGATCAGTAATGTTCCAGATGCAGAAGAGTATACATATAGTCTACAGAATCTTATAAACATATAGCTTTGATAACAATTTGTAACACTCCAAAATCTGCTTTCCTAAAATTTCAAAACCCTAAAACTTTCATCCAAATTGAATAAATACAATGAAATGAATAAATAAATATATATATATATTTTAAAATAATAATAATAAAATAAATAAATAAATAAATTTTCACAATATTCCAAAGTAGATTTTAAGAATAAACTTTTGTGATGTAGACTCATGGCAATTCGTAGAGGAAATAATGCTAAACGTGATGCAATTCTCGATCGAATGATGGATATGATCGAGAGGCAGTCTAGGCAAATTGAGCAGTTAGTGCAAACGGGACTCATGGCAAACCGTAGAGGAAATAATGCTAAACGTGATGCAATTCTCGATCGAATGATGGATATGATCGAGAGACAGTCTAGGCAAATTGAGCAGTTAGTGCAAACGGCTAATGTTATAGCCCAAGTCCAAGCTCAAGCTCAAGCTCAATCTCAAATTCAAGTTCACGATCAAGATCAAGCTCAAGCTCAAGCTCAAGCTCAAGCCCAAATCCCTAATAGACATCGATTAATAGATTTTGATTATGAAAGATTTCGGAAAATAGAACCTCCAACCTTTGAAGGAAATTTGGCAGACATGACGGCTGCTGATAATTGGATTAAAACCATTGGGGAGATATTTGAGCATGCAAAGATCGCGGAGACAAAAAAGATGTCATGTGCATCTTTTATGTTTAGAAGGGAAACACGTTATTGGTGGGACTCAATGAAAGTCATATATCTAGTTGCCACCATATCATGGAATAAATTCAAGGAACTATTCTATGAAAAATATTTTACTGACACTATAAGGAATGCAAAGATGGAAAGTTCATAACCCTGAAGCAGATGGGAAGCGTAATAGATTATGTGAAAAAATTTGAACAACTCTCTCATTTTGCCCCTCACATGGTCAGTAATGAAGTATAAAAGGTAAAACGTTTTGTTCAAGGATTGAGGGCAAAGATATTCAAAAATGTGAGCCTTATCATTTCAAAGGACACTTCATTTGTTGTCACTGTTGAAAAGGCCTTGAACGTAGAGATTGGAGAACAGAAGATTATTAAGGCTCAAGAAAACAAAAGAAGGTTCAATAATGCTAGTCAACTAAGGAATAAGCCCCCACAACCGCAATGGGCTGGTTCTAAGCGACCATTCACTCATGGATCCGTTGAAGGAACCTCCAAGTTTATTAAGAAGGAGTCGACGAATCAAACAATGAGGCCCACTATTCTTACATGTCCTATGGTTAAGAAAACTCATACTGGATAATGTTGTGCAAAGATGATGACTTGTTTCAAGTGTGGTCAAACTGGGCACTTCATCAACAACTGCATTATGAATGCCAAAGATTAGAATAAGACGGCTGTAAGGGTTTTTGTTATGACTAAAGAGGAAGCTGAAGGGAACCCATCTGTGGTGATAGGTTTACTTTTAATTTCAAACATATCTTCTTATGTATTAATTGATTCGGGAGCAACTCATTTATTTATATCCTTTGCGCATTCAAAGAAGTTAGAAAGACTAGTAGAACCTCTAGAGCATAAGTTAGGAGTGGCTACACTTTCGTGTAATGTCTGCGAATTCTATTATTTGAGGGTGTAACGTTCTTATTGAGAATAAGGGACTCGAAGTAGATTTGATCGTGCTAGCAATGCAAAACTACGACGTTATGATTGGAATGGATTGGTTAACCAAACATTATGCAACTATTGACTGGCTCAAGAAGATTGCTAGATTTCAATTACCTGGAGAAAAACCATTCTTATTCATTGGCGATTCAAAAGGTTTGAGTATTCCAGTGATATCAGCTATAAGAGCTAAGAGATTATTAAGTTTAGGATGTCTTAGATTTTTTGCAAATATTACATGTACCCAAACCGAGGAAGCGGTAACCTTGGATGAAGTGTTAGTAGCTCGTGAATTTTCAGACATTTTTCCGGACGATCTCTCTAATATGCCGCCAATAAGAGAAGTGATGTTGAGTATTGACATTTTACCTGGAATGGCGCCAATTGCAAAAGCCCCATATAGAATGACACCAAGTGAATTAAAAGAGTTAAAAACTCCGAATTGCTAGAGAAAGGATTTATTCAACCAAAATTTTCACCATGAAGAGCACTAATTCTATTCGTGAAAAAGAAGGACGGATCTATAAGGCTATGCATCGACTATCGTGAACTCAACAAAGTTACCATAAAAAATAAATATCAATTTCCAAAGATCGATGACCTTTTTGATCAATTGAAGGGAGCAACGGTATTTTCAAAGATAGATATCAGATCTAACTATCATCAATTAAGGATCAAAGAAGGGGATGTTTTCAAGACAGACATTTCAAACTAGATATGGCCATTTTGAATTTCGAGTGATGCCATTCAGATTAAGTAATGCTCTTGCCGCATTTATGGATTTAATGAATAGGATATTCAAGTCGTTTTTGGATGACTTTGTAATTGTTTTTATTGACGACATTCTTAATTGTTTTTCAATGTCTAAAAAACTTTAAAAATTTTAAATTTGAAATCCAATTGGGAAAGCAAAATTTGATTTCTCTTCCTGCTGGACAACAATTCAACTCAAACACAAAATTTCAACAAAAACCAACTAGGTGTTGGTGCTTCTTTTGATTTTCTACCCTATAAATAGAATCGATTTGAAGGAGAAGAAAACTCACCTCTTCGACGTTCGTTTTCTCCTCGTCCAAACCCTAGCCGAAACCTCTATCGAAGTCGAACTATGTTTCTCGGCCGAAACCCTCCCTTTCCGCTAGCGAAATCCTCCTGCCGGCGACCCCTTCCGTCAACGTTTTGGCCATTGGTCTTATATCACAAAATATATTATTATTTTGTTATCTCGCAGCTTTATTAAATTGTTTTGATCTTGATATTTTAAATTGAAAAGGCATGAGTAGATATTAACATACGATTAAATAAAGATAAAAGTTGATAGGTCATCTTGTATGTGTGTGAATTTGATAGAATTGACGAAAAACATGTTGTGATGGCTAATAAAAGCCTAAACACATGGAAAATTTGAGATGACTAATGAAAGCTTGAACAAATGGCTGGAAAATGAGTTCCAACGAGTATGTAATTTTAAGTATGAAAATTCGGTAACACATGAAATTTATTTAATTATACATATATTTTTACTTACTGAGTTTATCTCACCTCTAGTTTTCTGATGTAGGTGAGTTTTTAACAGAAGAAAAATTTAGGTTGATTGAGAATATTCCAGAGACAGATAAACATATAGATGAGGATATCGTTGAGTCAGATGAGTGATTTAATTGTTTAAATATCGTTTTAATGAATAAATCATGATTTGGAATTTTATTTGAAGGATATCGTTGGAATTGTATTTAAGTTAGTACTTTCATTAATCAACGTATTAAATCATGTTTTGATCTTTAATATTGTGATTGTAGAAATTTTTAAAGTTTATTTCAGTATTTCCATCGATACATTTATTTAATGTTCGATTAAGAATTTAAATATTTCTTAATAAATATTAGATTTTCTTTCGCTTAATTAATGACTCTGAGGATTTCATGAAATTTCAAAATTTGTAATTGGTGTTTTGACTAAACTAATTTGACCTAAATTTTAGTCAATTTTGGAGAAAATTTTAGGGTTTTGAAATTTTAGAAAGGTAGATTTTGGGGTGTTACATGTATCGATGGAAATACTGAAATAAACTTTAATGCTTATAATACAAATCGTATTGCTCTTGTAAAGTTTCTTTACCTTCAGTTTGTTCTATCTTTGATCAATTTCATGTTTCCGACTGCTTTTTCGTTGCTGTGATATGCAGCTTGCAACTGAGGAGGCAAGAAACTTCCGAGACAGGAATATCTTTATTGTTTTAGTTCCTAATAAAGCTGTTATACAGAAAGCTCAGCAGCCATCCAAGAGAAAAGCTCAGGAGCCATCCAAGAGAAAAGATAAGTCGCTGGAAAATGAAGTGTCTGCTAGAGTGTGAGTTTCCATAGTGCCTTTAAACCGGCTTTTGAAGGAAGGTTGGTGGCAATTCTTCATTTATATTCCTCGATTAGTAGTTACATAGAAAATGTAAATCTTTGCATGTAATTATTCACTAGATTTTTGTTGATTAGAGTATTTGATTGGGAGGATTCGGGGCTCAACTTAAATCTATGTCATAAGTTTTACACAAACCGTGTTTAACAAATTAGGATACCTGTTTGCATGTCTGTTTGTATATTTTTTGACACTAAATATGATGAAGCATACTGTTGAAAGTGAAATAATAAAGGAAGAAGTTAGGAGAAAAGTCAGGAAATTATTGTAGTGAGGTGGGATTTAGTTAAGCATGTTAGTAGGTGGATATTTTATGGGGAAGGCTAAATGGCTATGTTGAGAGGCATGTAGTTAGGGGAAGGAGGATTATGATTATTGATTATTGAATATTGTTACATAGTATTAGGGAGATTAGGGTTTCGGATTTGTGATTAGATTTAGGATTAATTCTAGAGTTTTAGTGTTGTTGCTAGATTTGTGCTCAGGTTTTTTGTTTTCTTTCAGGTTGGCTACGCAACAAATACCTTAAGAAGACTCTTGACTTGTGAATCACCTTTAATAACTAGGTTTTATTATTTTTAAACCAAATTTTAGATTCTCCAATCTGATCTGAATTTCAATCTGATCTGAATTTCTTTTGTTGTCATGCATAACTGAAGTGGCACTGCCCAGTGGGTGGTCTGGTGATTGAGCCAGGCTTTCCCGGAAGAAATCGATCTATTGTCATCGTTGTATCCTTCTGTAATTAAGAAGAAATCCTGGAGAAGAGAATCAAAATTTAGATCTATCATCTTGTTGACACATTGATCTAGACTGGTTTAAAGTTACCAAGATTGTTTCAGATTTGACATGGTCGTGCTGGATTAGGGAAGAGAAGCTTTCAATGTTTCAGTCATCTGACTAATGGGTAGCGGCAGGAGCAGCAATTCCATCTGGATGGAGAGGCCCCAACCTCCTTACCCAAAACTACAGCTTGCCTTAGCTTTTAAGTTCTTGCTTTTGAAGCATTCTCTCTCTACAAAAACTTGTTCCCTTTGAAACTGATTTCCTAGAACGTGTTGAACAGTGTCCCCAAATTAATGTTTGTTATGCTGATTTTTATTATAATGCGTCGTTTATTCATAGATAAAATAATTGTAATAAATTATAAATAATATATATATATATATATATATATATATAGTAATGAGTGAATTATAATAGTACACGCTCTTTGATCGCTCAATATTAGAATATAAATCGAATATAGTCATTATACAATTAATAATAAAGGGTTCTTTAATTATTTGTAATTAGAAAATGGAGAGATGAACTGAGGATCCGTGTAGAATTGCTTTTGGAAGGATAAAAAAACTTTTATTTCATAATTCTTTTGATAACAAAAAATCAAAAGTGGTATTTATTCAAAAAAAAGGTGTAACAATTTTGAAAATTTGAAAAATATAACTTTTAAAATTTAATTTTTTAATAATTTGGAATCCATTATAAAATAAATTCTTGTTCTATTTTTAATAATTAAATATGTCTAATAATTAATTTGTTTTTTTGACAATAATTTTAAGTATCACTAACAATGATTATTAAAAAAATTATAGCAATACTAATTTAATCTGAAAGACATTAGGTTTGTAGAAAGTGGTATTTATTCACCCCTAACATTAATAAAGTATTGTCGTTAAAATGAAATTTACGAATATTTGGACAAAACAGTGCACGAGGCTTGTGGAATTAGTTGAGATAATAGGGATAGAAGAGTCATTTGCCATGTTTTATTTTATTTATATATATATATATATATTTTTTTACGCCAAAAGCAAAGATTGAATGAGATGAAACAGGAAGAAGGAAGACGAAGGAAGGTGGTTCTACTGGTTGGGTAGTTGAAAACGGGCGGAAAGCTTAAGCTCAATGCCAATGGAGATTCTGACACTGCACCCAATTACGCCTCTCTCTTACGTTAACACACACCGCCTATGAGAGAGACGCCGAGCCACACTTGATCACTCTAACCTTTTCCCTTCATAAAACTCGAAAACAAAAACTTTCATTTTCCATCGAAGCTCTTTTCTTCAGCCATGGAAGCCAGCGCAGGCCTCGTTGCTGGCTCGCACAACCGGAACGAGCTCGTCGTCATTCACGGCCACGATGAGGTAAAAGTATGAGAGAATCATGAGTGTGGAGATTTCAGTGTTTGAATTTGCGTGTCTTTCTGTTATTGTTTTGGATGGAAAAATCCTAGGGTTTTTTATGTGATTGTGTTTGTTGAGAACAGCCGAAGCCGTTGAGGAATTTGGACGGTCAGGTTTGCGAAATATGTGGAGATGAAGTGGGGATTACGGTGGACGGAGATCTGTTCGTCGCCTGTAATGAATGTGGTTTTCCTGTTTGTCGGCCTTGTTACGAGTATGAGAGAAGAGAAGGGAGCCAGCTCTGTCCGCAGTGCAAAACTAGATATAAGCGTCTCAAAGGTATGCAAAGAAAGCTCCCAACCTTTAATGAGCTAAATTAGTTGCTTTTGCAGAACTCAAATGGCGGAAAATGCTTATGGATTTTTTCTTTAAAGGGAGTCCGAGAGTTCAAGGAGATGAAGACGAAGAGGATGTGGATGATATTGAGCATGAATTCAACATTGAGCATGAGAAGAACAAGCACAAACATCTTGCAGAAGCTATGCTTCATGGAAAGATGAGCTATGGAAGAGGTCCGGAAGAAGATGACAGCCCTCAATTACATCAGGTGAGATACAATGCGGGATTTAATTGAATTTTCACAGTGACTTCAACTGTATGAAAGCTGTTCCCTCTTTAAGGAATTTACATGAAGAAAATTTTATCAACTGATACTGTAATTCATGGATTTCACTGGCAAGAATTTGAAGCTAAAAATGATTTTAGGTGAGTGGTGAGCTCGCTATATCATCTCATGGCCATGGAGATCAAATGTTGTCATCTTCCCTGCATAAACGAGTGCATCCATATCCTGCTTCTGAACCTGGTAAGGTTTCAGACCTATCATCTCTCTCTCTCTCTAGGCTCTGGTGCGAAGAATTTGTGTCATTACTCATATGCAATTCATATCAAATAGGAAGCGAGAGATGGGACGAGAAGAAAGATGAAGGGTGGAAAGAGAGAATGGATGACTGGAAATTACAACAAGGCAATCTGGGGCCTGAGCCTGATGATGACCCTGACATGGCCATGTTTGTTTGCAAATTATTAACACTTTTAAATTCCCTGCAACCTATAGTAACCTGTTCATCTAATTTTTCTCAAGTTTACAATTTCAATCTTTTCTTTGCTGCATCTTTTTGACAAGTTTTTACACTCTAATAGGATTGATGAAGCAAGGCAGCCACTTTCAAGGAAAGTACCAATAGCGTCAAGCAAAGTAAATCCTTATCGGATGATCATTGTGGCTCGGCTTGTTATTCTCGCCTTCTTTCTTCGTTACAGGATTTTAAACCCTGTGCATGATGCATTTGGGCTCTGGTTGACTTCTGTGATATGCGAAATCTGGTTTGCTTTCTCATGGATTCTCGATCAGTTTCCCAAATGGTTTCCAATCGATCGTGAGACTTATCTCGATCGCCTTTCTCTCAGGTATTGTCAAATTAGATTACCACACTACAAAAACCATGAAGATGTTTCTTATGACATCAGAAAATTTTAATACCCTGCAGCTAAAAGTGTGTTCTAATCAATCACTTTGCTATAACATATCAGAAGTTAGTAATTCAATCATTGTTGTAAAATGCAGGTATGAACGAGAGGGCGAACCTAACATGCTTGCACCTGTGGATATCTTTGTTAGTACTGTGGATCCATTGAAGGAACCTCCTCTTGTTACAGCTAATACAGTTCTTTCAATCTTAGCCATGGACTACCCAGTAGACAAAATTTCATGTTACATTTCTGATGATGGAGCTTCTATGCTCACCTTTGAAGCCATGTCATTAACAGCAGAATTTGCGCGCAAATGGGTACCCTTCTGTAAAAAATTTTCCATAGAACCTCGAGCCCCTGAAATGTATTTCTCAGAGAAGATGGATTACCTCAAAGATAAAGTCCAGCCTACATTCGTTAAAGAACGTCGAGCAATGAAGGTGTTTCATCAATCTTACCATCACATTAGTAAGCTAAAATTACAAAGCTCACAAATTGTACTGATATTTTGTATTTAACAGAGAGAGTATGAGGAATTCAAAGTTAGAACAAATGCTCTCGTGGCGAAAGCCATGAAAGTTCCTCCAGAAGGATGGATTATGCAAGATGGAATTCCATGGCCTGGAAATAACACCAAGGATCACCCTGGTATGATTCAAGTTTTTCTTGGTCATAGTGGAGGACTCGATGCCGAAGGAAATGAGCTTCCTCGCCTTGTTTATGTTTCTCGTGAAAAAAGGCCTGGTTTCCAGCATCACAAGAAAGCCGGAGCCATGAACGCATTAGTAAGCTCATCAAGCACTCATTCTAACTCAAATCAAATTTTGACACTAAATATAACAATAATGTTCTATATTTTCAGATTCGTGTCTCTGCAGTCCTTACAAATGCTCCTTTTATGTTGAATTTGGATTGTGATCATTACATAAACAACAGCAAGGCAGTGAGAGAAGGCATGTGTTTTCTAATGGATTCTCAAATCGGAAAGAAGGTTTGCTATGTGCAATTCCCACAACGATTCGACGGAATCGATAGGCATGATCGTTATGCCAATAGAAACACAGTCTTCTTTGATGTAAGTTACTTGCCCGTGGTAATTGTTTTGCTTGATTGAATTTCCGATGAGAAAACAAATTATTTTGAGGCTTCTTTCACAGATTAACATGAAAGGTCTAGATGGAATTCAAGGTCCTGTATATGTGGGCACTGGATGTGTTTTCAGAAGGCAAGCTTTATATGGATATGAACCTCCAAAGAGGCCAAAGCGCCCAAAGATGATAAGTTGCGATTGTTGTCCATGTTTTGGACGTCGCAAGAAGCTGAGCAACTATTCTAAGCATACAGATGGCGATGCAGGAGGTCCACATATTTCAGTAGATTCACTAATTGTTGTATTTCAGAGAGAGAGATAGAGAGTAGATAGAATTGATGGAGGACATATTAATTGAAATTGATAGCTCATAGAATTAATTTTTTTTCTCTTCCATACTAAACTTGAAGTTTTATTTCTTCCAAAGCAGGAATCGAAGATGACAAGGAATTATTGATGTCCCAAATGAACTTTGAGAAGAAATTTGGGCAGTCAGCAATTTTTGTCACGTCTACTTTAATGGAAGAAGGTGGTGTTCCTCCTTCCTCAAGTCCAGCATCACTGCTTAAAGAGGCAATCCATGTCATCAGTTGCGGCTATGAAGACAAAACAGAATGGGGGATTGAGGTGATATAAACAATATTTTACCTTTTTTTGTTCTGCATGATGTCCTTCATAATTTTCTCTAATTCATTTCAACTACTTATCTCTAATTCTCATTCATTTGATCAAGAAGACCAGAAATTAAGCTCATGAATCTAAATTTTGTTACTTTTCACTCGCAGCTTGGTTGGATTTATGGATCTATCACAGAGGATATCTTAACTGGGTTTAAGATGCATTGTCGCGGATGGAGATCAATATATTGCATGCCTAAAAGGGCTGCTTTTAAGGGAACAGCTCCAATCAACTTGTCTGATAGACTAAACCAGGTGCTTCGTTGGGCTCTTGGCTCCATTGAAATCTTCTTCAGTCGCCATTGTCCTGTTTGGTATGGCTATAAAGGAGGAAAGCTCAAGTGGCTTGAGAGATTTGCTTATGTTAATACAACTGTGTATCCCTTCACATCAATCCCTCTCCTTGCCTACTGCATCCTCCCTGCCATTTGCCTGCTCACGGATAAATTCATCATGCCTCCGGTAAATAAGATGGTAAAAGGTTCAAATCATCTGATGAAATTTGGAAAAAGAAACTAACAAAGTTTACTTTTGTTCTCAGATAAGCACATTTGCAAGCCTCTTCTTCATAGCTCTGTTCCTCTCCATCTTCGCAACGGGGATTCTTGAGCTCAGATGGAGCGGAGTGAGCATAGAAGAATGGTGGAGAAATGAGCAATTCTGGGTGATAGGTGGTGTCTCAGCTCATCTCTTTGCAGTCATTCAAGGCCTGCTAAAGGTTTTGGGTGGAATCGACACAAATTTCACGGTTACATCAAAAGCAGCCGACGACGAAGATTTCGGAGAATTATACACATTCAAATGGACAACTCTTTTGATTCCTCCAACAACAATCTTAATCATCAATCTTGTAGGAGTTGTAGCTGGTATTTCAGATGCCATAAACAATGGATATCAATCTTGGGGGCCTCTATTTGGAAAACTCTTCTTTTCCTTCTGGGTAATTATTCATCTCTACCCCTTCCTTAAAGGTCTAATGGGTCGGCAAAACCGGACTCCGACGATCGTTGTTATATGGTCAGTTCTCCTGGCTTCCATCTTCTCTTTGCTTTGGGTTAGGATTGATCCTTTTGTGCTGAAAACAAGAGGCCCTGATGTGAAGCAGTGTGGAATTAATTGCTGATTTTCTGTTCTTCTCCTCCTCCGTGAGACTCATGTATATTCTGATTTTTGGCAAACTATGCTCTATGAACAGTTGATTTGGATGAACATGAATGAATAATGATAGTGTGAGATTTGTTTTTTGCACCACCAATTGTTGTTTGCTCAATTTTTGTAATACAGCGGAACAAGATGAATATATACGCTATAATTGTTCGAACGAAATATCGATATCTTGTATTTATCGATGAAATGCGAGAAAAAGGATAGAAGGATGAATATTTTATAAAGTGCATCATAAGCCTGAAGTTTGAGCTCCAAACTAATCTAAAACAATCTACCTAATCGCAGCATATAACGCGACATTGGTAACTGACCATGAGCAGGAATTCTCAGCGCCAGGCTAACACTCGGCCCCTACCAGCCCAGCTAGAACTCGGTTCTTGGTTGCCTTCAAAATAACGTGATGAACTGCGAAAAAGCGAAGCTTCCATTTCCAATTTCGTCAGCATTGGTAATGCTCGATCCAGATCGGCAACAGTCAAGTTTGAGCAGCCTTTCAAATCCATGAACTTAAGATCTGAACATCCTCTGTAGATACATTCAAAACCTGCTCCTGTTAGATTCGAGTTTTTAATTTCAAGGTGCTCCAATTTAGCCATGGATTTCCCGATGATTAAAGCTTCGCGGTCTCCTTCTTGCGGTGGAAGGTCCTGATATACGGCAGGAATTGGCAATCGTTTGTGTCGGAATGCACGGAGATTCACGGTGTTTCGTTTGAAAATCTTAAGGTTTTGACAATAAACTCCGATTAGCTCCAAAGAGGAGGAGGAGATTTTGAAGCAATAGCTGAGGTCGAGTTCTCTTATCTGAGAGCAATTCAAACCGATCTTCATCATCGAGCAGTCGGTGATCGTAAAGCAGCCATCCAGCACTAGAACTTGAAGATTCGGACAGCTGAAACATAGATTAACAAAAAATCAAATATGAAAGTGATAAACACAAGGGTCATCGTCTCCAAACTTTGGGAATCAAACTCGAATCAGAACACCAGATAAATTAACTTATTCAACTCAAAAAATTAGCTTAATTGAGAGTGACTAGAAAAATTTGAACTTTTATTCTCTTCTCTTCGTTGGAAGTTTTAATCGATTCAATCTTTGATTAAAAAGACATACTTCAATTATAATTCAACTCTTAACCAGAAGAACATGTGTGATTAGATTTTCGAAAAATTTGAAAGGAACAAATTCAACAAAATCTTTATGATTAGAATATGGATATTAAGAAGCTAGGGTTCATCTTCAGTACCTTGAAGCAACAGTCATGAGAGAAAGGTCAGTGCAGGCTCTGACACGAAGCTGGGAAAGAGAGCCCTTGCTCCAATGGATGGCGAGTTGGAGCATAGAATCCATTGTCTTCAACTGTTTGGGAGGGTACTGAATATGGGAATCAAATGAATCATTGTATTTCCCGATGTCGACGATCGAGTTGAGAGTCGGATCGACACAGGCAAGCTTCCATGACTTGCAGACAAACATGGGTCCTCGCCATCGTTGTAGAAAGGTCAATCGCGAAAAGATTTGTTCGATTAAATTCGGAGATAGCCCCGCCCAGTCTCGCCATAGTATGCCGTCTTTGCGATTCACTTCAGTTGATGCTTCTCTGCGAAGGCTGGCGGCCATTTTTCCAAGTCTTCTTCGTCTTCGTCTTCTTGTTAACTATATTTAAATTTGCACAACTTTGGAAATATAAAATTTTTCTATAAAAATGGTTATATCACTTTTGATCTTGAAAACGACAAATCATCTATTATTGTTTATTTATTATTATCATTTTTTTCTAACAAATTAATTACTAAACTATTAAAAAATATTATATCTAATATTTATCGTTAAACATGATGATGTGGCACCACAGCGGCTGCTTCATAGTTTTTAAAAACTATGCGAAGACTTGTGATGAACCATGACGGTTTATCTAGGAACAACAGCGGTGTGTTAATACATTTATGCAGTTTATTTCGAATTGTATAAATACACAGAGGACTCCTCACGATTTTCTCAGACAATTTATCAACGATTAGCAAACCCTAGAAAATTCTGAGAGCTGAAGTGAACCGCAATTTGGCAAAGTTGAAGAATTTGTTGAAAAGCAAATAGCGTCTTGGAGTGTTGAGAAATCTGTTATTAATCGTCAAGTTAAAGTGGGGCCACAACCATATTCTTTTTCAATCACGTACATGGAATTGGAGATGAAGTTGCAATAGTATTGCACTCCGTCTCAGCAAATCTACATGAGGAGGATGAGAAGGACCTCCGTTCATTATGTCAATTCAGTAGTGACGAAGACATGGATATGGCAAAGAGTAGACCTAAACGTCCACCACAATCAGAATGCAGCTTCGTTGGAATGGGCCTTGGCAAAAAGTATTGTTCACTGAATAAAATTAGAGAAGAAATTGTCGATCATGCGTTGAAGAATGGGTTCGGGATAAAATTCACCAACAGTGACGTACATCGGTTGAAGGCTACATGCCAGGAAGGATGCACGTGGCGACTACACGCCTAAAACATGCAAGGTGAAATGATGTTTCAAATAAAGTTCTACAATGATGTTCACACTTGCTCAAGAAAGATGGAAAGCTGTCATGCCTCTGCCAAATGGGTGGCAGCGCATTACTTGGATAAATTTAAAAGTTAGACCGACTGAGATCTTTCTTCCATAATTGAGACAGTCAGGAAGGACTTTAACATCAACATCACACCCATCCTTGCTAGAAGGGCAAGAAACGCGACCAAAAAAATTAATGAAGGGGATGACAATGAACAATACAAGCTCATATGGTCCTATGTCGAGGGGATTCGGAGGTCTAATCCTGGAAGCTCGGTGCACGTTGGCCTGGGCATGAGTGCATTTAAAAGGATATACATGTGTTTGGCTGCATGCAAGATAGCCGTGCGAAACTATGGTAGACCTATTATTTGTTTGGATGGTTGCCACTTGAAGGGAGAGACTCTGGGCCAGCTGTTCACTATTGTCACCATCGACTGGAATGATGATATGTATCTGATTGCTGTAGCAGTGGTTGAAGCAGAAAATAGGGCTTTATGGAGCTGGTTTCTAGAAATGTTGCTCGACGATCTAAACACTTCATCTGGCAATGGATGAACAATCATTTTTGACCGAAAAAATGTGCGGTTGATTGCTTTTGCCTTATGTGTTTATATTATGCATTTTGTACAAATGTTTGACTCATACTATGAATCTTTGTAGGGGCTAGTGTCAGCTGTCAGAGAGGTGGCAAGGCAAGCGGATCATCGGTTTTGCATCCGACACCTGTATGACAATTTTTAAAAACAATTTAAAGGCAGGTTGTTCAAGGATACAATGTGGGCTACATCTAGAGCCACAACAGTGAGGCAGTTTGAAGAGAGATGGCAAGTTATTTTTGCTTGACCTAGCGGCCCACAACTATTTATGAGGAATAAATATGATATGTTGGGCCAAATATTCCTTTTGCTTCATCCCCAAATGCGGCCTAAGCCTCAACAACCTCAGCGAATCCTTCAACGCCTGCATCCTACTAGCCCGGGACAAACCGATTCTAAGTATGTTTGAGATTATACAAAAGAGCATTATGGGTAGGATCGTGAGAAAAAATGAAAAGATGGCTCGCTCGACGGATCTTTTGTGTCCGCAGATCAGCAATCGGCTTGCCAAACTACAACTTGCCGGTCGAAATTGGAGCCCTCAGTTTTCAAGAGCTGCACATTTTGAGGTCAGCAACAGTAACGAACAGTACTTTATCGATTTGGATAGGCGTACTTGTACCGGTTACCGGTGGGAGTTGACCGGCATCCCGTGTGTCCATGCAGTCCCGTGCATTCACTTCACGAGGAGATCTCCTGAGGAATTTGTGCATGAGTGCTATCACCGGGAAACATACATGGCGATGTACTCCCACTTTGTTCGCCCCATCAATGGACAAATTGAGTGGTCTTTTGTGACGCATCTTGATCCAATTATCTCACAATCATTTAAAAGGCTTCTAGGAAGGCCGCAAAAACGTAGAATATGGAATGTGGACGAGGTCCTAAACCAAACAGTGCTGCCCAGAAGACATATGAACATGATCTATGCTCGGTGTGGGGGTGTGGGGCATAATTCCTGCACATGCGAGAGTGGAGGCGAGTCCAGTGCAGAGGCCGACAGAGGCAACAGAGGTAGAGGCAGAGGTAGAGGAAGAGGCAGAGGCAGCAGAGGAAGGTCGGATGACACATTTATGGGTTTTAGAGTCCCCGAGACAGCCCAGAGACAATTCCTTTTATAGTCTCCAAGAAAGTTACGGAGACAGTTCTAGACGTAGTTTCTAAGACACAAGTGAGTCCATTATCACATTTACATTTTCAAGTGTTATTTAAACACATTTACATTTTCAAGTGTTATTTAAACTATGCTAATGTCATTTGCAATGTGTTTTGCAGAGGATGATGCGCAAGGTCCACAAACACAAACATACACAAATGTGGACCTTACCCTTCCTTGATACATTGGTTTTGATATATATATATATGCGGTTGTAATGGACATTATCGTTATAAAATTTGAATTGATAAATTTGAATTGATATATTGGTTGCATACATTTGGTTGTTAAGGGTGAATGGAAATTGATTAGTATGCTAATGTCTAGGTACCAGTTGTGAATTTGAATCTGTCTTTTAGAGCCATGACGAGTCGCTGAGATTTTTTGAAGCACCGCAGCGGCTTGCTAACAAACCTCGACGACCTGTCCACAAAGCCGCAGCGAGTTGCTAACAAACCGCTGCGGTATGTCCAAAAAGTCGCAGCGGTTTGTCATGATTAATATGCCTTGTATGTTTCAATGTTATGCACATCTTGTTGAAATTGTTGCAATGAATGTGATGATCATGCTTACTTGGTTGTTCATGATGAATGGAATCGTTTGAGTCATTTTCACTCTAAAAAAATTAAAAATTTTGCAAGAATTTCGCTTGTTTTTAAGCCTATCCCCCTGCAACATCAACAACAGTGGATATGCATTTCCCAATCAGATATTATCCAAACTAACTATAAACAGAAAACGTAAACATGTCAAACGTCAATTAAGTTTTCTATCAAAATCGATATTTTTCTTTCCAAACGGCAACGTAAATGTAAACATAAATTACAACAAAGTTTACTTAAACATATATTCCTACGCCGCCTTCTTTTTGGTTCGTTTCGGCTACAAATCCTTGATTGCAAAAGACAATTGTGTGTCCATGAATACGTTCGATGCATTATCGAACAACGGACCTCAAAGGGTTTATCGTCGTGCTCGTGGAATTGTACCTTATTAGTGCACATTCGAATCACCCTCATCCTCTCACTCGTACACTGAAAGATGTCATACGGGCTGCAATGCAAAGGGAACAATTGCTGGTAAAATATGCGGAAAGCAATATTATGAATTTACACAATGGAAAATAAATACTGCTCTTTGTCAGTGGGAGCTACGATGATGGAGATTGCTTCAGGCATCAATTGTTGGTAAGCAAATTGAGTGTGAAAGTCAACTAACGACATGAATCACCCCTGCGTTGGGTGTGTCTGAAATGTAAACAACGAATTAGAAACCATGGAACATTAACGACAACCCAGAGAAGCGAGATGGTTCCTTACGTGAATCTACCCTAATGTGAGTAGCGATTTTTCATGTTGAAACGCGAATACGTCTTTGTCGTTCACCGCATAACACTACATATAAGTTCGGATGAGTACTAAGATAAAAACTTATAAACTAAGATACAAAGAAGGCTTCTCATCGTGTTTGGCGTCCCAACTTGATTCGGGAAGATGATATCAGTGATGGTGTAAGCACCATTGATCAACTTTCCCCCAAGAATTGCGCACGTCTCCAACTTCTTTAGAGTATTTGTCGCAACATACTTCTTGAAGACATCTATCAATTCCCGAGACTGCAACAAAAATGGCAAAAGACCGTTAGACTAATAAAGCATGAATAAGTGCATACACACATATATAACCAAATCAAAGACATACCACACACACATTTTTAAGGCCCTAAGGCTGTGACTCACTTGTCTCTTGCACGTCGGCAAGCACAGCTGGAGGAGTAGGTTGGCGTCTTACGGCAAAGGCACTGCAAATCAACGACATGTTATTACGTCAAACACAAATAAGGTAAAAACTGGACTTTGCGTACAAAGTAAATAACTTACAAGCGTTATGTGCCTTCTGTTGCTTCAGAGGACGATGGAGAGCTGCTGTATGGTCTGCTCGCTCCTCTATTCTCTAAAGTGCTGCCAACAGCTCACGATGCCTCTCTTCTGCTCGCTCCACCACTTTTTTTATTTGGACCTACGTCATTTGAAGGTGCTCCTCCATCATTTGTATTCTGGTAAATGTCATATGATGGAGCTCCTCCATCCTGCTCATCCAGCTGGACATCTCTTCAGGAAACAAAGTAAAATGAGATGTCTGGGAAGGGGGCGGATGCATCAGCTGCAGAGCATCCTCCTCCATGTGTTGCAGAGGCGATGCTGGAGTCTGTTCTGCCTAGGGGGCTGAAGGCTAAGCCACCAGTTGAACGACAGACTCTTGGCTGAGTTGTTGAGGACCTCCTACATGTGACTCAGGATGACATATCTGATTTCCACATTTTTCCTTGTGAACACCTTCTCAAGCAAATAGATATTCATGCAGCTAACATGGTCTCGATGCCCATCACGAGGCAAAATCGTGTACGTCATCATGAGGTGGATCACTCAGGTTATGACATTCAACTCTTAGCCGCCCTTTGGCTTCTTATACTCGGCAATCTCGGGATCCCGATACAACAATCTAAGCACCGCTAGCCCTTCTCCTCAGCTGATGAACGGTAAATCCCACGACACGTGATAATATTGATTGCTTGGCCCCTCTAGTACACATCCAAACATTATATTTAAATTGTTGGGAGTTAATCTCAACTCCCCGTCCAAAGATATACGTTCACACCTCTAATGGATAGGTGGATAGTTCCAAATTTGCAGTAAAAGAGTTTGATAATCCTCTCACAATAACTTCCCCCCATCCAACACAAATCGCTTAATCCAGCATCCTCAACCAATTGTTCAATTCCCATTCCAGCCAATGACTCCAAATCTACTCTTTTAGAAATGATAATTGAACGGTGTTGTATATCATCTTTATACCATTATTTGGCGTTCACAATCCTGAATAGTTGGGACTGGAAATCCGCTGTAACGGTTGGTCGTTGTTCAGGTTCGGGTTGAGGTTGAGATTGAGAATGTGTCACAGTTTCTCCAGCCTCCGTGGTTTCTGTGTGTTGCACGTTCGTGGTTTGGATAGCTTGCACCTCCGACGGTTTAGACAGCTTGCACCGCGGCTAGTGCTCCTTCTTGCACCATAGCTGGACCGGCAGACTTCGGTGTCTCTGATATCAATTGCGACGGACCACCCTTTCTCTTCGTCGCCATTTTCTTTGCTTGGAAATACATTGGCTTTGTTGGTCTGAGCTTGTTGTTAGTCGAGCCTAGATTTTTGTTGTTTGTTTTTTGGTGAAATGGTCGGAACCCTCGATCGAGTATGTATAACAACAATGAATCAAAGACCAAGGCACGACAAACCACAGAGGTTTCGGATGACGCCGCAGCGGTGTGTCAAGACACTGTTGTGGTTCCTAGATGAACCGTCGCGGTTCATCACAAGTCTTTACATAGTTTTTAAAAACTATGAAGTCGCGACAGTTTATATACGAACCGTTGGGGCGCCACATCATCACATTTAATGGCAAATGTGACAGTGATGTTGGATTTGACATTTTTCCATAGTTCAGTGCTTAATTTTTTAGGAAACAATGATAGTGGTTGGTTTGTCACCAACAGTAAAGAATGATGGTTGATTTGTCATTTTCCCTAATTTCTATCCGAAAGTATTCATAATTAAACCCAACCTTATAATTAGTTCTAAGAAAAATGAACAAAATAACTACTGTACTATGTGCTCAATGACATTAATTATTAAATAATTTTCTGTAACATCCTTAATTTTTAAAATGCGTAAAATTTAAAATTTTCTTTTCGTAAAACATCAAAGTCTTTTTCTTCGTAAAATTTGATCGATAAAACCTTTCACTTTTTCTTTTACTCATTTACTTTCATCTTTCTCATCTTACTTTCATCTTTCTCAGTTTACTTTAAAAAACCATAACATTCTTTATAAGAAATGTAGTGGAATAAAACAAAACATTAAAGAATAAGAAATAAGTTACAAAACTCTTTTTCAAATACTTTTCATTTAACTCTTTACCCCAGCCAGCCACAAGATCCATCCGTGCAAATCCTTCATCATCTGTCTTTAACATGTTCATCTATTGCTCGTTCATACCTACATCACAAGACCTAAACTAATGAGCCTAATGCTCAGTAAGTGATAAAAATGAAATAGAATGCAATGCATGACCATACAATGCAATTTAAGCCGAAGTACATACATGAAAAATACCGTGGAACATGAGGAAGATGTGGCCAATTAACTATCCATATACATATCATGGTCTTCCTCATGCCGTATGTACTCTTTGTTCCAAGAACATTGGGAATTTCAGAACGGGAGACAATGAACACTAGATCCCATGTCACTCACTTACTTTCTTCTCAATTTTCTCTCATGCACTCTACTTCCTACCATGGGATGACATTGTTATTCCCGAACCCCCACACGCTTATTTACATAATTTATTATGTCATAAAATATGCACGTAGATTCATACAATCCTATATGCAATAAATGTCTAATAAACACATCATTAAAAGAACCTAAATCAAATAAACACACAACATACAATCATAATTCTTGTGATGTAGGGTCCGAAGACCAAGGCACAGTAAGTATCACTTACCTGGCGTCCATAACGCGTTTCTGTTTCTTTTCTTCTCTTCGCACCTTCAAACCATAACAACTATGCATTAATAACAATCCCGTAAACTTTAATACGTAATAAGTCCCATTACCAATTAAGAACACTTAATAACAATCCATATTTTCCATGGCAAAGTAGAGAACCATTTAATGTCTACTTTTATGTCCTTAATTCTTCAAGTCTTATACCCAATAAAGACATACTAGACATCATTCACTTTTGACCAATAATTCAAGTGATAGAACCTATGCCAAGCTATTACGTCACAATAACAATCTCAACACGTTTGAATACTTACAACCAAATATTTAGTAGTTAGATCACATAACCACAATCCTATATAACCGATACTCATTGCCCATAAAACCATGAAGCTGAATATAAGCCGAGCATTAATCCACAACCCAAACAGCCCAACTTTTCATTTGATAGAACATAACAATAATATCATTAACAAAACAACTCATAACAGGGCAGTTTCCTACATGCTGAACCGTAGCATACACATTCATAATCCATCTTCCCAATGACTAATCAAACATCCAAACAACAGAGGAAGAATTACAACTTACCCTTGAATAACAGAGCACAGCCAAACAACATTCACAGACATTTCAACAGAGGTGTTATCTTAACAACTAATGAACACTAATAGTTCAAAACATAGTTTAGCCAATAATCAACGGAGAGTTAAAGCATAAAATAGACAGATTCATTCCCAGCATTTCCTGAGCAGTCTAGGAAAATAAACCCATAAGCAGAAGTGAAGTTCTTCTTATCAACACCAGCATTAATCCAAAAACAGAGCATCTAATCCAAGAACCAAAACTCCAACACAGCAGAACATCTAATAATTGGTCATCACAGGAGGTGTACCAAGGAACATAGAAGATTTACCTTTACACGGTTGCAATCCAGACAGAACCCAAGCTTTTCTTCTTCTTTCATTTATTTTTCTTCTTTTCTGGATACAAGGCATCCACGGCTTCCATCAAAGAAAGTTTTCCTCTCTGTCTCGTAACCTCTTCACTGCTTCAGTCTCACAAACTTCACCACCCTTCACAGAGAGCACACCCGAGAGCAACAGAATACCCAGAACATCAAACACCCGAGAAGAAGTCTTCCACCTCACACAACGCAGAGCCTGCCTGCGTTCCATTATAGCCAGAGGCAGAGACGTACACCGAAGGAGGAAGGCTTGCACCTTTTACAGGAGAGTAGCCGCGTGGAAGAGTCCTGCCACTTAATTCCTAGACGTAACCAGTTTAGTTGGGAACCAACGTAATTGGTTCCAAACCAACTCCACCGATTCAAAGTTCTGTCACACCCATTCTCCCCCTTCGGCCAATCTCATCCCTGCCATTAATCGCCGAGCATCACCAACGAATCACAAATCGACAGAAGAACTCACCTTGACGGAACTCGTCCATTCATCCCGTGCTCGCCGGACCCGTCGGACAACATTACAACCCGCATCGTCGCCGGCCACGGTTCGTTCGCCTGACAGCGCATCAAGCCCGAGCTCGTCATTCGTCGCCGGACGTCGCCTTGTCGCCTGAGCTCCGACGCCCATAGATCGCCCGTCGCAATCTCCTCTCCGTTCCCTGCCTCTCTCGTTCGCTCTTTCTCTCTCTCTCTCTCTATTTCTTTCTCTTTTTCTATTTCATTTAAATGGCCAAGGCCATTAGGGTAATTTACCTAATTCCTTTTATTAAAACCAATTTCTTTAACTTAATCCTTCGTATAATTCACTTCAATATTTAATTACGTCGAACCAAAACTGGTTCATTCTATACCGAGTAATTACGTCATTAGTAATATCTCGATAACTTATTCGATTAATTCAAATATCTCCAATCATTTTCTAATTTATAAATTTTAAATCCGATATAAAAATTTGGGATATTACATTTTCGCTAATAACTTAAACACTAAATTATAAGAAATGGATGAAGTAAACATCGTGATTACGTTTTCCGTTAAAAAACATTGTTGTTCTGCAGCGAAACGTTATCTTTTCGTAGCGAAACGTTGTCTTTTGGCAGTGAAATGTTGTCTTTTGGCGGTGAAACGTTGTCTTTTCGAGGCGGACCATTGTCTTTCTACTAAACAGTTTTAAAATATTACTTTTCGTGCAGAATAACAACATTTTATCTGGGGAAAGATTACTTTCTGTAGAGGAAAAATTATTTTTTGTAGGGGAAAGATTACTTTCCTCTATGAAAAATGAGACATTGGTGATGAGCATTGGATGAGGACAATGGACCAAAAAGAGGAAAGAGTGAAGAGGGAAGAGAAGATAGTGAAGAGAATTTGATGGTGAAATCAAGAGGAGGAAATTTTTTTCGACGACGAGAAGATGTTCGAAAAACTGAAAACGTGAGAATTTTTTTCGACGACGAGAAGACCATGTCGGAGCTTCTCAAAATCGTCTTCACAGTAATATTGCTTCAATTATTGCAATTTTAGCATAAAATTGAAGTAGAATTATAATTTGCAGAGAGTAATGATTCAGTATTGTCTTTACGATACTGTTTCTTTCAACAGGTAACGATGATGTTTGCGTCAGTCATTTCTCATAGTTCAATGTTTAAGTTGTTAGTGAAAATTGTTTAGTAGTTAAATTGTTATTAACCCCATAAAACAGTAGTTGTTTTGTTAATATCCCTTATTTCAAATTAAATCCTTAATTTTTTTTTATAAATAAAACAAACTTTCAATTTGGAATTCGTTCAACTTAAATCTTAAATTTTTTTGAACAAAATAAACTTTTAACTTTGCATTGTAAGCAAAGTGAACATCAAACCAATTTATTCATTTTTGCTTAGTTTGATTCTGATTTTAGATTTTTTCAGTTTGGACTTAGTTTGAACTCAATTTTGAGTCGGTTTTAATTGGTCTGAGCTCGTTCGAGCCAATTTTGGTAACTTTTTATTTTATTTTTTGAAAATTTTAAAATTTAAATATAAAAAAATATAAATATTGTAATATTGATTTGATTTAGTTACGATTAAATCAAAATCAAATATAGTCAAATTTATTTATATTACAAATTTGAGTTTTATTTTATTAAAAATAATGTTAAGGGTTTAAGTTGAACAAATATCAAATTTTGAGATTTATTTTGCTAAAGAAAAAAATTTGTATAAGGTGAACAAAATTCAAAATTTAAAGTTTAATTTATATTTATACTTAATTTTAATTTTAATTTTAATTTTATATTATTATTTTTTTATCAACTTCTTTTAATAAATGATCAATATCTTGATAGTATCTTTTTCTTGTTGCTCCATCTTCTCCTCCCCAAATTCTCTCACCTCTACAAACTCTCACTTAAAATTACATCTCTTTATTTAAATTTAATAATGCATATCATGATATTATATTAAACGTAAAATATAATTTAAACTCTAATATTTTGAATTATTTATATATTTTATTTTAAATTATATATTTTTTTTATAAATAGAATATTTATTTTTCATTTATTAGCAATTTGAATTATACCGTCAATTTATCTATTAAATTCAACTACTATATTTTTCATTTAATCAAGTATTTTAATCTGATTTGTAATCCATCCGAGGATTTCTAACCTGGTTTCGAGTTTTATCCATCTCTCGACAGAATTCGCAATCACTAGAAATGAGTTCAATAGAGTTTGAAATCAGATCAAAGTCACAGAAGAATTTATAAATCAGGTTAAAACATTTGATTAATAGAAAATATAATATACACGTACTTGATTTAATAAATAAATTGAATACAATGCTAAAATTGCTGATATATGAAAAGAATAAATTCGATTTGTTAAAAAAAAATAGTCTAACATCTAATCTTTATAAGACCATATACATTGCAGTCTAAATTGCACGTTACTTTATATTAAAATATTATTTTTAATCACAATCGTTTTTCTTTTCAAATCTAATAGTTCATATCATGAAACTAAATTTGAAAACTCATCTTTCAATTACATCCGTTCGTCTTTTTTACGATCCAATTGTCAATTCATGCCACAATATTAAAAACTAATCGTTTAATTACAATCGTCAATTTTCTAGTTCAATAATCGACTAATTTCCTTCGTATTAAAAAAATCCTAATAGTATTAGAGGCTTCTTCTCTACCTGATCTTCTTCGTGAAAATATAGCTAACGGTATTTCTTCGACGTCTTATGAATACTAGCGGTTTAAAGATTATTAAGATACCTGTAAGTCATCCATAGATTAAAACTAGTTCTAAAAAAAATATGTTGTATGATAATATTTCTTATAATTTATATTATACCTAATATATATATATATTTAATTTTGTTACTTAGTTTCGATGACCCTTATTGAACCAAAATTAGTATGCAGTCTGGTGCAATTTATGATTTTTGCTATGAGAATACAAAAAAAGAAATGGTTTTAACGCATTTAATAAGAATAAACAAAGAAAATGAAGGCATCAAATTTGCGATAAAATTTTTTTTATAAACCGCCAGTCATGAGACTGCCGCAGTCTTTTAAGAGACCGCCGCGACTTAGCCTTTTTTTCTTGGAAAAACACGGAGCAGTGACGGTTTATCTACGAACTGCCGCGGCTCCACATCAGCTTGTTAACGGCAAATGTAACAGTGGTGTTGGCTTTGTCATTTTCCATACATCAGTGGTTTATTTGTTAGAAAAAAAAAGATGATGATTGATTTGTCACCAAAAGTAAAGAATGATGGTTGATTTGTCATTTTTTCTAGAAAAAACTATGAATTGCTAATTTTTACTTGGAAACCCAATTGAAAAACAAACACGTTGAGAAAAATATAATTATGAAAAATAAAATTTATAATATTTTCATGAATAATTTTATGTTTACACTCTGTTATTACCTTTATAACGTGTCAAACAGTGTAAATAATAATTTATGTTAATTAATTATAATTTATTATGTTAGTTCCTCCCATCAATACATTACCAAGTAAGAATAGATAATACACTAGGGATTGCATCACAGTACACTCTCTCCATTGAGTCAATGTTATATGCTTTGTGCACTCCATGCCAACACATCTCTCCTAATTTTGCTCGTAGGCGTCTGGATTTGTCTACTTACTTGTATAGTCTTTCTTATTCTTAACGAAAAAAATGTACTAATTCAACGTCGAATTGAATATGCAAAATTCACAGGATCTAAAATGGTGAACACAGAAGTTGATTAATCTCCGCCTTGATCACAGATCGAACAACGTCACAATCTTTCTGATGGAAAAACAGAATCGACCTCATCAAAATCATACGGAAAGGAAACAGATTCTACAGAATTCAAGGCTTCAAACGACAGAAATAGGTCAAAATCATTTTCAGGCACGAGTTTGAAATTCATCAATGGAAGAAAATCTCCAAACCTCAAACGTAAAGCGGGCGACGATATTCGTCGAAATACTGATCTCGATCGACGAAGACGATGGCGTACAGAGCGTAGATTATTCCGGGAACGTACCCGAGCAGAGTCAGAAGCACGCATATCCAAAATTCAACCTAGATTTTAAATGCAAAATGAATGAAATCCAATTCAAGAGATTTGAATAATCCAGAATCAGTAAAAGAAGAAAAGAATCGGATCCAATCTGTCCGGCAGCGGAGGAATCGTGCTCGTTTCCTCCTTTTTCAGGCGAACCAAACAGAGCGGGAAAATAAAAAAAGAACAGAAGAAAAAGGGGGAACTTACGGTGCAACAACCATGCCGGAAACAAACACCAAGCGGCGGAAGCAAGATTGCGATGAGAATCTCGCACAGGATTTCACAGCGAGACACCATATTTCAACTGCCTTGAAGCTCCAAAGTAGAGAGAGAGAGAGAGAGAGAGGAGAGTCTTAATTAGTAAGAAGACGAAAAGGAGAAGGCGCCGATGATTGAATACACGACAAAAAACGAAGCTTCCATAATCATCCTTGGACGATGCTTACGTGGAAATACTCCGATCACTCAAAATTATAATTTAATTAATTTTCCTAAAATATATTCATATTTATTTTACTACGAGAAAGATTAGGTTTATTGCCTAATCTTGACACTTGATTATTAATCTCATATTTAAATTGTTTTTAATTCATGTTAATTAATAAATAACACGAAAAAATTACATTAATAAAATTAAAAATTAAATTTATCATTATTTTTTATTATATTAATATCTAGTTTATGGTACAACTCTGACTTCATACGGTCTAAACTGTATTTTATCTGTTTATTATTTTAAAGTTTAATAAATATTGGAGAAAATATATTATATTGATTTAATATAATAATCTTGGCATTCTCCAATATAGTTCTTGATTGTATAACGTGTATGAATTTTACATTCAAAACAATACTTTAATTCTCAATTTAACGTACTAGATTCAACCAATATATTTCTATAATTTAGGGATAAACAAAATAATAAATTACCAACCTTGATCCATGCTTTTGATGTAGACGTAGATGCGGAATGCTTTTATCGCCTTGATCCTTTTCCTTTACTTTTCTCTTCGATGATCAAGAGACGAATGGTTACCTTTCTAGAGAGAGATTGACGATTTCTGAAACCCTTCTGAAAACCCTTTCTTCAAGACCCTAATGTTCAAAAGCCTTTTTTTGTTCCAATCTCTTCTAGAGAATATAAAGAGATTTATTAAAGAGAATTTACAGATTTGCCCTTTCATCTTACAGGAAATATATGTAAATACCCTTTCATTCATATCTCTTTATATATATCTCTTTAACCATATATTTTATACTTTAATAAGGTCAAGGAGAGGGAATTAAAACCCAATCAACTTAATTTCTTTTACGCTTAACAATCATCACATTAAGCACTTTAATATTAAGTCAATAAACTTTAATTAACATGGACCACACAATAGGTCATTAAAATAATCTAACAATCTCCCACTTGGGCCATGTTATAGTAACTTTAATAAAATCGATTTTCAGCTATTACTTTTCAGCTGTCACAACTTGTAATTCACAATTCTTTCTATAGTGTACTATAATGTGAATTTATCAAGTGTTCTTTTCATAATGAATTGTATAATAGGATCATGGCAGTCACAAGTCTTCATTGACGACATGATTCTTTCCATGTATCACAATTAACACAATTCATCAATTCTTTAATCGAGGAACACTATATATACACATTTCAACTTTAACTTTTTATAAAGTTTACATATTATTCATAAACAATTTTAATTGTATACTCCATCATATGAATAATAAACATCCATACAAAACATCTTCTTTAATTGAATTCAAAGGTGTAATAAGATACAAGTTATACTTTTACAATCACATAAACTAGGATTTGTCACCTAAACTCATCCTTACAACATGTTCTTTAAAGGCTTTGGGTGGCAATCCTTTCGTCAATGGATCCGCTATCATTAAACTTGTGCTTATATGCTCAATGCATACCTTTTGTTTTTGTATATCTTCTTTGACTGCCAAGTACTTTAAATTTATATGTTTTGCTCCTTTCGAGTACTTGTCATTCTTCGAGAAGAAAACAACTGCGGAATTATCACAATAAATTTTCAGCAGTCTAACTATACTGTCGACCATTCCTAGACCCTGAATTAAGTTCCGCAACCACAATGCTTGAATTGTAGCCTCAAAACATGCCACAAATTCAGCCTCCATAGTGGAAGTAGCAATCGAAGATTGTTTTCCACTTTTCCAAGACACTGCTCCTCCAGCTAATAGGAACACGTAACCGAAGGTAGATTTCCTCGAGTCTACATATCCGGCATAATCTGAATCTGAATATCCAATCACCTCAAGATGACTCGATTTTCTATAAGTGAGCATGTATTCCTTTGTTCCTTGTAAATACCTAAGGACTTTCTTTACAGCTTTCTAGTGATCCATTTCAGGGTTACTTTGATATCGACCCAACATCCCTACTGCAAAACTGATATCTGGTCGAGTACATGCCTGAGCATACATTAAGCTTCCTACAGCTGATGCATATGGAATAGATTCCATTTCTTTACGTTCCAAATCACCTTTTGGACATTGTATTTGACTAAACTTGTCCCTTTTCTTAATTGGAGCTACACCAACGGAACACTTATCCATTTGGAATCTCTCAAGAATTTTATTGATATAACCTTTCTGAGACAATCCCAATAAACCCTTTTGTCTATCACGGAATATCTTTATTCCAATTACATAGGATGTCTCACCCATATCTTTCATTCAAAATTCTTTGAGAGAAAAGCTTTTATGTCATGTAACATTCCCTTATTATTTGCAACAAGAAGAATATCGTCAACATACAATACTAGGATACAAAACTTACTCCCACTGACCTTCATATAGATACACCGATCAACGGTGTTCTCTATAAAACCGTATGACGTAATGGTATCGTTAAACTTAATATACTATTGTCTAGAAGCTTGTTTTAATCCATAAATTGACTTATTCAATTTACACACCAACTTTTCATTTCCAGGAAATGAAAACCCTTCTGGTTGATCCATGTATACTTCTTCCTCTAAGTCACCGTTAAGAAAGGCGGTCTTTACGTCCATTTGGTGAAACTCTAAATTATAATGAGCTACCAAAGCCATAACTATTCTTAAAGAGTCCTTCTTTGAAACCGGAGAGAAGGTCTCTTTATAGTCAATGCCGTCTTTCTGAGTATAACCTTTGACGACAAGTCTGGCCTTATACCTTTCGATGTTACCTTTTGAATCACGTTTGATTTTGAAAATCTATTTACAACCAACGTATTTCTTTCCTTCAGGTAACTCTACAAGTTCCCAAACTTTGTTGTCATCCATCGATTTCAACCCTTCTTTCATAGCATTTAACCACTTTTTAGAATCATTACATTCCATGGCTTGATTAAATGAGTCTGGATCTTTGTCATTACTCAAGTCACATTCCTCTTCAGGTGAATAAATCACATAATCATCATAAATAGCTGGTCTCCTTTGCCTTACAGACCTTCGCAATTATGGTTCTTGTGATGGTTCACTTACGACTTGATCATCATTACTATACTCTTCATTGACGCGTTCACTTTGATTGGTTTGAATATTCATATGTCGTTCCGGTATGTTGTTGGACTGTGATACAACAAAAGGAATGACAACTTGATGAGAAGTACTAGGTGTTATTTCTTCCACCCGATTCTCTTGAATATTCACATTTCGTGATTCATCACTCCCACTGAACTCACCATTCTCAATGAATCGAGCATTTCCAGATTCAACTATTCTTGTACTATTATTTGGATAATAAAATATGTACCCTTTAGACTTTTCTGGATAGCCGATGAAATAACCACTGATGGTTCTTTCATCGAGCTTCTTTTCATGTGGATTATATATCCTTACTTCTGCTGGACAACCCCAAACATGGATGTGTCTTAAACTAGGTTTCCTTCCCGTCCACAGTTCATAAGGTGTCTTAGGAACTGCCTTACTAGGAACCCTATTCAGCAGATATGCAGCGGTTTTCAAACCATGCATCCACAACGATAAAGGTACATCACTTTGATTTATCATACTCCTAACCATTTCAATAAGAGTACGATTCCGCCTTTCAGCTACACCATTTTGTTGTGGTGTTCCCGGCATTGTATACTGTGCACAAATGCCTTGACTTTCGAGAAACCTTGCAAATGGACCTTTGTTTTGTCCATTCTCATCGAATTTTCCGTAATATTCACCACCTCTGTCTGATCTCACACCTTTACTTTTCTATCTAATTGTCTTTCCACCTCATTGATGAATATTTCTAGAACATTCATCGCTTGAGATTTTTCATGCAGTAGATACAAATAACCATAACGTGAGAAATCATCTATAAAAGTGATAAAATAATTTTCACCACTCCATGAAGGAATGTCAAATGGACCACATATGTCGGTATGTATCAATTCTAAAAGTTCACTACATTTTGTGGCGGGATACTTTGATGTGTGTTTAGTTTGCTTTCCTTTAATGCAATCTATACATACGTCCCAGTCATCAAAATCTAATTGAGGTAAAATATTACTTTTCATTAACCTCATCATCCTTTCTTTAGATATGTGACCTAGACGTTTATGCCTTAAGAAAGCAGAACTTTCATTTGTTGCATTACGTTTAATTCCAATCACATGATCAACATTAAACAGAGATTCAATATATTTAGCATTGAGATGAAAACAGTATAAACCATCCTTTAAAATACCAGAACCATAATAGTATTTTTGTTTATACAATTTAAAAACACCATTACCAATCTCAATATTAAATCCTACATAATCCAACTTTGCAACAGAAATTAAATTCCTAGCACATTCAGAAACATAAAGACACTCTTCTAGATCCAGGTGGTATCCAGTATCCAGGATCAATCTATACGTCCCAATTCCTTGTATCCGTGCCTTCATTATGTTTCCCATATATAGAAATTTTTCATTCCCGTTTATGGGCTGGATCGAAAGAAATCCCTTTCTTTTCTAACCAAGCGTTTCTTTTCGGACAATCCTTTTTGATATGTCCAGCTTTGTTGCAGAAGTAGCACTTAAGCTCTTTTTGGATTTGGCCATCTTTCATCTTTAATTGGCCTTTTTCCTTCTGTTTGTTCTTCATACTTGGCTTTCCTTTGTTACTATTGGCTTCCTTTTGAAACGTCAAATTAACAGTATAGTCCTTCATTTTCTTCAATCTCCCTTCTTCTTGAATCAACATGGCCTTAATTTCCTGAAAGTTCCATTTCTCTTTAATGGTGTTGTAATTCACCTGGAACTGGCCAAACTCAAGAGGAAGTGAGTTGATGATAAATTAAACCAAAAATGATTCACTCACATCCATACCCAACGTTTTCAGCCTTGCTGCCAAATTGGCCATGTTTGTTACATGATCATGAATGGGTTGAGACCAATCAAATTTCTTGGTCGTCAACTCACTCATTAGATTCCCTACAACAGACTTATCTGTAATGTCTGATTGAGAATATTCTTTAATTTTAGACATAACTCCTTTGCTTCATTTGTCTTTGGCATTGATGGCTTAACATTTTCAGCCATCGTCATCTTCATCAAACTCAAACTCAGCCTGTTAGACCGCTCTCAAGTCTCACTGTATGACTTGTCAGCTTCCGTACTGGTTTCATTAATAGTTGGTGGTCTATCACAAACTAATGCTAGGTCTAAATCCAATACACCCAGTTGATACTGGATTTGTTCAGACCAATCAGCATAGTTCAAACCATTAAACTTGAGTAAAGAATTTTCAGAGGCAAATAAATTAATAGTGGCTGCAAAAACAAAATACATGTTCATTCATTCACTAAATCAAATTCAGATAAATAACCATAATTTTATTTATTTAAGTTTACCTTTGGGTAATCCTTAAGTAAATAATCGATAATGGATGTTATTATTTGAACTTTAATAGACTTATAAACATATTTAACATAACATGATAAATATCTTTGGATATTTAATCATATTAATTAAATATATAAATATGTCACTTTAATATTATTAATTATAAACATTGGTCCACCTTTGGGTGACCTACTAGTCTAAAATTAATAATTTCCTTTCAATAGCATCACCATAATTTATTTCTTTACGTTCACCTTTGGGTATTCCTTAAAGAAACAATCGATAATTGATGTTATTATATAAACTTTAATAGACTCATAAACATATTTAATATAACATGATTAATATCTTTGGATATTTAATCATATTAATCAAATATGTAAATATGTCACTTTAATATTATTAATTATAAATATTGGTCCACCTTTGGGTGACCTTCTAGTCTATAATTAATAATTTCCTTTCAATAACATCACCATGATTTTGTTACTTTAATATTATTAATTATAAACATTGGTCCACCTTTGGGTGACCTACTAGTTTATAATTAACAATTTTCTTTTAGTCCATCACGAGTATTAGATCAATTATTGCATTAATCAATACTCTTCACGCATAATTTTGATTAAAATTTTCTACCTTTACACGAAATAAATTCATCCAATATGTAGAAAACAATTATGCAGAAATCCTAATTATAGAAAAACCCTAATTTTTCATGCATAATTCTTATAGAAGTTTCCTACCTTTACACGAGATAAATTTCATTCAATATGTAGAAAACAATTATGCAGAAACCTTAATCATAGAAAAACCCTAATTTTTCATGCATAATTCTTATAGAAATTTCCTACCTTTACATGAAATTAAATTTATCCATTATGTAGAAAACAATTATGCAGAAACCCTAATTATAGAAACCCTAACTTTTTCATGGCAAATCAATACGTTAATTACCGTGCTCTGATACCAATTGTTAGATGAATTTTACATTCAAAACAATACTTTAATTCTCAATTTAACGTACTAGATTCAACCAATATGTTTCTATAATTTAGGGATAAACAAAACAATAAATTACCAATTTTGATACATGCTTTTGATGTAGACGTAGATGCGGAATGCTTTTATCGCCTTGATCCTTTTCCTTTACTTTTCTCTTCGATGATCAAGAGACAAATGGTTACCTTTCTAGAGAGAGATGGACGATTTCTGAAACCCTTCTGAAAACCCTTTCTTCAAAACCCTAATGTTCAAAAGCCTTTTTTTGTTACAATCTCTTCTAGAGAATATAAAGAGATTTATTAAAGAGAATTTACAGATTTGCCCTTTCATCTTACAGGGAATATATGTAAATATCCTTTCATTCATATCTCTTTATATATATCTCTTTAACCATATATTTTATACTTTAATAAGGTCAAGGAGAGGGAATTAAAGCTCAATCAACTTAATTTCTTTTACGCTTAACAATCATCACATTAAGCACTTTAATATTAAGTCAATAAACTTTAATTAACATGGACCACACAATAGGTTATTAAAATAATCTAACATAACGTTGTTGGGTTCTATGTCTGGAATCAGTTTTCTTAGTTCATAACAAAGATTCAGTGATTGTATCCGTGGGCGTAGGCAACTTCGTACAATCCATGTTAGTTCTTGGTGTCGAGAATTATTTGCTATTTTGATTGTATGTTTTTAACTTTTCTACAACAATTGGTATGGAGAGTGTGGGAACGAGAAGATTATTGATTTTGGTTTCATGTGTGGTGGCTGAAATTGATTTTTTAAAGAATGAATGAGATAAATTTATTGGCAATAATGATTGTTGTTTTGGCGAATAAAGATGAAAACATTGTAGGTCGACTTAACCAGTCAACCTTGGAAGCAATTACGTTGACAACTCTCTAAGCGTCTGGTCAACTGCCGGTTGAGTTTAGTAGACAAATTTTAATTTGGACGTCTGTTCTTCGATCATTGTCCACATTGTTATCCTTCAGTCAACCGGTTTTCCATTCTCGGTCGTCTGCTAAAGAGTAGAGGAGTTTGATCACCTAGAAAAATCACAACTTTCATCAAAAAAACAATCGAAAACTAATATGAACAATTAACAATATACTTGGTCAAATCAACAACGTCCAAAATTGCATAACTTTAAGTAAAAAATTTTGGACTTAAATATTAAAAATCAACAATCAAATATTCAACGAAATCCAATATCAAGAATGGATGAACTTGTAAAAAGTGAGTTTTACACATTTATATTTCCGTGCATGGTATTTCTGTTTAATCTATTACTGATATGGTAGGATGAATTCTCACGATATTTTGGATGATCACGGGGTTAAAGTATCATGAGGTTATCCCAGTACATCTTATATCACGTGAAGATATTTTGTTTGTGCCTTGAAAATCGATAATATGTCTGTGTTGATGCCCTCCTAGAGTTTCAAATCTCTTAACCTAGTCAAGATGTATCTGTTTTGGGTTGTGCCGTTATTAACTGGTTCGCCAGTAACCCCTGTGGTGCAACTTGATATTCACATCACTATCATAGTTCTTCCTCTAGGTTCATAAGGTGTTATCATCATTAGACTGCTATCTTTTTGTGTGATTGTATCGGAAGGGTTCTTGAGTGATCCTAACTTTTCACGGGTCTCTCTTTATAACATGTGAAAAACGATGTCAGCTTATTTTACTATATCTAGCTAGATATCCAATGATGTTTTGACGATTGCTTCATCAGTGGCTCATATAGCCTATTTTGAGGGTAAAAAAGGTTTTCGAAATGATTATAAACTCATGCACAAGTGAGATTACTATATTTTTATTTATCATGGTTTTGATGTGAAAAGATAAAACTAATTTTATATGCATTACATTTAGTATAAACTACCTATTGAGTTAGTCACTCACCATATAAGGGTAGGGCTAATCAGAAGTAGCTATTTGTGGTGGTCAGGTGTAAAGGTGTGATAATTTCAAATTTAGTTTCTTTCTCAGTGTTTTGTTCAGTTGTCATTGGTGGTGATTTATTTCTTTCTAGGGAGTTACATTATTTTCCTTTGTTTATTATTTATGTTATTTGCATATTTTGTTGATCACTCTGTCAATCTTGATTCATTTCTTAGGGTTATGGATTTTATTTTACTGTAAGTCTTTTGCTGATAACTTAGTTTTGACTGAGCGATCGAGTCCTCTCTTGAGATCAGATTTTTCGACCTAACATTTCTGTTGAGTGTCAAACACAGCTACTCAAACGATTTTCAGAACAAAATCATAAATCAAAGTTGACTGTTAAACTTGATGTTTCCTTACAACAATCTCAATCACAAGATCAAGAAATTTCTCAAACTCGTCTGTGTTGAATGAGAGTAGGAAGAACCTCGTGAAGGAGAAACTCCCTGAAGATAGGCGGCAGCTACCCAAATATAAGTTTAAAATTTAATTAAATAAAATAAAATTTTCCCCCAACCGTTACAAGAATCACATTAATTCTTGTTGTCCAGAATTATATGTTGTTTTGATTTGGGAAAATGACAAATCAACCATCGTGGTTTGCGATCAATGACAAGTCAACCACTATGGTATAGTTTCTAACAAGTTAACCACTATGGTATAGTTTCTAACAAGTTAACCACTGACATATGAGAAAATAACAAATCCAACATCGCAGTTATGTTTGCCGTTAAAAATTAGTAGGGACGCCGCAGCGGTTCGCAGAAAAAACACCGTGGCGTTGTGATTTTGAAGGCAAAATCGCGACGTTATCCCAGGACACCACAGCGGCGTCTTGGAAAACCGCAGCGGCGTCCTGGAAAACAGTAGCGGCGTCCCAGGACACCGCAGTGGCGTCTCAAGAAACCGCTGCGATGTCCCAAGACGCTGATGCAGTTTGACTTATTAAAAATGTTTGACATGCAAGAACCGCTGTGGACTTTGAAGTAGCCATGTATGAAAAACGGAGTCCCTATGTATATGTTTTACGAATTCAATGTTTTTATTATATTTTTGACCTCTTCAACTTCAAACGTCCATAACTTTGGCTACAAGTGTCGGAATTGGGCGCAGAAGATATCAAATCGAAGCTCTGTCAGAGATCTACAACAAATATTGGGTTTACCTCATGACCTCCTTTATCGGCCCCAAAATCAATTGTTTAAGTCTTCAAATTTGCGATCAAACATTTTTAACAAGTCAAACTACTGCGGCTTTCCCTGAGATGCCGCTGCGGTTCCCTAGGACGGTGCCACGGTGTCCCGTGATGCCACTGCGGTGTCCTGGGATGCTGTCGCTGCATCCCGAGAGAATGCTGTGGTTTGGCCTTCAAAATTAGTGCGCCATGGCATTTTTTCCACGAACCGTTGCGACGTCCCTACTAATTTTTAACGGCAAACGTGAGTGCGATGTTGGATTTGTCATTTTCTCATACGTGAATAATTAACTTGTTAGAAACTATATTATAGTGGTTGACTTGTCCTTGATCACAAAGGTTAATTTATCATTTTCCCTTTTGATTTTATGTTTTCTACCTTTCCGCTTCATATCAGAATCTGTACACGTACTATTATTACAACCTGCATTGCAAAGCGCCTGCTATTCACGCCTCTCTCTCTCCCGCCTTCGAGGATAAAAGCTCCAGACAATGAATCATCGAGGATAAAAGCTCTAGACAATGAATCATCCACTGTACTTTGAGCACGATGAGCAGCTTGAAGGGAGGAAGCACCTGGAAAGTGAAAAAAGGCATACCTTTATCACGTACAACATGAATAAAACCTTACCTTTGTACAAAACTCAAAGCTTAATCAGGAAGAGATCTTGCTGATTAGTTTGTATGTTTTCTTCATCGATTAAAAGCCCTACATTTGTACAAAACTCAGCTTATTCTCTCTCTTTCTAGCCTTAGCTGTTGTTTCTGTATTTATCGTACTGCAGTCAAAAGCATATTAATGATTTTGAAGCTTCGGTTTTATCTGTTTGAGATAATAAAAAAAAAAGACAAATGAAAAAAGATGTGATTCCCTTTTGAAAAGCGAGAGAGAATATGTCATCTTTGATTTCTTCGATGAGTTGATTCTAAAAAGTAAGAGCTACATTTTTTCCATATTCTTCATTTTCGTTTTTCATGTTTACGTGTTTGGATCCCGAGAAAACTCGGGGAGATCTCAAACTGTTCTTTTCTTGTTTTTTTTTCAAATGCACAAATTTTGTTGTGTTTGCTAATTCGTTCTTCTTTATTGTTTGTGAACACAAATTTTTAGGTTAAAGTTTACGATTGGATGAATACGATGAAAAACCTCAACGACGCCGAGCTTCTGCTGGAGCTGGAGAAAGCGCAGAGGCTACTACGGATGATCGAAGCAGAGCTATGGCGGCGGCGGCCCTTGGAACTGGAAGAAGAGGTGAAAAAGGAGATGATAATAGAGAGAGAAATGGCGATGCAAAGAGCCAATGACCTGGGTTTGTTATTGGAAGCGCCGCCGGCTCTATGCAGGAGACCTGTTTCACCATTTTAGATCTCAATGCCTTCAATATGACAATGTCACCTCGTCTGGCGGAGATCAACGCCGCCTATGAAGCGAAAATTAGAGGCTAGCCAAAAAAAGCTTGTCATTTTGGTTAGTCTGTCGGACTCTGTTGTTCTCTCTGTGCATCTGCTTTTTGGCTAAAAATAGAAATTTTCATTTTGGGATTTCAAATAAATTATTAACAGAAAAGACAAACTTATTTAAAATAATAAATATTAAAAAATAAAATAGAATTAAATAACTAAACTGTTATTATTTTCATTTGTTTATTAGTCAAACATAGACAACCGTAAAACAACAATTTTTCCACCGAAAATAGAATACTGAACTAAGCAAATTGCTAAAAATGTTGTCTTTCTTCTGCATGTTTAGCCCCGACCCAACCAAGTTCAAGAAGAAAGGCAAGGAAGTGAAAGTTCTTGGGTTGTGCAATATATTGACGACAAATGAAAAGGAGTTGAATGATCATTTAAGAGGGAAGAAGCACATGGCCACAGAAAAAGCTCAAAACAGGAAAATGGGTTCTCCAAATCTGTCGTTGGGATCGGTCGTTTATTCGGGCTCCAATATGGATGCAAAGTCGGAAAAGGAGGAGAAGAAAAAGATGAAGAGAAGAGTGATGACAAAGAAGCATTGATGGAAGATAGACATGAAAAATGAAGAAGAAACAAAACAAACAAAAAAAAAAAGACAAGAGCATAGAATATTCTTTTAGGCTTTTATGCAACTTGTTTGAATATTCATCTTTCTAACACTTTTGCCAACTTCTAACTTTGATTTTATACTCTATTGATCTCATTTTTTATGATTTTAAACTCTATCGATCTCGTTTTAGGTAATTTTAAACTCTATCAAGATCGACCACTAGAATTTGTCAAAAGAATTAAAATTTAACAATAAATTTTAAATTATTTATAACTAGACAAATGAAATCAAATTTAAAGTATAATTTATAGTGTTTAGCCAAATTCACATAAATCTGAGAAAAGAGTGAAGACTGAGGAATGAGAAATAGTATTTGCTTGCATATTAAATTCGAGGAATAACAGAAATGGAGAGAGAGAATTTCACGCAGGCGTGGTTGGTTGCTGCAATAGTATGTATGGTAGGATAGGAGAGAGAAATGTACGTGGCTTGCCAAAAGAAGGGTGCGGCATAAACTGAAGAAAGAAAAGGCGATTTGCAGAAAGAGAAGGGCAGACCCTCGTCTTCTCCTTCTGCCAACGGTGTTTGCGAACAGGAACATCGATTCCAGCCCACGGAAATAGAAACCGGCGAGCTCCGCACAGAAGAGAAGGAACCAGGGCGTTTCGGGTGAGAGCTGGCCGAGAACGGAAGACTCGGGCTTTCCCGATTCCTTCCAACGAGCTGCGAACGGACGATTGAGGGCGGTTGTGCATCCCGTCCGGCGGCATTTCGGGAGAAAAAGTTTTGGCAGCTACTGACAGCAGCTGCGAGCGAACAAGGCTCGAGCTTCTAGAGACTGTGAAGCTCCGTCCGGGAGCATTCCGAAGAGACGAGCTGCGGGGAGGTCAGTTCTGGCGCGGCTGGACAGTTTCTTCAACGGTTCAACGGAGGTAAGAACCTGTTTCATTTCTGCCTCTCGGCCAAACTGGCTTTGTTGATGATTGAGTTCTGTTTGATTTCGTTGATGGGTTTCTGCTGTAATTGCTACTGATTTTTGTTTATTAGTCAAATGAGAATATGTCCGTTTTTTCATTTGTTTACGCCCGAGAAAACTCTGGAAGATTTGAACCTGGTTTTTTGTTTGTTGTTTTTTTTCCAGTGCACAAATGTTATTGTGTTTGAGTTGATGATAAAACGCGGATTCGTTATTCTGTTTTATTGTTTGTAAACTGACAAATTTTCTGGTTAAAGTTTACTATTCGATGAGAAACTTTAGTGACGCCACGCTTCAGTTTGAGCTGGAGAAAGCGCAGAAGCTACTATGGATGATCGAAGCGGAGATACGACGGCGGCGGACCCTGGAACTAGAAGAGGAGGTGAAGAAGGAGATGATGATAGCGAGAGAAATGGCTATGCGAAGAGCCAATGAGCTGGGTTTCTTACTGGAAGCGCCGCTGGCTTTGCCGCAGGAGACCTGTTTCACCCTTCTAGGTCTCAATGCTTTCACTCCGTCACCTCGTCCTGCGGAGATCAACGCCGCCGAAATGAAGCAGGAATCGGATGGAAGCAAAAAAAAGCTGATCATTTTGGTTAGTCTGTCTCTCGTTCTTTCATTTTGTGATTTCAAATAAATTATTAACAGAAAAGACAAACTTATTTAAAATAATAAATATTAAAAAATAAAATAGAATTAAATAACTAAACTGTTATTATTTTCATTTGTTTATTAGTCAAACATAGATAATCATAAAACAACAATTTTTCCACCGAAAATAGAATACTCAACTAAGCAAATGGCTAAAAATGTTGTCTTTCTTCTGCATGTTTAGCCCCGACCCAACGAAACCCGCAGCGAGGGGAAGCGGAAAGCGGAAGAGAAGAATGGCGAGAATGCCGAGTTCGAGTTTGAGCTTGAGGTCAAGAAGAAAGACAAGGAAGTGAAAGTTCTTGGAGAGTGGAGGTGTGAGTTGTGCAATGTATTGACAACAAGTGAAAAAGGGTTCAATGATCATTTAAGAGGGAAGAAGCACACGTCCAAAGACAAAGCTCAAAACCGGAAAATGGGTTCTCCAAATCTCTTGTCGAGATCGGTCGTTTGTTCGTGCTCCAATATGGACGCAAAGTCCGAAAAGGAGGAAAAAGAAGATGAAGATGATGAAAAGAAGAGTGATGCCATGAATTCTGGTGTGAAGAAGCATTGATGGAAGATAGACATGAAAAATGAAGAAGAAACCAAAGAAAAAAAGACAAGAGTTTAGAATATTTTTATGCCACCTTTTAGGCTTTTTATGCAACTTGTTTGAATCTTTCATCTTTCTATTTCCACCTTACACATCATACATATCATATTTTCTATATAATCCCGTTAAATTCTAACATTTTTGCCAAATTTTAACCCCATTTTATAATCTGTTGATCTCATTTCTGGTGATTTTCAATTTTGTCGATCTCATTTTAGGTAATTTCGAATTCTATCAAAAGAAATATCGACCACTAGAATTTGTCAAAAGAACTAAAAATTAACAATAAATTCTTATAACTAAAAAAATGAAATCAAATTTTTAGTGTTTAGCCAAATTCATATATTTCTAAACAAACCCATCTTGATTTTAAGATCAATGTCATCCATTGATGAAGCTCTGTGCAAGTTCAGATGTATATTTGACACTAAAGAGGCTACATTTTCTTTACAGACAAAACTTCAGAAACACAGAAAATTTGAGAGTTTTCAACACAGACATGGCAGTCGTCAATCTTCCAAATTCCATAGTATTTGAATTTAAACTCATACCCGTAAAGCCACTTGATCCTGCCATGAAATCTTCCTCTTCCCAACTCTCCTCGATCCATTCCCCGCGTTCCGGCAGATTGACATCTTCATTTCTGTCCGATGTTCATCGCCATCTTCGTCTCTCAAATAGCTTTTCCTAATTTCTTCCATCTTAAAAGGCAGCTCATCAGCCACTTGCAGTTCCTCCTCCTCCGTCTACAGTAAAGAACAGTAAAAAAAAAATTAACTAAATTTTACGTAAGCTTAAAAGGATTCAAAAAATTTATCAATCTGATCACGATGATTACCAAAACTTGATTCAAATCGAAAATCGGAGCAACAATTCGCTTTCCGGCTTCACTACCACCACGAATTCTCTTGCCTTGATTTAAGTTTAAGTCGAAATTCGAGGATTTTGAAGTAGTGAATCCTCTTCCGCGGATAAATCTCGCCTTCTGGTTTAAATCGAAGATCGGAGTTTCAGTTCCATCGTACATCTTTTTTTCCTTTCTCTTCATCGAGGGGCCAAGAGTTTGTTTTTTCAAAGAATTCTTTCCTTTCTTATCGGCAACACTTTTTCGATGAGTTAAATTTGGATTACTCTTCAAGTAGTTGTATCTTCGCTTTAAAAACCTGGAATTCGAAGAGAAAGTGTGACTTCGTTTATTACTTCAACAAATGAACTAATAAATAAATTATACCCGACTTCAGCCGAAAGGGTCTGTTTTTTCTGCTTCATAATCCGTAGCTTCTTCTTCGTGGCTTCTGTGTCCTAGAAAATGATATAATTGATCAGAACTCCAGCTTAATACAAAGAAAGTACATTATCCCTTAAATTTAGAGGTGCCAGCGAGTAGGTCATGATGCTTTTCGTATGCAAATAATATTGTGAACTTAAGGGCTCTTAGCAATTAAGTCTCTATCGTTAGATTGTCGTAAAAATATCACGTTTTTGTCACGTGATCTTTTTTGTTGGGCGAATTCCAGAGAGAACGCAATTTATGGACCTCGTAATCTCTAGGGAGTTGTTCCTCTCAAAAATCACCCAGCGGAAGATCACGTGACAAAAACGTAATTTCTTTGACAACGTAATTGTTAATGCCACTAAGTTCAAGGGGTATTTGCCTAAAAAGCATAGAAGATACCTGTTCTTCGTCCCTAAGTTTAACTGCTAGTATACAATTTACCCAAAACAATAAAAAACTCAAAGAAACCATCATTAACAAAATCCAATCCCACAAGAGAGCCAAGACATCAATAGTATGTATTTACTATATTCGATGAAGTGCATTGAAAGACGAGGAAAATTTAAGGGAGAAAGAAATGCAATCCAAACCAAATCAAGGCGTCTAAAACACCTTCGAAATGTAATCAGAAGAAAAAAAAAAGGGTGTTTAAAGAATTACTCTCTCGAATCAATGTTGGAAAACATGTTTGAATACGTTGTTTCGAGACGTTCTTGCTCAAGATGATCTTCGACAAGGTGCGCCTAAATTTTGAGTCTTTTGCTGTTCGTTTTTGTAACACTTTTGGTGCTTTCTTTCGTTAGAGGAGTTAGTCGCGTGTTTATGGAGCTTGACTCGTCATTACGAATTAATTACCGATCAAATAAAAGAAGGTTTTCAGAATTATTCTGAGTTTGGAAACAAGTTTTGAAAATATTATGTTTCTAGATGTTTATTGCTCAATCAACTTTTGAATGGAGCAGGGACAAAAATCTACAGAAACACTTTCTAATGACAAAGAAAATATATCATTATTCTTGAAAAAACAGTGTTTAAAAGCAAAATTGAATAAGTTGTTGTCAAGAAATATATCATTATTCTTGAAAAAACAGTGTTTAAAAGCAACTTTGAATAAGTTGTTGTCAATGTTTCTTGCTCATCTGCTATTGAAAACAGGTCAAAAGAACAATTTTTTTATCTTACTCTTTCTCTTCATAGCCCGGTTTAAGGAAGATCTATGGTTTCTTCAAATTTTTAATTTTTAATACAATCTGTCGTAAGAAACACAACCAGTGCTAAACCAGAACCTAATCAAAAAACTATAATAGATCAACATCTATATGGAATGAACAGATCTAACAAAAACCAACAGTGATTTTCCAAAATTATGGAGAAAACGAATTCAATCGATACCTTTTGCAGATCCTCGAAGTCTTGTAAAAGACTATCATGCTTGAATCTGATGTTGGGGTCCTCGAGAACAGAATATGGATTAGCCCCTTTCAACTTCTTCATCAGATCGAAGAGAAAACCAGAGATGAACGATCAAGAGCAGATAATTAAGAGGGAAGAAGAAGGGGAGAGAGAGATAGAGAAGGGCAATTGAAAAAGGAGGCGACGAAGAAAAAGGAAAAGCAGGAAGAGATAGATAAACATGAAGGAGGAGAGAGAAAGAAGAGAGGGAGAGAGAAGGGGGTGGGAGAAGGTCCTTGCTTTCGTGTTTTCTCTGTGATACTCTCTGACAGCGACAACTAAAACCCAAAAAAGCCCACATAGCTGGGTGAAAAAATGGTAGCTTTGAGAGGGATTGAAGAAGAAGAAGGGACTTTCTGGAGGGTTGCAGAAGGGTATTTGCGGGATCATGTTTTAATGAATGAAAGAGGCAGAGTTTCGTGAAGGTCGGGTTTTTGGTTGGAGGACATTTGAAGACACCTATCCATCTCCTCCCCCCATTATTTCTTTCTTTTTGGGTTTTTCTTCAGCGCAAGCTTTGGTCCAGCTGGGCCATTGAAGAGAGAGAGAGAGGGTGTGGACTCTTTCTTTCTTTGCTTCTGATGGGGATGCGTGGAGTTTCTTTCTTTCCATGTTTCATTCGCCTTTGTAGGAGTCTGCTCCCAGCGAGGAGTGAGAAAGAGAGAAACTTTAGAGAGAGAAAGAGATGAACTTTAGAGAGAGAAAATGGGTACTGGGAAAAAAAAAAGCAGCAGGGTAGATAGATAAATGGGTTGAAGCTGTTTTTCTGTGAGTGCAGCTGCTGCAGACGACCTTATTTTAAGGCTTTCTTCATGTTTTTTATGACGATTCCTGTTTCCTCCCTTCTGCAACTTTATTTACTTGAAACTACTATTTTACCCCCCTACCACCCCATTCAAACCTTCTCTCTCTTTCTTACATTCTTGTGATTGCTCTTTCCTCCTAATTTCCTAATTACCTTTCCATATTTTTCTATTTTATTATAATATGATATAAAATTATTAATAATAAATCTAGCCTAAAATATATTTTTAATACTTGTAGTTTAAGTTTTATTTTAATTTAATTTCAATATTGTAGTTTACGTTCTGTTTTTAAGTATTCCTCTAATTTATTAAAGCTACAAATATATTTTGTTATTTATTTATATTATCTAAAATATTTAATTGTACTAAAATAATGAATAAAATTTAAAATAACCAATAGACTATGACATTCATCCAAGTTTGATTCTTAAATTAGTTTTGTTAACAAGATAACACTTGAATTATGCTTTGTTTACAAATTTTACTTTTGTCGTTAAAAAAACATTTGATGACCCGAATGATAGTATAATTTGTTCACTCCCTTAACTTTTTTAGGACTTTATCTGACAACGAATTTTTGTAATATTAAATTTCACGTCTAAAATTTTTGTTTAATTTTTTGTTAATATTTTATAATTGACTCATTTTATCGCGTAACAACCATATGAGAATTTTCGGTCAATTGGTGAAATTGAGTGTTATCGCGTGGTAATAAAAGTTAAATTTATATATGGGGAAGGGAAAACCTATTTCTTTTATTTCGATCAATTGTTGTGAATAGACTTCAAGGGTAAGTTGTTTCTTCCTCTTAGTTTTCATGTTTAAGGGTTGGATTATATGTTGGTTTTGAATTTGAGCATAGAAACTCGAATCCATAGATTATATCTGCGATGTTGGGAAAATTTAGAATCTATGCAAATGTTTAGGCCGATTAGGGGAGAAAACTGACAAAAATGGGCATATTTCCTCGCAGTATTGCATTGAAGATCCGTCTATGGAAGCACAAGCACATGTCCACAGAAGGACAGGCTTCCGCAAAACGCATGTGTCCACGGTAGAGCAAGAATTCTATAGAATGCACAAGTTTGTCGGAGCGCAGGCTTCCGCGAAAATTGCATGACCTAGAGGTGAGCCTAACAGAAACGCTGGGTCGAACTACCCGATCCTTGGAGATGACCCAATCACCTAACCCAAGACCAAATTCACAACAGAAGACTTGAATAAAAATCAAAGTTATAACTCACACGAGATGAGTCTAGACCCATGTAGTGATCATAAGATTAATAGTGCAAACAAATGAATTAAAAGAAAATTACTGTGCAACAAAATTCCAAGTATTTAAAAATTTTATACATACCCCAATTAAATAATTGTCCTCACCAAAGAACAAAAGTAAACACTCAGAAGGAATTAAAAACTAAAAACACTATAACACTGGTACTCCTAACTGCTCTTGTCATTTCTTAGATGGATGAGGTCGTTAGAGTGAGTAACTAACTCAATAGTGAACTTATACTAAATGTAATACATGTAAAACTAGTTTTACATTTTATATCAAAACCATGATCAACACTATGTCGTGTATGGATTTAAAATTATTATTAATGTTTTAAGAACTGGCCCAATGGACCATCGATAAGCAATCAGAAAACGTGATTATATACATAGACAACTAATATCAAAATAGCTTCATTAGAGTTTTCACCTTAAAACAAGTCTCAATGAAAAATGAGGATCACTCAAGGATTACTCCAAACAAACGCATAGAAAACGACAATCGTTTCTAAGCAACACCTCATGGGCCAGGAATGGAAAAGTGACAGCAATTCAAAGATCCAGCAGCGTCATCTAGATTGCTGGCGAGCAAGGCTTAGGAACGACACAACCTGTAATAACAAATAACCAAACATACCGTTATCAGGTTTAGGGATTTGAAACCCAAGGAGCACGTCATCACCGCCCTATTACACATTTTCACACGGTATACAAACAAAATATCTTTATGCAATAGAATACATGTTTGGGATAGTCTCGTGACGTTTTGACACCGAGCCGTCCAAAACATCAAGAGAATTTATCGTCCATGATATGAGCATAACAATAAAGGAAATACGATACATGTATAAATTTAAATGTGTAAAACTCACGTATGGATACTATAAAATCAGACGTGATATCGAACAGTCTCTGTTGTTGTTCATATATGGCAACCCACAAAATAAAGTTTTGAAAACATGATACAATGCAGTGCAATAAAGTATAAAATTCTTACCTTGACAGCGGTTTCTCCTCTTGCTAGAAGGAGCAGCAACCTCAGGTACTAGCTCATAATTCTCAAACTCGTTTGAGGCTAAAACATGACAAAAGATTATAAATTCCCATCAATTTAAACACGAGAGAATAGTGAAAGTGTCCTATACTAAGACTAGGGACTTTCGACCCAAAATGGCTGCTGCAGTCGTCTGATTCCTGCCACAAATGACTGGCGCAGATTCTAGTCTAGAAATTGGTTCTAGTACGGACGCCCGGAGTTGCGCATCCAGGGTGCAGAAACAGCATCCATGGTTGGTTGTGTTTTTCAAGGAAATTTGTCCTTCCGTAAATTCTAGCGCTTTTGTGTATTTCAGTGCTTCCGTGCACATGTGCATTCTATGGAAACTTGCCTTCTATGGACAAGGTGTTCCGCAGAAGCCTATGCTTTTGCGGACACATGCATTCCTCATAAACTTACCTTCCGCAGACATTTGCGTGGATACATGCATTTCCACTGAAGCTTATGCTTTTGTGGACATGTTCGTTCTACAGAAACATGACTTTCATGGAAACTCGCCTTCCTCGGACACGCACTTGCGTTACCATGAGTTGAATCTCCAACACAATTTCGCGAGGAAAATATGCCTCTTTTTGTCAGTTTTTGCCTCCAATCGACTTAAACCTTTACATAGACTTTAAATTTGCTCAATATTGCAAAGATAAATTTATAGATTTGAGTTTCCAAGCTTGAATCTAAAACTAACATCCAACCCAAGTCTTAATATGAAAACTAAGAGGAAGAAACAACTTACCCATAAAGTCTCTTCACAAAAATCATAGATTGAACCCTCAAGAATACGAATCCAACGTCGGATTAACGTTCTCCTTCAGCTCTATTTCTTCTCTCTTTCTTCTTCTCTTACTAGTGGCCGAAAATGAGGGAAATAGAGTTTTTTTCCCTTTATACAAATTTATTTTTTATTACCATGCGATAACATTCAATTTCAATGGTTTGACCCATTGAATGAAACTTTACATGTGATTAAACATAAATGGGTTGCGACTAATTTGGGTTAACACAGAACACGTTGATCGTGAATAATGTGGAAAGCTTATGTGGAAATTTATTTATTAAAAAATAGTGGTTTTTACATCTTTCTTCCCTTAAAGAAATTTGTTCTCGAAATTCAATACAACCCAGATAAACCATCAAAGAGGTAGGGGTACTTTTGCATCATTTCAAACTTGAGCTACCAAGTAGGCTCCCATTCTGTGTAATTCCTCCACATCACACGAACCAATGGAATCTCTTTGAGGCTAAGGACTCGAATCTCTTGGCCTAGGATTCAGTCAAGCTCTTCCTCATATAAAACATTATCCTAGATAGGGACGTCAGTCCAAGAGATGACGTGGGATAGATCAGACATGTATTTCCTCAGTTGGGATATATGGAAGACTTTATGGACGTATCCGAGTTGGGGAGATAAATCAAGTCTATAGACCACGCCGTGTTGCCAACTCTTTCAACAATCTGAAACAGGACAATAACCTTGGGGCTAACTTTTCTTTCACCCTGAATCGACTGCTACCATGCCTCAAACGTACCTTGAGGAAAATAAACTCTCACGCACCAAACTCAACCTTGCGCCTCTTCAGATCAACGTAACTCTTTTGTCTACTATGCACAGTCTTCAGTCTATCCCGGATCAGTTGTATCTTTTCAATAGTCTTCTGGATTATCTTGGACCTAAGAGAAACCCTCTTCTCTGCCTCGGCCTAACACAATGCCAAATGACATAGCCTTCCATACAACTCCTTAAATGGGGAGACACCAATGCTAGTCTGAGTTATACACAAACTCGACCAATAAAAGATGATTAATCCAATTGTCAATGTACAAACAAAACATCTTAACGCAATAGAAGATATGTTGGGATAACCTCATGATGCTTAGACACCGAGATCATCCAAAGAATCAAGAGGATTGATCCTCCAGGGTATGAGCACAACAACAAAGGAAATATCATGCACGCAAAAATATAAATGTATAAAACTATGTACGTATAATATAAAATCAGAAGTGTTGTCGAACATTTTCATAAGTGCAACCCACAAAAAAAGTGCAGTGCAATTATAAAATCCTTACCACGACGACGGTCTCTCCTCTTGCTAGAAGGAGCAGCGACTTCAAGTACTGACTCAAAGTTTTTAAATTCGTCTGAGACTAAAATATAACAAAAGATTATGAATTCCCATCAATTTAAACACTAGGGAATAGCAAAAAGGTCCTATACTAGGATTAGGAACCTTTGACCAAAAATAGTTGCTGAGGTTGTCCAATTCTTGTTGCAAATGACTGACATAGACTTCTATCTGGAAACTAGTTCCAGTGTGGATGTCCGGAGTTGCACATCCAAGGTGAGGAAAGAGCATCTGCGGTTATCTGTGTTTTTCAGGAAAATTTGTCCTTTCGAAAATTCCAGTGCTTTTGCGGACACATGCATTTCGCGGAAACTTGCCTTCCACGGACACATGTGTGGATACATTTGTTTGTGTAGAAGCCTGCGTGCTTCTGTGGACATGTGCGTTTTGCAAAAACTTTCCTTCAACTAACACGTGCGTTTCCGCTGAAGTCTATGCTTATGCGAACAAGTGCATTTCACTGAAATTCGCCTTCTGCGAACACGTGCATGCATTACCATTAGGTGAATCTCTAACACAATATCACAAAGAAAATATGACCATTTTCGCTGGTTTTTGCCTCAAATTGGCCTAAACCTTGCCATAGACTCTAAATCTGCCAAACATTGCAAAGATAAATTTAAAGATTTGAGTTTCCAATATTGAATTCGAAACTAACATCCAATCCAAATCTTAACATGAAATCTGAAAGAGAGAAACGACTTATCCACGAAATATCTTTACAAAAATCTTAGATCGAACCCTCAATAATACGAATCCAATGTCAGATTAACCTTTTCCTCCTACTCGGTTTCTTCTCTCTTTCTCATTTTTTTGCTAGTGACTGAAAATGAGAAAAATAAGGTTAACCTTCTCTTTATACAAATTTACTTTCTATTATCATGCGGTAACTCAATTTTATTGATTTGACCTATTGACAAAAACTTTACAAACATGAATGGATCACTGTTGATTTGGGTCAACTAGAAATATGATGGGCAGTTTGGTTCTATTCAATTTTGATTGTATTTAGGGTAAATAACACTGTAGACCCTATAGTTTGCGATCAACGACAAGTCAAACCCTAGAGATTATTTTTTAACAACTAAAACCCTGAACTATGAGAAAATGTCGCCGGCGACCTCGCAGTCACGATTTCCGTCCAGAGCCGTCGAGGTTAACGCCCCCGTTTGTACCCTGTCTAGCAGCGTCAAACGGAGTCGAAGGGCGATGGCAGAGCCGACGGTCGAATCGTCCAGAGCCGACCGAAGTACGACATTCGCTGGCCGTTGGATCGACGAGGATCGTCCCTCGTCTGGATCGATGGCCAGGATTGAATCTGGCGTCCCTGCCAGATGCAATGACGGACAAAGATCCTTGGTCGTTGGATCGAGCGAGGGACGTGCCTCGGATCGACGGCCACGATTTAATCCGCCTGGCGAAGACGGACGTCGATCCTTGTCTGTTGGATCGCCTGGATCGAACGGTCAGTAGTGACTCCAAATTAATTGGGTCACGTGCGGGTCACATGCGATCCTAAATCACCAGAATTCCCCATTATGACGGACGTCCGTCGTTATACCACGGACGTCATCAGCCTCTGGATGACGTCCGTCTTAACATGACGGACGTCCGTATGAAAATGACGGGCGTCCGTCACTCTCGGATTTTATACTAAAACCCTAACAGAGTCGAGTACAAAAAGTCCGACCATTGCCATAGATATTCGAGAGAGAGAACTTGTTTCCCCTGACCAACTCCCTCAACGTAAGCGAACGAACAAGAGTGTTGCACATCACATGGAGTCATCAAGGTGTGCTTCTTCATCATACATGGTTGAAGAATCCATTGACTGTGGAATGGAGGTGGATCCTAATCCTAATCCTATTTCGGCAGTAGAGACCAATGAGAATCGGTGGTTCTACCACGAAGCCGGTATAGAATTGCGTTCAATCTCGGGATCCCTGGAATCGGATCTACGTTCGATATGTGACTCAGAGGATGATGATTGGGCAGAGAGTATGCATCCCCAAATTGAATGTTCGTCCTCGGAGCTCTGTCTGGGTAAGAAGTATAGTGCGTTGAAGGATATTAGAGATGAAGTGGTTAATTATGCTTTGAAAAATGGGCATGGGATCAGGTTTGTTAAAAGCGAACGACATTGGATAACTGCTATGTGCAGTGATGGATGCAATTGGCGGCTTCACGTTTCAAAAATGAAAGGTGAGCTGACCTTTCAAATTAAGAGCTATAATGAGGAGCACACATGTGCACGACAAATGGAAAGCCGACACGCTTCCTACAAATGGGTGGCAAACCAATATTTGGATAGATTAAAAAGTCAACCCAAGTGGGACCTTGCTTCCATAATTGAGACTGTAAGGAAGGACTTTAATGTCAATATTTCTTTGAGTCTTGCTAGAAGGGCAAGGAATTTAGCACAGACTTTAAACGAAGGGGATGGTGACGAACAGTACAAGCTACTTTGGTCCTACGCAGAAGAGATTCGAAGATCCAATCCAGGTAGCACACTGTTGTTGGTGGTAGATTTTCCAGATTTGGTGGCCCGTCCAAGTCCAATATTTAAAAGAATGTACATGTGTTTGGATGCGTGCAAGAGGGGTCTGAAGGAGTTTGGTAGACCCATTATTTGTCTTGATGGCTGTCGCTTGAAGGGGTCGTGCCCAGGCCAATTGCTCACAGCTGTCAGCATTGATGCCAATGATGGGATTTATCCAGTTGCTGTGGCACTTGTTGAATCAGAATGCAGAGACTCCTGGACCTGGTTTTTGTGTTGCTTGCTGACGGACTTAGACAGTGACATAGGCAGAGGATGGACACTCATTTTCGATCGACAGAAGGGGTTGGTGCTTGCTATTGAACAATATGCACCAGCAGCTGAGCATCGATTTTGCCTAAGACATTTGTATGCCAATTTCAAAAAACAATTTCCAGGAATACAATACAAAGATATCATGTGGAAGGCAGCAAGGGCCACAACATCACCGAACTTTCAAAAAGAGATGAGTAAACTACTTGCGCTCGACCATACAGCGCATGCATATATGCAGAAAATTAACCCCAGGTGTTGGTCAAAACATGCATTCAGTCCTATCCCAAAGTGCGACATGGGCCGTAATAATTTGAGCGAGTGCTACAATGCCTGCCTCTTGCCATCACGGGACAAACCAATCCTCACTATGTTCGAGATGATTAGAACGGGCATAATGACTAGGATTGTTAAGAAACATAAGCAGCTGGCTGAATCAACAGATCTTTTGTGTCCTAAGACCACAAAGAAGCTTGCCAAACTGAAACATGCGGCTCGGAATTGGTGTCCAACACCTTCAGGATGTAATCGGTTTGAGGTAAGCGATGGTAACGAACGGTACGTAGTCGATCTGGACACGCGTACCTGTAATTGTAACAGATGGGAGCTGACTGGAATCCCATGCGTGCATGCCATCCCTTGCATCAATTTTATGCGGACTTCAGCGGAGGATTATGTGCATGCATGGTACCATCGGGACATATATATGAGGATGTATTCCCATTTTACCCGACCTGTCAGTGGCCACCACATGTGGCCTGCAACAAACCAGCCTCCAATTTTTCCACCACCAGTAAAGAGACTCCCGGGTCGGCCTCGAAAACGAAGAGTGTGAGATACAGACGAGCCCCGTAGCAGCACGGTACTCAGCAGGAAACATATCCCTATGACATGTAGTCGTTGTCATGGTGTAGGCCACAATGTCCGTTCTTGTCAAGGCGGAGGCTCAATAGGTGGCACCGCAAGTGGTAGTGTAAGAGCAGAACGCTCATACGACACCTTCATGGGGTTTAACATTGTTGCCGATACACAGGTGCTTAGATTGTTATGCTTTCTTACGTTGTTCTCACTATGAGCGTTTCGTCTGACATGAACTTCCTTTTGTGTTTTGCAGGAGTCCGTCGCCCCACACCCACATCCTTAATCATGGAGCTTCATCTACGTATTTGTTTTGTTCATGTATAATACACTAAAGTTTTTAATACATTGAAGTTTATTTGTTCATTTACGTAGTTGTTTGGATAATATTTGTTCATGTATAATACACTGCATGTGATGGACGTTCGTCATGTTAAGACGGAGGTCCGTCATGTTAAGACGGACGTCCATCACATTCAGACGACCGTCCGTCACCTTGAGACGGACGTCCGACCCCTTCTGACGGACGTCCGTCACATGCAGACAGACAGCACTTGCCCTGTTTTGGGCGCCCCTCGCACCAACACAAAACAGATTACAGCCTACAACAAACCACAAAGCAGTATGAAGAAAACCACAAAGCAGACTACAGACTACAACAAATAATTGAATTCAATTTCAATTGAGCCACTTGTTCAACGTTTTTTCTATTCTTTCAACTCTTTCACGTGCTGCACCTCTTGCACCTCTTGCAAGTCCTGCGTTTCTTGTATATCTAGAATACGTTACAGGTGGTACCGTTGCAAGTGGCTGAACAGGTGGGGCCTCTGGGAGCGGCTGAACAGGTGGGGCCTCTGGGAGCCGCTGAACTGGGGCCTCTGGGCGGGGCTGAACAGGTGGTGCCTCATCAAATATGGAAGGCTCTACGTCCTGGATGTCGATGATGTTGAAGTGCAAATCGGAGCTCATCTCCACACTCGTGCACTCATCGTAGAGTTCATCTCGATCGTACGGATCGTGGAGATGGAAGCCCTGCCCATTGCATTTGGACATCACCGACCACCCTACAGGGCGGGAGACTTAAAATATGCCGTGTTGGCTGCAATTGGAACTGCAAATTAGTTTGTCACATCATTCAAAGCGCAGGTCATTCAAAAACATACCGTTTTTTGTCCACAGGTGCCATGACAATTGCAATTGAATCCGGCATCAATTGTTCGTACGCATACTGCGTGTGCATGTCAATCGATGACATGAAACAATCCATCTCTGGGTGGCACTGTAGGAGGAAGAAATATTAAACCATGTATGATTTCATGAATGAATAGAAGTGGCTTACATGGATCCAGCCAATCGTCAACAAACCCTCCCTTATTTGAACAACGGCGGTGTCCTCCTCATTTGTCATCACGCACTGCATTTTAAAAACACGATTTATATAGTTATTTTTAGTAACAATATAATATAAGTTGGTTAAACATTCTCACATAGTCAGGAGCGCCCAATTGCTTTGGCACAAGGAGAGTTGTGATTGAATATATCTTGTCACCCTGTAAATCAACAACACGACGCACAACATTAATTTTCTAATCACAACTGATAATAAATTTCAAATGACGTTGCTTCTTACCTTGGAGCCGCAAAGGAGAGCACACGTCTCCTTGTTATTCTTCGTATTGACTCGTGCAAGTGCCATGAACTCTTCCATCAAATTCACAGGCTGCAATGGAAATTCAGTGTAAGTGTAAATTCTACACATTGTATAAAACCAAATAGAAGACATACCACTTGCACTGTCATCCTCTGACGAGCGGTAGGACCCACCACTGAAGGACCTGGGGCCAAAATCTTTTGAACTTTAGCCAGGGTTAGAGGAGGGGACGGTTGCCTGATGATCGGAGACCTGCATAATTGTAACACATTGTTAATCAACGATACTAATGCATATAAGGAAATTACATGTAAAATCAAAGACATACTGGCATCCGTCTGGACCGGCATCGGAAGATGTATGAGATGCTGATGGATGAGATGGCTGGGTGGTTGTGCGAGCAGTTGCCATATGCATTTGTACTTCTTGCATCTGTAGTACAGTGGCTTGAAGCTGGCCAAGTTGACTCTCCCGTCTATCCAACTTGGCTTGAATCTCGCCAAGTTGGGTGACAAGCCACTACCACCTCTCTTCGCTGCTGATTACGGAGGGCGACGATGAGGACTAGGGTGGGGGAGGTGCATCATCTGCCATAGGACGCACAAAATCGTCATCCACCTCCACGTGATATGTCGGTTGTGCGTTTGCTGTCCACGGAATTATGGCAGTGCACATGGAAGGAGCAGGTGGAGCTGACGTGGATAGCGGTGGTGGAGCTGACGATGATGGCCGTGGTGGAGCTGACGTGGATGGCGGTGGAGCAGCTGAAGTGGAAGGACGAGGTGCAGGAGGTACAAGATGTGCAGGAGGTGCAGCTGCCACATCTCCTCTGAATACTCACTCCCCTCGTACTTTTTGCAACCCCATCCGAGCCAATGTAACTTCATTATACATGTCAAGTGGTTTTTCGTCTGTTCGTCGCTCTATGTGAGGGACAACCAACCTGTTGCTGTCAATAATGCGCTGAATGAGACAATTATATGGGAGATTCTTCCTTGCACTATTCAGAGTTGCTTTCATTTGCTGCATAATGATGTATGCAAGGTTGAACCTCTTCCCATTGTATAGCTTCTCCATTACGTACAAATCCATGGCTGTGACAAGGTCTCTATGTCCATCACGAGGCATAAATGTGTGCGTGATCATGTGATGGATGACCCTTGCTTTCGCATCGAGGTCTTTTGATTTAGGCCGGAAGAAAGACTCAACGGCTGTAGGATTGCGAACCAATTGCTTCAGCAATGCAAGACCTTCTCCTTTTTGGACAAATTCGGGGTCCTTTGTCGCATGGTAATACTCCTCCAACGGCTCCTCCGTGGAGCATCCAATGAGCTCATTTAATTGTCCTAGAGTTATCCTAATCTGTTTTCCAAACAGAAAACTCCTCAACTCTCTATCACTTGATTTGTCAAACTCCAAATTGGCATAAAACAGTTTGACAGCTCTCTCATAGAAATAACCTCCCATTGTGCACAGTTTATCCAATCCAATTCGTTCAAACATTGCCTTCAATCCAAAATCAGCATATGAATTGAAATTTACCTTCCTGGATATGATTATTGCACGGGGTACAATGTCCTTCTCGTACCGTATATGGGCGGAGGCTGAGCTGAACATCCTAGGTTCTACAGACTCCACTGGACCCGTCGTCTCGGTGGGAGCCACCACCTTACGCTTCTTCGACGCTTGACTATTCCTCGGCGCCATTTTCAGATTCAAAACTCAGGGGTTCGGGAATTCGTCGGGGGAAATCGGGAGTTCGGGAATTCGTCGGGGGAAATCGGGAATTCGCTCGCGATTTGAAGTACAGGGCGATTTCTAGGGCTTGGACGCCCTTCGCGAGTATAAGCAGCGTTTTGTCATCCGTCAGGACGAAAACGCGGTCGTTTTGGTTATGACGGACGTCCGTCATGGTCCGACGGACGCCGTCCAGATGCTGATGAGGTGTTATTTAAAGACGGACGTCCGTGGTATAACGACGGACGTCCGTCATAATGGGGAATTCTGGCGATTTAGGATCGCATGTGACCCGCACATGACCCAATTAATTTGGAGTCACTACTGACCGTTCGATCCAGGCGATCCAACGGACAAGGATCGACGTTCGTCTTCACCAGGCGGATTAAATCCTGGCCGTCGATCCGAGGCACGTCCCTCGCTCGATCCAACGACCAAGGATCTTTGTCCGTCATCGCATCTGGCAGGGACGCCAGATTCAATCCTGGCCGTTGATCCAGACGAGGGACGATCCTCGTCGATCCAACGGCCAGCGAACGTCGTACTTCGGTCGGCTCTGGACGATTCGACCGTCGGCTCTGCCATCGCCCTTCCACTCCGTTCGACACCGCTAGACAGGGTACAAACGGGGCGTTAACCTCGACGGCTTTGGACGGAAATCGTGACTGCGAGGTCGCCGGCGACATTTTCTCATAGTTCAGGGTTTTAGTTGTTAAAAAATAATCACCAAGGTTTGACTTGTCGTTGATCGCAAACTATAGAGTCTACAGTGTTATTTACCCTTGTATTTATTATTTTGAAAATGAAAGTAAATCCAAGTCAAGATAACTTCAGGAAAGATCTAAACCGTTGAACAAAAAACCCAAGTTCATAATCGTATGTGCATCCTTACGAAGGAAAATCAGCTAACACCTCCCTTCCGGAGAGCTCGAAAGCTCGAGACTTTCAACCCATTTTATCTTCTTTTTATCTATCTGGCGCATACTTTCAGTAATGGCGTCGACTGTATCTTTAACTGGTCAGATTTCGAACTTGCGAGGACTCACCGACTGGAAAAGGCCTGGTAATTTTCTCTTCTCTCTCTAAATCTGCTTGGTTGCTGAGATAAAGGGGAACTGAATACACTGTTTCGGGAAATTTATAGTATGCGGGTGTATGTGTTTTTTCCTGCTCTGTAGACGCTTGTTTATGTGGAAGGACTTTAACATACTATTATAAACATTGCTCTGCTTCTACTCCTTGTAATTTGGGGTTTTAGCCAATGAAATAATCGAGTTTGCTTATCTCTAGGTATGTGTTGGTTTAGGTTTCAGTCTTCTGGCATTAAAACCTTTTTCTTAATGTTGATGATAAGTGGCAATGCATTATCGTTTAAGTTTCTTGTTTGTCCATCTGCACTCTAGCAATGGAATGGAAGTAAAGGAAAAAGTGTAGAATTTCACAGGTAAACAAAATGATCGTATTCTTTTTCTTCTTTTCAAACATTCGGCCGAAGTTTCTGTACTGTATAATCAAGTTTGATATATTCCTCAGCAAATCTGCAAAAGAACCCTTATTGAATAAATCTATCTTTCTTATGTAATAATTTATGGATATTCATTCATTATAACACAATTTATCTTTTTCTGCAAAAGGGCCCTCATTGTGACCTTTTGGAACTCTGATTGAATGAATCTATCTTTCTTATGTTATAATTTATGGATTTCTATCTTTTTTTTGCGGTGTTATACACACTTTACATACAGCGAATCTATAAAGAATGCGCTGCTTGAATAATTTTTATAGTTACTAGACTAATAACTATTTGTGTGATTTAATTAGACTGAATGATATTAGTGATTTGTTGATTTACTGGTTTGTGATTATAATATGTTTTGTTCTGTCCTCAAAAGGTTCTCTTTTTCTTTCTTTGAGTTGCATTTGCGCGTGTGGGTGTGGATATGAACTATCTCATTTGATCGTAGAGTGGATTGTTTGAATCGACTTGTTTTATTGATTTGTAGGTGAGTTAAATGTAAATCAAAATGTTGTTTGCGCCCAGTTTTTTTCTCGTTCGGCCCACAAAAAATTTGGGCAGCAATACAGATCTCTTCGTGTGTATGGTCTATTTGGAGGGAAAAAGGAAAACAATGAGGATGGATCTTCAAAGGTTATTTAGTTTTATTTATGCTCAACTCAGAATTATTTATTTGCATATAAATTTTCTTTATTAATAGTATACTTGCTTCATTTACAAGTTTTTCCTAATTTTCACAGAAAAACGTTTATCCATTTTCTATTTTCATATGATAAGAAAAACTTCATAGAGATATCCGGGAGTCTTCTTTCTGTTTTTTTTTAAAGTTCGATATCTATATTTTACTTTGTTGTTTCTTCATTTTAGTGCAATTCTTTATTTCCTTCTTCATATTATGTGAATTTTTCATTTAAAATGTTTACGAAAAGTGTTCCTTTTGTGTTCCAAATATGTGATCGTTGGGTTAAGGCGACTTTGAAAATCCCAAAAATAAAATTTAGAAACGAATAGTTGTATAGTTTGTAGGATTCATGTCTAGGTGTGCAAAACAAGGATACATATTTGACATGAACTCTTACACTAAAATGGATTATTTGTGTTACAATTTGTAGTTGTATATTGCACTTTTACTTCCTCGTAAATTTTAGTTTTTAGGGTAAAATGCAATTTAAACCTAACTTTCCGGGCCATTTAAGACAAATATGTCAATTTTTTTTTTAACAAAATAAATTTAAACTTTTTGACTATCAACAAATCTATCATTTCTGTTGATTAACCTGTTAAATTCTTCACGTGAAATGCACATGATAGACTTTTTTTCTAATTCTAATCTACTTCTAGATCCAATAAAAAATCATACGTTTCGTTATTTGGTTAAATTTAGAAGAATTGCAACATGTGTGAAATAGAAGATTGAGAAATCATTAGTTTTATAAAGTATAACAATGAGTTTCATTATAATTAGAATAAAAAAGAAAGTTTATTAGGTGCATTTAACGTGATAGATTTGACAGATTAAATAACTACGATTTTATATTTTTACTGATAACTCAAAGGTTAAGGTTTATTGTGTTAAAAAAAAAAATTCAAAGTGTCCATTGTAAATGACCCCCGGCTTAAATTGCATTTTACGGTGGTTTTTAATTTTGATCTAATGATTCAGTTGCAACAATCGTTATCTTCCATCGTAATACCATTTTAAAATGCAGAATATGATTAGTGTTAGTTGGACTAATGTTACCTCCATGGCTATTCTTTTAGGCAGGAATCCTTGGAAACATGCAGAATCTTTATGAAACTGTAAAGAAAGCACAGATGGTTGTCCAAGTTGAGGCAGTGCGTGTGCAAAAGGAACTTGCTGCGTAAGAGAAAAAAAAAAGCCTTAAAGCTTTTTCATACGAACTCATCTTTCACCTCTTTTGAAATCTGAGCTTCGTTTATTTATTCTAATTTTTGCAGAGCAGAGTTTGATGGATATTCTGAAGGCGAACTAATTAAGGTATGGTCTCGTCTCCTTCTTTTTTTTTTTTTTTTGTCTCATGAGATGTTGTTCTCAACTTTGTTCTTATATAATTGAAGTATAAATTTTGATAAATCCAAAAAAATGGTGATGCTTGAGCTTCAAGTATGACTGGAAAATATTTTTAAAAATAGTAAAGAACAATTTAGAATATAAAGCTTGGTGTCATTTACTAATTATACGTTAAACTATTTTTTGTTGACAAACGGAACTTCCATATTTCAGCTGTAAGCAATTTAGATATTGTTGTCAATTTATCTGTTAAATGTAGGATGTATAACTACGTTTTTAATTAATCAAGTATTTGAACCTGATTTATAACTTATTCGGCGATTTTTAACTGAATTTCAAAATTTGTTGATCTCATTTCTAGCGATTTCAAATTCGATCAAGAGATCGATAGAGTTTGAAGTCATGATAGAAATTGTAGGAGAGATTATAAATCGGGTGAAAAATATATGATTGAATAGAAAACATGATATACACACGTTGAAATTAACCAATAAATTGGCTGCAAGGTCTAAATTGCTGAAAGACAGAGGTTCTATTTTGTTGAAAAAATAGTTTAATGTCTAAACTTTAAATGATTTCAAACATTAAGATTTAAATTGTAATTTATCCTTTTAAAAACTGTTATTGGAAATAATTATGAAGATTTTTTAATTACAGAAAGCAAAAAATTATTTAATTTTTTTTCAAGACCTTCATGATGAGAGCATTAAAGTGGGATTGTTTTTAAAACTAGGGAACTAAAGTTGAATGGTTTGTGTTCATCATTGGACTAATATGAGGAACTACTCCGTTTGATATCTCTTTTCAGGTGACATTATCCGGTAACCAACAACCTGTTAGGACCGAAATCACGGAGGCTGCGATGGAATTAGGAGCAGAGGTGAACACTCCCCACATGTTATCTCATCTCATCCATTAATTCTAATTTTTGAAAGTATTGCGGTCTGACGTCATTTCTACCTCCGAAACAAAAAGTGGAACTCAGAGAAGAAAATTCTGGGAAATCCATCTAACCTTTCTTCTTTTTGGCATCGACTTGAATGAGCTATTTACAGTCGCCATTTTCTTTGCTTCTTCTGCAGAAACTCTCTCTTTTAGTTACTGAAGCATACAAGGATGCACACCAGAAGAGTGTTCTGGTGAGGTTTCTATGTTCTTCCAAATATTTGCTCGTTTGCTTCTTAACTGTGAACTCGAATCTGAATTACAATGAATTGATTATCTACTTTTTTGACTATTGAATTTTCTTCCTTTTGTCCTGAACTAAATTTAAAAAATAAAACAAAGGAACTTGCAAATTAGTCCTAAATTTAAGGATCAAAGACAACCAGTGCGTCAAACTATTTTTTTTAGCAAAATTAGCATTTTATTTTGGATAGTTAGCAAAATGGTTCATGCATTGATGAAATTTGTTAAATATCTCTCGTTTTTCCCTTTAATAGTCATTTTGAGTCACTCTTGTTACCTTGACTCCCTCGATTTCAAACATATACCTCATTTGGATTGTCTTCTAGTTTTCAAAATCGATTGTAATATCAAGTGAATTAAGACAATCGTGGTCAGTTAAATTGACCATTACAAGCGAAAAACGTAATACATTTAACTAATTTTATCAAAGTATTAGTCGGCTTGCTAACTATTCAAAGTGAAATGGCAATTTTGCTGAAAAACTAATTTAAGGCATCATAGAACTTTTTGTTTGACCATTTTGCCTGATTGTTCATATGAGCTCTGGACTGAATGGAAAATAAATGGATATTTTCTTGCACTTGATGAATTTGGGTTCTTATCTCCAGGCAATGAAGGAGAGGATGAGTGATCTTGCTCAGAGCTTAGGAATGCCTCCTGGCCTCGGCGATGGATTAAAATAAGACTGGTCGGAATCGAGTGCCGAAATTACCCGGAATTTCTCTTTTTTTTTTGTTTTTTTTTTTGAATTATGTAAAATTTACTGAGAAGAAAATTGAGGGAATAATACAATTTTTTCCCTTCTTCCTTCTTCCTGTTCTTCATTATGGGATTGAAGATCAAGTAGTCGTCCCCCTGTTTTATAGAATTTTGGGTTGAAGATTTGAAAAACTGTCGTCATAAATAGTTTTTTCTCTTATCATAGAAAGTGGTTCTTTCTAAAACGACAGATGAAGAAAGGGTTCTTAAGAAGTTCTACTGTTCTTGCATTTGTTTTTGGGAGACCCCTGGTTTGCTTTTTCATCGACGTTAAAAGTCAACGAATTGACTTTCAAAGATGTCAAACTCGAATGAGTTAATCGGTCAACCTGTTAACTGAGTGGGAACGGAGAGATCCACACCCAAGCCTTGGTTTTTATTGAACAAAAAAAAACCAAACCGGTTCATAAAAATTCCCACATCTCTTAAATCTTAAACAACATTTCTTTGGAGGCAAAATTGAGTGTAAAAATAGAGTTATCAAAAATACACTAGATCTATAGTTAATGAGAAGACCATCAACATGAACCGGCCGGTCTCCTTATGACTTTAATTAGACCGGGCGAACCGGAATCCTTACTCCTGACATTTGAATCTTGTAACTCCGTCACAATTGACGCTTTATTGGTAGCCAACGGTAGTATAAACGGGGCTATAAATAGGAAAGACTGACAATGTGGTCTGCGAGTTACTCTTCCTTTTTCTTCTCCATTTCAAGGAATTCCTAAAAGCAGGCAGGTACTTTTGTTTACTTCTTACGGATTTTTCGTCGTTTACGTGGTTTTTTTGACAGCTTTCTTTCTGATTGAGGTTTAATGACGTTTGCTTTCGCGTTAGTAGGTTTTGATTTGATAATTGGTCGATTTGTGAAGTTGATGATGATCTCTTGATTTTAGGAATTTCATTTTCCGTTTCCTGATGTGTTTTTTCTTGAATAGTAAGCGATTTCGGTTCACTAGCGGATTTTTGGTGGTTTTGAAGCATCGTTATTAGCTTGCGACATAATTGTTGGGAAAGAGAATAGAATCTGTTAATTGACGGTTTTAATGATTTTGGATAAGCAATATATAAATATTTTGAAACATTTCGATCTCTTTGCAAGTGGCAAGTTCCATTTGGGTGTGTGATGTTGGTGCTTGGTACATATGTTATATATATGTGTATATATATATATATATATATATATATATTTGTAACATTTCGATCTCTTTGCAAGTGGCAAATTTCATTTGGCTGTGTGATGTTGGTGTTTGGTACATATGTTTAATTGAAATGAAAGTTCGTAACAATTTCTCTAGGGCCGTTTATGTACTTCATCGATAGATTTGGTTGATAATATATTCGTTCACTTTTCCTCCTGAGATCTTTTTTGGAATTAACAGGGCTTGAATTTTTTAATGTAAGAGAAGATGTTAGAGCAGTTACTAATTTTCACGAGAGGAGGATTAATTCTATGGACATGTAAAGAGCTTGGAAATGCTCTTAAAGGATCACTGATTGACACATTCATCAGATCTTGTCTTTTGGAGGAACGATCTGGAGCAGCATCATTCAATTATGATGCTTCAAGCGCTGCCTATACCCTCAAATGGACCTTCCATAATGAGCTTGGCCTTGTATTTGTTGCTGTATATCAGCGGATTCTTCATTTGCTTTACGTGGATGATTTACTCGCAATGGTGAAGCGTGAGTTCTTGGACATTTATGATCCAAAGCGAATGACCTATAATGATTTTGATGAAAATTTTAAGCAACTTAGAAAAGAGGCTGAGGCCCGTGCTGAAGATCTGAAAAAAACAAAGATTCTATGTAAGCAAGCGGGCAATATTAAAAACCAGGGATATATGCAAAAGTCTGGCTTTGAGGGGGGAAGCACAAAAATCAGTGGAGGTGGTAAGGAAAATGACGGTGAGGGTGATTGTGATAACGCCAAAGGTCACAAGTTAAGCAATGGTTACGTCAATGGTAATCATGTTAATATTGAGAAATCTAACTTGACTCGTGTTGTAAATGGTAAAGAAAATTTAAGCTCCAATGGCGTGGCCTTTGATGTAAATAAGCTTCATAAGCTTAGGTCAAAAGTTGGGAAGAAAACTGATACTGTTATTAACAAAGGCTCAAAAGAAGAGCCAAAAAAGGTGACTAAGAAGAATAGGGTTTGGGACGATAAACCTCCTGAGGCAAAATTGGATTTTACTGATTCGGCAGATGAGAATGGGAGCAACACTGTAGGGGATTTGGCAACAGACCAAGGCGAAAGTATGATGGATAAAGAAGAGATTTTCAGTAGCGACAGTGAGATCGAGGAAGACAGCGAAGATGGAAAGGATAGCAAAGGGGATACTAAGAAGAAAGGATGGTTTTCATCTATGTTCCAGAGGTAAATTGTTAGCGGAATGCTATTGTGCAGTATGACTTCTGTTGCTTGATAAATCAGTGTGATTTTCTTAAGTATCTTTCAACGATTGCTTACAACTAGAATCTGAGTTTATTGTCAATAAATTTTTAGTGTTTTTTTAGTTGTTTTGTCATAAAATTTTAATCCTTTGTTGTGTAGTTTTCTAATGTTAAACAAAATTTATACCCGGGGGTGTAACTTTTTTATGCTATTTTCTAAATATCTTAATGTTGTAAATTATATTGTTAATCTTAACTTGTCTGATGGTAATTTGGTGTTCTGTCGCTTTCCTGTATTCAGTATCGCAGGAAAAGCCAATTTAGAGAAGTCAGACCTTGAGCCAGCTCTTAAAGCACTTAAAGATAGGCTCATGACCAAGAATGTGGTGTGTTATCTTTTCTGCCTTTAGTGTTTTATCAAATTTTACCCTCCAATTTACTGCTAATTAGAATTCCTTCATATGTTATTTGTAGACGGAAGAAATAGCTGAGAAGCTCTGTGAGTCTGTGGCAGCCAGTCTTGAAGGTAAAAAGCTGGCCTCTTTCACTAGGATATCTACGTCGGTGCAGGTTTGTGACTTTGTACCCTTTTTTTTATCTATTATTTCCCCTTGGCCACTTATCTTATAATTAAATTGTTTTAGAAAAATAAGATACAGTGAAATGATCAACTGCAGACAGCAATGGAAGAAGCTCTTGTTCGCATATGAACACCAAGGCGCTCTATTGACATTCTGAGAGATGTGCATGCTGCCAAAGAACAAAGAAAACCATACGTGGTTGTTTTTGTTGGTGTGAATGGGGTTGGGAAATCAACCAATCTAGCTAAGGTTTGGTTGCTTTCACTTTATATGCAGTTTTTGCGCCGAAATCTCCTTCCTTCTATGAATTTCCCCACCTCACGGCAGTCACCTCCACACACGGAGAAAACAGCACACACTGTAAAAGCACAATCACCAAAAAACAGAATCACCACAAGTCCAGATGAACCACAGACTCAGAATCTACTAATATCAAATAGAACAGCATAAAACAGTGTAGAAATTGTCTGGATAAATTTCCCCCTCTCACCAATCCCCTTATATCCCTCTCTCACAACTCTAACTGTTTAGGACTCCCTCCACTACTCCTCTAACTGTGTGTGAGAAAATTATTGCAAAATAAAACCTCCCACAAAATAAACACGCCACTAACTATAATCATTTTACCCTTCTACTATAAAATTTACCAAACAAACCCTTCCGTAGCATCATTAGTTCTCAATGCGTCTTTGTGCTGTGGTTTTTGAACAGGGTTTTTTCCCTCATGCAGGTAGCTTACTGGCTTCTACAGCATAATATCAATGTTATGTGTGCTGTGGTTTTTGAACAGGGTTTTTTCCCTCATGCAGGTAGCTTACTGGCTTCTACAGCATAATATCAATGTTATGATGGCTGCTTGCTACACATTTCGTTCAGGAGCTGTTGAGCAGCTGAGAACTCATGCCCGTAGACTCCAAGTATGACAGCTTTGGCTTAGAATTTAATGACCAAAGTTTGCTGAAACTCATCTTTTCTATACATAAATGTTAATATCTATGAATTTTCCTTAGATTCCCATATTTGAGAAAGGATATGAGAAAGATCCTGCAATTGTGGCCAAGGAAGCAATCCAGGAAGCATCTCGAAATGGATCTAATGTGGTTCTCGTCGACACGGCTGGTCGAATGCAGGTTAAGAACTTTCCTCTTTATCATGAATATTTCTTGGTTTGGTGTCTGCTTTGAAATCCTTATCCATTTACTGCAATATTTTCATAGGGGCATGCATGCAATAATGTTTTTACTTTGATTTCCTTAGATGATAGATATATTCATTATGACTGAAAAATAGCACAAAGCGAGATCTATTGTTTATGCAACTAGCTTTTAATTTTCATCTTGTCTCTGGTTATGAGTTTCTGACGTATAGTTGTGGTAAACTTTCCAGGATAATGAACCATTGATGAGAGCTCTCTCAAAGCTCATTTATCTTAACAGTCCAGATCTTGTGTTGTTTGTTGGAGAAGCACTGGTTGGTAATGATGCCGTGGACCAGCTTTCAAAATTCAATCAGGTTTCAATTACGTTCTCATTCCATGTCCTCCAATTACGTCTGTTAAGCTGTTGCTTCTGTTATGACCTTATATTTTGAATACCCCATTTTATTAATTGTTTCAGTAACTAGCTGATCTCTCACCATCGCCTATTCCTTGACTGATCGACGGGATCTTGCTTACAAAATTCGACACCATTGACAACAAGGTGAACATTTTGCCGAGTTCGTAAATTAACATTGGTGGGGTTTCAACTGTTGCGTCAGATCAAGTTAACCAAAATCTTTGCAGGTTGGGCTGCACTTTCCATGGTTTATATATCCGGTGCTCCTGTAATGTTCGTCGGCTGTGGGCAATCATATCCAGACCTGATGAAGCTCAACGTCAAATCCATTGTCAAGACACTTATCCAGTGAGTGTACTCTTGCTTCTATCTTCATCTCTCTTACCTGTCCAAGTCTGTAGACAATGAACTTCTTTGTCGATCCCGATGACCACCCGCCAAAAAGTACTATCATTGGAGGCTAATCCATAATTTCCTCCCTTTGATACAACTATATTTGTTGAAAGTGTGAACCGTAAGTGAAATATGTAATCTATTAATATGGTTGCAAATACTAAATTGAGTAGTGTTACATTATTAGTATAATCTTGTACATGACGTTTGGAGGTGTCATTTGTTTATTTTATTAATTCACATATTTTATTATTTTAAATATTTATATTAGGAAAAATGACAAATTAACCATCATGGTTTGCTATCAATGACAAATCAACCACTATGGTATGTTTTCTAACAAGTTCACCACTAACGTATGGAAAAATGATAAATATAACATCACATTCACGTTCACTATTAAGAAGCTGACAGGGCGCCGAGGTGTCTTGGAAGGACGCCGCGGTCAGAACGCCGAATGCTTGCATTCTGAAAATCAGAAGAATCAGAAGCTTCGGGTGGGAGTCATGGAGAAACAGGAGTTTAGCGCTCACAATTACAGTGGAGTTGATACCACAGCGACATGTTTAGGGTTATCTTTGAGTTTTCAAATGGATTCAGCAGCTTTGTATGGAAATTCAACAACGATTTTACAAGGTTTTGATACTCAGAATCAGCAAAATTCAAACTCCATGGAATTCTCTTATGGAGCAAATTTTCTCAAGAATTCTAATGAATTTAAGCCTTCTTCTTGGTCTTCTTCTAAAGTTCCTCAGTTTTTAAAAGCTTTACCTCCTAAACAACAGACCCACTATAGCCATTTGCACTTTTCTAACAACGCTCCCTTTTGGAATGCTTCAGAAGCCGCCATTAAAGACGCCAAACCAAGCTTTTTTCCTTCTCTACAACCACAATTCTACTCACAAAACTTCGAGGAAAAGCCTAAGGTAAGAAGAAACGAATGAGTAATACCACTCAAAACGCTATGGCGTCCTGATTTTTAGAACGAGGGCTTTCGGCGTTCTAACCGCAGCGTCTTCTCAAGACACCGCAGCGCCCTGTCAATTTCTTAATGACGAACGTGACTGTAATGTTGGATTTGTCATTTTTCCATACGTCAGTAGTTAACTTGTTAGAAAACATACCATAGTAGTTGACTTGTTATTGATCGCAAACCACTATGGTTAATTTGTCATTTTTCCTTCATATTATATTATAATAATATTTACTAGGATTGGATTATAGTAATATTGTGGCTCGACCGAGTCTAGAAAGATATATCTTGGTTGATCTTGTTCTAATAATGTTGTTTATTTAATTCCAAGTCGAACAATGTCACACTCCCCAACCCAACCACATGTTGAGGCTCACGGAATATTCCACAAGATAATTGGTCACAATGATGGTTGCCCTCCTCTTTGGCCTCGTAATTGTCGAATGTCAAAACGCTTTCACTTTTGCAGTCTAACAAACATTTTTTTAATTTTCGTATCAATTATTTATTTATCTTATTTGATTTGAAATGAGACGAAATAATAATCTATGTTATATAATTCAAAATTTTGTATTGAAGTCCATGTTTTAATTGTTAAAGAAACAAAATTTCTATACGAAAACGATGATGTAGTAGAATAATCAAACCAAAACAAACGAAGGTCGAACAAACGCTGGTAGCTGGAAAAAAAATTCTTGAAATAATGAACTCGAGTGGTAGAATTGGCTTTAATATCATCTCTCCACATAGATTGCAATAAAAAGATCATTGATTTGCATCAAGATGTGGTGTCACAAGTGGAACATATTTGTTGTATGACATTATTTCTATTAAATTTTGCTAGTTTAATGTCATATGAATAATATTATGTTTACTTTTTATTACTGTTTTATATTTTTAATTCATGACGTATCAAATATTAATTGGTGTAATTAATTACTTATTTTAATTTTTTATAATAATTATTCTAATCAATATTTATCAGTTAGAAGGAAAAAAAATTAGAAAATAACAAAATAGAGAAAATATTTCATTACTTCTATTATATTTATATTTTAATTTGACGTTACTTATTATTTATAATTATTTATATTACATTTAGCTTAATAATAATTTTTGAAAAAAGAAATTAACAAAACAACTACTTAATTATAAGTTTAATGATAAGTCAACCATTAAACAATTTTTACTAACAAATAAAACACTTAATTATGAGAAATGAACGACATAAGTATTGTTAATACGTTTTCTGTTAAAAAATAATTTGTCTTGCGTTTCTTCCTCTTTCTCCTGGTAATGCAAAAGAATTTCTATTTTCCTTTACAACTTCATTTTCATTCAATGATTCTTAAACTTCGTCTGTTTGACGACGATTTTAAATGGCAGACGACAATACAAATACAAAACTCAGACCAAATTTTGGAAAGAAGAAGCTATGGAAATCAAAACGCTAAACTAGAACAACAATTATAGATTGAACCGAAAAACAAATAAAAATGTAAAGCAAAAAAAAAAAAAAAGAGTTTCTTTCCACAAGGGAAAGAACTTTTTTTCGGGAAAGAAGGAAACAACCTTCTTTCCTCAAGAAAAAGAAACTTTTTCTTCCTCTTCCTCTATGTAACGCAAAAAAAATTATTTTTTCATTTTACAATTCCATTTTCTTACGTGTTCAATCTATATCTATTGTTCTAGTTTTGCGTTTAGATTTCCATGGCTTATTCTTTCCAAAATTTGATCCGAGTTTTGGTTTTTTGATGTGGGTTTTACATTTGTATTGTCGTTTGCCACTTAAAATTGTCATCGTATTTTCGCCTCTTGAGTTCAATTTATTTTCTTAGTTTGTTGTATGGCTCTTGGACAAACGGATGTAACTTAAGAAGCATTGAATGAAGATGAAATTGTAAAGGAGAAAAATAAATTCTCTTGCGTTACTTAAAAGGAAGAAGAAGAAACGCAATAGAAATTATTTTTTAACCAAAAATATTACAGTAATATTTATGCTGTTTATTTTTTATAATTAAATATTTTATTTATTAACGAAAATTATTGATAGTTGATTTACGATCGAGTTGGTTGTTTTGGTAATGCCTCATTTTGAAAATTTTAAAATATAAAAAGTTCTCCATTTCATTTTCAAGCATATGGGAAAATGGAATGCGCATTGAAATGAGCAATCAACCTTGAACTGGGTGTATCGGATCATTTTCAATTAGATTTGTTCCATAGAAGGATCTCACTTCAATTCTCCTGCGCGTGGCAGGTTTTTGCTTCGATTCAGCTATGGAGGTTGCTTCTCTTTCTTTCCATCAGCTTACACACCTTCGTTTCAGTGGGTTCTCTCTCTCTCTCTCTGTTTTTTTTTTTTTTTTTTTGTGTTTGGTGATTTCTTATTCTGTCGGGTTTGGATTTTTAGGTCGTGAGGAAACTAGGCTTCCCGCTGTGTCTTCACTCCTCACGGTACATGATTTCAACTATTTGTTTGTTTGTATTTTTTTTGCAATCAGATTGGTGCGCCGTCAATTTTGATTTTTCGTTTTTCAATTTGCATAAGTTTTGCATGTGAAAATTGGAAAATTTGTGATGGCTAATGATTTTGGAAGTTCTAGATGAATCAGGGTTGATCTCATGGACTCTGGAATAAGTAAAAGGAATTGGCGACAAATTGAAGTGATTTTTTTTTTTTTTGAGTTAATCTTGAAACTGCTATCACGGTGTGCACATGCTATTAAGCAGAGTTAAAAGTTCCATTTCATAGTAACTCTTAACAAGCTGAGCTTCAGCATGCATCAATGAAGCGGGTCCGTGTCCTTTGTCTATGGATACGTAATATAACTGTCGAAACGACATACTTATAATCTTAAGTTTCTTGTTCTTTATTAAGCACTATCTGAAAATACGTCTAAATGGGCTTCTATTTTTGGTAATTACCATTTTTTAACGCAGTTAAAATGCAGAAGATTCAATCAGATGTTGGGTTTTCCCATGAATGTTCTATTTAAAACGCCTCAATTGAAAGTTTTCTTCACCTTGAGAACTACCTTCATATAACCAAAAATATATGATATTCTAGGTCAGAAAAATGTTAATTATTGTGTAGCAGATTTTAAGAAAACTGTCTTTCGATGGTGTCAGTATTTGCTTCAGGAGATTGTGTTTGTTGTACTTTTTTTTATTACAGCAATATGCCTCAAAAGGAATTTATAGTAGCTTTGCAAGGAGGCAAACAACGATAAGAGCTTCATATAAACGTAAGTGAACCCCCCTTGCTTCTAGATTGAAAAAAAATATTTTATTCTTTTATTTCCTGAATAAATAATGATCAGCGTTCATGCATTTCTCCACATTTTCATCATTAGATATTACTACTGTCTGTGGAATTGTTGATGAATGTAGAATGTTGGTACCCTTGTGGTAACATGTAAGTAGAAACCGTGATTGTCAAGTGTCTTAAGGTGCCTGTTTGCAAGAAAGTATTGATTATTTTATTGATTTCTTGATGATTTTAGAAAAATTTAAGTTGGAAAAGAAATGAATATGGTACACATCACTATATTGATTTCTTAATGCTTTATAAATCTGAAGTAGGTTGTGGCATTTGAGAGTAATGCTTCATGGGCTTTGAGACGTGAAATGAAGTGGTTTTTTCTTTTTCCATATCATTATTTCCCCCTTTGGTTTAGTTTTACATTCATCTGTAATTTCTCCATTGTTATTAATTGCATTCAGCTGCCCAGAACGGATTATGTATTCCTATACAATTCGGCAATTTCGCGTTGTGTTTCTTATCTTCAAAAGAGGAGACCAAAAAACTTTGTTACAATAGACTGCATGACAGAAACAAATCCTTCGGATACATTAGAGTCAGATCCGAAATGGCTGGAACTGGGATTCCCCATACCGGGTATACATTATCAGGTTTCCTCCAAAAACCTATTCTTTTGTTTGATACTTGATATTTTATTTAAACCAGCTAACCTTTTTTTTATGGTCTTTTTTAACTTTCTAAAGTGCAGAACTTAAATTGGGATCAAAAGTTAGAGGGATTTGCTTTTACGCAGTCACTGCAGTCACTGCTATTTTTCTTTTTGTTCTGATGTTGGTGGCACATCCATTTGTTCTCTTGTTTGATCGATACCAGAGAAAAGCCCATCATCTTATTGCCAAAATTTGGGCAACCTTAACTGTCGCTCCCTTTTTTAATGTCAAGTTTGAGGGATTGGAGAATCTGCCTCCTCCAGGGACACCTGCTGTATATGTGTCTAACCACCAAAGCTTTGTTGACATATATGCTCTTCTCACTTTGGGAAGGAGCTTTAAGTTCATCAGCAAGACTGGAATATTTCTTTATCCCATTATTGGATGGGCTATGTTCTTCTTGGGAGTTATTCCTTTGAAGCGCATGGACAACAGAAGCCAGTTGGTAATCTCTTTGATCTCATTGCTTTGTCGATTGATGAGTGGAACAAAATGTTAATAATTCATTCATTTTGTGCTTATAAAGTGATTGTCCTACCTTAAACTGCTGGATATAAATTTTTGTTTTCTCTTTCCTGTAGGATTGTCTAAAACGATGCATGGATCTTGTGAGAAAAGGTGGTTCTGTATTTTTCTTTCCTGAAGGAACTAGGAGTAAGAATGGAAAACTAGGAGTTTTCAAGGTACAGATGTTCTGGTTAGTGGGTATTAGTTCGTACACCATTGTGGAAGAAACAAACCTGGACTCTCTCTCTCTTTTTTTTTTTTAAAATTGTTATAAAGTCAGAAATGGATGCTTTAAATGCTGGTAACTGAGAAATGTCAGTTGATACATGTTGAGATTGAGTTCTGGTGCTTGGGATTTTTTTCCCTCTCTTCAATATAATGATGCTTGAGCAAAAGAATGGGTCAAGCTTGGAGCCAAGTTAAAATGCGTTTAACCAATTAAATAAATTACAAAAAAGGTTCAAGCTAAGATAATGTAGAATGGGATTGTTTTGGAAATAAAATAGGCATCTTTGCAGGAATGTAAGATTAGTTACTCATCTACTGCCAGAGCGTAGTTTAGAGATAGTTGGCAGATTTTGTGTTTAGCGTCGTAAAGAACAGAAAATCACTTTAAATTAGTGGATTGATATGAAACCCTGGTACCTGTTGATATTCTTTTTGCACCAATGTTGTTGACAAGGAGAATGGCAATGTAGTTTCAAAGAACTTAATTGATGGTGAAAGCTTTTGTTTAATGTGTTTTCATCCTTTCACAGATAGAAATAGCGATCAAGGAAGAATTGGGATTACTGTGTCTGATTATATTTCGTTTGTTTTCTTTTAAAAATGTAGAAAGGGGCATTCAGTGTTGCAGCAAAAGTCAAAGTGCCTGTCGTACCGATTACTCTTCTTGGAACCGGATATATTATGCCTGCAGGAATGGAGGGCATTGTCAATGCAGGAACTGTGAAAGTGGTTATTCATAAGCCTATCGAGGGAACTGACCCAGATGCATTGTGCAAGGAGGCTAGAAACATAATTGCTGATGTGATTAGTAGTCAAGGTTAGGACTTACTCTTTCAAATCTTCTTTGATTTCCATGGCCTGCCCAGATTTTGATTCTGTGACAAAGGAAAAGGAAAAAAAAAAACTCATCTAAAAGGTATAGAATTTGTTCTTATGTAATGAATCAAATGAGTTAGTTTTTCATGATCTTTCATCCTGTCTTCCTCTTAGGTTTACTTACAAATCACCCGCTTATATTTACTCCTACATTCTTCATGACAAATATTTGTTATAAGTAGTTGGTGAATTAGTGTATCCTGCTAAAATTACTCGAAAATAAGATGACTGCGTCCCTAATTTTATTTTTGTCGTGGTAGAACCTTGATTTAAGAACACAATTTTTGATTATACGCTTAAAGTGCTTGTTCCCACGAAAGGTCCTTGCTCGTTTTGGAGGCCGTTGCAGTCGAAAACAATATTCTTGTGTACTTTTCGAAAAGGTTTTAAATCAGCAACATTCGAGTATTCACAGATGAGGAACATGGCTTGGTAGTTTAGGATGATGATTTATACTTGTGTTACCTTGTAAAAATTTTGTTATTTGGATTTCTGTTCATCACCATAAACTTCTATTTAATGGAGAACATAAGTTTGTTTTTTTTACATAATACAAGACATTTGGAAGAAAATGCAGTGCTAAACAATGCAATTTTCGACACACTCTATGTGACAAGACCATTTGATAGAAACACTTGAACACTCCATAATTGTCCTACTTATAGTCCATGCATCACACTATGTAGAGTTCGTATATTATGAATTATGACTCGTTTTGAAGATGCGCTTCGGTGATGAAATGATCGACACAATAACCAGACCCAAATGCTCGTCACGATAACCAGACCCCAATGCTCGTTATTTCACTTATAGTTCATGCATTACACTAGATAGATTTCTTTTCGAAGATGCCTCGGTGATAAAATAACACACACGATAGTAGGGAGACCCAAATGCTCGCTACCGACTTTGGTTAAACAAAACGGGGAACTTGTACACTTGTTTAGATGCAGCCTACAAATTCTATCTTCAGTTCAAATTAAGGGTATTTTCCAATTCCTTAGTAAAAAATTGATTTAATGATCCCAAAAAATTTGGAAGAATATTATTGAAAATCTTCAGCATGCAGGTACCAAATAGTGCCATTTTCAAACCACCCCATTTCTACTCAACTATCTTCAATTCCAAGAGTTGTTGAAGTCAATCATTCATAAAAGTAAAGTTTGGATGTATAAATTCAACTGAAAGCCAACAAAACACAAAAGTAAACTTCAAATCCCATGTCCATCAGCTTCTTTTCTTCCCCACATGTTATTCCTAAATAATCATTTCTTTATTTCTTCACCAATATGTTGTGAAAATTTAGGATTGTTTGATCTAGGACGAGTTTTTCAACACCCACTCAACAAGCGTGGCAATGCCAAATCCCGTCGCCGTCCGCATCTTCTCGTTCCAAACGGGACCAGCCATGTCGATGTGCATCCACTGAATCTTCTCATCAACAAACTGCAAATCCATATTATATTAATTTCAGTCACCATAAGTTCATAAATATGATATAAATTTCTTTCTTGAAAAGTTCTTCAGCAACTTCCTCGAGTGTAATTCATAAAAGTTGAACTCATTTTAATACACATAAAACTAGTGTATTCTTCCCATCTCCAAAGCCAATGCAATTTTCATCAATTGTTGACATTTCTAATATTAATCTACTAAATATCTCGATAATTTGTTGAGTGGTATTAAAATTTACTCTTTAATTTTATACACTAATTCACATTTTATGTGATGCTTACAAATTATTTACTCATCAATAGAATTATTATAATATGAAATATGTAAATGTCACATTAGAATATAATATTAAAATGTAAAAATTGAGTGTGAATGTAACGTTACTCTAAATTGTTAAGCTTATTTTGATTGGTGATTTACTATTTCTATTTCATGAGTTTTCTTCAAAATAAAATTATATATTGTTTCTTTAAATAATTTAATCGTGACAACCCGCCCTGTGATTGTCAAAATGACTCAAGTGAGGGTCTGACTTATATCAGTGAGGGTGCACAATCTCATATCGCTTGGAAGAGTGGAAAATGCATGGTTTATAGTAGGATTCTACTCTCTACCTAGTACAACGCAATTTGGGCTAATCCTAAGAACAAAACTATGCAGACTTTAACTCAAAACGGACAATATTGTTTTGGGAGCAATGAGGACGTTACATTAAACTAGAGCTATTTATAATTTTCACCCCTTTTTATATGTTGTAATGTAAAGTAACTAAAATAAAACTAATGATAGGAATGGATTTGAGGTTCTTCTTACCTGTTTCAAAAACAAAGCAGCAGTGATGGCGCCGCCTGGGCGGCCGCCGGTATTGACCATATCTGCAACTCCTGATTTCATTGATTCCCAATAGCTTTCCTCTAATGGCATCCTCCACAGTTTCTCACCACTGGCCTCAGAGGCAGACATTACCTCCTTTGCCAGATCATCACTGGGTGTGAAAATACCTGCAAGCAAATGGGTTTTTGAATCAATCCCAATCCAGTTCATAAATCTTGTAGTATTGCGATTTCCAAAGGAATTTAAAGTTCGAAGTTTAAATTAGAAAAAATTGAACGCAATGTTTTTAAGAACAAACCAAACCTTCCCGAATTTCATAACCATTATGGATTGGATAGTGGATTTCAATTTCCAAAGAAGAAACCTTTTTACCTTCATTTAGTTGCAACTTTTAGAGATCTAGATTATGACTTCTTAATTCCACTAGCTACATTAGAGCCATAACGACTAAAGTTCAAGCCAATATGCATCTCAGACTCAAATAGAACAGTCATATCCATCTATATTTACCCAGAACACAACGAAAAAGTACCTGCAATTGAAGGGCCGAGAGCAACTACACAAGCACCAGTTAACGTGGCCAGATCAACTACCTGCAGAACAATTTGAAATAAACACAAAACTAATGAATACCTAAAGGGGGTCGAAGGGAACCCTTTATGCCCCCCGTTTTCTGGTTAATAAATTTGATTTAATGTGGAAAAAAGTATGTTTTTTGCTGAAAAATTTTTACTTTGTTGATAAACCACTTTTGTAGTTCTTTACGGTTGGAAGGCCATTTCTATTTAAGCATTTGGTTTCTCATCCTTCAAGGATTCCTCCAAACCGAAGAAAAATCTTTCCACCAAAGAAAAGACCAAGGATCTGATGATTGATCAGTTCATTTTGAAAGTTTCTAGACCCATGCAGGTCATAATCAAACTTTTTCTTCTGTGTTGATATGGGAAAAACTAGGCTTATAACAGAAAATAGAAGTAGCAAAGTGCATCAATGGGGTAAGTCATGCTTCAAAAATTTATAACATGCAACACTTTATTTTATTTTATTTTTAATCAATGAAGCAGAGTGATTAACCATTATTGCTCTAGAATCCACAAAAAAGGATAATGAATAAAAAGTAATTAGGATCATTATCAAACATACCTTTTCAACGCCCTGGTTACACGCGTATATCAAAGCATCAGCAAGGGTAAGTCTGCCTTCAGCATCCGTATTGTTAACCTAAATATTTTTCACAATTAGGCATGACAGCATTTTATGCTAAAGAAAAAAATGGGGCCATGCAATTCAAGTTAAGTAAACACATAGAGTAGAATCATTTCTTCAGAAGGATTTTCTTCGTTCACATTGTAAATTTTAATGCTTTGCATTTTTTCAGTAATATTTTAAGCAACACTCAGTTAAAATAAAGTCCTGGATCTGTTAATGGATTCAATTGATTTTTTTCTTGCACGTTTTTCAAAAGAGCAGCCAGAATTAGACTGAATAACTCTCGAAAAAAAAGCTTCATGAGATCCTAAACAAATTTTGTAATCAAAAGACCTTTTATTCAAATCTTATTGTCATTCTTAGACAAGTTGTTCTAATTATTTCAGTTTAATCACAACAAGGGGTGTAATTACGGGCCTCTTTTTTCGATCTTCATGTCTAACGAGTCATCATGATGAAGAAAAAGTCATGATTCCATTAAATTTCCTATTTTAATTAGTTTCTTATTTTATTTAAGTTTCATGTTATTTTAGTTTTCTAATTAATTAGTGTCTTAATTTATTAGTTCTCCATTAGAATCATTTTCTTTTATGTTATCATTAAAAATTTTTTATAAAAGAGTTTATTGAAGTATTTGGAAAAGCAATTTTTAAAAATTAATACAATTATCTCTATTTTAAGAATTATTTATGTTGTTTCTTTATTTTTCTATTTCAATTTCGAAACAAATGTTCTGCTGCACTATATTACCACAGTATTAATAAGAATACGAAAAATTAAAGAACGCTTCATTACGCATGAAAAAATGCATACCTCAATTGTCTTCCCATTTGAGGCTGTGAGGATGTCCCCAGGCCTCATACCAGTTCCACTTATCATATTCTCACAAGCAGCAACAATGAAATGAACCTGTGGGTAGAACAGAGACAAATATAGAGAAGCATATAAATGTATAGATTTAAATTCCAGAAACTGAAATGAGAGATAACAGCTCAAAGAGTACTTCTACTCCTAGAGGCTTAATTTGGCCAATAGCTTTTGCTGCACCAAGAACTGCTGCAGAACCTCCCATGTCAAATTTCATAAGCTCGATTGAACACCCGGGTCCTGTTTTAATGTTGTAGCCACCACTGGCAACAAGTAAAAAAAAATGGACAGATGAATTAGGGATGTTTAGGAGAGAACTGTCAAGAAAAAAAAAGAAATGCATGTATTTGACATTCCTTTAAACAGTACTCAAACTAAACCATATTTGCTGATTCAATTAATATAATGCAACTCATTGCCAATTCTATTATTGACTACTTGTCCCAATATATTTCACATAAACGATAGATAGATAGGAATTAAACGATTCCTATCTAGATTTCGAGAAATTATTTAGGAAGATTATTTCTTTGTTGAAGAATCGATTTCAAGAAATTATTTAGGAAGATTATTTCTTTGTTGAAGAATCACATAAGAAAATACAATTGTCCCCTCTAGAATTTCGAGAGTCTCGAGTCTCTCCTCCCTCTCTCTTTTCCCACAAAGTTATATTTCTCTTTTATTATCCTATTTATACACCTAGTCATAACTATTTTTTCTAAATGACTCTACCTACTTCTATTAACTACTTATCTAATTTACTTTTAGAATTTAGATTGAACCAAAAAAAAATTTATCATGTAAAACTTATTATTACCTGTCAAAGGTCAGTCCTTTACCGACTAAACCTAATTTCACTTTGACAGGTCCTGTGGGAGGTTTATAAGTCAAGTGTATAAAATGAGGAGGATTTTCCGAGGCTGCAGCCACGCCAAGATAAGACCCCATCTTCAACTCTTTGCATTGCTCTGCGTTTAAGATTGTTGCAGAAAGAACATCGCTGTATGTATCGGCAATCTTTGAAGCTTCTTCTGCAAGCGCTCCTGGTATTTACAAATCCAAATTAGTTTTCTATAAGTAACTAATAATATCGTAAAACAAAAAAAAAAAAAAAAAACTTTGCATAATAAACTCATTCTTCTTAGACTAAATGAAGAGTCAATTAGCATCCCCGAGAGCTGTTATGCATCAAAAAGTAAGTATGGAGCTTCTAACCAGGGGTAAGTACATTGGCTGGAGAATTGACAAGCTCTCTTCCAAAAATAATTGCAGAACTAACGTCTTCCGCAAACTTGAACTTCTTCTCCAATTCAGATTCAGACCCAAGACCAAGAAGATCGACTGATTTTAGCACTGGTTTCTTGGATTCAGTTTTATACCGATTATCATCATGTAACCCCAGAAGAGTCCCTACACAATAAAACCATCTTGACAATTTTAATAAAAATATGTCACAAAACAAATAAATATTTCCAAAAAAGGAGTTAAGTGTATATTAGCCCTTATAATTAGGGGTGACGAACAAGTAGGTTCTTAACTTTTTTTTAGACAAACTAAGAGGTATTAACAATTAAATACTTGTTGTTAAGGTGATAACAAAGAAATCACATTTTTGTCACGTGATCTTTTCTGTTGGGCGATTTACAAAGGGAAACAACTTCAGATAGAGCGGTTTTGGCGATTTTGACAATTCTGGACGATAAATTTTACAATTTGTTTCTCTTTAAAAACCGCTAAAATCGCCAAAACTATTATATTGGGAGTTGCTCTTCACCTTTAAGCTTAAAGGCTAAAATGCACTTTGCCAAAAAAATAAATAAATAAATACATAAAAACAAGAACCTGAGGCAATTGCTGATGCAGCATTGAGATTGGATTCGGATGCAAGTCCTTCCGGAGAAGCAAGGGTAATGGCAACCTCACTTGCTTGACTGGCCTTAGCTGCTGCCGCCACAGCCTCACCAAGACTGCGAAAAGCTGGGGTGAAGGAGGCCAACTGGCCCAGTCCAATCAAGCTAACCCTTTTTGATCCAAGACCAGGGAGTCTAAGAACAATAGATTGGCCACTTTTTCCGGTGAAATCCTCCTCAGAAGAGGCTTCAGCCAAGAGCCCCCCTAATTTTCCATCCAGCTTCTTCAAGATTGGATTTTCAAACTTAGAGTTATCGTCTTTAGCCATGTCCTTCTCTGTAACACCCACGGCAAGTATGTCTCCTTCCCATTCCGTCACATCGATTTCTTTAGCTGAAAAAGTAATCTTTGGGACATTTTCACAAACAGGTTATGTTCATTTCATTATAGTCAATGGCAGACTTGCATAAACGTTTAAATACTGAATTAAACATATATTTAACACACACGGTAATCAGAGTTTGAATATAAAACTGAATACCCATTTTGAAATATCGTAACAGGTCAATAATTTTCCCACAAAATAAAAAATTTATAACACATAACACATATTTTCTAAAAACAAACAAGTGGATTGTTATCAACCTCGACAGCTACGTTGGAGAAGACGACGTCAGCGTAGGCCAAGACAACGGGCAAACCGCGTGGCAATTGACGTGGCAAAGTAGTGATTCAATAAAAAGGGCTGACGTGACAAAGTAGTGCCACTATAAAAAGGGAAGATGAATGAAGAAAGGCAGAAGATTATTATGCAGTTTTTAGCAATTTCGTTGTTTCCTTTACTATTATAATTTCCTATTATTTTCTTTCCTGTTACTGTCTTCCTTCCAATTGTATGGTAAGCAAGACGATTCTTCCAAATTCAATAAAAATCCAGTTTTCCCTTCAATTTTATCTTCGATTATAACAAATTGGTATCAAAGCAGCGACGATCCGGCGATGGCGGAAACACGATCGAAATCTAATGAAGAAGCATTGAAGCGTATGGAAGGAAAGTTGCAGAGTATTGACTCTTCTTTCACTGCTGTTTTTTCTCGATTAGAAGATTCAGATAAACAATTTCAATCCTTGGCTGCTCGCCAAGATACCCTAGAATCTACAGTTCAAGGAATGGCGAAAGATATTGCGGTTAAACATGAAGCGGTTATGGCCGCTTTGGCACAATTGCTTTCAAATAGGTCAGATGCGTCAACCGGTAAGGCAACCGTGAATAATACTCCATCTAGTTCACACTTTCCACCATCAGGAGATAATATCCGCCATCCATCACCAAATGAGAATTTTCGTCATGATTTTGGGTTTCAACCAAGATTACCACGGATAGATCTTCCTTTTTTTTCGGGAGATAGACCTCGAGAATGGCTGCGAAAAGCAAACAAATATTTTTTGATTCAACAAATCCCAGTTAATCTTCGATTGGGATATGCCGAAATTCATCTTCAGGACCAGGCAGACCTATGGTTTGATGGATTTATCTCTGCTCATCCCCAGGCGAGTTGGGACCAGTTTGCTATTGAATTGTGCAGAAGATTTTCTGATAATTCTGCTGAAGACGTCATCGAATCGTTTTCAAAAATTTGCCAAACAGGTACGGTGAAAGATTACATACAACGTTTCGAAGAACTTAAATCTTTGGTACAACCGGCCTTACCACGAATGATGGAAAACTATTATATTTCAGTATTCACTAGTGGGTTAAATGACGAAATTAAAGCTACGGTTAAGATAAATCGTCCATCTTCTTTATCATTAACTTTTCAGGTAGCTTTGTTGCAAGAACAGTCGATTCAAGCTTTACAACATTTACCAAAGTTCAGCAAAAAATTTTCTGCTTCGAAATGGCCCGATAAGTCTGCAATAGTACCATCTACTCCAAATAATTTAGCATTGACTCGACTACCCAAATTAACAACGGCTGAATTGGACCAGAAAAGAAGACTTGGTTTATGCTTTAAGTGTGATGAAAAGTACACTTTCAACCATGTTTGTAAGAATAACTCCCTCAATTTTTTGCTTGTTGCTTTAGGTGATTCTGATAATTTAGAGACTTTGGATACACCTGTTGAAGAATCTCATGATGAAATAGAAGAAGTAGCAGTGTCTCTCAATGCATTAGCCGGATTCGCCACAAACTCAACTGTTAGAATCAGTGGAAATATTTCGGGCCAACTTTAATCTATTTTGATCGATAGTGGCAGTACCCACAGTTTTATTGATGAATCTGTTGCAAACCGTTTACACTTACAGTTGGATTATTCTAAGAGTCTGGTGGTGACAGTTGCTAATGGAGCCAAAATGTTGAGTGCCTCAATTCCTACTCCAGTAAGATGGGCTATGCATGATAAGAATTTTATATTCTCTTTCCGATCCCTTCCTCTGGGTGGCAGTGATATGATATTAGGGATTGATTGGATCAATAATGTTAGCCCGGTTACGTTTGATTTACCAAAAGGGATGTTACGCATCACACTCTCAGTTACGGAAATATGTTTACCAACTAATTTTACTTGCTCGTCCCTAGAACTCTGTTCCACTAAGAGTTTTTTAACGGGGTTACGACAACAAAGTTATTCTCTATTGGGACATTTGCAATCCATTTCAACACTACAGAGCGTGCCAGTTCCATTAAAAATCCAGGAGATACTTGAGACATTCCACGATGTTTTTCAGATACCAGTGGGGTTGCCACCCGAGAGATCTCACGATCATGTAATTCCTTTAATAGAAGATGCTAAACCATTTCGTCTAGCTCCTTATCGTTGCCCATATTTTCATAAAGCCGAAATTGATAGACTCATACAGGAAATGTTGAATGAAGGAATTATTGTTCCAAGCAACAGCTCTTTCGCTTCACCAATTTTGTTGGTAAAAAAGAAGGATGGTCAATGGAGATTCTATGTAGACTATCGACAATTGAATGCTATGACTAAAAAGGATAAGTTTCCTATGCCATTAATTGATGAACTCATAGATGAGTTACATGGCTCGACTATATTTTCTAAGATCGATCTTAGAGCTGGTTACCACCAAATTCGAGTCAAGAACAAAGATTGTCATAAGACAGCCTTTCGCACTTATCAGGGCCTTTATGAATTTCGTGTTATGCCATTCGGTTTGACGAATGCTCCTACCACCTTCCAATCGTTAATGAATTCTATCTTTCAGCCACATTAAGAAAGTTTGTGTTGGTCTTTTTTGACGACATTCTGGTGTATAATTCATCAGTAGAGGCTCATTTAATTCATTTGCAAACTGTATTACAACTGCTTCGCCAACAGTCCTTGTTTGCAAAAAGGTCGAAATGCGAGTTTGGTCAACCAAAGGTGGCTTATCTTGGTCACATATTGTCCGCCGAAGGTGTGGAAGCAGATCCAGAAAAATTGATTGCCATGAAAGATTGGCCTATTCCTACCTCCGTTAAATTGCCAAGGGGATTTTTGGGCTTAACCGGTTATTATAGAAAGTTCATACGTGGATATGGTGCTATTGCACAACCCTTGACAAATCTTTTGAAAAAGAATGCTTTTACTTGGACAGAGGAAGCTAATTCAGCTTTTCTGCAATTGAAAAATGCTATGACATCTTCTCCAGTGCTCCCTCTACCCAATTTTCATCAAACTTTTGTTGTAGAAACAGACGCTTGTTATGCAGGGTTAGGAGCTGTCTTACTCCAGAATCAACGACCAATTGCCTATCTCAGTAAGCCCTTTCATACTCGCAATCTTGGGCTTTCTATTTATGAAAAGGAATTGTTAGCTCTAGTAATGGCAGTTCAAAAGTTGAGACATTATTTAGAGAGAGCAGAATTTATAATAAGAATTGATCATCAGTCCCTCAAATTTCTACTCGAACAAAGAATTACCACTCCATTACAGCAAAAGTGGTTAACTAAATTGCTGGGGTTGCGTTATGTAATCCAATACCGGAAGGGGAAAACAAATATAGTCGCCGATGCATTATCTAGACGAAATTCCAACAATCCCAATTGCAACCAAGTCACTTCCATTCAACCATTATGGATAAGGGAGGTGATTTCAAGTTATGAAAACGATTCTTGGGTATCTTCTATAATTGAAAGATTAATTTTGGATGTTGATGCAGCTCCAGGTTTTTCTTATTCAGATGGAGTACTCCGCTTCAATAAGAAAATTGTGTTGGGTAACTCAAATTCTATTCGACTGAAAGTTACTCAAGTTCTACATAATTCTCAAGAGGGAGGCCATTCAGGAGTTCAAGCTACTATTTATAGAGCTAAAGCTAATTTTTGGTGGCCGGGAATGTCAAAGTTTATTAAGCAGCATGTCTTACAATGTCTTACCTGTCAAAAATGTAAAAATGAACATGTTGTCTATCCAGGTTTGCTTCAACCTCTGCCTATCCCGGAACAACCTTGCACTCATATTTCTATGGATTTTATAGAGGGCTTACCACTATCTAATAATGCAGATTGCATTTTAGTTGTTGTTGACAGATTTTCAAAGTATGGACATTTTCTTGCACTACGCCATCCCTTTACAGCGGAGTCAGTGGCTAACGTTTTCCTGGATCATATAGTCAAACTACATGGTTTACCTCAGAACATTGTGTCTGATAGGGACAAAATTTTTACATCCACTTTTTGGCAGACTTTGCTTCTAGCCCTTGGGTCGGAGTTACATTTATCTACTGCTTATCATCCGGAGTCCGATGGTCAAACAGAAAGACTTACTCAATGCCTTGAAATGTATTTGAGGTGCATGACTCATGTTCAACCTCGTCGATGGCGTCAATGGTTATCATTAGCGGAGTGATGGTATAATACTTCTTACCATTCGAGTATTAAAATGTCACCCTTTCAGGCTCTATTGTATTCCTCCTCCTCAATTGGCGTTAGGTCCTTATCAGCAAACTAATGTGGCAGCAGTAGACACAATTTTAAGAGATCGTTTTCATATGAACCGACTTCTTAAGTAGAATCTTACACAAGCTCAAGCACGTATGAAAGTATATGCTGATAAGAAAAGAACAGAAAGGAGCTTTGTTGTGGGTGATATGGTATTTCTTCGCTTGCAACCATATCAACAACTTTCAGTTAAACAAACCATGTCTCAAAAACTGGCACCCAAATTCTAATGTCCTTTTCAGATTGTCAAAAAGTTAGGTACCGTTGCCTACAAATTAGCATTACCTGCCGATGCTCGTATACATCCTGTCTTTCATGTCTCTCTGCTCAAAAAAGAAATTGGTCGTTCCGAGGTTACACAACATGATTTACCAGAAGAATTTTTAAAAGACTCTGGGAAAGTGCCTTTCCGCCTGTTGCAAGTAAGAGTAGTTAAACGTGGTAATTTTCCAATTACTCAGTGGCTCATTCAGTAGATGGATGAATCAGAATCTGATGCCACTTGGCTGGACACATAAGATGTAGCTGATCGTTTTCCAAATTTTGAACCTTGGGGACAAGGTTCTTCAAGTGAGGATGCCTGTTATCAACCTCGACGGCTACGTTGGGGAAGACGACGTCAGCGTAGGCCAAGACAACAGGCAAACCGCGTGGCAACTGATGTGGCAAAGTAGTGATTCAATAAAAAGGGCTGACGTGACAAAGTAGCGCCACTATAAAAAGGGAAGATGAATGAAGAAAGGCAGAAGATTATTATGCAGTTTTTAGCAATTTCGTTGTTTCCTTTGCTATTATAATTTCCTATTATTTTCTTTCCTGTTACTGTCTTCCTTCCAATTGTATGGTAAGCAAGACGATTCTTCCAAATTCAATAAAAATCCAGTTTTCCCTTCGATTTTATCTTCGATTATAACATGGATCCAGTTCTAACACCATGAGGAACAAAGCCCTCGTTTGACCGACAGTACGGAAAAAAAATAAAAACTCAGGCGTAAATTTTGCAAAGAGATCTAAAAAAAAGACCTTTGAAGCTTCGACTGAAACAGGTTGAGTAAGGCCGAGAGTGGCTCGCGCAACGCAGTGAGACATTCTCTTCGCTCTCAGAGAACAATAGGGCGAAAAGCCAATAGAATGCCGCCGCCACGCAGAAGGGGAACGAGGAAAGGGAGTTAGTTTGGTGAAAATCAACGAGGAAGAGGAAAAAGAAGTTGCAGAGATAGCTGTCGCCAGGGATACTCCAATGGCAGCCATTTTTAGTGCTATATATAGTGTGCCGTCACTCTGAAACGGAATAGGGTATCTGTGGAAAAGCTATTAAAGCATAGAATATTAGATGGTTTCCGTACCCAAAAACATCCGATACCAACATAATGTGATGCCACGCCGGCCACTATCTTAATGTTTATTTCTTTTTACCCGGATAATTAATAAAATAATCACTGAACTATAGAATTAGTGATAAATTAACTACTAAATAATTTTTATTGATAAATAAAATACTAAATTATGAAAAATAAACGGAGCAAACATCATTATCATGTTTTTCATTAAAAATTTCAATTTGGTACAGTTGCATCGCAATCTCGAAATTGAAGCGTTCAAAAAGCCAAAGCCAAGGACTTGAATGTCAAAGCCTGAGTGGTTCATAACATCATGATGCACACTATTCTACCTCAGGATTGACATCGAGACCATGTTACCTGCATGAATCTCTATATGTTGGAAAAAATGTTCAACGGAAAGAGGGTAAATATCGGGTTGTAATTTTGAGTCACATATACGATGTCCTCAACAATCCAACCAAGAGTCTACCATATAGTTGGTTTGTTCAGAAGATTGTTAAGCGTAATGGGGTACCAGTCTCAAATGAGGAGCCGAGAATCAAAGAGAAGTTTGACGACGTCTACAATAACTTGAAAGTGGGTTGTATGGAGAACAGCAAAGCCATAGGAGAATGGTTATCCAAGTCTGCCTCTAAGATTTGTTCCAAGTTTGCCCATGTTAGGATCCATGCACACCTATAGAGAGGGGATAATTAATTCTCTAAATCTTAAGTGATTTATCAACAATAAATAAACAAATAATGCAAAAATGCAAATAGTAAGGGTTAGAAAGGTGCAAACGATTTGTTCAAGCGCTTCGGCAACCTGGGCTTACGTTCACCCTCCAAGCTTTCCACTTGGAGATCCCTAATCGCCCAATATCCTTGATTGGCGATGTTTGACTTCACGAGTGTCAAACAAGCCTTTACAAACTGTTCTCAGGGTATCATCCTCTGGATTGATCTTCTCGGGCGTCAATCTGGCATTTCAATGTTTAGGTACAAATAAAATGGAAAACAAAGATTCATAACTCTCCCAAATAGAAATCTCACGTTATGAAGTATGGAGAGTTAGGTTACCCGCTCAACTAATGATTTGGAATTGAGTATAAGATTTGATAGGGCTATGCCTCAATTCCCAGTTCGTTGCAAAGAGCTTCGAAGTGTCTTATAATTATAGACACTGCTTGAGTGGTCGACCATTTCCTTTTTGGTTGATCGGATCCGACCGTTGGAGATATAACCATTGATTTTTCTGACTGTTGGAGAAATCAACTGTTTTTACACTGGAGCGATCGACCGGTCACTGTTCATCGGTGGACATCTATAGTATATTCTTCAATACTACGGCAGAATATTCTCCAGCAGTCGACCGGTCCCTAGCGGTTGACCGCTCTCTGTGTTTTTTTCGATTTCAAGCTTCTCTGCCATATTTTCAATCGACCATTTTTCCTCTGCTTGACCGCAAAACTAGGAGGCAATCTGTCTTTAAATTCAGTAGACCAATTCTTTGCTGCTTGACCGCTTCCTCGACTGCAAAACCTTGGAGCACACTATGAATTGTTGCGGTCGATCAGCTGGTCGACCAGATCTTCGTACAGACTGTTTTGGTTGACCATTTTGCCTATTTTAGTTGACCTCTTACCTCCTTTTTGGCCAAATACAATCTTCTAAGTCCCAATGAATATCTTGGACTTAGATAAAACATATTAGCAAACTTTAATACCTGTATTGAGGGTATTTTCAATAAATATCAATATAAATATTATGATTGCACATTTAAGAACAAAAACCAATAAACAACTTATAATTGCAATCAATACAATCATTATCAAAACAAATAAGTTTAACAACACTTAGGCTAACAGCCCAACCTCCAGACTCCTTAGTCAGACAGCCTCTATCCACTTTAGTCAACACTTAGGCTAACAACCCATAGAGCATAATACTACACACCCTATGTGTCCATCCTTCCTCAGCCATCTCACTTTACGTAGATGGTTGAGGAGAGGTTCAACAAGATCATTCGCTGCTTGGAGAGCCTGAATTTTAGGGTTGCATCATATAGCAACCGAATGGAACGAATGGAGGAGGGAGCGGAAGAGCGCTTGCAAAGAATGGAAGAGTACCTGCAAAGAATGAAGGACCAATCGCAAAGAATGGAGGTGCGAAGGGAGATGCAAATGGAGGCTATGAGCAAGAAAATTGAAAAGCTTAGTGCTAATTAAGAGACTCTCGTGGACATGCTCCAGCGGATGAGAAGGTGTCCACATGATCGAGCAGCTCCTCTAGTATCCTCTCCAGTAGCCTCTTGAGCAGTCCTTCCAGCAACCCTTCCAACATCCTCTTCAAGAACCTCTCTAGTAACCTCTCTAGTAGCCGAACCCTCAGAATGTCTGTAATTTTTTTAGTTTATACGCAAAGTTCATATGTGCATTAATTATTTTATTTAGTTTATTTGTATGAAATATAATAACATGTCTTATATGTGCATAGCTATATTTATCACAAGCCAACCTTCTCCTCCCGCTGTGCTTGCCAAGGTGCAGCAGATTGTGACTCTCATTCCTCCATCAACAGAGGTATCGGGTGGATTACAACCTCCACTTCAAACTTAGATTGTAGTAGGTTTTCGATTTGGTTATCTACATGTCTACAATTATTCATGTCTTATTAGTTTAACGGTTTTGAAAATGTTCATTTCAGTCAGTAGACTTGATGAAGACTTTCTTCAGAATGGTTCTAGCAAATATGAATAAAAACCTAGTGACATGCGATATTATTACAGGTGTTACAATAGGAAACTATTTCATTTTCTATCATTACGTGTTTTGGGCTTTATGTTTGGGATATTTTTGCATCATGTTTTCATTTTTAGAGAGACGATAGGTGCCACATCAATACTTTCATCATCTTAAAGTAAGAATCGACACAAAATATGGTGAGAATTATGTTTTGTTCAGTTAAGTAGTTCAGAAGATTTATGTTATTTCTCATCTTTACGTTCTTCGTAAGAGTGTATACGTTGAACGAAGAAGAATATTTCACTATTCAAATGGAAAGATCGCTTATTACGCTAGGGTGGATTTATGTAAATAAACTTCTTGATTTTGTTGTATTTCGTGTTTAAACAGTTCTAATGCATGTTTACTTTTAACACACACCCATTACAATCATGTTTTATGTCATCCGTTGACCTGCACACTCACTACCCATACCAGACTTTGCTGTCATAAGCAATTGCAATTGTTATTGCACCAACAGATAAAGAGATGTATATCTTGTCACTTTGTAAATTCATATTGCTTTCCTCTTATGTGTTGATTTTCCTCTTTCTGTTTTAGCATGCATGGCTTATTTTGTTGTACCAATGAGGATTTAGAGCTGCTACGACATTGTAGGGAAACTGGCTTTTACCCTCACATAGATCTGTTGGATGGGGCTTCCCTGTATGAAAAATGTTTCGACGTATGCATGAATCCCACTTGCACGATCGAGGTTGTCGATTTACAGAGGAAATCTCGCAGCAAGGCCCCAACATAGATGGTTGATGTAAAACCCATGAAATTTTTAATAATAAACTCCATGGATAAATTTTTCATGTAATAATCGGTCAAGGCATTGAAAAGTTGACCCGATTTGCCGCTTAGCGGCCACCTGTGAATTTTCGGTCAAATAGTCAAAATTGGTAAAATTGAGTATTTCCGAGAGGTAAATTAAGTGAAGAAATAAATTTGGTAAATTAATTGGTCAAAAATTATAATTGGCTCGTTGTTGGAACGAATCAGAATTGAAATTAGAAATCATATCAAATTTATTTAATATATAATATATAATTATATAATATATTTATATTATTATTATTAAATAAATTAAATAATAAAAGAAAAGGAAATGTGAAGAGAAGAGAAAACTTCGACTAACAGCGAGCAACACGGAGAGAGGACGATGGAGGAAAAATTGATCGTTCGGCGAATCCAACAGAGGGAAAACATTTGTGAGAGGTCGGCGAGCAATATTGTGAAAGCAGTTGGCGAATAGGTAAGGTTTTTTCTTCGATTTTAAGGCATAAATATCTAAAAATTATTGGTCTCGTTTGTGAGCCTAAAAACTCGAATTCGAGGGGCCTTGATGATTCATCTTGGGTTATTTGAAGTCTAGGTAGACATAACAAACGAGCCGAGCCGAGCTTGGAAAAGTCTAGTTCGTCGAGCCTACTGAGCTTAACAAGCCGAGCCTAACGAGCCTGCCAAGCTTAACGAGCCATTTCTAAAAAAATTCAGTATCTCGTTTTTCTGAGTGCTATCTAAAGGAACCAATAAATACTCACAGAACACTAACCATGCTCCACCAACTTCTTTTGACCAATATATACATAATATTGAAATATAATTAATCATCTTATAATGGATTATATCATCATCATACTAATTACTGTACCTTTAGCATTTTTATTGACACTTATAATTTTATTTTTGTGTATTGTAGAATGTTATAGAGAGAAACCAATGTTTAGGATAAGATACGCAAATGCACCACCTACTGGATTACCTGATAATTAAGCATAACCTTACTAAGCAAGATCACCATGAATAACATCTACAACGTCGAAAAGTTACAAGTTAGCAATTTACACATTAGAACCTTAACTACAGAATTAAGTAGTTTACCAGGAATACCCTTTCAAGAAAAAATGATTATTTTACCCAAAAACTTACCTATGGGAACCCATTACGCTATAGGAAGTAAACACTCCCAACCAGATACACCAGACAATTCCAAAATTAAAGCCCTTTTAAATAACATCATGAGAATTTTATCTCATATCATCATTCATCATAATACAGACGATTTACAAGACATACAGAGTAATGTAGTTAATACTAATGAATTTCTAACAAAATATTATTATAAACTTAAATAAAAAATCAAGGATACTCATGATATCGTAATAGAAAATCATTGCAAATTAATTAAGATAGAAAAAGAAATTATGGATCTAAATGGAAAAATACATGACACGCAAATAATGATTGCTGATTTAGAAAATTATTTAAGAAAAACGTTAGGATGAATAGTAGTCTAGTTGAATTAATAAAACACATAGAAATAAATATAAATGAGAAAATTACGAAATACAACGAATAATAGAACTAAATAGTCATAAAGAAAATTATAAAGAACTAACAGAAGCAAAAAATATAGTGCTACAACTGGTCAATAAATTCTTAAAAGATCCAGAAAAATATAATCAATCTATTAATTATGGAAAAGACATAGTAGATATAATTACTAATCTTCAACAAATTATAGTTAAACAAGAACAGCAAAGGTCAATCACTATCGAAGACCTAGAACATATCAACTTAGAAATAAGGATAAGACCAAAATTAACAATTCAACCACCACTTATAATATGATGGAAAATTTAGAAGAACATATAGCTAAACTTACTAGACTATTTTCTGAACTAGATATACCCAAAGAAGACACATAAGAAAATTATTTACTGATGAACAGAGAAGCAGAAACAGACACTAATGAAATAGTTTACGATTATACTTCAGATGAAAATCCATAGGAAAATCCATATAATCCTCACTATGTAAAACAAGAATTGCCCGAATCTAGTCGTCGTAATAAAAAACGAATGTATGAAGAAACGGAAGATGAAGATTTTAAACATTACATGAACAAACAAGGATATTATTATAACAATAAATGGACTAAGATACCCAATCAATATATTCCTAGGATTGAAAGTTTTTTAGGAAATCACATATTAAATATTGATTGTGTTGAAAATGAATATAAAGTATTAGAAGACTGGAAGAATAGAATTAACATTTTCATACAATTAAATCAAGAAATAAAAGATCTAACTCCTGAAGATTTATTTAATTACGTAACACATCAAACAACAGGTGTAGTATACAACTACTTAACACATTTAAACCTTTCTGTAAAAGCAATATTATTAGAAACAGATTCAATTACTACATTTAAAAATATAACCCAATTATTAACCCAAGAATTCACAGGAAGATATCCCAAGGAGACTGAGAAAACAGATGCTTTTGTCAAAAAAACTTTTTGGCATTTAACAAATATGAAACTATGTGATTTCTGTTATTTAGAAAATTTTATCTGCGAATTCAGAGATATTTATTATCAATTAGATGATAAACATAGAAAATTAGCAGATGATAAAAGTTTAAAATTTTCTAGGGACTCATCTAAAACTAGGATTAATATACTCTTTCATAAAATTTTCATATAACTCGCTATCAAATATTGATAAAAGTACCTCAGATTGTGATATATATTTTGCTACTCATTCTCTCATTTTATTATGTGAATACATAAAATTGCCACTGCCACTAGCATTTTATGAGTGTTTGTATAGGGTCTCTCACTTGCTCGTTTAAGTGACATTTTGTATAATGTCTACCAATTGTGCTAGTAGAACTACCAGATTCGTATGCATAATGTTTAGTATAATATTTGCATTGTGCTCTACTTTCTATTTTTCCTCCAATTTTAATATCTTTCATTTCAAAATGATTCCATACATTCTACGTTTTACTTCTTTTTTTTCGAGGTGAAGACGTGGATGCATGTGCAGATAATTGACCTATTGAAATTGCAGGATTATCCCCCTTAATTTCCTCAATATCATCATTAGAATCAATAAAAGTGTCAAGTAAAAAATCACGTGGATCCATAATTATAAAAATTGACTACTGCAAAACAATTAAAAAATAAAATGATACTGCACACAAATTACTCAACAATGGTATAAATTTGTGATCACCTTCACGAATACGAGTCCTACAAAAATCACAAAAAAAAATTGTTAGTTCGTAATACACATTAAATTAAAAATAATAAAAATAAATTAAATAAAATATTGTAAACATACCTTTTGAATGAATAGAAAGAATTTAAAATAAGAAAGCACAAGAGAGAATATAATTAGCACAAGGGGAAGTGTATTAGAAATTGAGAGATTGAGAAAAAGATTGGTGAAAAATTTTGGAGATAGTTGAAGGGTATTTATAGAAAAGAGCCGCTGAGGGCCAACAGTTTGATGACCATTGCTGAGGCTGAGGGGTAACAGTCTGAAGACTGTTGTTGAGGGAGGGGCAACGATCTGAAGACCGTTGCTGAGCCTGAGCCGTTCCTATCGATGTATTAGACAAAAAAGGGCCAAGGTTTTTTAGAGCTTGAAAGTTATGCTCTAGATTCACTCTCGGCACTTGAAAGTTATGCTCTAGACCCATTTTAAATTTGCACTCAGCCGAGACTCGAGGAGTGAATCGTCGGACATCATTCGATGGCTGGCGTTCAGCCTTCGTCTTCTGTGGTGTTCTTCTGCTTCTGAAGCATAGGAAGCTTCAGCGCTGATCAGGTAAAGGAGATCGCAAATGCACTCGAAAAGAGCAAGGATTCATATCGCACTGCGGGTGGAACTCGACGCTGGAGAGCAACTGGAATAGGGTGGTGATCGGAACGTGGCCGCTGTACACAGAGCAACAAGCGAGGGCCATGATAGAGAGATCGATCAGGGAGGTGATGGGCTTGGACGGAGACGAAAGCGGGTCGACAAAGAGGAAAAAGGTGAAGGAGATGGGGGAGAAGATCAGGAAGACTTTAACGGAGGGAGGATCGTCGAAGAAGGCTTCAGAGTGGCAGGAGGGCTTGCTGGGCTAGCCCGCCAGCCTCGCGAGACAGCCTGCGGGCCAGGCTCCCAAGCCCCACTTTCAGGCTGGCTCGGCCCGCCTTTTGGGCTCTAGCGGAGCTCGCTCGATTACTGTAGCAGGCCGAGGGCGGGCTGGCTAGCCACCTCTAAGTCTAGGTAAGAGTATTTGCTGATTTGAGGTAAAAAAGGGGGAAACATAGTGTTTTTGATGAAGAAATCGCGTCGGAGACAATTTTGATCAACCAGAAGTGAAACTAGTCGACCACTGGTCAATCAGGAGTCAATTAGTCAATTGCCAGTCGACCAAAAGTGAGTTTGTCGACCAAAAATATGGTAGATTGCCTTAAAATTGTCCCTGGTCAACCAAAACACTATTCTTGGTCGACCACATTGTGCAAAAACACGTATATTGAGTCATTTACATACCAGTTGGGTTCCTAGACCCGATATAGGACCCTTCCACTTATTCCTTGATATTTATAGGTGAGAATTCTTGTCCCTTGTTATGTTTTAGGCTCTGACAAGTTTGAGGACTTCGAGCCGATACTTGAGGTTGCTGCCCCTTTGGATAGAAGGAGAGACCGTCGTCGAGGTAGGGGTTTTGTACTTAGTTGTTCTACATTGCATTGCATCGTTTTCCAAAATTATATTTTGTGGGTTACCACATACGAAAACTTGACGGGGACTATTTGATAGCATGTTAGTTTTTATACTATGTATGTACGTGAGTTTTACACGTTTATTTCATGTGCATATTATTTCACGTGCATATTATTTCATGATATGATTTGATTGTGTTGTGAGGGAGATGAATCCTTTTGATACTTTGGACGGTCTTGGTGTCAAAGTATCGTGAGGCTATCTCTAGTGCATCTCCTATTGTGTGGAGATGGTTGATTGTGCGATGTGTGAAAGATGATATTAGGAAGGCAATGACGCTTCCTTGGGTTTCGAATCCCTAAACCTGATCAGGGTGTTTATGATATGGGTTGTGTCGTCGCAGTTCTTGCTCGCGGGCAACCAGGGTGACTCGTCGGGTCTTTAGACCTCTACCATTTGTTTTCCTTCGGGCTCATGAGGTGCTGCTCGAAAACAATCGTCATTTTTCTGTGTGATTGATTGAAGGAGTTCATGAGTGTTCCTCCATTTTCATTGAAAATAGTTTTTCAGTACTTTGTTTTTCTTCAATGTCTCATCGGGAGCCTTTGAGGCTAATTTTTCCTTAAAAGATGGAAAGAATTTGAAACATTTTAAAAACATGCATGATTTCCCCAAATCCATGGTTGTGACGAAAAGAAGTAAAACAAGTTTTACACGCGCATTGCATTTAGTATAAGTTTCCTACTGAGTTAGTCACTCACCCCAACGACTCCTCCCATCCAGGTAAAGATAAGAGCAATTAGGCTTGCACGAGATCAAGTTGAAGATTTTCCCTTTATTCACTTTTGTTTTTTTAGTTGTACCTTTATTTCTTAGTAAGCATATTGTTGGATAATTTATATGATACTTTGGATTTGATTTCTGGATGATGGGATTGTATACAATGTTAGTAGTTGGACTTAAATTTTATATTTATGTAATATTAACTTCTGCGATTTCTATATGAACCATGACCTATTAATCTTGGAGAGGTTTTACACTCACAACCATGGTAAAGATAGTTAAGATCAATCAATCAATCAGTCGTGCAAAACTTCAAATTTCTTGTCATCACAATTTTTATCTATGGCACATATAAAGGGAGTGATCGAATTTGAAGTCAAATCCTTCTCAACCCTAGGAGTATGATGTGTCACAAGCCTCGCCCTAGCTCATTATTTTATTATAATTGTTTATTTATAATTTTGACTTATTTACAATTTTGTCATTATATGTTGACTATTAGTCTAGGGTTAGTTTTTGGAAGGCAGTGAAGTTTTGATCATTTAATAAATATTAGAAGTTTTTCTATAGTGGATTCTTAAGGTTCGTATTTTAATATTATTTTATTTTCGTGTGGTTGTAGATATTATTATTTTACATTATTTAAATATCACTTTTATACTTTTATTTTGGGTCTAATTTATAAGTTAAATTTATATATTTCACTAGTAAATATAAAGTTAAGATGAGAGTTAGAACGATTTGATCTACTTTAAGCCAGAACCTTACCCATTGTGTCTTTGCCCATTGTATCTTGGGTCACTTCTTAAACATGGCCGGATTTGTGGAAGTTGATGTTGACTACGCTAGTTGTTTGGATACTGAAAAGTCCAATTTTTGGGTCATTGTGAGGTTGTACAATCATCTTAACATCAATTTGTTCATGGAATGCTAGATTTTTCACGAGAGATTTGTCACGGAAGTAGAACTTTTCGTCCATCCACGTAAATCTTGTACTCTGTTTTTGTTTCTCTATAATTGTGTATCATTATTATGTTATTTTTGCGATAGTGACAATGTTAAGGTTCTGTGATTCAAATTCTAATTAGATCAGGTCATATGAAATTTTTTTTAATTTTTGCAGGATTAAAGTTTCTTATTTCAGTATAACTGAAAATTCTTGTATGTTATAAATATATGCTTGAGCCGTAAAGTTTATTGTACTGATTTCTATTAGTGATTTCTACTCTATACGTATTTTTTTTCTATCTTAAAATTTTTAATTAAATTTAATGTCTATTATTTTCTCTTTCTCTTTTCTCATTTTCGTTCGTTATTTCAACTGACAGGAACAAATGAATGGGCTTCATATGTTTCGATGTTGATGACAACACTTCTGTTCAATATAATTTCATTGGGTTTCAACTTTCAAGTCGAGTCTTTCGTTCTTCCTTTACGACGGATGGCCCCAGCACCGCCGTTCATTTCCCACTCTTTAACTCCGAAACAACTAGGAAGAAAGAAACCATAATATTATTGACTCATAAAAAACTGATTTTATTGATATCTTCTTTCACATCATATTAACAAATGACCCTAAACCCTTCCTTATCATCCTCCTTAATGTCGAGTTTTCCGCCTAGCAGTTCTCGAACTGAGCCATATCCAACTCTCCTACGAAGAGAAGACTGAAAAAGCATTGAAAAGTTTGTACCTTCTATGGCACCAGGCAAGAATCGAAACGAAATTTATGACCAAAACGTGATCAAGACCGAAAAGTTTCAAACTTTGCGCATCATTTGTCTGTGTTATCTGTGTACCTGACAGTCGTTGACTCGTCAGTCAGGTTAGGCGTTGTGTACTCTTGTTCAAGAGTCAACAATAGTAACCGACCCGTAAGTATAGCACCAGCGTTACAAAAAAGTTATAATAGCATCAATAATTTATTTATTTGAAGAATAGGACAAACATTGAACAAAATGTTAGTACCCACTAGCACTACCCCGTCTAATTAAACATATCAAAAGTTAAGGAAAATAACACTTTTGTTGAAGGGACGTGCTAGATTCTCTTGAAAAGATTCCAATTTCATTCCACTTAGTACCCAAATAAAATTTTAATTTCAACCTTTTATACTATAATCTTACACATTGAAATGTTAATTTATTGACTGATTTATATATTTTATTATTTCGTAATAATTCTAACAATAAATAAATGACAGATAGAGGTTATAGTATAAAATTAAAGTATAAACATAATATTAATCAAATTTCAAACATGAGTTATTTTTTAGAGTTAAGCAATTCAAAACGAGGGCAAGTTAAAAATATAAATTTTGAACAAAAAGGTTACAACTTTAATTAAAAATATCACCACTTTCTAAATTTATGAAAATAACACTTTGCTTAGAGGGTAGAAAATCTTGGTTCTTAATATTAAGCACAGTGAGAGAATAGAAAGACATATTTGATTTTGCTGAGAAAACACTACATTAATTAATTAAAACATCAATTGTGCAAAAGGGATTGTAAAGGGTAACTTAAAAATATAATATTTTTTAGCGCCGGAGGCGTCAAATTGAACAAAAAGGTTACAACTTTAGGCCCAAGAATATGACAAGAAAGATGAGGCAAGGATTTTGCAGTGCAGTTAAAATACTTCGATATAAATTAATTAATGGATCGATGCCTGGCGATACTCAAATACAGAATTTTGGCTGTGGGCAGGGAAGGAACGACGAGAAAAAATCGCAGAATCGTGAATCGCATGCTCAATATCTCCATTAGAATAATCTGAAGCTCCCTATTTCAAGAGCGATTTCCTACTTTCTGGGTCTCTTACATGCATCGCCCACTTCTTGAATCGGGTTGGTGTCTTTCACTTCCTTCTCATTTTTCGCTACAGCTTGAATCCCATTTTTGTCTTTTTCTAAGCTCAGGTGTGTAGACTGTAGATGAAGAGTGTTGTTTGATTCTTCTGCTTAACTCGAGCGATATTTGTGAAAAGACTGAGATGGGGTTTCAGCGACTGTCGGTGGAAAGTGTTGATTTCTTTGGTTGCTGAGATTATGCTAGCAAATGTGGAAATAAAATTTATGTTTTCGATTTTTCGCTAGAATTCTACTTTTATGGAGTTGAATTTGTTTGATAATTGCTTCTGATTGTGTTCTTCAATTGTTTCAATTTCTTAGTTAATCCCCTCTTCAGTGTTCTTCAGACATTCTATGATGCTTAGCTCTGTTGAAATCAGTAATTATAAATGATAAAGCATAGGAACTCGCTAGATATGAAAACCAAGGTAAAACCAATCGGAACCAAGCTAGAATTTTACTTTTATGTGACATGTTTTATGAAATCATGTTTTTTGTTTCGATAAAAATGAAATCATTAGCAATTTAGTCATTTAGATTCTTCCTTCTTAGTGTTTCTAAGAATTTCGAAAACACAATTTAGTAATATGCACAGTCCGGAGTTTCTTTCTTGAGTAATGTTAGGTTTACTTTTTGATTTTCCGCTCTATTTTTATTTACTGATGCGATGCTCATTAATTGAATGTTTTATTTCAATTATTTATAATTTATCTTGATTATTATACTAGTTAATGAAAGACATGTAATTGTCGCGTTAGCAGGTGAAAATAGAATGTAAGATTAAAGGGTAAATCTAGCATTCTTCGACCAAATGGCATTTACTCTGATTTTGCTTGACTCATGATTATTGCTTCCGTGTAGGGGAAAGAATGGAGGATCCATCGTTAGAGTCTCATGTTTCGTTCTCCAACCAAATCTCCACCTTTTGGAAAAACGCTTTGGAATCATTCAAAACCAAGCCTATCTCCCATTGGGTTCTGCTAACTTTAAGCAGTTTGGCTATGCTCGTCGGATTTCCAGCCAATAGCCTTCTCTCGAGGCTCTATTACTCCAACGGCGGCACAAGCAAGTGGATAATTTCGTGGGTGGCAGTGGCTGCATGGCCTATCAACGCGGCTTTCTTAATTCCTACCTATGTCATTTGTAAAACCCTCCCTACTCCACTGACTTTTAAGCTCTTCATTTCTTATATGGTGATCGGACTCTTGAGTGCTGCTGATAATCTCATGTTTGCCTACGCATATGCCTACCTCCCGGCTTCTACGGCTTCGCTTTTATCGTCATCTTCGCTCGTTTTTTCTGCATTGTTTGGATACTTTCTCGTCAAGAATCAGGTGAATGCTTCAATTATAAATGCAGTTGTGGTTATTACTGTGGCTGTCGTTATTATCGGTCTGGATTCTAACTCTGATCGATACGATGGAATCACTGAAAGGCAATACATTATGGGTTTTATGTGGGATATTCTAGGATCAGCTCTTCACGGCCTTATTTTCGCACTGTCGGAGCTTCTTTTCGTGAAATATCTCGGCCGGAGGTCATTCCACGTCGTGTTGGAGCAGCAAGTGATGGTCTCTTTCTTTGCCTTTGTCTTCACCACCATTGGAGTTGTTTTGAGCAAAGATTTTCAGGGTATGGAGGCTGAGGCTAAGAGGTTCGAGGGTGGGGAGTCTTCCTACATTCAGGTTCTTGTTTGGGCTGCAATTTCCTGCCAGTTGGGAGTTCAAGGAGGAACTGCTGTTCTTTTCTTGGCTTCCACTGTCTTCGCAGGAGTTCTTAATGCCGCTAGGGTTCCGATCACCAGTATTGCCGCCGTTATTCTGTTGAAAGATCCGATGAGCGGGTTCAAGATCCTCTCACTTGCCATCACGTTCTGGGGATTTGGATCGTATATTTATGGAAGTTCCCAGAAGAGCAAGTAACTTTTGAATTTTCAGTCATATTTGAAGGATTGTTTTTAAAGCACCACTAACTGTGATTATTAATAAAACTACAGCTCTTGGTGATCTTGCCAGCGATGTTTACTGTGATTTTTATTTTATATTTTAGTGGTTAATTTGTTAGTAAAAATAGTTTAGTGATTAATTGCAATTTAAGACAGGTGATTTGTCATTTTCGCTAATAATTAGTAAAGCAAAAATTGTGTTCTAGTTGTTATCTTTTGGGGTAGTTAACATTTCTTAATTTATTAATACATAATTAATTATTTTATTTATAAAAATTATAAACTAATTAGCATATGAAATTTTGGCCTAAAACAACCGGTTATACAATGTCTCGGGAGGAAGTTTTCCAGTTCGCCGTTTGCCGTTCGTCGGTAGTCACAATTCTCCGGCGCGTTGGACGGATTCCAATTGAAAATTTCGGAAATTTGAAACAAAGAGCTTCGGGTTAGCCCGATTTCGCCTTCTTTTTCATGGAAATGGGCGAGAAGAAGGCTCGATATCTTTAAGCAATCCGACAATCTGCTGCATACTTGGTCTCTTCAATGGAGTTTCAGCAGTGCAAAGGTATCCAATCTTAATTCCCTCTTCTATTTCCTCTTCGCTTCCTGTTCCTATTATTTTCGGATCAATGGCTTCTGAAACTAGGTTTTCTCTCACTAGTTTTCTCACCCACTTCACTAGATTTCCTTCCCTCTCGTCAGAATATTCATCTCCTTCAGCTTTTTTACCTGTCATTAGCTCAAGTAGAACCACGCCAAAGCAATACACATCGGATTTTTGAGTCGGAAATTCATTTCCCGGCGACGACAGCTCCGGTGGATCATACCCGGATGGTCCCGTTGAGTTATTACCAAAAGCCTTGGCCAATCCAGAATCTGACAGTCTAGGCTCTAAGTTACCATCTAGATAAACACTACTGGCTTTCACATCTCTGTGTATGATTGGAGGTAAGCAACCATGGTGGAGGAACGCCAGAGCACGAGCAGTGCCGAGGGCGATCTTATGCCGGAATCTCCACGACGTTAGCGACCCTTCCGAACCGATGGTTTTGATGCCATTTTCATCTTCTTCCCAATTGTCTGCACTCCAATCGTCGATTTTTCGAATGCCATGGCCGAGGGGTAAATCATGGAGCAAATTCTGCAAATTACCATTCTCCATATATTCGAAAATGGCAATTCTCTGATCACCGGCTAAACAATATCCAGTCAAGGGAACAAGATTAGGGTGTTTGATTCCTCCGAGATATTCAAGTTCTTTTGCAGCTTCTTCGTCCGGTAGAGTAGAGTTATGGATTAAGATTTTCATGACCACCTGAATTCCACCGGGGAGGAATCCTCGATAAACCGGGCCGAATTTTCCTTCGGCCAAAAGGGTCCCTCGATCAAAATTTGTCGTCGCCGATAATAGATCTGCAAACGTGATACTAAACAATGGCTTCTCGAAGATCACTACCGGAACTGAAGTTGCCTGCTTGATGTCGGCTATCCATGTCGTTGAATCTGTGTTGAAAGAAAATGGGCCTGAAATATTTTTATCTTCTTTGAAAGAGATTTGCCTATTTACCACCCACTTTCTGGTTTTTCTTCTGCAGTGGATTGCAAAGAACAGCGATCCGACGAGGAAGAAGATGAAGACGATCGAGAGGATTAGAGCTAAAGCAAGCTTCAGGATATAGCGTCTGTGAGATTTTCTCTTGAAGAGATTTGGATTTGTAGCAATTGGGCAGAGATTTGTTGACTGGAAGAAAGCAGATTGGAGGGTCTGAAATGGGATTTTGGAATCGCAGAAAGTTAAGTTGTTGAAAGAGAAGTTGAAAACCTCCATTGATGGGAGCTTTTCCAAGATTGCTTCTGGGATTTCTCCGCTGAAATTGTTGTGAGAAAGATCGAGAATCTGGAGATTCTTTACGCTCAGCGACGGAATCCCGCCGGAGAGATTATTCCCCGAAAGATCGAGTATTTTCAAATTCCTCAGCTGCGAAATTGCGTTAGGAAGATGAAGAACAAGCCCAGTTTTGGACAGATTAAGATATTCCAAATAGAAAAGCAACTCAATTGCAGGGAATTCCTGCCTTGAAAATCTGTTGCATGCAAGATTGAGATGTTTCAAACTCTGGGCTTGATTTGAAATCTGGAAAATTTTTCCACTCAGCTGATTTTCAGACAAATCCAGATGAAGTAAACTAGACCAATTGTAGTTTGAAGTCGATTCTACCTGAGAAATGTGGCCTCGAAACTGATTTCTACTCAGGTCCATCACCTCCAAATTCTTCTTAAACAAACCCATCACCGACCCTTGGAAGAAATTGCCCGAAATATTCAGAGAAGTAACTGAATTCAGCTTAGAGAGATCAGAATCCTGGCCATGAATCTTGTTTCCGGCGAGGTTTAAGCTCTTGAGTTCTGGAAATGCAGCGCCGAAACCATGAGGGAGAGACCCTTTTAGATTGTTTGAAGAAAGGTCGATCAGTACTATAGATCGTAATTTCAAAATTCCGGCGGGAATGCTCTGTTCAAAGCTGTTCCGTTTGAATTTCAGAACCCGGAGGGCGGCAAGAGAGCTTATGGTGGCCGGAATCTGCCCGGTAAAATTGTTGCCGGAAATATCAAAACTTTGAAGCATCCCTAAATTTCCGATATCATTTGGAAGAGGCCCAGAAATAAGATTGGAAGAAAGATTGAGGCTTTTGAGTGAGCCTAAACTCCAGAAATCTGCAGGCAAGTGAGTGATTTTATTGTTGCTGAGATCCAAAGATTGAAGCTTTCCAAGCTTTCCAATGGTGGTATCAGGAATCGGACCGGAAAGGCCTGAACCAGAAGCAGCAAACTCGACGACGTATCCTCCATTTGAATCGCAGATAACTTTCGGCCATGAACAAACAGGAGCAGAAAAGTTGAAAATTTCTAATGGGGAGAAACCCATCTTCTTGAGGAACTCAGAGATGAAGAACCCTTCGGTATTGAGGTTTTGACAGGCTAATGGTTTGAAGAACAGCGCCAAAACGAAAACGGAACAAGACAGTAAAAAGCAACCCATTTAAGAAAAAGCTATGGAAACTGAGATGAAATTCAGAACATCCTCGGACAATTCAAAAGAAGTTTCTAGGATCTTATCAGCAATAATTCTTTTAGCTTGTAGAACTCCATTAAAGCCAGCGAAGTTGCTTTGAGCTCTGAAGAAGATGATCTTAGAAGAAGAAAATATCAGACTCTAGTGTTTCTGCATTTGGGCACGGTGATAGAGTAGAGAGAGTGAGACAGACGAGAGAAACTCATACAGATAGAGACTAGAGAGAGAAAAAGGAAGGAAGTTGGAATTCATGAGAGAGTGAGAGAGACGACGAGGAGCAAGAAAGACAGAGAGAGACTAGAGAGAGCGGGGAAGTTGGGATTCATGAGAGAGAGAAAGGGAAGTTGGGATTCATAAATGAGAAGATTCAAAGATAGAAAAAATCAGCCGAAGTTGGTGACATCGATCAGAACTTCTTGGTGGGAAATTGAATGACAATTTACTCATGAAAACCAATCTTTCTCTCAGCTCTTCCCTCTCCAATCTTAAATAACACGAGCTCTGCAAAAACAGGGAAATAACAGCACGAAATCTGATCTGCTCCATAAAAACACCATTCTTTTTTCTCCACTCTTTTACTTTGTGTGTGTGAAAAGAAGAAATACCTCAAAAAATCTCAACTTTCGGGCTTTGACATCAACTTTTAAGAGATGGAACTGAGAATGAGTGGAGTGGAAATAAGATTGAAAGTGAAGACCCACATGAAAATTCAGCAGACATTGAAAGAGACTTTCCCATTGAAGAAGAGACTTTCAAGTAGGTTGTTCTCTCCAAATGCTCTTTACATCTTTTCTTATACTTGTTTGTAGTTGGTAATAGGATTATAATAGACACAATAGGACATCCATTATTTTTATTCTTTTTTTTTTTTTAATTTTTATATTTACTTACTATAAAGTTAGCCTCTATATTAAATTTTGATGTGACCTAAATTCTATTAGGTCGGGTCAGTGAACCTGTATTGTAGATCTCATTTAGAGTTTTGTTTTCTCTATAAATTCATGTTAATTAAAGTTACAAAACTTGCGATTGTATTTTGGTCTTTGTAGTAGATTTATTCCTCTGCCTGTGGTTTTTTTTTTTCGAAAGAATTTTTCTACGTAAATCTAGTGTCTTACATTGTATTTTCTTTTTCGGTTATCATTCGATCTCTAACATCTTTATCGCAAGCTCAAGTTTGATGGGCCCATTTTTTATGCTTTAGTAATGGATTGGATGTTGCTAATGCTCAAATTGAGAGTCGGCCGGAATGCTATATATCATAGTTTGATCTAATGTCGACTCTTAGGGTGATCATTGTATTGCACCAGCAAAATTATTACTTTCCTCTACAGAAAGACAACGTTCCGCAAGCGAAAGTGAGACATTAGTGATGAGTATTGGATGACGACAATGGATCAGGAAGAGGAAATAGAAGATAATGATGAGAACTGAACGAATGAAATTGAGAGGAGGGGTGAGTCACACTACGATGTTCGGAAAACTGAAAACGTGAAAGTTGTTTTCAACGATGAGAAGACCATGCCAGAGTTTCCGGGCATTGTCTTCGCTATAAGATTGCTTTAATTATGTTAAGAAAAATATAAATAATTAAATTATACTTCAACCCACAAGCTTAAACTTTTAGGATTGTTGGTAATTTGTCATGGTATCAGAGCTAGAGATCCCAAGTTCGAATCTCAGCAAAGTCAAAAAAATTAACTCTATTAAAAAAATATTCATATGTAAGGACCAATAAAAAAATAGAAATTGGCCTACATGTGAGGGAGAATGTGAAGAAAAATATAAATGATTAAATTATACTTCAACCCACAAGCTTAAGCTTTTAGGATTGTTGGTAATTTGTCAAATTATTGCGATTTTACTATAAAACTGAAATAGAATTAGAATTGCAGATAGTAATATTTCGGCATCGTCTTTCCAGTAATTTCTTTCAACATGTAACGGTGATATTTGCGTCATTAATTTCTCATAGTTCAATGTTTAAATTGTTCAGTGGTTGACTTGTCATAGACATCATAGTTTAGTTGTTGTTTTGTTAATTTTTCTAAAAAAATTGTGGAGGTCAAATAAACGTACGAAATTTCTCCACGTGGCTCTCCCCACTGTCAATTCCCTTTCGATTTCAACTTTGTCTTTATCCTCATTTTAATCCCTTCATGTCTGCATCTGATTTCACTACCCATGAATATGATTGGCGGTCTCTCTCTTCCGCTCTCTCCAAATCACGTCCGAATTGTAGTGTTGCACGTAACTAAGTTAGATTGTTGTGTCAATTTCACATTTGCATGTACTCTTTTAAATAAGTCAATCTCATCAGCAAGATGGACAGGATGTGGCCCTGCCGCACCAGCCTTGTGGTGTACCAAGGTCCGTGCCCCGTCAAGGCCATCCAAATTTGAATGGTCCAGAGTTGGATTCACGAGCTTTGGATTTTGGTTAGACTCGATTTTTGGTTCTTCGTCGTGACCTTGTCAAAAAAATGAAATTGGGCTTGGCCATACGCTTCGCAAATGACCATGAGTCCAGACATTGATATAATGGCCAAAAAAGTAGGTTTCTTTCTCTGTAACCTACCACCCAATAGCACTACCAAGAGTACTGACCATCTAAAGATTAACAGAAGATCCATTTTTGGTTAAGTGGGGTAGGTTTAAAGGTGACGATCAAAGGGTTTTAAGAAAGCTTCTAATTAAGATTAGTGAAATAATTACCAAACTTAAATCTATTGGAATGATTTTCTACACTAACCGTCGTATGGACTATGGAGTCTCGATCTTGCTCTTGCATGGTATCGTTCTTAGATTTTATTCGAAAACAACACATTGTCGATTCGGAGCTATATGTTACCAACATTATGCTTGAATAGTTTGGAGAATGAGTTTTCTAATTTTCAAAGATTGAATTGTTTCATTTTAATAACATCAAGTATTTAAGGTACTTTTATTTTATTTCATTTTGTCACTCGTCATTTCATTTTGAGACATTACTTTTTGTTTGTGGCAGTCTGTCCTGTGAAGGTCAGAATTACTTATGTGAGGTTTTAAATCATATCAGTGGGAGTGTATAATGTCACATTACTTGAGAGAGTAAAAAATGCATACTTTAGAAGTAGGGTCTCTATACTCAGTATAACACGTTTTGGGCTAACCCCAATAACAAAAACGTGTAGTTATATTGAATAATGTGTAGTTAGCTATAAATATAAAATTGTCATTTTTCATACATTCACGGTAGACATAAATTTGTATTACATAATTCTAATAAAACTTTATTTGTCTTTTATTAAATTTTTACGTAGACATATGACAAGAGTAAGTAAAAGAATATAACAAAATAGATCGATAGATTATTATATTATGAAACCCTTGCAGTCTCTAGCCTCACGGCTCCTCCCACGAGTCTAATACTTTCCGTTTACTCTTCCGCATCTTAAACAATACCATGTGCAAAGAAGGAAGGATAGAAGAATTAGTGATTGAAAGGTTAAACACTTTTTGATTCTTTGATCTCAGCTATCGGATTGCCCTGCAACTTTTTGGGCACACAAATTATGAGACCCAAATGTCCTATTGTTGCCTCTTTTAACTTATTGGAAGATGGAATGATTGTTGGATAAATTAGGAAACAAAAGCCAACATGTTATCTCTCTCTCTCTCTAGTGTTATAAATTCATTGTTTGAATTTTAACAATGATGAAAGTCCACAACCTAAAGGAAGATCTAGAGATGGAATATTGTGATGATCTGGGTTAAGAGTTAGCACTAATAATTATACTTAGTGTAATTAAACATGATTAAGTGATAATAAGTCATGAGATGACTTTGAAAATGAAGAAATTGACTAACCAATTGAGGGTAATTTTCTAAATTAAAAATATTTATAATAGTAGATATCTTAGACAATGAAATGATGATGAGATTGGATTAATTGAATGTATGTTCATTAAAATATGAATTTTTGCACGAAAGTGGTAAATGTGCTATAAATGAGCATAGTTATTGTTTGTAATTAATTAGATAGGTTATGGTGATTATTAATTCAAACCATTTTAAGAACATAAATTAGCCACATAAATGAAGTGTTTGGTTTTGGATTGAAGGGATTTGGATATATGCAATTAAAGTTATGCATGTTTGAAGTTGGATTAGTCCAAAGATGCACTGTTTTGGAAAATGTCTTTAAATGAGACTTTTGAGTGGTAATTTGGAGAAGTGTATAAAAGAAGAAATGTTCTTAATGTATTGAAGTATGTAGCCATGTAATAAAATTGGACATACAATGAGGTATGGACACGTGTCACTTATAGATTAGTGACTAAATATGGAATTAAGGTGTAATTAGTGAAGGAATAAAGTTAATTAATTGTGATTAATTATGATAATCATGGAGATTAGCTTAGAACTAAGCTAAGATGATTAATTTAAGTTAATAATGGTTAAGGATTATTAAACATGGTATTTTAGTGAATTTCCATGGAATTAAGGGTGAAGTGGTAAAGTTTAAATGACCAAATGGACAAAATAGTCTTTTCACCCCTTGGAGTCTCTAGAACATGAGGGAGGCTGAGAAATCAACCTCATTTTCATGCTGAAATAGAGGGAAAACAGGGGAGAAAGAAGAGAGAAAAGAAGAGAAGAGAAGGGAGAAAAAGATGGGGAAAAAGAGGGAATTGGTCTTCCATCCCTTAGGAAAAGTTGTACCTCTCACCAAAAACGATCTTTTGAGCCAAAAATCAAGAGGAAGAAGTGAAGAATAAGTTGTCTTCAAGAGGTAAAAACCATAACCTAAGAGTTTTAGAAACTATGTTGAATATTGCACAATTTAAGTGAAAAAGTTGTGTTGGTGATTACATGTAAACTTAGGGAATTGTATGTGGGGAATCTTCAATGATATAAGTTGGTATTAATGAATTTAGTTTGATTTGATTTAGAATGGTTGAAAGAAGGATGTGATATTGAAGTTAATTTGAGTTGGTTGAATAATTGGTTATGTGTTATTGGAAGAGAAAGTTTAGGATTTTGAGTTAAATGTTAATGATCATTATTAGCATTATGTGTGAAGTTTTGACATGTTGATTGAAAGTAAATGAATGGTATAGAAATGCTTAGAAGGGAAAGCATGACTTATAAAATTAGATAGTAATATCCAATGATATTTGAGATAAATTGAATAGAAATAAGATATAGGATTAATGTTAATCATAAATGGTGAGATTGGTTGATAATATGGGTTGGTTTTAGCATAGATGTTATGCTTTAATGATGAGAGAAATTGGAAATAAATGGCATGAATTGTAAAGACCCGGTTTTTATTTACTTGAAATCGCGTGAAATTTAAAACTTTTACTTTTACAAAATCAGAGTAAGACTTTTCTTTTTAAAACCCGAGCGTTAAAACTCTTTACTTAAAACATTTATCAACTGTAAAAGAAGTAATAAAATCATTTTCATAAAACACAGCGAAAGTAAAACAAAGCATTAAATAATAGTAATTAATTTACAAATCATCTTTACAAATGAATTCCCTTTTAAAACTCTTTAGCCCAACCAGCCACAAGATCCACTCGTGCAAATCTTTCATCAACTGTCTTTAACCTGTTCTTCTGCTTCTCGTATGTACCTACATCAGAAGACCTAAACTAATGAGCCTATTGCTCAGTAAGTGATAGACTAAGTGTAATGCATATGATGCATGATCACACGATGCATTACAGAGGAGATCTGTATTTCATCTGTTAGTCGGGGCAATGGATAAGTCTAGGTCTCGTGGCTTAACCGTATTTCCGATTGAGAAACACACCAATCGGGGTGTCACCACGAGCCATACCCATACACTTTTGTTGAAGATATTGGAGATTTCAGAACAAGAGAATTGAGAATCTTACGATTCTCGTGGCTTAACCTACCTCACCGCTCCCTAAGTGGGAGTAGGCACTCCAATAGGGGTGTCACCACGACAACCATTCCCGATCCTCCCGAACCCCCACATGCCTATTTACATAGATTTTATGATGACATACAATATGCTCGTGCTTAAAAACAGTCATACATGATAATTAAACACATCATTAAAAGAACATAAATCTAATAAACACACAGCATGCAATCTTAATTCTTGTGATGTAAGGTCCGAAGACCAAAACTCAGTAAGTATCAACTTATCTGGCGTCCTTAGTGCGGTTCAAAAATTAACGTTGTCCTTCTCTTTTATACCTTCAAAATAATTACCATTAATTTATTAATATTTTTATCAATAATAAATCTTAACTTTGCTATAATTATCCATCGTATATTATTTAATAATTTAATTATCGCTTAATGAATTTCTATTAATTTATCTTTATTAATTTTATGATCAATAACGAATAACTTTAATTTATACTTTTTGCTTTTAACACTTAACAAACCTCATTAGTCAACTTAATTACTTAACAACCACACAGTAATAATTTCAATATCTTAATATGTGCAACGAGATAGCGATAGCCAACAAATGTTGCTCATTCCATCAATGTGCCCTAATAATAAAGAGAATTTACTTTATAAAACCGAATAACATTTTATCACAAAACCGTATTTAAAGATCATATAATTCCTTTTATCCAAATGATGATCAACATGGCACGTTTACTTATCCTTACATTCATGAACACTAACCTCTTCAATATTAATGAATATTAACTTTGATGATATCCTATCATCAAACGAATCTCAACATTTCATACATAAAGGAAGTTATGACTTTTCAATATCAACATACATTAAACCTCATTATTCATCTACAATGTAAGACTAACAACAACCCCAACTAATTTATCTTTTGAAACACAACAACCACATAATTAACTTTCAACCAAGAATAACTAAGCGTTGCATGGACAACAATCATGGCATAAACAGATTTCTACATTCAAACCTTGAAACAGGAAACAATAACACTTTTCTTTAACTTCAGAGTTGGATAGTAACCGTCCAAAACAAACAACAGACACTAGTCTGATATCAATCACAGTGGCATATATTTAACAACCACAACAACTCTGCAGCAAGACAAATTCAACATATTTATACCTTTGGAAGTAACCAACACTAACCAAAGACAGAATAAGTATTAACCAGACAACAAAGCTAGCCAAAGACAGTTCACAATCGGATCCCACCAACAGAGCAGATTTCTTTCAACAAAGGCAAAATCAAAGAATGAAGAATTCCACTACCTGCAGACCCGAGAGTGATGCTACCAACCTCCTTCCTCTTTTCTCCTTTCTTCCACCTTCAGAGTAGCTTCCACTTTCACTTTTCTTTACTGTAAATTTTCTTTACTCTGCCAACACATGAAATTCCAGCTTCAACCAAAAGTTCAAAACCATAAAACAGTACTTCACTAAACCTGACAGAACCCCTCTTCTTCTTCTTGTCATTTGACCTTCTCACCGCTTCACACGGTCATCTTCATCACTTCTTCACTGTCCCATTTCTTCTCTTCTTCTCCAGAAATCCCTCTGCACTAGACGACTTCTATCCGAGAGAGACTGCCACTGCCAATACATATAGGCAGAGAAGACTGGAGAGTTACACAACTCAAGGAGAGCGGTCCAATGGACAAGCTCCACGCTGGAAATTGCTATCCTTTCGGGAGAAGGAGAAGGAGAAGGAGAAGCCAGGTCAGCCAGAAGAAAAAGTCGGTTCAATGTGGAAACCACAGAACCGGTCACGTGACAAATCCCCTGCCTCTAGTCCGAAGCTCCGCCATCACGGATCACCCCCGCCAAATAGCCTCTACCAATTCGTCCTATCGAACAACAATTGCCAAGGGAGAAGGAAATCAGCCAACTTACCTTCACCGGCGATTCGCAGCGCTCCAATTCCGACATTGAAGGCCGAGGCGTCCGAGCCCTAGCTCGCGTTCACCGTTCGTCGCGTCGCCCACAGCCTCGCCGTCGCCGCCATGCGCCGGACAACGCGCACCCAAGCCATCGTCGCCGCGATCGTCCGTCGCTCGCCATCGTCCCCTTCCCGATCACTCTTCCCTCTCTCGGCCTTCCCTCTCGTTTCCTCTCCCCCTTCTCTTCTTTTCTCTTTTTCTTCTTCTCAATTGTTTTTCTTTTAATTTCTTCTTCAATTAATGTAATTTAATTTAATTTAATTTAAAACTTAATTAATAACTAATCTCAATTAATTAACTTAATCCCAATTAATACCCACTTATTTAACTTAATCCCAATTAAGTTTTCTAAATAATAAGATATTGGTTACTTCATTCGTAATATCCCAATAATATATTCGACTAATTCGAATATCTCTAATTATTTTTTAATTTATTATTTTTAAATTCTGATATAATAATTCGGGATATTACATGAATGAAAAAGATACTTAAATAGAATTAAATGTTTAAATTGGTAGATTATATAATGAGATTATAATGTTGGATGATTTAGTATGGTTTGGTAAGGAATTAGGAGAGAATTTATGTGTTGAATTATGGAAAATTGAGAAGTGAAACGGAGGTGGACAACTAGTTTTGATCAACCGTAAATGGAAGGGGCGAATCTGTAAGATTTGTGGTTGATCAGTATTGTAGGTGATCGATCGATATTGATGAATTGATCGACCACTTCTATAAAAAAAAAAGGTTGAATCTGTAATGTAGGTGATCGACTAGTACTGAGGGTGATCGACCAATGTTAAGGGTTAAAAATTGAATCTATAATTTAAGTGATCGACCAGTGCTGAGGGTGATCAATCACTGTTATTGAAATGGTAAAGGAGGTCGACCTGTGCTGAGAGAGTGATCGACCAGTTCTTATACTTTTGGATATTTTTCTTAGATTTTCCTTGAAATTTTGTACAATAGTGAGTTATTTTCCATTATGCACCACACTATAGTGGAATGCTTTAAAATTTGCCCCACTGTATATTTAATACTTAGATGCATAAATGTTTTATCTTAGCATGCTCGCATATTTTGTTACCTCTACATTGAATATGAAATTTCATCTATGTTGAGTTTAGTCGACTTACTCCAATGACTCTCGCTCCTTTCATGCTTTAGATTGGATAATCACTAGTGGTCGTTGCGGGATTGATCTTGATAGTCTTGTTAATTTCATTTGTTTCTATTTCCTTGAGAGTTTGTTTTTCATGAGATATGACCTTCTCTATCCATTGCATATTATTTTAGAGGTTTGATTTGTTATAACTTTATTATACACAGTTTGTTATATCTTTGACCTTTAATGTTTATATTATCTGATTTCGTTGTTGGACCTAAATGTTAGCCTAGATGTTTTAGGTTCTGACTTTTAATTTATTTAAATCTTCTGCTGCTATTTATATAAATAAAGATAAGGGTTGGCCGATTTGGTTCTTTTTCTGGCTGAATCGTTGTTCGTTTTGTCTCAGATTCTCTTTGGGGCATAAAAGATAATACTATAACATACCTTCAACACATAAATGGAGAGTTATAAGGAACGAGAAATTGATTCTCAATTGTCTTTTTCAAAGATTTATATAACTTATTATTTTTAGTTTTTCCTAAAAAAACTCATCAAAATATTTGATTACCATAAAATAAAGATTATTAATTGATTTTATAAAAAAAAAATTATAAGTTGTTCTCTATAGATACGATATTCGATCTTTAATCACAATATTACTTGTTACAATAATATACCATTGAAGTTAAGCATGTTTCTCACAACATTTGCAATGATCTTTTCATATGACATTTTAACTTGATAAGATTACTATATATCATGTATTTGTAGATAAATTATTTAAATTAAAAAATTTTCAGAAAAAAATTGTCTTTTATTTATTAATTTTAGGGAAATTAACAAAACAACATTTAAACTATGAGATCAATGACAAGTCAACCACTAAATAATTTTTGCTAACAAATAAAACACTCAACTATGAAAAATAAACTACACAAATATCGCTGTTAACAATGAACTTACTTTGAAAATGAAATAGTAGAAAGTTTCCCTTCAAAAATGTTTTCTTCTATATGCTTCGAATACTTTGCTTTGATGTTTGGCTAAGTTTTTCAAAATCCAAACCAAAGATTCTCACATATTTCTGTTCAGAGAATCACCGACGAATACAAGTTTTTTTCCTCTTAACAATTCAAGTATTCTATTGTCATCTAATTTGAATTTAAAACAATAATTTCGAAAAAATAGTGTAATTCGACGTTTCTCTTTTTTGATCTATTATTTTCTTTTCTTTCTCGAGATTACTCTTCCCCAAATATGTTAAATTACTTAGAAAAATTTACAATTTGGTTGTAAATATGTCGTTTTTCCTCTGCGAAAAGTCGTCTTTCCTCTGAGGAAAATTTTTTTTCCTTAATCTTATTTCAATGACTCACTTTTCGTAACGAAAAAATAACATTTCACTGCAGAAAAGATAACATTTCACAACAGGAATACAACATTCCACAGCAAAAAGAAAATATTATTTGACAAAAAACGAGACAATAATGGTTGTTTCATTTATTTTTCATAGTTCAATATTTATTTGTTAGTAAAAATTATTTAATGGTTGACTTGTCATTGATCTCATAATTCAATAATTTTTTATTAATTTCTCTTAATTTTAACATAAATTTTGTAGAGAGGATGATTCTTATAGTCTCCATGGGAGACATTTTCGGGATAATTAAAAAGTTATTATAATTAAAAATTAGAAGAAAAAAAAAGTGGAAAACAAGCAATAAAATACTCATAAAAGTAGAAATAATTAACAACAGCTAGATCGGAGATACGGTTTCTTGGGATCGGGTCGGCCGGTGGTGGCTGAACCATTAGGGCTCCGTTTCAGACAAAGTCTACGTAAATACGGCGCCGTTCATGCCGCCTTATTTTCGTAGACTTTGTCCACTCCCATTGTTCTTTTAAAAAGAAAAAATTAAAGAAACTTAACGTCGTTAATTCTCACGGCTTGGAAATAGAAGAAGCAGCTTCTTTGACGGCGAGGTCAGTAGCGGCGTTAACCAAGGAAGCTGACTGGACGGTCAAAGCAGACATGTTGGGAGAGGAGGGTCCTTTAATCAAGGGGTTCCTAGAGTGACACGTGGCAGTCGAGATGGCAGTAGCCAAAGAAATAGGCATCAAGCACAGGCCTTTCCCTTGCAGATACTGCATGGCGGACCCCATATCCTCCTCCATCATTTTCGCCACCTGGTGCTCCGTCACCGCCAGGCTATCGTTCGACGGCGCCGTTTTAGGTCCACCAGGACGGCCGACGGCTGGTACAGAGTCACCTCGTCCTCCGCTTATTCCTCCTCCCTGCAAAGACCAGACCATCATTGAACATGATTGTTTGCCCAGAAAGGAGAAGAAAAACAAAAGGGAAAGTGGGTAGAAAAAGTCAGTATCAGAGCGAGAAAGGAGGAGAGAGAATGCTAAAAAGTGGGCAAGCGTGCTCTATCCTCTGTCGTTTTGTGTAGAGGTAAAGATCTCTTTTTTGAGGAGAAAAGCTCTGTTGTTTTGCATTCACTCCAAACCCTAAATTCTTAATCACAATTATCAAATCACTACTTCTGAACTAATCCCTTTTCACCACCTAAATCTTTCCCGACCTAACTCCGATAAAAGCTACACCACGTCGACTTGAAATGATTTAATCTCAAGAAAAAAACTCTTTTTTTTTTTAAGTACAATACCAAATATTCATTCTAATGAATAATGATGCATTAAAATGTAAAATTAAATTAGAAATATAACATTATCCTTTTCAGCTGTGCTCTTAAATGAAAGAAAAGCTTAAACTATACTTTAGATTATTTGATGAAATAAACTAATTAGAGATGTTTTACCTCAGAAGACAAATCGGCAACAAGGGGAGCAACAGCTGCAGCACCTCCCAATCTGCTCATGCTTAGAACCTGCACCCATTATTATATGCACAATTCTTACTGTTAATCACTACCCTAATTACAAAGCTAATTAACAAAGACGAATGTTAATTAATGAAAAAAAATGAGGTTACCTTGACTTGAAGCTGTAGGAATTTAACGTAGTCTATGATCTCATCAAGCATGGAAGCCTTGTCTGTCTGCAAGAATATAATTAATTGAGATGATCATTAATTAAACTAGTTAAGTACGATTAGAGCAACCCCTAATTTAATGCGCTACTCTACTGACAGCTAATATAACTAAAAGGGCCAGTCCTTTTTTAATATTCTTCAGGGTTTTTCGTTAATTATTATTATAATCAATTTACCCACAAGCTGCTTAGCATAATCATTAATTTATTAAAACGAAAGGGTAATGACGTAAATCTACGTCATTTTATGCTAACAAGCACGCACGGAAAACAGAGACGAGAGCCGATGCCGGCTACATGCTTAGCACTAACAAGGAAGATAATGACCAAATTAACCCTAATGAAAATACTGGTCGGAGTAATGGAAGGTGGTGGTGTTATGCGCATTTAATGAACCAAATCAACAACAAATAAAAAATAAAAATGATGCATTAAAGAATTAATCAAATCAACCCAACTAACCTGGAAGTTGAAGATCAATGGATGGATATAAACAAATCAATGCATTGAAAAAGGATCAAATTAACTAAACAAATAACTAAAATTAAATTAAATTAAATAATTTATTTTTTTAATGAAAAATGAACAAAATTTGTTAAATTTGAAGCAAAAAGACTCTCTTTCACTTTGTCTCAAGCATAATAATCGATAATTTTAATTTTGTAATAGTCTGCCCATATGAAAGAAGAACAACCCAAGATTATGTTAATTGTGAGTGTGAAGGCCTATCTCATATTAATAGAGTGTACAATTTCAAGCAGCCTATTATATGCAAGCAGGACAACTCAAGATAATGTTGATTGTGAGGGTCTAACCCATACTAATAGAGTGTACAACTTCATGCAGCCTGCCATATGAAATCAGGACAACCCAATATTATATTGATTGTAAGGGCCTAGCCCATATTAATAGAGTATACAATTTTACATCGCTTAACAGAGTGAAAAGTGAATGATTTAGTTAACTTCAAGAATAAAAACTTGCAGTTTTTGGTACAAAACGAATAATATTGTATGAAAGTGTTGTCGAAGTGATTTATTATTTTAAGTATTTATAATTATTCACATTATTTTAGGGTTGGATTTGGTTTAGATATTGATTTTCTTTATTTTAGAAAATAAACAAAATTTATTTAATTTATGAAAGAGGGGCGAAATTGGAAATATGAAAAATATAGAAATTTGGCAGCGAGGAGGAAACCTTGTTGGCGTTGGGAACCAGTTCTTGCAGAGCTTTCATTCTCTCTGCGATTCTCTCCCTCCTCAACTGTGCACTCAAAACAAGACAAACGAATCATTTTCCGTCAGAAAACGACACTCATTCTCGGCTTCTGTTTGGATGCCGAGAAAATAAGTCATCTGTCTTTCTTCTTTTTTATCTGTTTTAATTCGCCGGCCAAATATTAAGGGGGAAAAGAAAGAAAGAGAGAAGAAGAAGAAGAAGGCGTACTCTTTCAGCTATGCTATGAGGGTCAGTTGCTTGACCTCTCCGCGCCCTCACTCGCTGTCTGGGTTGAGTCGCTGGAGCTCCGGCGGAGCCACCCGCTGGAATTTGGTTCATCGCCGAACCTGAAGCTCCATAGTTTTGCGACTGAGTTGGAAGAACATAGTTTGAGTTATTAAAATGAAAAGAAAAACAAATAGATTTAATGATATTCATAATCAAGGTCTACTTGAGGTTGGTGAAGATGTTGTGGATGATTTAACGTCTGCGCAGCGAATCCATTGTAGAGAGCTTGATCACCTCCCTGTAAAATACCCCACACGATCTCATTAAAAACCTGGTATGCACTCTATCATTACCCATCAAAATTTTGAATGTACAAACTGTGTTAAACTCACTGGATTTTGAGATTTGAATGTAGACAAGCCATCAACAACGTCGTTTTGAGTCGGCTCCAAAGACAAAGGCATCGGAAGAAGTCCAGAGGAGTTGTTATCACCGGGGCCAGTGACTCCTCTGGACATCAAGAGGTGCTGTTGAAGCATCATCACCGCTGCCTTTGCAGCCGGGGAGCCCCCGCTGATCTGGTGGCTACGGAGCTTCGAGGTCAAGTTTACCGACTCGTCATACGGATAACCAGCATTTTCCGGATTCGAGGGCGGAGTTTCATCGGAAATGTCTCTGAGCTTTCCGGAGCCGCCAGTAATAGCAGAGTTGATGGCTGGATTGAGGTCCGGCCAGGTAGACGAGGGGACAGTGGAAAACATTTGCTCGAGAAAATCGTCGTGAGAAGAAGACGGATCGAAGTGAGAAGTCTGGTGGGGAAGAAAGAGAGAGGGTTGGATCTGGAGGTGATTGTTGAGGAGGTCTTGATTCATTTCTCTGCTGCAGGGCTGCATTTTCTTGAGAGAGAGAAAGAGGAAGAAGGAGGAGGAAGTGAGCGAGGAAGGGAAAATGGTGTGATAGATATGGAGACGATGCACCTTCCCCCCTCCTCTTCTTCTCTACTCGGATTCTCTGCCTGTCAAATTCATTAGGTCTAAGTAGAACAACCCCCACTTTCACTGCATGCGCGTGAAACTCCTCCTAAAAAAGGGCAAATGCCTTTATACTATAATCTTCAATTATGAGTCATTTATTCCTTAGTGAAATAAGGATGTTAAATTATAAGAGAGGGACATTGACAACATGACCAAATGGTCTTGTGTGACCCATAGTGAACTAATATAGTCAGAGAAATGTGAAAATAATCTTACCAGAGAACGAAATCAAATATAAAACTGTAAGTTAACAAGCAGTTGAAAAACACCAAAATTCTGATTATATGCATATTGAAAAATGAGTGGGTGCTTCATTGACAATGTTTTGGCTAAAAAACCCCATCAAAGCCATAATGAAAGTGAGTCTTCCTAGAGCAATTGTCATTACTTATGTACCTGAATCTGAGTTATCTATAACCGACACGAAATTTAGTGAAACTAAATAGAGGTCTGAACTTATCGATGTTTAAAAATAAGAGGATGAGTTGTAATATGAGTAACGTTATTTAATATTTTGAACTTGTTTCAATAGAGCTTAATCGCTACTTGCAGTCTAACACAATCACGTGACTATACGCAATTTTATTGCACAAAAATAACGCTAAGTAAAGAATTCAAAATATATTATTTAAAAAAAAATTAACGTATAAAAAATCAAATTACTATATATAATATTAATTCATTTGATTTGTTATATTTAGATAACAATTAATTATAAAAAAAATTAATAAATATAAATTTTGATTGATAATCATTAATCCATTCATATATACTAATTTATGTCATATTAGAAATATAATTATTGTAACATAATATATCATAATGTGTGCCCGTCAGCGCGTGCGAATGACTTTCCTCAATTAGCGTGGCATAAGGGACAGAAGAGAAGTCGGTCACGCTTTTCCGCAAGCAAAGAGTGCCACGCGTCCCGCAATTTCGGAAGCTAAAACCTCCGAACAGCGTTTATTAACGAATCTAATCACTGTTGATCGAGAGACGTGGCAGGCCATATAAGCGAGTGGCAATTACTCAAGGACGGAGCGCGTAGAGAAAGAAAATCTGATCCCCACCCAAGCCGCCACGTCTTTTTTCTCTCCTATATTTCCCGCTAATTTTGCTCCAATTTCCGGAAATTAGTTGGCTAAATAAGTCGTTATTAGAAAAACAAATAAAAATTAAAGAATTAAGAAGTATTAATTACCAATTAATTGAGTTTAAAAAATCAAAGACAAGAATAAACAAATTAGAGAAGTGTGGTAATGATGTGTCGTGCTACGAAGTCTGCATATTGAGAATGTCTTATTAATTAGGGTATGCTCGGGTTATGTATTTTTTTAATATAAATACTACATTGATTAAATAAATAAATTATAATTTTTTTTTGCAAAATCTATTTTTTTAAGAGAACGCGTATGCATCGTTTATGGATTTGTTTTTCGAAGACGAGTTTTTGGGTCCATTTTAAATATGAATGTAGCTAAGAATTGGAAGCAACGGGTGATTAAAAATCAAGCATAAATTGACCAAAACTAAGTCCAAACCCCGAAACCTAAACCGAGATTGAAGGTTCAGATTTAATTTGGTTTTAAAATTGACTCAGTTCGATTGTAACTTCTAAAATTTTGGAACTGAATTAATCGATGTGGTTTCTGTTAGGGATAGAACCGAACTAGACTTGTGAAAATTATTTGAAAATTATAAAAATAAAATTGATGTATAATCCTTTTAAATTCTTAAATGTTTTATAATATTTCTTTTCAATGTATAATGATCACAACACTTGTAAATTAATTTGATGTATAAAATTCACAGATCGGATAATATATTTTATTATGAATATCAAAATACAATTGTAAATTTTGTGACTCTAACTTATATGAATTTATAAAGTGAACAGAAAAAACTCTAAATGAAATAGAATTCGAGTTCATCGGTTCAACCAGATAGAATTTGAGTCACTAATCTCTAACAATTTCTCAAATACAAGATTCACGACCAAACCAAAAAGAATTTTGTTACCAAAGTATAAGATGGATTAAAAATTAAAGTCCTTCGATCGACAATAACTTACGCTGGTATAGATAATTTGAGTCTTTCATTGTTCTTAATGCAATCGCTTATGTGTTCGAGTAAACGAAGTCTTTATTTTTTAATATGATTAAAAAATAATACATGTTCCTTCTCATTTAATACCTTGGAATCACACAAAGGGGAACAGATCCCACTTCTCTCATTTTTATAAGCTGTTTTTTTATCTTCCCAATAACACATGTTATTTAATAATTATTCTCCTAATCTTAAAAATTAATATAAAATTTAAAGATTTGGTTATGTATTCTCTCCATTGAACAACACTTGGCTAATTAATTGTCCTGTCCTTGTGCATGAATGGTTTTAGTTTGATTCTATAACTCATATATATTTTTAATAATTTTAGAATAATCTTGATTAAAATAATAAAGTTTTGTAATAATCAAATATCCAATTCTACCATGTCATAAATGTTCATCCATATGTCCTATTTATTGGGAATCAAGTGTTGATGATAAGTTGTTCATTATCATGTTCTTTGTACTATGCTTTATATTTTATGTTCTTAATTGATATTCTAAAACCTATATTCTAGACTTTGCCTACGGAACTTCCTTATAAATTGAAACAACATCTACCAATTATTAATAATTTAAATTTTATTATCAATTTATCTGTTAAATGTATTATATGTATATCACGTTTTCTATTTAATCAGATATTTTAACCCAATTTTTAACCTCTTAATTGATTTGTAAGTCAATTTCGAATTATGTCAATATCTTGACAGAGTTTGAAATCACTAGAAATGAGATTAACAGACTTTGAAATGAGATTAGAAATTGCCGAAGAGATAAGAAATTGAGTGAAAACGTCTAATTAAGTGAAAACATGACATACACGTGCTGAATTTAATGAATAAATTGATGGTGAGGTCGAAATTGTTGATAACTCAAAGTTAGAGATTCGATTTATAAAAATATAATTTATAAATGATGTCAAATGTTAATGTATAAAGTACGCTCCACCCAAAAACAATATAGTGGTTAGACTGTGTTAAGATGGCTTGTGTTCAAATGCACCCACATTTACAGAAGTTAATGTAACGACCCGGATTTTCATAATTCTTAAAAATACGTAAAAATTTGAATTTTCTTTTTGAAAGTAAATCAGAGTGCGTCTAACCGGATCGCTACTAACTCTTTCGTAAAACTCAATATAAAATCACATTTATTAAAACTTATGCGGAAGCTTGAAATCAAAATCATTAATGTAAAACGTTGCGGAAGCATGAATACAATTCAACTAAAGAAACCCAAAACATTTAAATACGATTTATTACAACTTAACTTAATTAAAACAATTTCTCTTTTACCCTTTTTATGTCTGGCCAGCTGTGAGCATCCCTCGAGCGTGTAAACCCATCATCCCTGCTTGCTATTGTTTGTTCTTTATCTTTCGCTACTCCTAGTCCATACATTCCTTATAGTGTGCTAGTACCTACATCTACACTACAAGTAACTGTAAGTCTAAAAAGACTTAGTAAGGAAAAAGGGAAAATGCATTATGCTTATGACTCTCTTTAGTTCATTTGGAATAGGGGCCACCCAAACCAATTCTTTCATTTACGTTTCCTTTCTTTCCTTTCTTTCTTTCTTTCTTTACTCGTACTTCGAGCTGGAGATTGGAGGATTTCCTTTGTGATGGAATAGTGATCGAATCTAGCCTCTTACTTACAACTAGAACTCCCGTACCCTATGTGGGAGGGGTTTCGGCTAGTTGCAGACTAGACCCGCTACCCATCCGCCCCCCAAATCCCTTTTCTTTTCATTCATTTCCTTTGTCTTTTCATTATCATTTTACTTTCCTCACCATGCATGTGAGTACTACTCCTTCGGAGTACTCCCTACTTGGTTTCTATTACATAATGCATGAACATACATTCTCAACCTAGCATGATGCATGATGCATATGACATAACTTTAATAATTAAAGGGCGCACATAAGTAATTGGAAACAAACTGTAATGAACGCACATATAAAGAATAACAGTAAATGAACGTGCACATTAAAAATAGAAGTAATTGGAATTTAAGACACATTTAACATGAAAGCAACCAACCAAGTGGAATAGCACGCCTATCACATAATAAATTTAAATAAGGGAGGCATGTTTATAATTCAATGTATTAATTCTTCTAATTAATTTCCTAGTCCATTTTCATTTTTTTATACATTTATCATCCTAGGTGATTGTTCTAGTTAGCTATCAAAGTAAATTAACATGCTCTTGAGTTTATTACATGCTTTTATCCTAATTAACAAATCAAACTTTGGTTTAGAGAAGTTATCATGCTAAGGACGTGAAATCTAAATCTAGATCGTAAGTAATACCAAGAAGACAATATCAAAACAATTATGAAACATTCATTCACTTAGTCATTAAATCCTTAACTCATTCATGTTTACTTCGTTATCTTTTCATACTCTTTATCATTCTGTTATCTAGAAAAGTAAAGTATCGGTTATGTATTTAAAGTACGCATTGAATGAAAGTGAAAGCGCATATAAAGGAAGGTAAATAATACTTGCATTGAAAGTAAAGCAGCATTAAATCGAAACAATGAATACATACAAGTACGACAAACATACAAGGAATTCATTAAATCTAACATGTTTAATACTTAAACATACTCACTAATTAATCATAGTTAATTAACTTACTAATTATGATTAACGTGCTCGGTAGTTAGTTCATTAATATTTAATCATGCTCACTAGTTTGCCAATTAATTACCTTATTTGATTTCATACTCAACGGTAGGTTATTCCTTGCATTTAGTTAATTAACACATTCAACTAATTAGTTAATTAACATGCTTTAGTTACTTAACAATTTAATATTGACCTAATTAATTACAACATGCTTAGTTATTAGTCTTTACATGCTCAACAATATGTTTAAAGTAACTACATGCTTAGATTTAATAAATTGGTTGACATGCTAATTCACTTGACAATTAACTAACTTAATTAGCAATTAAACATGTTAGTTATATACTAAGTTAAACATATTCAACTGTGAATCACTATAGTTAGTTTAACATGCTTGGATCATTATTTTGATTCATAATATAATTCTAGTTTATTTACATGCTAACTGCTAATTTCATAGAGGATCCACAAATTACGCTAATAAATTATCATGCTCATACAACTTAACATTTAAACGAGCAACAATCACAGAGAAACACAATGCATAAGGAAAATAGAACAATACTACACAACAAGTAAACTTCTAAGATTAGCATAAAATTCTTAGCTCTTCTATCGTTCATTTGTTCATTCTTCATCTATTAAACATTTCCACCACTTTATCTAACCACACACGAACTATAACAAGTATCTACATAGCACTAATGAATATCAAATCACATATCAATGAAAACAAAGGAACAAAACATCATTCAAAGTAATATCATAAAACATAAATCTACACTATCATTAACATAGGGAGCATTTCACAACAATTAACCTAATAAATCAACTAGTGGTAACAATAAACTAATATTAAGCGTAAGCATTAAACTAACAATACCTAGCATTAACACTGAACTCACACACCCATACTAGTGGTGTAGGGCCTACGTGGCCAAAACAATCCTTAATCCTTACATCAAATCCTTTATTGCGTGTTAACGCTCAACCGCTACCCTTCGTCTCTTTCCGATACCTTCACAATTAGTAACATTCAATCATTAATCTAATCAATAAATCGCATTCTAACTTGTACGAACTCTAATTACTCCTCTGAGTTCTAAATGAAATATCACATAAACTCAATAAACTAATCTCAATGTCATATTAAAGTCTCACAATATCCTGAAACATCGATGATATGCACAACTAATATTGATCACATAAATGTTTTCTAACCCACCTTATAATATTTCCATCTTTAACAACTATTACAAACAACTTATCTAATGCTTAATAATCCCACCACCAACAATACAGTTTCACTTCAACAACAAGCAGAAACCATTAATTCAACAACCAACATAGCATATCTCCAAAATTTATTCTATCTCTTCATTATATATAAACTAATCAAATGCTCCAGAATGATCCGTACATGGATATACTTCCAGAATATCATTCCAAGTGGCAAAGGCATGTTCAACCAAATGTGTACAATCCAATACTAACCAACACAACAATGGCAGTCAATCGACCCCAACCCTCTAAGCACACTAACTCAGCATTCCATAACAAATATCATAGGAAAATCTCCTTACCAGAAGACCACAAACATCACACATCCAAGTAGCTCCTCTTTTCATTCAGCTCTCGGCTCAACATCAAAGGACACTTCCCCTTCTCTGCAATCCAGTCCATTCCAATTCCAATCACAAAAACTGACATATAAACCCTTAAGTCAACCGAAAACTCACCTCAAACCAACATGTCGGGCACTGCAGCTCCAAATCGGGTTCTCATTGCATCCATCCAGAGCCCAATTGGACCAAATCGAGAAGCTAGAGACAACGGCTCTGTTCGACCATGACCACCGTCAAACTACCTCGCCGCTGCCTTCTCATGCCATCGTCGACTGAAATCGACAGAGCCTCAATGTTCGACGCTGCTTCGACGACCATCTGCTCATCGTCGACCAACAGCTCAGTCGCTCGCTGGGTGCCGATTCGTCTAACCGGAACACCCCCAAGCTCGAGCCCAATCTCCGACGTCCACCTCTGCACGGTCGCCAGTCCCTTTTTCTCTTCGTCCCTCTCTATCCCACTCTCAGATCTGTCTTCCTCAAAGCTCGTCTCTCTCCCCCGTCGGTTTCTTTCTCTCTCGGAGCTCTCCCTCTCTCGCAGCCTTTGTCTCTCCCTCAAGCCTTCTCTCCCTTTCTCCTTCTCTATTTCCGCTCTCCCTTTCTATCTCTCCCTCATTTTCTCAATTCAGATCTGTAGATCCGAAATGGCCGGAGGCCATAACGCCAACTTCTCCCTCATCTTTCTCTCTTCAAAAAACGTAACACTTAACCCAATTTCCCCATTTTAAATTTGTTTCTTTTGAAATGCTAATTCATTTTAATCCTAATTTAATTAATCTAAAAAATACATTTAAGTGATAACGATTTATATAGAATATTAATCGACCCAAATTATAATGCTCGATTTATTCCAAATGTCATTTAAAGATTATTAGAGATCTAATTTAAAATTTTTAATTATATTTTATAAATTGATTTCTATTAATTAAACTTTTAATGAATTTTCTTAAATTATAACTTAACAGTTGCGTCATTGGTAACACCCCGATAATTAGTCAATAAATCCGACTATTCCCAATTTACGATGTAATTATATATTTATTAAATTCTCATAAAAAGTCGGGCTGTTACAGTTAACATTTTTTGTAAAGTCGAAAAAATTGATCGTAAATTTCGTATGGTCTTTTTAGATACTTTAATTTTGTGTAAGAAGGAAGACATTAAATAGTAGGTGTATGAAACTATAAATAAGATAACTAATTGATAAAGTAAAATATAAAGAGAAAAATAAATATATTTAAATGCGAGGAACTAACTTAAATCTTAAATTTTGCACACTAAAAACCACAATAAAATTGGGGTTTTAGCCAAACCCAATTGAAAGATTGGGTATTGGGAAAGCACGAGCTGTGGAGAATTCAAGGGCATTCCCAAAAATATACACATTGAGCAACTTTAGCAAAATATGCATGTGTCTAATATCCTACCATAATATGCATGTGTCTAATAACAAGCGTACCAAACGTTTTATAATGTCACGATTCGTGCGTAAGAATTCAATAATGCTCATACAACCACGTAGTGCTCGTTATTTTCCACTACCATGTTATTTTCGGTTAAACCACACCATGATCATACTCATACTTTACTCGCTCTCATTGAGGTATTGTAGTGCTCCCTCATTACACGTATTCTTAGGTTTACGGGCTCCTTACTGCGAAACTATAGCACCTCTCATTGTTGTCCTCTCGAGGTTTGCAACCTTCGATCTAAGGTGGAACTGGACGCATTGTCTTTTTTTTTCGCTCAATATTGTTTCCCATTATTGTTTTCCATTATCGTTTTCGTACATATACATATCATTCACCTCTTATAATCTTTCCACGGTATTATGGAAAATGCGGTATGAAAACCATTTCCTATAGCCCACACTAGGTGCAAACACAATTTCCAACCGAGAGTTTATCATTGCGAACGAGAAGAATATCTACCCAAGTTAGGGCTTCGAGATGTGGCACCCTTCAAGCAAGACGGTCGCGCCACCACTCAAGAACACCATAAGAATTGTGGTGCCACTCATCAAGAGACCCAAAATTTTGGGTTTGTAAACCCTTTTTTTTTTTTTTTTTGCAAATCCACATTCTACTTCTTTCCAACATTTGGGACTTAACATAAACACTCTAATCCATGCAATAAGCTAGCAACCAACAACCATTCAAGGAATTATAGCCAAATTCCTAACAACCTAACTATCACTGAGTAAGAGATGATTCAGTTTGGTTCAGCCCTAGAACCGGACCAAATCATGGCCCAACCATTCCCAATTTTCAAATTTGGCTTGAAACCAAACTAATTTTACGGTTTGATTCCAAAATTCTACTTTGAGCTGATTTTTCTGATTTTGGGTCAGGTTTGGGACCGGTTTTCAGGTATTGGCTGATTTTCTTGTTTTTGAGTCGGGTTTTAATCGGAATTGCATCAGATTTCAACCCCCGATTCAGTTTGATTTTTCACGATATTTTACCTCGGAAACCGTGAACCGAACTGTCCTCACAGTTCCACTCCATCCAAAACCAAGTTCAGTTCCTGCAAAAGTTAAGAACTGGACCGAACTAACTAAATAAATAGGAAATTTTTTTTATTGGGCAAAAAGTCTGTCTGCGTAATTTTACACTAAGCATTCACTAATTACAACACAAATTAATTGATACAACCACAGTCTCATCCTTCATTTCCTTTTTATTAAACTCTTAATCACGTAATTAGGCACGAATTGAAGAACTTGCAGAGATTAGCCCATGGTATAAGAAGGGCATGGTAAGTTAATAACAGTTGTTTTCACCTTGGTCATCATGTTGATGCTGTTGGTGATGCCTTGTGACCCAATTCCACTGTCTTTTATGCCCTGCAATTATTGAAAGTTTTAATTTTGGTATGATTTTTAGTAAATTTTTTGAAGAAAAAAGACGGGTTTTGTCCGGATTATTTGCCTGGAACGGAAAATGGTCGGGGCCTCGTGCCGGGGCCGAGTTGATTTGAACCGTTCCGGTCTCCATTGCATCGCTGATTAGCATGGCTTTGTTCACATCCTTAGTGAACACACATCCCTGCATAAAATGGGAGAGTAAATCATAAATTTGGAGTAAATTGAAATCTAGTTGCTAAGAATTGGATAAGACAAGTGTTTTAACATTTGGAAAGTAGCTGGAAAATGATCCAAACGTTGATAGTACGAAGGAGAACGTCTTTTATGAAAATATATAAATGATTAAATTATTCAGAACCCAAATCATAAAAAGAAATTGGTCTATATACATGTAATGGCCAATATTAAGAAAAAATATAAATAATTAAATTATTTTTAATCTATAAATTTAAAAATTTGAAATTATCGATAATTTATTATACTATCAGAATTAAATGTCTCAAATTCGAACGTCAACCAAATCAAAATTTATCCCATTAAAAAAATACACATAAGAATCAATAAAAAAATCAGTCTTAGCATGGAAAATGTTATAAAAATATATAAACGATTAAATTATTCTTAATTAAAAAGATTAGATTTTTAAAATTGTTCGTAATTTATCATGTGTTTAGCTGCAGAGATGAATCAAATTCTATACCTGGAGTCCGAAATTACTTGCGTTGCAGTGGTGGATTCCCTCTTCGACGGTACTAATTCGAATAACCGGCAAAACGGGTCCAAAGGGTTCTTCCCATGCGATTCTCATGTCCGGCCTGACATTGTCTAACAACAATGGCCAAATGAGGTTGCCTTCTCTCTTGTACTCTTGCCAAAATGTGGCCCCTTTCTCTTTCGCGTCAATAACCAACCCTTCAATGTAATTTGCAGATGACTCGGTCACGACCGGAGTAATATCGCAGTCGTTTTCCGGTGGTCCAATTGTCAATTTCGCCACTCTGGCATTCACTTTCTCGACCAAAGCATCGGCAACGGATTCCATCACTAAGACAACCTTAACAGCTGTACACCTTTGACCACTGTTTCATATTAATGGGTAATAATTGAGGACATAGTGCCACTTATGCATAGCATAATGCCAAAAATTGCAACTTAATTTAAGAATTACCTGTAGGAGAAACCTCCTTTTATTATGTTTGCAGCTACTAAATCCAAGTCTGCATCCTCAAGCACAATACAGGCATCTTTTCCTCCCAACTCCATCTGAAGAGGTATCATTCCCGCCTTCTTCGAAATTGCGACACCTGTGTCCCCACCTGTGAAGCTGATACAAACAATTCATGTAATTAAATTGTGATCAATTCAAATCTAGCACACACAAGGTAAGTTGTGGGCGTTTTAGATGGATGTGTCATTGAAATAAGTCACATTTATCTGGTAAATCCTTTTGATGTGATCTTCGTGTTAGAGTTCAGTGACCTAATTTCTTTTTGGGCCTAGTTGAAGAACCTGCACTATGAATCTCCTTTAAGATTTTGTTTTTTTCTTTAAATTCATGTGAGATTGAATTGCAAAACTCTTAATTTTATTTTGGTCTTCATAATATAATTTGCTCTTTGTTCGTTAGTTTTTTCTTGAAAGGGTTTTTCTACACAAATTTCGGTGTTCTGTTTAATTTTTTTTTAATTTATCATTCGATTTCTAACAATTCATCTGCGACATATTTCTATCGTAAGATTTTATTATGATGTAGACCCTTAGAAATAAAGAATCAATTACCTTATACAATTAACACCTGGATGCATGGTAAGGAAATCTCCGATCTCGGAGCCTTTACCGGTGACACAACTGACAAGGCCTTTGGGAAATCCAGCCAAATGAAAGCAATGCACCATATGTAGGGCAGAAACAGCTCCCTAAATCAAGCACAGAAGTATTTCTTCAACTTGATCTTTGGTATCATTGTTTTGTACGTAACTAGCACCATTTCTAACAAAAAAGGATCAAATTATGAGCTTAATTAGTGATTAAGTACCTGAGTTGGAGGCTTAAGCACAAGTGAGTTTCCGGCTATCAATGCAGGAGCTATTTTTGAGACGGCCAAGTTTACGGGATAATTAAACGGCGGAATGGCTAAAACTACACCCAGTGGGATCTAAAAAAATATAGAGAAGAGAGCTTTTCCTCATTTCTGTCCAACAAATAAAAAACCATCTCTTCCTAAATAGTGCTGGCTTATTTAGTACAGACATTGATAATGAAATATTGAATTATATAAAACCATGAAATCTAAGATACAAGTAATCTGCAAAAACCTTAACCCTGGCCAAATCTCGACATAGGCGACTTTTGCGAATGATTATCGGAAGGAGAAAAGAGTAATGTTAGGTTTATACTGTAGTTTTATTCCATATTCTTACACTCTGGTCTGATGCTTGAGTGTCATTCAATCATCGGTAAAATTATATGGTATAATACAAATAGTTAAATTAGTAAATTACATGAATCAATGAATGAATGACACGTAAATTCTACATCAGGGTGTATGATTAGAGTATAAATGCAGCATTATTCATAATAAAATACGTACCTTTGAAGTAAGGCAGTATTTTGTCCTCTCATTTCCAGGGAAGCTATCAGAAACTAAAAACTTCCCCTCTCCCAAAATCCTAACACCCTCTTCAGCAGTGTAAGAAATAAGATCTCCAGACCTCACAACCTTCATGAAAAATCACACCCATTTCAGTTTCTCTACTGAATGAAAGGTTTAAGTTCAGTAATTCAAAAAAATAAGAGAAAATCTGAGAGAATTCAGTACCTCTGTCACAGCATCTTTTGCTGGTTTTGCTATTTCTTTAATCAGACACTCTGCTATTTTGTCTCTGTGATCTTTGAGTATGGCAGCTGCTTTGTGAAGAAGCTCTGCTCTCCTCCATAATGGAGTCTTCGCCCAAGATTTTTGGGCAGTTTTTGATATTTCCATCACTTTATTCACCTCTTCTTGTGTACAAGCTGTTTTGCCATAGAATAGTTTATAACAAAGCAATCCTTCTTCTACATGAAATTACTGATCTAAATACAAGTAAAAAAAACCAGAGACAGCCACAATAAACTTCATTTTTCAGAAGAAATTACCTAATGCATGAATTAGTTAATCAGAACCCCAAGAAATTTCTGTCAATTCTTTTAAGTTAATGATACTATTTAGAGATAGAGAGCAAAATCAGAGAGGGGAAGATGGAAGAAATTGAAATACCTTGAGGGGAAGATGGAAGAAATTGAAATACCTTGAACCTTGTACTCAGTCTTGCGAGTCGTGGGGTTGATGATGGAAACGCTTTTCCCCGAAGTAGATTTCTTCCATTCTCCTTCAGAATAGTACTTGTACACTTCCCCGTCCAACAGCTCTGCAAAAACTCCATCCCCAGCCATTAATTCCAAGTCAACAGACGAAACCCAAGAAAGAAATGGCGAAAATGGAGTAACCCAAGCTCCCAAAACCTCCACTGCAACCAGAGGAGTAAAAAAGAAGAAGAAAGAGGTGAAAAGAGAGGGTTCTTTTTTTTTGTGGCTCAGATCGTTTAGGATTAATGGGTATGGCAGATTATGTAGGAAGAAGAAGAACCACGCTTTGAATTACGCATGAAAGCTACAGAGAAGAAAAAGAGGGTGGGTCTGTATGTGATGTGGTTCAGAGCCAGATGTCAAGGAAGCGTTTACTGCTAATGTTCGCCATCGTCATCATCAGTGGCTACTGTTTTTCTTTCTTTTTGTGGAAAATTATATTTATTTAGCTGCGTTTGTCGTCTTCTTCAACCCAGATTTTCATGTAATAACGGCATTACAACTCTATATATGATGTCTACCATTCCCTAGAATTAATCACTCTCGAGGAAGTTGCCAATAACATACTATATTTCTTCTTTTGTCTTCAATCACACCTGTGAAATGATGTTTGTTTCATTGCGTTGGCATGTTTAGAACGATTAACTTAAACGAAGATCTCAAGATTTAAGATGTTTGTTTAGTTTATCACATTTAACACGATAATAATAATTATTTCAGTAAAACAAACATGTAGAATGATTAATTTTAAATTTAATTAAGTAAATAATATATATATATAAATAAAAAAAATATTGTCATTTATTCTCTAATCTTACTTTTTATTTTTATTTATTAATTAGTGTAATTAATTGTTTATTTTAACTAATTATAAATTATTATATTAATTACACAAATCAATGTTTGACATAAGTAAAAATTAAAAAATAGGAATAGAGAATAAATATAGCATTATTCTATATATAATTGTATAATTTGAGAAAACGATAAATTTATACACAATTGCGACTGGCAAGGCCGACTCCTGAACTGGACTTTTCAAACTCGGCTCAGCTTGATCGTTTGATACTTATAGATTGGGACTCGAGTAATAAAATTATCTACCATACGTTTAGTAGCAAGAATCTTCGTACCATCGTTGAGATACAAAATGATTCATCTTTGGTATCGTTAGTCTTGGAATTAAATTAAGATTCTTATAGTAATTTGAAACGACCAAATTTAATATGCGTTAAGGATTTAGAGTGTAATCTATAAAATATTATTTGAAAAAAATTATAAATATCCATTATTTGAAATTTAATACCTAATTTTTCTATTTATAAATTGAAGCTGACTTATCTTACAAAATGATATAACACTGTAATAATAATTTAAGTAAAACGATCAAAATATCGAATTAATGAGCAAGTGACACCCACGAATTTTACGCGTTAGTTTCATTATTTTTATTTATTTCTTTGAAAAATCTATTAATTTTTTTTTGGCAGGTATCATATTTCTGCTTCTTTATAGATTTTGAAAATAAAGACGAATTAATGAGTGTAAATTAATAATACCAGAGTTCTTGTTGGTCGAGCACATCGGACGCATACGATGATGGGTCTTCGCGAAAGGAACATAAACACCCCCTCCCTAAATTAAATCAAATATTAAATATAATGTCCAAAAATGATTAATTTATCAAAAAAGATTTCATAATTCTTGAGGATTTATGATTTAATTGCAAACGGGAATAAAACAATATTAAAAAAAAAAAGAAAGAAAGAAGATGAAATGAGACCTGAAAATGGTGAAGTAATTGAGACATTTTTCTTCTTCTTCTTTTTCTCGTAGCTTCTGTGGAATTTGTCGAAGTTTTTCTTTAACGAGAGAGGATTAATGGGTCCGATGGAACTTCCTCAAGTGATAAAACAAATTATTATTGAGTAATTAATCTCTTAATTAATAATTAAGAGCGTGATTAGAGGTGAGGAAAGGTCAATAATTACCCCAAGTATGTTGGATTAATGGAACGTATTTTGTGGAATGTTTGTGTTGTTTCCAACACCCACTCTCTATTTCTAAGATCGAGTGTTTTTATCTCTTTTTTTCCTTAAATAAATAAATATAAATAAAATCAATTAAAAAATAATTATTATTTTAAAAAATTAGGTTTTGTTTGAGAAATCTAGTAAATAATTATTTTCTGAAAAATAAAACTTATTTATTTGTTTATTTTTTTCAATAGAAATTAAAAACAAATTATAAGACAGTCATTTTAATTTTTCTTGAGTCTTATTTAAAAGACTCACTTTCTGCAGCAAAAAGAAAATGTGACAGTGATGTTTGATTTGTTTATTTATCATAATTGAATATTTGATTTGTTAGCAAAAATTATTTAATAGTTGATTTATCGTTCACCTCAAAGTTTAGTAAATTATAAGAATTAAAATAATATTTTACTCTTATTTTAAAAATAAACAAGTATTAAAAAAACACCATTAATACACGTTTTCAATATAAAATGGATTTATATTAAAATATTTTAATAATGAATTAAAAAATTAAGAAAATTGTACTAAGCACATCCGTGAGAATCTGTCTACTGTCTTCGAATATTCAGTTGTCTCCACGAGGTGCCCACGTTCGAACGCCAAATCAAGACGTTCGAACGAGGCTGAGCCGAAACACATGGAAGAAGGATGAAGGTGGGGTAGGTTGGGCTGGGGAGAGCTGTTATGAAGAAGGTGGTAGGTTGGGAAAGGAAGGGTTGAGGTGGGTTTGACGGAAGAAATGGGCAGCAGGCAGTGGCTGTCGTTGCAGTACAGTTGCAAAGGGATGGACCACCATCTCTATGAGCTGCCCATTATTAACTCCGACATTGATGGATCTCTGAAGCAAAGCTCGTAACACTCACTTATCAACTCCTACTTCAGCCTAATGACTTAGGCTGATTGTGCTGTCATATTCAATTTCAATTGGACACTAAGGTGCGATCAATATAACCTGGTTTTGCTATTAAATCATCCATGTGCGACCCTAACTAATTTTTCTTCCAAAAAAGCCATCGGTATATCTGCTGCTAATTTTTGTGGCTTCACCAAGATTTGTGAGCTCCGATTGCAGGGAATTAAAAATTGTAAGTCTTGCCAGAAAGGAACTTCAATTTGAAGTCTACGATTGCAGAGAATTTCTAGGGGGAAGAAATTCCAAAAAATGCATCTAGATTCGAGAATTTGATAATGAATGATTGCAATTCTATTTGTATTTTACAATGAATGATTGGAATATTACTAATTGTACCATATCCGTTATCCATACATTAACAAAAAAGATACAACAGAAAATACAAAGATGTAATAGCTATACATTAACACCTCAAGCTTAAGGATGAAGCACATGTAGAGGTGTCTAATGGGCGGGCTGGCTCGGTACTGTAGCGATCCGAGCTCGGCTCGGATCGCTACAGTACCGAGCGAGCTCAGCTCGGGCCCGGTAGACGGGCCAAGTCGAGCCCGAGCACCCGGGCTCGCGAGCCTGCCTGGCGGGCTGGCCCGGCTAGCCAGCAGGCGAGCCAGCCTGCCAGATCTTCAGTGAGCCCGAGCTCACGAGTCACCACGACGACGGGGACACCTCTGGCCTGAGCTGACGAGTCGCGACGACGGGGACGGAGCTTGCGACGACGGGGACAGAGCTCGCGACGACGGGGACAGAGCTCGCGTGAAGGACCGGGCTCGCGACGACGAGGACAAAGTCGCGACGACGAGGACTGCGTCAATGGCGATTGCCGGCAAGACAGAGCTCGCCGACTCTGTCCCGACGCAGAGAAGCAACGTTGCTTCTCTGTGAGAACTTCTCACAGAGAAGCAACGGTCTTCAGACCGTTGGCGAGGGGCGATGGCAACGGTCTCTAGACCGTTGCCTGGAGCGCACTGGAGGCGAGCTCCCTCCCTGAGGGCTCAGCCAACTTGGCAGTGCCAAATGCCAACGGTTGGAAAATTTTCCAACGGTTGGAAAATTTTTTTCTATATATACTCCTCATTATCTCTCAAATTTTTCATCCCAACTTTCTCACATTCTCTCAATCTTTTCACAAATTTTTCTCTTTTTCTTTCAATATCTCCTTCTCAATTGCTTAATCTCTCCATCATTCTCCCAATTTCAAAGGTATATTTTATTTTTATAATTTTAATTTTTTTAATTTAATGTGTATTACAAAACAACTAATTTTTTTTTTTGCAATTTTTGTAGGACTCGTATTCGGGGAGGAGGTGATCACAATTCACAACAATTGCATACTATTGTTGCGTAATTGGTGTGCGGTATCATTTTATTTATTAATTGTTTCGTAGTAGTCAATTTTTTTAATTATGGATCCTCGTGATTTTTTGATTGACACTTTTAATGACACTAACGATGATATTGAAGAAATTAGGGAAGATAATCTCACAATTGCAATTGATCAATCATCGGCACATGCATCCACATCGTCACCTAGAAAAAAAAGAAGTAAAACATCGGAGGTATGGAATAATTTTGAAATAAAAGATATTAAAATTGGTGGAAAAATAGAAAGTAGAGCACAATGTAAATATTGTATTAAACATTATGCATACGTATCCGGTAGTTCTACTAGCACACTTGGTAGGCATTATGAAAAATGTCACGCTAACAAGCAAGTGAAAGACCCTACACAAACACTCATAAATGCTAGTGGCAGTGGCAATTTTATGTATTCACATAATAAAATGAGAGAAGGAGTAGCAAAATATATATCACAATCTGAAGCACCTTTATCTATGTTTGATAGCGAGTTATTTGAAAATTTTATGAAAGAGTATATTAATCCTAGTTTTAGACGAGTCCCTAGAAGTACGACGCGAAGTGATATTATTAAAATGTATAATCATATGAAAAATGAATTAATTGAGTTTTTTTCAAATGCTCCGTCTATGTCTATTTGTATTACTTCTGATTTATGGAGTGCACCTAATGCTTTAGGATATATTGTCGTAACTTCTCATTTTATTGATGACTCTTGGCAATTAAATAAAAGAATATTAGGATTTCGTAGTTGTGAATATCCACATAGTGGCGTTACCATTTATAGATATATTGTTGGAATTTTGCAAGAATATGCTATTAGAGATAGAATTTTTAGTATTACGCTAGATAATGCTGCTGCTAACGATGTTGCAATTTTTGAATTTAAAAGGTTATTTCAATTAGATACGGCTCATAATACTCTTTTTCATATGAGATGTGTTTGTCATATTTTAAATTTAGTTGTTCGAGATGGCATGTCACATATTTCGCTACATATTGAATCTATTCGATCTGCAATTTCTTTTATTACTTCATCTAATACGCGACAACAAGAATATAAAGAATATTGTAAAATTGCTCAACTTAAACCAAGAAAATTAAAAACCGATGTAGATACAAGGTGGAATTCGACTTATTTAATGTTAGAAAATGCTAAGCCATATTGGTTAGTTATTTGTGCTTATATTAGTGAAAAAACAAAATGTATTACTCTTGATCATAATAGTTGCGATATTGCTAATATATTTCTTGATTTTTTAAAACCATTTTATGAAGCTACAAATAAATGTTCGGGAATTTATTATCCCACTACTCATCTTGTTCTCCCAATTTTTATAAAATTAACGGGTACTTTTCAAATATTTAAATAAAGAAACGAATTTTGTGCATTAATTGAAAAAATGGAAAAAAAATTTAAAAAATATTGGCTTAACATACCTCATATTTTTTGTTTTGCATGCATAATGCATCCTAGATTTAAATTAGATGGAGTGCGTATAATGCTTGATAGAATTTCTTCTAATTTAGGTATTTCTTCTTCAATTAATGGTGCTCAATTAAGAAATGAAATTGATAATTTATTTTCTTCTTATGAAATTAAATATTCTAATAATTGTTCAATTCCTTCATATGATATGCATGCTAGTTCTAGTAGTGGTGCTTGTGGTGGAGATCCACAAGATTTTATGTATGATATATTTAAGCAAATAGATAGCAATGTTCATTCTTATAATTCACAAAGAAATGAACTCGATATTTATCTTAATACCTACCATAACATTTCTTGCCCCGAGGATTTTGATATTTTGGCTTGGTGGAAAGTCAACTCTATTTCATTTCCTATTCTTTCTAGAATGGCACGTGATCTACTAACACCTCCGGTCTCTACAGTAGCATCGGAGTCTGCTTTTAGTGCAGGTGGACGTGTGTACGATGATAAACGAGGAAGACTTACACCAGAAATCGTTGAGGCACTCATTTGCATGAAGGATTGAAACGACGCTGTGACGAGAGATCAACAACGAGAAGATGACATAGTTAAAGAATTCAAAAATTTGGATGTCGAAGACTAAATTTTTATTTAAATTTGAAATTGTAATTTTCATTTTCATATATTTTCTTTATCTTGTAAGTTGTGATTTGAAATTGTAATTTATATTTGAAATTGTAATTTTCATTTTCATTTTGAAATTGTAATAAAAATATTTATTCAATTCAATAAAAATATTTATTTAATTAAATTATTAATTATAGTATTTTTACATTATAATAAATTATTATAATAATAAATGATACCGCACACCAATTACGAAACAATAATATGCAACAATAGTATGCAATAGTATGCAACAATAGTATTTATCAATTACGAAACATTATATAAGATATTATTATTTATGTATATTTGGCTCGTTAGGCTCGGCTCGTTAAGGCTCGTTAGGCTCGCTCGGCTCGTTAAGGCTCGGCTCGTTAGGCTCGGCTCGTTAAGCTCGGCAGGCTCGACGAGCCAGACTTTTTCAGGCTCGGCCGGCTCGGCTCGGCTCGTTAGCCACCTCTAAGTACATGGAGTTTGGAATGAAAAATCTAAAATTTTGACAAGACAAGTGACTTCGTCGGTAAATCGGCAATTTGTTCTTAAGATGGTATGAATTTCACAAGTAAAGATATATTTTTTTTTTTAACTTTCTCTCGCATAAAATGATAATCAATCTCCACATGTTTTAATTGGGAATAGAAAATCAGATTGGATGCTAAATAAGTAGCACTCAAATTGTCACATAAGATAATAGGTATCGCTGATGAGGATATGCCGATCTCACGAAGAAAAGAGTTGACCCAAAGATTTTATGTTGTGTCATTTGCAATGCTATAGTATTCAGATTCTGTACTCGATCTGGACAGGGTCTTTTGCTTGGTCGATGACAAAGAGATGAGATTAGACCCCAAAAACTACAGAATGCACTAGTGCATTTACGATCTTCGTGACAAGAAGTCCAATCTACGTCAGTGAAACATCTCAAATTAAGACAAGAGGACAGGGTAAAGGATAGTCCAAGAGAGAAAGTGCCTTGAAGATAGTGAAGTATACGTTTCACGGCTTGCCAGTGAATATCAGTAGGGGCATGCAAAAACTAATAGACTTTGTTAACCGCAAAAGCAATATTTAGTAGAGTAAAACAACAATATTGTAGCGCACCAACAATGCTACAATAAGTAGATCAATTTGACAATGGAGTACCAAAGGTTTTATATAGGATTGGGTCATATACCATCAGAGTTGGAACCAGCTTGCTTGAAGCCATGTTGACTCGGTGGAGTAAATTCAATATATACTTAGATTGACTAAAAGTCAAGTCGGTTGAAGATTTTGTAACGAAAATACCCATAAAATAATTCAAACTTCCAAGGTCTCGGACCACAAAGTAAGAGTGTAGATAAGTGAGCGGTTTGTCAATAAGTATTCTAGAATTGTTTGTAACAATAATATCATCTACGTAGACAAACATGAAAATAATTGAGGACTGTTGGCAAAAAATAAACAATGAAATATTAGAATTGATGTCTTGAAACTCCAAGATAAGAGAGCAGTATATAATTTGGTATACCTGACACGTAAAGATTGTTTTAGACCATATAAAGATTTCTTCAATAAGCGAACAAGAACAACTGAAGGTTGAGAGGTACTTACAAAACTTGGAGGTTGCTGCATAAAAACAGTCTTTGTGAGATCCCCATGCAAAAAGACATTATTAATGTCAAGTTGCTTTGTAGTCTACCCAAAAGATATATCTAAAGATAATGTTGTCTTGATAGTAGTTGGCTTGACAACAGAACTAAATGTTTCATCATAATCAACGTTTTTTGTTTAATAGTACCATTAGGCTACTAAACGAGCCTTGTAGCAAACAGATCCATTGACATTTAATTTCAGCCAGCAAACCCATTTACAATTGATAATTGTGGCTCCTCAAGATAGAGATACTATATGCCAAGTGTTATTTTTATCTAATGCGACCATTTCTTCTTGCATAGTAGCAAGCCAATGCTTGCACATTTGAGGCTTGAAGGTATGTTGTAGGCTTCACAATAGAATTCTTAATGGTTGTAAATATTTTTGGTTTAAAAATGCCATCTTTTTTCCTCGTTTGCATTGAATGAAGATTGCTAGATTGACCTTTATTGCTCATTGTAGTAATGTTGTTAGGTAATTGTGAAATATCATGGAGTGGGTTAGGTAATGTTGTGCTAGGAAGAGGGGATGAGATAGATGTTGGTAGAAGAGAGTTTGAAGAGGAGGTGGCGAGAAGTTGAATGGCAGGGGAAGTAGATGGGATTGGTTGAATAGTGAAATAGGTACAAAAAATGATGAGTTGGGAGAGGCAAGTTTTGATGTTGTGGAAAATGGATAAGAATTTTCGTCAAATACTATATTTCTAGTGACATAGACCTAATTTGAAGTGGGGTTTATACAAATAGACCTGATTTGGCAATTGAGGCTGCCAGACTGGTCAACATCCCGCCTGTCTACTGGAGTTTGTGATGTGGCGCTAGCTGCTATGCAATATAAGGAAATAGAGTTGTGCCTTCGCTGCCAGCTATAGCTCTTGGCGTAGTGGTAAGCGCTTGATCTTGACACAATCATCGATAAATAGAAGAAAATATCAAGCATCATTGATGGATCGGACCAGGGAATGTCCCCAAATATTAGAATGCACTGAATCAAACATATGTTGCATGAAAAATAGAAATTGGAAATGGTAATTGACGATTTTTACTCATTTGGATCTATTGGGTTATCTTATCCTTGAAAAAAAAGGAATCAGCGTGAAATTCAACGAAAACAAGATTATCACGACATAATTGATAAATGCTAAGAAGATTATTTGTGATGACAGAAGTGTGCAAGACAATGTTCAACCGTAGTGGTGACGAGGAAGTGGGCGTAATAACATTACCAATATGAGTAATAGAAAGGGGATTACCATCAACTGTCAGCACTTGTGCAGGACCTGTGTAGGGAACGAGGTTAATTAGGGCGGAGGAAAAGAATAGGAGATTGTAATTCTATTTGTATTTTGTAATGAATGATGAAGTACATATATAATTTGTGAGATGAATATTCCTAATTGTACCATATTTGTACATTAACAAAAAATGATATAATAGAAAATACAAAGTTGTAATAGTTATGCACTAACATGAAACAACTTCTTCAATCTAGGGTCATGAAGAGAAGCAAACCCATAATCATGGCGTTGGTATGGCTGTTGGCATATGATTGCAGGATTGTTCGGCAACGTTCGAGTTTCTTTTTAGTTTCTTCTTCCCCTAGAGAGAGAGATTGTGTTTGACAAAATGAATTGAGGTTTGTTTTTAAGAAAAATTAGTCACGATGCACATGGGTGATTTATCGACAAAACTAATGATAAGGGGGTAAATTGTTCACAATCCATATTTATCGACAAAACTAATGATAAAGGGGTAAATTGTGTACAACCATACGTTAAGGTCAATTTTGTTAAAAAAACATAATTCGAGGTGTTTTTTGTATGTTACCTCTTACGTTAGGGTTTAAATTACAATTTACCCTAAAAAAACAACAATTAGTTTCATAGATAATATTTGATTTCCGTTATTCTCCACTATCTTTAGTTTGAATGATTTCAAATACACCGAGAATAATCTGATGAATTTAAACTTAATATGTTTATCTATTGTAGCATCTTTGTATGTGTAACATCCCAATTTTCTTATAAAACTTTTTCTTTTTTTAAAACACATTTGTAAAACAAGTAAAGGATAATTAAGAGAATAAAATGTAAGCAGAAGTCTTTAAATCAACATAAGACCATTGTTCAAATCAATTGAATAAATCTAAAAAAAGCAATTAAATAAGACTTATTTCAATTCATGAGTCATAACCCCTAAGTCAAATCTCGTCGGGTAACACAACGCTCATCTCATCATACCTCCTCCACGAGCACATCATTAGGATCACAATCATTACTTATGTCACAAGAGAATTGTGAACCTAATGCCCAGTAAGAGACATAATGAAGTAAAGTGAAATACTCATGTAAACACAATGTACATGTTTTTCATATCACAAAAAAACTTGTTCCTTTCATACTTTATTCTCAGTCTCACTATACTCTAGAGCATTGGAGATATCATCGGACAATCTTAAACAACGAACTCAAACCAGTGATCAGAAACAGATTATCAACAAACAACTTATTTACAAGACCTAGAAGCATACGTATTATTAGCAATTCACACAAACAAATCATACTCGTGTGATGTAGGCCACCTCTGGCAAACCACATGCAATATCTCTTACCTTGTTTCACGATAATTCTTTCCTATTGCGGTTTCTTCTCGCACCGGCAACACAACGACGTCCTTTCTTTCTTTCTAACCTTAAGGAAATTCTCTCTCACAACTCTAATGTTTTTGACCCCAGACCCCTTTCGTTCCTCTCTTATTTATAGAGGAGAGGAAAACAACATGTATCATCTGTTAAAAATCTATCCATCGTTTTCAAAGTATTTCGTATTTCTTATAAAAATTTATCCGACGTTTTTCAAAGTATTTTGTATTTCCTGTTGATAGATCGCTATTATTTTGGGTGATATTTCGACGCTACCAAAGACTCTCGCTATACAGAACGTCCGTTTTCCCAAGAGATACGTCCTTCATAACCCAAACGACGCCGTATTCTTTTGATTTTTCTATGCCGAATACATTCAGAACGTTCGTTTTCCCAAGAAGGACGTCCATCATAACCCAAACGATACCGTATTCTTTTAATTTTTCTATGCAGGATGTCTTTAATCCATTAGGGACATCCCTTGCATCTAAACGATGTCGTTTTTTTACTTACTCTTAACAAAGGATGCCGTTTGTTTTCCATCTTCTATAACAGATACAGAATGTCCATTTTTCTAAGAGACACCCATTAATTTCTTCGCCATGAGGGATGTTTGTTCCTCAATAAGGGATGTCTGTTATCTTCATATTTTAGACGTCTGTCTTCTTCTTCGCTATGAGGGACGTCCGTTCCTCAATAAGGGACGTCTGTTCCTCAATGAGTCTTTCCTCTCTTTGTTCCAAACGACGTCGTCTTATCTAAATCTTAACGCCGTTCTCATTACTAAAGGATCGATATACGCCTATAGAGGAGGGGGAGGAGGGTGAATATAGCGTTTCTAATATTTTTGTGCGATAATTAATTTAATATCCCTAAGTGATTTAACACAACTAAATCATACAATTAAAAACATAAAGTAAATAGTAAGGGATAGAAAGTGCACAAGATTTGTTTACGCGGTTCGACAAACTCGCATACGTCTATGCTCCAAGTTCCACTTAGAGCTACACTAAACAATTGGCTTACGAGTCCCAATAAACCGTTTACAAATTGACTATTAACGGAGCGTCACTCTTGACTATTGCGGGGTGCTATTCTTGACTAATTCTTAGGTCGTCAACCTTTGACTATTTTAGGGCGTCATCCGTTGATTGAACTTACGGGCGTTCAATCGAGCCTATGACTATTGCAGAGCATCACCCTTAATTTAATTATTGCGGGGAGTCACCCAAGTGTGATGAATTCGTAGGAAATCACCCTTTACAATTTAGCACAAGTAATATAATCGAAAATTAAAGCGAATCTATCTAATCCAAATTCTCCTAAAATAATTCGCAAGTTTAAGAGTGGAGAGAATTGAATTTACAATAATAGCTCACAATAGGTAATATTCGAGTATTGATTTTGGCTGGGTTTCGCCTCGAATATCTGATCGTTGTAGAGAGCTTGGAGTGATCTTGTACTTATAAGCAGTGGACTTTCGGACAACCTAAGCCATTTCGAACTTCCGCATGTAACCCTTGGAAAATATCTGTTGAAATCCGTCCGTTGGAAATATAGCCGTTATGCATATTCTGGAATTTTCGGACGCGAGTCTTCGTCCGCAGTATCGTCCGCATTACTAGAATGTTTTCCTCCGGAATGTTTTCTTCCTCGTCTGCTATCATCCAGAGCTCGTCTGTTTTTGTCCGAAAACATCATTCGGACGCAGAACCTCGTCTGAATGTCATGAAAATGGCATCCGAATTGTCCCTCAAAATGGATAGATTCAAAAGTAGATCGTCCGCTTGCGTCCGCATGCATCCGAAAATGCCACTTAGTGTATTGGGACATCCTCAGTCATCCGAAGCTCGAACACCTGTTCTCTTTAGCATTTCGGACGACATGCTTCGTCCGCAGTCGCGTCCGCAATCGTCCGAATGAACACAGAACAGATTTGGGACGAGTTTTCTCCATCCGCAGGTGTCCACACCTCACTCCATTTTGACCCCTAAACTATATTGAGTCCCTAAAAGATATGCAACACTACATGGACTCAAGTAAACATGTTAGCACATTAATAATACTCATTTTTATGGTATTTCCAATAAATATGGATATAAATATTATTATTAAACGATAATAATAATATCCAAAAAATACAAAATATAACTTATTGGATTTATTAAATTAATCACCATTTTAGTCACCATTAAAATAAAACTTAGCCTAACAAAAAGGCTAACAATTACTTCTATTTTGGACGTCTTTTGTCCATTAGGGACACCCTTCCCTTTCTAAAACAATTTCCTTTTTCGTCTAACGACGCCGCTCCATTGAATTTTATTATATTTATACTACAAAATCAACACCAACCCAAATACCTCTACCATAAAAATTTCATTATTTTCCACTATATAAATAAACCCAACAATTACAATGTACCATGTCAATTTACTATATTTCACATAGTTGAAGCTTTACACGTAAACAAATTTTCCAAGTATTATAGTATGTTCGACTATCAAATTGTTGAGTTTGTTGCCATTGAAATTCCTTAATCCCCAACATCTCTCATTGATATTAGCATTACTTCGGGAGTTTTCTTTTCAATTATTTTGAATATTCTTATCTCCCCAATGACTCCCACAAATTTGCATCGATAATACCTATGTCTAAACTAGGTCATTTTGATACTTGAAAATAAAGACCCTTTTTTTTTTCTTTGATCTCAAGGTTGATATCGATTCCTTACCTCTTATCATTGCCTCTTGTATAATTGTCGAGTTATTTAGTTGTGAAAGTTGAATTCGCCGATGTTCCCCTGACCATAGTTGCTGGCAGAGTGACAAATCATGGCGAATCTTGTCCTACTAGTTCAACAAGAGTTGTCCACGATGAGCAATCATGCACTCTAGAACCTTGTGAGAGACAAAGAGGGGCGAGGCCGATATGAGGCCAAATTGCCCTATGTTCGGGAGCTCCAAGGCAATAAGCCAAGCACATCAAAATAAAACAATGTACTTTGGCCAAAGATTATGCAATAATGTCATGAGACTTGCTTCAAGGAAAGGAAGACTACTTAAAACCTCATCATCTTCAAGCTTAAAATCCTTCAAAACATGTCTAAGAAGATATCCTAGACGACTTCTCCTCACGCATGACAAACAATTCTAGGGCAACAAGTGACCTAATGGCATGTACAAATAACATATCGCTTGAGGAAAAATGCAAGATCTTTGTTCAAAAGTAATATTTTATCTCCAGTTACCTCAATATCTAGTGGAATAAAATTCAAAAACAAAATAATGCACTATTACATTCTAAGAGTTGAATAATACTGTATTACTTGATAAACATTAAGATATAACAAATACTGTAAAAAAAAAAAAACCGAAATAAACACTTTCCCTTTCACATAAAGTATTTTGCACACAATTTTCAAGCAATTTGCTCCTAAAAGATTATGCTTCCCACTTCAAATAAATTTTGCTCAAAAACCATGTCTCTAGCCCCCAAACAATTTATCCATAGATCATGTCTCATTGCTCTAAGTCATTTAAGAACCAACAATGTCTTCGGCCCAAACAATTTGACCCAATCTATCCTAGTTTCTCTATCTTCACAAGACCATAATTACCATAATGACCTCAAATAACACCTTTACTAGGCATAGAGAAATTAACAAATCAACCACCATAAAGTCAATAACAAGATAACCACTGAACAATTTTTGTTAACAACTTAAACACTAAACTATAAAAAATAAATAGAGTAAATATCGTTGTTACGTTTTCCGTTAAAAAACGTTGTCATTCCTCTGCAGAACGTTATCTTTCTGCTATAAAAAGTGAGTCCTTGAAATAAGACTTAGAAAAGTCATATTTCCACATAAGAAAGTCCATAGATAAAGAACAAATTCATTGTCTTCTTCGTAGAAAAACACAGACAATATAAACAAGTTTCAATTCTCTCATGAACAGTAAAATAATTCTAAATCACATTATATATTTTTTTACAAAATCTTATAAATTATAAAACTAAACAAAATTAAAATCAATTTATATAGTATTTTTCAGTCTATTCTCCATGTATATTAGCTCTTTTTCACTAAAATCCTTAAAATCACGAGTTCTTGCAATTTTTTCCATGGGTATTAGCTTTCAAGTTCTCAAAAAGTTAATGACGATGTTTGGTCTGGTCATTTATTAAAGTTTAGTGTTTAAGTTGTTAGTAAAAATGATTCAATGATTGATTTGTCATGGATTTCATAATATAGTGGTTATTTTGTTAATTTCCTTTAAATATATATTTACATAATTAATAGTGCATCACCACAGTAAATATTAAAGAATCATATAAAAAATTAACTTGTTATTTCCTGTTTTTGCCATTTATATAAAAATTAAATTTTAAATAAAATAAATAAATTGCATTTATAATAATGCATTTTTTAATATAATTCATTTTTAACCATCTATTTTTTTTAAATATTTATAATATATTTTAGTTACTTTACTTATAGGTGAACGATATAATATTATAATACAAAATTAGATAAAATATGTTTTTATCTATATCACTTAAAATACTAAATTTGAATAAAAAAATTTTAGAAATAAATCAATATTAACTATTGAAGTATTTTATTTTAGGTAATATATATAAATGATTAAATAAATGAGGTAAATAAAAATTTATCACGTGTTTTTTCAATAAATTTAACGATGATAAAAAAAAAAATTAAAAGACTATTTAAAAGTAAAATTAAAATTAATTACAAAGAGTTTAATGATAAAATTAAAACTGCATTCATTAAATTTAAACAACTTCTGAACTTTAACAATTAAAAATAAATATTATTTCATATAATTAGAATGTAAATATCATAACGTTCGAGATATTTGAACAAGCATTTTGTGTGTATTTATTGAATTTTATGTAATTACTAATACTAACTCTCAAGTACAAAAGTCATTTTAAATGACACATTAAATTTTTATTTTTGTTATTTAACTCCTCAAAGTTTAAGGCGTTAGTAATAAACATCCTTATAGTTAAGGGGTCAGTTAACGACATATATTATTTGCATAAATGACTCTTTTCACTGCAAAAAATATCATTTTCGTAGCGGATATTTGCTTTTTATTGTGGAAAATACCATTTTTCGCAGTGAATACTTGTCTTTCGACTTTCGCTGCGAAAAATAGCATTTTTACACATAATATCTGTCATTTCACGGAATCCCTAACAATGAAAGTATCTGTTGCTAATGCCTCAAATATTGAGGTGTTTGATAACAAATATAAAATTTCAAAGTGTTAGTTAAAAAAATTTTCATACTTCAAATTTAATATATATATATATATATACATCCTGGAGGAGACCTGAGACAAAATGGAGAGCGATCCGACTCGAAATCTGGACCGCCCGACCCTTTAGATCTTTTATTTATTTACTTATTTAATTAGATAGTGTAAGACTTTAATGAAATATAATATTTGTCAGGGCTCGACCAAATGAGCTATACCAAAGGTCCAATAAAGATATCGAGATAAAATAATAATATATGTTCGAAATAAAAATGTCAATAATTTCTGAAAAATTTATACAAATATTATTACAAATTTTAAATATAGGAATTTAATATCAAAAAATCCTCGAACATAGAAATAATGCAATTACAAAAGGAATGTCGGCTCAATCCTGCGACAGTAACAGGTGCTCATTCAAATTAAGATATGAATATATGTCATTGGGGTGAGTCCACTAAACTCAACGGTCAACATTAATTTAATAATAAAAAATATAAGCATTAGTAAACCGGTTCAATTAAACCGGCTTCAATCAACTACATACAAGCATTGGCGGTTTCCTTGTAGTCATAGTTTTATTCGGCAACCTATTCTATATCTTTGTTCTTTATCCATTGGCTGGCCTATTCGAGCCCTACTCCCCAATTTCCTAACCCAAATCAGATTCCTTTATCCTGAATCGTCGTTGTGTTCGATTACAATAACTAGATTGTTGAGGAAAAGTTCCAATGCATCCCAATTTGCAGAATCGATTTCAGATTTTCGTTCAGTTTCCGGAGTTTGGTCACACGAAATCCCTAATCTTGAGCTCGATTTCAACCGAAACTCTTCGTGATCTGAAGCTTTCTCTTCTCTCCAAATATTACCCTGCTCTATCTCCGTCGTCGTTGTACTTTACCCTCGATGGTAAGCCTCTGAGCGATGAGATGCCGGTTTGTAGTTCGCTAATTGATCGGTTTTCCACGATAGTCTTACGGAGCAGGGTTTATGGCGGTGGAGGCGATGGCGGTGCCACTGGAGCCGAGTCCCGTGACTGCTACCTCAATATGTATGCGGAGAAGAAGCCAGATAAGGTCGATCCCCATGAGCAAAGGCTGTCGAAGTGGTTGAACTGTGCTCTGACGTATGAACCGTTGAGGGAGCCTTGTGTTATTGACTGGCTGGGAAATATTTTCAATAAGGAAACGCTGGTTGAGGCGTTGTTGGAAAAAAAGTTGCCTAAGGAGTTTGGTCATATTAAGGGTTTGAAGGATATGATCAAGATCCAGCTATCAACTGTTCCTGGGGCAGAATCGGCAGGTGATAAAATCTCAGTGGCACGGTTTGGATGTCCGATTACTGGATTTGAGTTCAATGGAAAATACAAGTTTTTTGCCTTGAAAAGTTGCGGGCATGTTCTGAGCGCTAAAGCTTTGAAGGAGGTTAAGTCTTCATCGTGTCTTGTTTGTCATGATGAGTTCAAGGAAACCGATAAAATTGTGATTAATGGGACCGAGGAGGAGGTGATGGTATTAAGAGAAAGAATGGAGGAAGAAAAGGCAAAAATGAAGGAGAAGAAGATAAAGAAGGTGAAGAGTGGGATGGCTGGAGTTTGTGGGGAGGAGGGAGTTGATTCGGAAATTCCTCGGCTGAGTGGTAAAAAACATGACATTGAAGGTAAGGCTGCGAAGAAAGTTTCTTCTAAAATCTTGGTGAATGGTAGAGCTGGTAGTGTAGAAATCCCGGTAAAGGGTGCCACCGATGGTGCTGCAAAGCGGTTCAAAGCAAGCGATAAGGCTCCTCCTAATGCAACTAAGTCGGTGTATGCTTCCATATTCACTTCATCCAGGAAATCGGAGTTTAAAGAGACTTACAGTTGTAGATCTCTTCCTCTTGGCAGAAACTGATTGATGGTAAGATCTGAACATATATTTTGAAGTACTCTTTTGTTGTTATTTACTGATGTTGTCATTGAAAGGTTCATTCTGGACAGTAAACCTCTACATATTAGTTGTTGAGATTGCTATGTGAACATGCAATGCATCTTTATTTGATCAATGATGACTATTTGTTTACGCGAAGGATACCTGACAGGTTTATGGGTTCACCCATCTTGTGAGGAAGAGAAAATTCCTTGGATTATTGGTAAATAGATATACTAATACTAAGGTGCATATAGAGAGTGAGAGTTTTTTGAATGTTTCTTAGACATGGGAACTGGTTTGATTGAACTCTGCACAAACATGCGATGCACGTACGTGTCTTCATACGATATATGTGTAAATCATCATGCGATATATAAACTGAGTGTCATACAAATGCATTATGTGTGACAATTTCATTTGAAGTAGTCTTGAAAATTTTATTAATTTATTTATTTCAATCGCCACCTTAATTTCAAGGGACAGGAAAGTCATGATGATCGATGTTCGGAGGAATATAGTCTCCTTGGATGGTGTCGAACCATCTTCCTCTTAATCATCTTCTTAAACAAGAGAGGAAGCTGATCAACCTTCTTGTCCTCGCATTATGCCCAAGGATTATGATTCCAACCTCTTAGTTCCACCTTCTCGTTCCATCTTCTGTATCTTGTCGATATACTGTACAATAATGTTTTGTTCTACTGGATTAAAAACGCCAGTGTGAAGCTAATATGCTCGTTTTCCTCTCTAGTGAGCCCATCGGTAGTCCAATCAGAATCGCGGGCAATCTCATCTTGTCAACCAGAGATCGGAATCCATTTGGTCGATGACATCAAATCTGGCCAGTAATTTCGGTCGCAGATAGCGAGAATCATCTCTCTTTCTTCTTGATGATGTTCATAACATGATCTTTCACCAGAAGAAGATCATTTTGCCTCTCTTTCTTCACATGTTTCCCCACTCATTATGTCTGCACAAATCAACATTAAAACATTCAGAAGCACCTTCAAATATCCCAAGTTTCATTATATAATTATTATTAAACAACAAACATTCAACGACCAACAAACCTGAAAAGATTCAGCACTAAGATAGCTCTGGCATGATTTATATCCACCTGAAATAAAAATTCACTTTTCGTATAAAGACAACATAAACATGTGTAATGGTGGACAAAACATCATCCCCAACAGCCCCAAAAAGAGTCATTTGAGACATATGAAAGCAGCAGCGTAGCACTTAAATTTCCTCCAGGAAGTTGATGTCTTCAAGGTCTTTTATCAGTGACCAATTCAAAGTAACACTCTAAAAAGGCTGAAAAACTTTAATTCAATTAAAAAAACAGAAAAAAGATTAGCAGCGACTACTGAATTGAGAAATAAGACAGAATGGGGTAAGGTTTGATTAGAGATAGGTTGTTCCTTGTTACATCCTTCTTTCATCCATTATTATCTCTTCATTTCCCTCTCTTGTGAATGACTGCAAATTTTTATATCGTTACCCAAGTTAATCAATGTTTTGGTTTCAATGGGTAAATGATAAACCAACTATCTGCAAGCAGATAGACGACAATCTACTGCAATTTAACAATTTAACCCTTGAACTATGATAATTCGTCATGGATTAACAAATTAACCTATGAACTATGAATAACCGCCGTTGATTAACAATTTAACCCCTGAACTAAGATGATCTGCCTTGGTTTAACAATTTAACCCCTGAACTATGATAATCCGCCGTATATTAACAAATTAACTCCTGAACTATGACATGGATTAACAACTTGGAAAACTTAACCGCAGTGTTTACTCCGTCAAATTTTCATGGTTCACTAGTTAATTTGTTAGCAAAAAAAAAAATGTTAATGATTGACTTGTCATTAATTATAAAAAAAAATGGTAAATGACAAATCAACCATCGTGGTTTGAGGTCAATGACAAGTCAACAACTATGGTATTTTTTTTAACAAGTTTATCATTGGAGTATGCGAAAATAACAAATCCCACATCGCGGTAACTTTCTCCGTTACTAAGTTGACGGCAGACACGTGTTTCACACTAAAACTACGAAAAAAAGGCACTGACCGCATAAAATGCGGTCTCTCCGCGTAAAAATGTGGTCTGTCGAGTCAGGAGAGACCGCATTTTTACGCGGTCTCTGGGCAAGAGGACAGATCCCAAAAAAATGTGGTCTCTCTTGACTCAAGAGACTACACAATAATGCGGTCTCTCAAAAGAAAGAAAGAGAGAGAGAGAGAGTTTGAGAGACCGCATCATTGATGCGGTCTCTCTCTCTCTTTTTTTTTTGAGAGACCGCATTATTGTGCGGTCTCTCTCTCTCTCTCTCTTTCTTTCTTTTGAGAGACCGCATTATTGTGCGGTCTCTCACACAATAATCTCTCTCTCTCTCTTTCTTTTTGAGAGACCACATTATTGTGCGGTCTCTCACACAATAATCTCTCTCTCTCTTTCTTTTTGAGAGACCGCATTATTGTGCGGTCTCTCTCTCTCTCTCTTTTTCTTTTGAGAGATCGCATTATTGTGCGGTCACACAATAATCTCTCTCTCTCTCTCTTTCTTTTTGAGAGACCGCATTATTGTGCAGTCTCTCACACAATTATTGTTCCCTCTCTCTCTCTCTCTCTCTCTCTCTCTCTCTCTCTCTCTCTCTCTCCAGACACAGCACAATTGTGCAGCGTCTCTCTCTCCTGACTCGAGAGACCGCATAAAACACGGTCTCTCGCATAAGGAGAGACCGCGCTTTACGCGATCTCTTGGGTCCATGAGAGACCGCGTTTTACGCGGTCTCTCGCATAAGGAGAGACCGAGTAAAAACGCGGTCTCTCATGGACCACTCACTCCAGAGACCACGAAGGGAGGTTTGTTCAGATTCTTCTGGTGATTTTAGTTGTGTTTTGGATCGAGTTTCAGCTTGTGATTCTGATTTTAGAGGTTTGCTCCTATTTTGAGCTTCTTCTTCTTCTTCTCTTCTGTACCTTTTTTACTTTCTGCAACTGGGATCACTTCAAGTCTCATTCCCCAATCTCACAGTTTCTATTTGTTATTCAATAACAGGGATTGAAGAGTCATGTGAAGCAAGTGAAGACGAAAAGCAAAGACCTGCAAACTCCATTAACAACATCTTATCTGTTTTAACTCACGACAGTGAAGTAAAAGGAAGACGAGTTTGTGGGAAAATCGCGGTGTCTCCCCGCCGGCGTTCTGATTTTCTTCGGAATGCCCCGCGTTGGGCGTTCTGAATTCAGAACGCCGGAGCTGGGCGTTCCGGTGTTCGGCCGTTGGCAACCAGCTTTTTAACGGTAAACGTCTACGGATGTTGGATTTGTTATTTTAACATACGTGAGTAGTGAACTTGTTAAAAAAATACCATAGTGGTTGACTTGTCATTGACTTCAAATCACGATGGTTGATTTGTCATTTACCCCAAAAAAAATAATGGTTAGTTTGTCATTTTATCCGTTTCAACTGGAAGGTGTTCATCGCATAATTCGTCGGTTTTTTGGAAATTCAAATAAACGCAAACTGTGTTGCGTATTTCTGTCAATGATTCAGTGAAATCAGTTCTCTACCTTCTCCCTTGAAATAACCTTCTTACCTGCCCGGTCTGTATTTTATGGGTTCACAGTCAGGTCCATGACATGGTGAGGAAGAAAATATGTGTTTTTTTTTTCTCAGAGCTGCAAATGGTGGCTTCGTTGAAGATGGGTGAGATCTGGGTGTTTGGCAAAACAGAGGAAATGAAGAATATGGACGAGAAAAGTGAGCTGTAGGTAGGGAAAATGGAAATCGTCATACATGGGCTGACCTCCATTGAGTGGGCTAAGCCCAACTTCAATGCAGATATGGAGAAAGTGTGAATAAAACAGTGGAAAAGCCTAACCAACGGTTTCTCTCTCTCACGCCTCGTTCTTCCCTCGGCTCTCTCTCTCTTTTTCTTACCTAGTCTGAAACTGCAGCTCAATCTCAAACTCAAGCTCTCCTTCTAATGGAAGACGACGACGAGTTTGGAGATCTCTACACAGACGTACTCAGACCGTTCGCTTCGTCGTCCTCGTCTACATCCTTTGGTGTACAGAACCACCAGCCGGCAATTAATCAATCTGTTCGTACTCCGGTTGATCTCAATCATCAGAGCGATGAAGTTGACGTCTTATTCAGAGCACCGTATACCGATTCTGCTGTTTCTGTTCAAGCAACGATTAAAACCCTACCTCCTATGGCCGTTGGTCGGCCAAACCAACCGAGTTCGGTTGGGATCGTGTCCAATTCGGTAACTGGAGATTTTATGAAGGGAATTGGAGTGGAGAAATTGGATGTCCTGGCTGGTAAAGATAGCAAGGTACAGGATAAAGCACCGGAGGATGGGATATATGGTGTCGGGTCTGGAATTAGTGGGATTCGAAACCAAGCGGGTGTGAAAGAAGTTGATTTTATCGACAATGATATGAAATTTGACATTGAGGAGGGTAATACTGGAGCTGAAGTTGAGGGTTTGGACCCGATTATTCCTGGGTTATCAACTAGCGGCAGTGTATCAATTCATGGGTCGAGGCTGGAGGGTTCTGTACAGAATGCAGTTGGCCGTGCTGCAAACGATGGAGATGATGATTGGGACAGTGATAGTGAGGACGATTTGCAAATTGTGCTGAATGATAACAGTCATGGGCATATGGCGATGGAGAGAGGTGGAATTGTGGGAGATGATGATGATGATGAAGACGAGGATGGCGCCCCTCTTGTTATTGTGGGGGATGGTGATCCCAATCAGCCAATGGAAGAGCAAGATTGGGGTGAGGATGCAGTGCAAGGAAGTGATGCAGAGAGAAAAGAAATGAGCGAGGCTCACAAAGCTAGCGGGGGAATGGCGCTGACAGCAAAAATTGGTTATAGCAGCCATGGATACCATCCATTTCATTCTCATTTTAAGGTCAGTGTAATATCTGTTACTTGATATTGGGACAATTGTATAGGGGTTTTGTGTTTTTTCTCCATTAATGATGAGATTTGGATCTTAGTATTTTTCTGTAATGTTTTTTTGCAATATGAATGATACAGTTTTGATAGTGAAAATCTTTATTTTTTTTTTACTTTCTTTGGTTGTCATTGCATTTAATTCATGATTGAAAAATGAAAATTTTGATTCAAGAAGCAAACTACATGACTTCCGAATTTATAAACTCTAAAATATTCTTCAAACTCTTGAGGAATAAAGATTATGAAAGTGGATAGTTTCGAAGAAATTCAATCCATAACTATTTAGCTTTCTTATGGCAATCATGATCCTTTGGTTATGTGGATTAAAATCTACTTTCCTTTGACGTAGAACAAGTTGATTAATCAGGAATATCACCTGGAGAAGGTTCCTGTTCTATTTCTTCATGGAACTTGTATTTTAGATGTTATAGTACTTCAAATACAGCTAAAATTGGCATTTGCAACAGAAAACCAACCTCAGCTGTCCACATTGAAGTTCCCAAACTTTTATGTGCTACTTCTAATTCTAAGGGAACAAATATAACGCTGTTCTTATCAATATCAATTATCGTTGAAATGGGACACTAAATAGAAGAAAAAAGGAACAAATAATTGCATTATCCCACTGAGTTTCACAGTGCAATTTTGCATCTATGTGACAGATAAGTAGTTATTTCCTCTTCATGCTTTGTTAAGCTTGTCTTTTACATCTCACCTTTTATCTTTCTCTATTGTCATGGTTTGTTAATGCTCTAATATCACCATAAATTTTTGAAATCTCCTGAATTTATGCTGGAATAACAAGGCCCAAACCTCACAGTTGGCAAAAAATAAAAACACTTTTTTTTGCTAGGCAAGCAAGATGTTTGTTGAATTAAAAAACGAATACAAAGGCCGCAAGCCTCGATTATAGAGTGTGTAAAGAAAAAAAAAAATTAGCTAACCACATACTGGGCACAGAGTATGGGAAAACCCCACAACCTCAAGAACTCAATAACCTCATATACTAAACAGTTTGCTTTTGGGAAAGTAGTGAGCAGACTCTGCGAAGTGATCACTAATAACCTCATACTCTAAACACTTTGCTTTTGGAAAATTAATGAGCAGATTCTGTGAAGAGATCACTAATAATTTCTTACATATGTACATTGTATCTTATCTCACATTTAGGATTAGAATGAAAGAAAATGGAAAATTTTCTGAAAGGCTGTTGTTGCTGTCGTCCAGACTTTTTTTGTGCAAAGTTCTGTCATTTCATTTTTATTCCTCATAGGTATCTTGGTTAACAATTACATAAACTTTAAATAAACTGAAAAATTATGGTTTGGATCATTAATCATTAAGTATGTGATAGTATTTCTTTTTACTAAAGTAATGATCACTCCTTCCAATAGCCTAGGTCACTCCTAGCTGTTTACCACTCGGGACTCCTCTTCCCTCCTTTTTATCCTCTATTCTCTAATAACCGCCCAATTTCTATTATTGTTCAATTACATATTTACCCCCCTCTTCCTTCTACTATACGTCAACCTAACTGGAGGTCTATCATTATGTTATAATACTCTTGTGATCATTTTTTTGCTTAATTAATCTGAAAGCTGTTGGGTTCAAGCATAAATATAGATTCTGTCCCATTGTTTTTTGTCTTTTGATTTACAATTGCATGTTTGTTCAATCCTCCAATAATTTTGACTGGTCGACATTTGTTTGAATTGTGTGGAATGAGATGGTATTATATCAAACATGTTTCATCATAAATTTCCCTTTCCCAAAGTTTTTTGGTTAAATAAAATATCTTTGATGTTTCACAATTACATGTATGTTGTTACCCCCCTTTTTTTCGTTTTCATTCTTTATCATGTTATCTTCTATTACTAGATGCACATTTGCCTTTCCCTTAGGAGAGGAACTGTTGTAATCTTCTGGATTTCTAATTGCAGCAGTTGAAACAATGCCGTTACCTATTTATGAAAAAGAAATTCTTATATTTCTGTTTTCTTTGGAGTGTAGTATGTGAGACCTGGAGCAGCACCAATACCTTCTACACCTGGTCTTGGAGGAGCCCCAGGACAAGTTCGCCCTCATCTCAATGTTAGTCCTATAGCTGGTCGAGGTAGAGGTGATTGGCGACCACCTGGAATTAAAAATGCAACTCCAATGCAGAAAGGTTTCAATTCAGGCTTTGGAATGCCTGCTTGGGGCAACAATATGGCAGGGCGAGGCTTTGGTGGTGGCCTAGAATTCACTCTTCCTTCGCATAAGTAAATAATTTTCCTCACCTGCTGTTAATTTCTTTTTCCCCGATTTTGACTTTGAAGAGAGTTGTTGAATCCTATTTCTTTTCTCCTGGACGATCACTGCGATTGTTACCTTTATGCATAACGTCCCTAAACTGCTTCTATGTGTAGTATATAACCTTAAATTTCAGTCTTATCCTGTATGTATTTTGTTACCATAAAGTGCTTTCTCCATGATGGTACATATTTGTTAATAGACAATCCTAACAACTTTCTTATCAAAGAAAGAAAAAATATATCCTGGCAACTATCATACTCAGATCTTTCTCTTTCCATATTCTTTATCCAGGAAGGTGTAATTGCCGCATTCCTTTTTTTTTCGTTGGCTATGTACATGAAAGTTTTAGTGTTTTGAATTTCCATACACACACACACACATACATATAAATATATATGAAAGAAAACTTTTAACATTTATTTGTGTAAGCTGATGAGTCAATACTTGTTTTCTTTCTGTCAATTGTTGTTTTGGTGAGTGGGGCTATTGATATACTGAAGTGGATATTAAGAAAGTGATGGGGCTCGTGCGTCTTATTGAACTCATCTTCGTGTACATGTTTTTTATTTTTTTATAACATTCATTGCAAGTTTTTTTTTTATGAATTATCTCCACGTAATTTTAGTTTTGTGGTTGAGAGTTTTGAATGCTTAAGAATCATACAATTGCAAAAGTGGTCAAATTTCAGTATTATGACTTTGCCAATTATTGTAGATAACTTATAATCCTTGTATGATTTGTAGGACTATTTTTGAAGTCGACATTGATAGTATTGAGGAAAAACCATGGAAATATCCTGGTGTTGATCTTTCAGACTTTTTCAACTTTGGCTTAAACGAGGACAGTTGGAAGGAATATTGCAAACAGCTGGTAATCAAAATATTCTTTATATATATATGTGTGTATATATGCAGGGGTTGCAGCGACTGTAGAAATGAATTCTAGTTGCGGATAAGTACTTCATATGATGTAGCATTCGGCTAGGAGAAGAGGATGAAGAAAAGTAAATTCATTCCAATTGAGACCTTACTGTGCTTTGGTTTTGCAGGAACAACTTCGCCTGGAGGCTACTATGCAAAGCAAAATTAGAGTTTATGAGAGTGGGAGAACAGAGCAGGTAATAAGGTCTTTGTGTCTTTGTACAAATAATATTTTGTTTTTCGTTTTCTAATTGTAGCATTTGGTTTCTTATCTATACTTTGACCTTAAAATATTTTTTATTAACTATTTTCTGCTCTATTTAGGAGTATGATCCAGACTTGCCTCCTGAATTAGCAGCAGCAGCAGGTATTCATGATATTGCTGCTGAAAATTCAAATGCAGGGAAGTCAATTGATTTACACAATGATCTAGGGAAAGGAGCTGCTCGTATGCGACCACAATTAGTATGTTTATTTTCTATGTTGTCCAATTCTGAGCTGTTTTCCACATTTTTGAGTTTTATCTTCTTCTCACTTTCCGTTTTCTCTCGTTCTTTCCATCATACAAAGATGTCAGTGTTTAGGAACAATGTTTATATGCAGCAGGCATGTCTTTTTGTTTAGTTTCCAAGCTCATTTTGTATGTCTCTTTTTTGCCAGCCTGCTGGGAGGGCTATACAGGTTGAAAGTGGTTATGGTGAACGTCTTCCTTCAATTGATACACGTCCTCCCCGGATGCGTGATGCTGACGCAGTTATTGAGGTAATTAATCTATCCATGTTTTCATAATTCTTTTTGGTGTTTGCTGCTGCTCTCTACATTGGATTCTTGGGCGTACAGATTGTCTTGCAAGACTCTGTAGATGATGACTCCACAGAAAATTGTAATCTAGATCAACCTGATAACGATACTTCGAGAAATGATTTAAGCGGAGACCAAGATCAGGGACACTTGGCGCAGGCAGACATTGAGGACCCTGATGAATTTTCACAGGATTACCATGGTGGAAAGAGAGAACGGTCTGCTATGAATTCCCATGACATACCTGAAGGGGAAGAGGCTTCACCCTTCCCACGTGAAGGTCGGGGGCATTCTCCCAATTCAAGGGATCAGACTCCCAATTACTATGGAGAGAGTTATGCTAGCCCGTATGAAGAAAGGTTTGCAATTTATACATATTACAAGTCAAAAAAGTTTTAGACATTTAATGTGTACCTTGTGGATAAAACCTGAAATTACAAAAAAAAAAATGTCCATTTAACTCTGGAACCGGCAAAAATATAAATTTTATTGAGCATAGTCTATTCAACTGAGTGTAAGTCTCAATCTCATTACTTTGAATCGTGCTTTAACTCTCCTTAAGCATCGTATTTCCTAGGAGATAGTTTCATGATCTTTACTTGTGCGATTATTGGTTTTTTAATATTACCAGAGATACTGATCTGGGACATCAATGCTGATAGATTTATGAACGTCTAGAATGTAAGAATGCAGCTGATGAAATAGCGAGTTTGTTTGGAAAGCAAGTTCAATTTCAAAACTATATTACTTATGGCAGAATTGGTGAGGCCAGAGGAATTAAAAACAGTGAATGATCGAACTTTCCAAAGATGCCAAAATATGCTGAGGAAAAAACTAGTTATTGCTGATATGAGTAACCATTTAATGATGGCAGTCACAAAGTTTCATTGCATATAACGTGTTAAACTATTGTATGATAACATTGGCATCGAGATGACCCAAGTGACAGCCATACTTCAAATTATTGTCTACCTCTGGTTTATTTAGGACTCTCTATCTAAGAACTATTTATATATCCTCTAGTCGCATATTGACTATGAGCCTCAATGTAAGTCAGGCTAAAAACAAAGAATTTTAATCTTAGTAAATAAGATTCTGGCCTTTTCGTTGATATTTCCATACCTCTCTTACTGTGATTCTAGATGGTTGGTCGATAATTGGCTAATGGCTTTTTATAAGGATTTTGTTGTAGATTGATATTACTTCTAGGTAATATATTTAATCTTTAATATTTACAGGGAGGAACAAGGTAAGGCTCGGGATCAGTCTCCACACTCTTCTCCTAGCCGAATTGTGGCGGATGGGAACTTTAGTGATAATCAAAAGGAAGGGTCAGTTGAAAGCATCGATGGTAAACAGAGTCCCTTGATTAAAGCTGTGAAGGAGTCAAGTGTTGGGATAAAAGATGCTGAGGATGAGGAGGTTATGCTGGAAAATGGAAAATCTGAAGTGGAAAAGGACACATATTCAGATACAAATCTCATAGATAATACCCTTAATGATGAACCGGAAAAGAAACCAAAAAGAAGCCCTCTAGTGGACCAGTCTGTACATGAAGATTTTAATGATAAAGAGGACTCAAAGGCTGCAAGGAGTAGCGAAAACAGCAGAGCAAGATCAGGTAGCAGTAGAGATAATCCAAAATGGAGAGAGGGGGGTGATGAAGAAGTTGTCCAAGATAGGCATTCAACACGGATGGGAAGTGTCAACAGGGATTTTGATGAAAGTGAAAAAAATCTCCGAAGAAAAGTCCATGATGAGAGACAAGTGGGAGAAAGAAATCGCACGATGGCTAAAGTGAAGGATGATTCTTACCCTCACAAGCAGTGGGATCCCACCTCGGCTCATCAGTTGCATATGAAAACTGAAGGTTTTGACAGACGAAGAGAAGGGGATTCTGATGGAGCTTGGCATCGACGAGATGATGCTCCTTATTATGTTAGAAAACAAAGAGCTGAAGACACAAGAAAGAGAGAGCATGTTGATGAAATGGGGTCTAGGCCCAGGAGTAAGGTTCATGAAAGTGAGTGGCATGACAAAGATGAAGATCATCTGAGATTAGATAACGGTAATTACAGGATCCATTATGATAAAGATGTAAACTCACGACATAGGGAAAGAGACAACAATTTGAAAAGCAGGCACGAAAATGTGGATGACTATCACAACAAAAGAAGGAAAGATGAGGAACATTTCAGAAGGGACTACAGCGATAGGGAAGAACACCTGCATGGTCTCAAAGAAAGTTCTAGCCGTCGTAAGCGAGAAAGAAATGAAGTGTTTGACCCGCGAAAGAGAGACGATCTCCAAAGAATTAGAGAAAATGTTAATGATTACCACTCTACAAGGCACAAGGATGAGTGGTTACAGAGAGACAGAGAGGACAGGCCAAGAGAGAGAGAAGAGTGGCAGAGGCTGAAACCGTCCTATGAAGAAAATATGAACAAGCGAGAAAGGGAAGAAGGAAGGGGTGCAATTAGAGGTGAAGAAAATATGAACAAGCGAGAAAGGGAGGAAGGAAGGGGCGCAATTAGAGGTGAAGAAAATATGAACAAGCGAGAAAGGGAGGAAGGAAGGGGTGCAATTAGAGGTGAAGAAAATACGAACAAGCGAGAAAGGGAAGAAGGAAGGGGTGCAATTAGAGGTGGACCTGTTGTAGAAGAAAAAGGATGGGCGACGGATGCTAAGGTGAAGGATGAATATAAAGTAGCTGAGAAAGAATATCATACAAAAGATTCAGTTCGGCACAGTGAACAATCTAAAAAACGGGAGCGAATTGAGCATGAAAGTTCACTTCAAAGGGGACGTGAGAATGTTTATGCACGTGGAAACCAACTGCCTCATGAGGAAAGAAGATCTAGACGGGAAAGATCTAGTAGTCGTAATGATCGTACCATCAATCCTTCTGATAGCCAAAGAATGCATGACAAAAAGCTAAAAGAGAATATCAGGAAACCCAAGCAACCTGAGACTGTTGATCATAAGACCTTGGGTCCTTCTAAGAGAAGCCAAGAGGACCAAAGTGGTCATAACAATGAGACAGTATGTTCTATGCTTCCACAATTTGTTAAATCAAGGAAAAAATAAAATAATGCATATTTTCTTTCACAAAGTAAGTTTCTTTGAATTTTCCTTGCAAGAGAAGGTGTTTAAGTATGGTACCCTTAGAGTTATTACTGAAAAAAGTAGGTTCTTCCCAATATTATTTGTCAAAATTTCCAATTTCTGGCTGAAGACTTATCCCTCTATTGATTTAGAAGTTATATGCCTCGCTAGTCTCTTAATCAGCTCTTTTTTTTTTGTTTTGTTTTGTTTTCTGTTTGGACGAGGGGCTATTCAAAGACTCTTCTCTGCTTCCAATTGTCTGTAAATTAAACTATCTTAATCCTTTCATATTGTTTGTTTTTCGAATTGAAGTTGATGTGGTATCAAATGGTGCATTTCAGAAGTAATTCTTCGTCTTGGTATCAACAACGCCCCAGTTCTCCCGTATGTTGTATATACTTTTCGTTTTCCACTAGATTGTGTGCACGTGTTTCTCTGTTTCAGCAACAGAAATTGATTCTCTTGCAATCCATTCCATGATTATGTACTTCCAGGTGACACATCGAAAATTTACTTTCATGAATATTTATGTCATCCGAAGGTCTGGTTGGAGTTTTTCGCTACTTTGTCAACATGCTGTTCATTGAATTTCGATGTTCTTGCTTTTTTTATTTTCATCATGTTTCCCCATCCATAGTTGAACCCTATTCATATATTTCTGAGGTCTTTCTCAAGGAACGTGATTGCTTATATCATGCATTTGGATCCTTCAAACACTTCAAAAAATAGGAAAATGGTTTGGTTGTTGATTCTAGAGTGCTCTAGGCCCTTTGCTTGCTAGCCTTTAGTAACTGGTCTATGTATACTCTGTTTGAATTGATCTGTTTATTATTTCCCTCAGGCTGGAAAAAGCTCTCGAGATCGTGGAGATAATGAGCACGAACCTTCGATGAATAAGCGCTTGCACAAAAAACTCGGGGAAGATGCTTCCTCCGATGATGAGCTGCGGAATTTAAGAAAGGGCCGTTCGAAACTGGAACGATGGACAAGTCACAAAGAGAGAGATTTCAATGTCCAGAGCAAGTCACTATCTTCCTCGAGGTTGAAAGACAATGAAAAGAATAATAATGGTGGTTCTTCAGATGCCATCAAACATCCCGATGCTCCTTCCAAGACCGTCGAGGCCATTGCTCACCATCAGACGGTTGAAGATAAAGATGCTGAGTCAAAACCAGTTGATGATCGACACCTGGACACAGTTGAGAAGTTGAAAAAGCGAAGTGAGAGATTCAAGCTTCCAATGCCTAGCGAAAAAGAGGCCCCAACAAGCAAGAGAGTGGACAATGACACTCTTCCTTCCACCACAAGTGAAGCTCCTCCGGTTGATTCCGAAATAAAACCAGAACGGCCTGCACGGAAACGCAGATGGATCAGTAAGTAACTTTCCGATCTGAGGAACCAGCACCTAACTGTTTTATCACCTGTTTCATTACAGGGAAGCTATGTTTTGGCCCAATTCGTTTATCCCACAATTCTACTCCATTGGAAGCCATAATATCACGTTGTAACCCCGTCGGTATATGTCACTTTTGCATAATACTTATGAGTGTAACATTCAATTCAACGATAAAGTGACATAGAATGCTTTATGAATAGCATTTCTCGGTTGAACCTGGGCTGGCGCCTGGCTGTAAGTTGTGCTGAATTATAGGCATGAAATTCTTCCCTCCATTGAAGTCTGCCAGCTTTGAGGTTGAGGAAGGGCTGAAGAACAGGTGAAAGATGGGAAGAACAGGTGAGTGATTTTGTTAGAAGAAGCTTAATTTCCACCATAGTTGGTGAATTTTAAATATGCTATATCATGTATCCTTGTTGGCATTTGAGAGAGTGCATGATATTTAGGGAATTTCTTTGTATCCTAAGATCAACCCATGTCAAATTTTCTAAAATGCTGATGAGAAATAGAAATGACTTTGCTTTGAGGAGATTGAATATCTATCACACATCATAAATGAGTATTCTTTGTTTCTTCATCATCTGTTGTTTTGCATTGCACCAATCATTCACAACACATGTTTTAAGACCTTTGATCATTCTATTTTACTGAGGTCCATGAGATTTGTGGTGTGGGATGGTGAGTGTGGCTGGAGTTCGTCCAAGTGGGTGAACTTTCTTTGGATTTATCCAAGATTTTTAGAATTCATTATTTTGTTTGGGGGAGGAATAACCCCAACCCCTACTCATATTGTAGCAAGTACATAGGAACAATCAGTTAACTCAAAATATATTTATACAAGACTTCGGTTGTTTGGTTTGACCTAAACTTGTTGTCTCTTAGGTCAGTTTTATCAAAGTATGTTGAGCTGAAAATTACAAGTCAGTTGAATCAGGGCCTTGCCACCCCAAAGTTGATCGGACCCGACTAGGGTCTCAAGGCAGAGTTAGATTGGGCGTATTAGTGGGCATGTTGTATTTTTGTGTTTGTTTGCAAAAGATTACGCATGGGCAATGTTAAAGATGTCGAGATAGCTCACTGGTACACACATTTCAAGTTTGACTCTCTCTCTCTTCACTCTCTCTCTCTCTCTCTCTCTCTCTCTCTCTCTCTCTCTCTCTCTCTCTCTCTCTCTCTCTCTTGTTG